>OY997595.1:30463084-31063084 GCA_963921825.1 Erodium maritimum
GATTCATCTCGATCTATGGTTCTACTTCACATGGTAGACATAGATCAGAACACACTTCGATATATTACTTCAGCACATAAGTAATATTAAGCCGTTTTACTTTTATTGCAAACAATGATAAATTACAATCTAGACATTTGGAGATTTACGATTGAGTTATGGGCATCAAGAATAACACGAGCGTGGCCATATAACTTAGACTCTTCCACATCCTAAACACGAGGGTAATGTTAGGGAAGTGAGCGTTACTCGTAATGTAAATTGAGCCTAGTGCTAGTGAGAGTTTGTTGGGGTATGTGTTGTAGGACAATCCACAACAGAATATTACATTGTATTTGTGATTAATAAAATAACAATAGTTTTCATTATCATTCTATGTAATGTTAATAAAATGAGTACACTACTCTCTTTGAGGTATCAGAACGTCGTTTCCCAATAGTAGAACTCTTAGGAATACTTCGATACAACGCTTCTAGGAAAACAACTTTGGAAGTTGGTGACGGATGAGACTAGTTTGTTTATGCGGGTTCTGAAAGCTCAGTACTACCCTACTACCCTAACGTTGGAGGCGCCAAAAGGATCCAATCAAAGCTTTATCTAGAAGAGTATTTGCTCAACCCAGAGATTATTGAAGAAGAAGGTTGACGAGCTACCGGCCTAGGGACAGATATAAACATTTTCTATCAACCATGGTTGATGGGTCTTCAACCTCGTATTACTTTTTCGGGCACTTCGATCGACAACAAACAAGTAATGGGGGCTTATGTCCACAAGCACCCAAGAATGGGATGATGAGGGCGCTAGAGATCTCTTCAATGATATGAACGCTCATAAGATCTTGGCTATTCCGATTAGCCCCACATCGCCCAATGAATCATGGTACTAGGGAGGAGACCCCTTGATCACTACTTAGTCCATTCAGCGCATGAATGACTAGCACATGGTCAAAACACGTAAGAGCCACAATATTACATTTGGGGCAAGATCGAGGAGCTAGAAGTTCTCCTTAAGGTTCATAATTTTCTTTGGAGGACCTATGCAAGATGTTTTCAAGTAGCAACCACACTCAGGGGTAGGTGGGTCAATATCCCAGCCTCTTGTCCAATGTGTCCGGTGGGGAGGAAACCGAGGTACATTAACTAGTTTCCTGCCTAGTGACGACATAGTGCTCGCGTAAGAGTAATTATCTTCCGAAAATCGCAAGAGAAGAATACGGAAGATTGGATTCAGGACGCTCTGGATATCGACCCCAAGGAGAAGGGGGGGGGGGGAGCCATCAAAATTCTCTTTTTGAAGATCTGTAAGGCTTGTTGGGTCTCGAGGTAGGGTTGGAGATGAACCAACTCGCAGCGGAAAATCAAGGAAAACCAAGAGACGATTAAAACCATGAAATAACTAACAAAGAATGGATTCACAAGAGAAAAATTCAGCACTAGTTCTTACCAAAACAAGAACACCGGGTAACGAATGATTGGCTTGATTCTCCAAGACGCCTACGTATCCACATGGGAATCAAAGCCACGTAGTTCTTCTCTTTGAGGACTCAAGAACACAAAAATGGAGGTGGGAGCTTGCCTAACCCGAAATTGCAAGGGAAGGGAGAGAGAAGTTGTGTTTCCTATTCTTGTCTTGTGTTTGTTATGTTGAAAAAAGATGACTTAAACATAACAAAACTCATACTTGTCCAACTAAAGGCATGTGACAAGTATGGTGTCAAGTAAGGTGTAAATAGGACAAAGTATGGCAAGACAAGATTGTGTTAGGTGGTGAATCACCAACACCTTAATCCTTGTCTTGCTTACTTAGTACTAATTAATCAAGACTTGATTAATTAGTTCCATGGGCCTTGGTTGCATGGGCCTTTCATGGGCCTCTTGGAACATGGCCCGTGGCCATTTCCAACGAGGTCCCGTGATTCGCTCATCGCCTCCATGCCTTCCATACCGGAAATGTCCAACATTATCCGACGCGATCAATCCCAAGACTCCAAGCCTTGTCTCGATCCGTAAAGTCCTATTCACTTACGGGCACATGACCCAAAACCCAGTTTTGGTCATGTCCCGAGAGTACTCCCTTTTGGCCATTCTCCATAAATGTGTCAATGAGTTTCATCCTCCGGTGTGACCCTTAGGTTTATGCATGTCAATAGATCAACGTAAAATCCCATTTTACTTGATCATATTTAAGTGGCAACTAACGAGACTTTAGTATTGCCTGACACTACATAACGAATCGACCCTGTCGATTCTAACCTTTCCGTCGTCCCTGTCATTATCCTTTTATCTCCGATATCCTGATTGAGATAAGGCATAGAGCCGTCATCCTTATTATTCTCAATCACCGTTCCTTGATATGTGAGATGACTGAAGATATGATACTCAGTATCATGTGCATGGCCATGTTATTCTTCCAGTCACTCTCGATCAAGCGGCCGAGAACCGATATCTTTCCCATACCTTAGTATGAGGGATAAATCCCTTAGCCGTCTTTCGTGTCACTCATGTAGCCCGTCCCCAAGCCAATCCTGGCCGTTATGGAAGCCCTGTTACGGACAACGTTAGGCTCAAGTCAAACTCAGTTGTTGACTACATAGCGATCACAAAGACTCCTTGGTCTAAGGATACATGACAAGCTACAACACTGAATATGTTCATGACTTAATCTACGGCACATATTCAGGGCAGGTCGTCCAATATCATGTCTCACATGATATCTATGATCAGACTTCGGAATCCCATTCCAATGACTAACAGAACGTAAGCCATAAAGAGCCATCTTTCATACTAGTCGCTTCTAGTGAAGCTTTGTTGACTAGGGACCCATCGAGTGTGATCTATCTCGATCTATGGTTCTATTCGCATGGTGGGCATAGATCAGAGCACACATCGATATATTACTCCAACACATAAGTAATATAAAGCCGCTTTAATTTTATTGCTAACGATGATATATACATTTGGACATTTAGGATTGAACTACAGGCACTAAGACTAACAAGGCCATAATTCGAAAGGTGTGGGATGAAGTGAACCTGATGGAGACAAATATTCTCCACACTATTAAACTGCTAGATGCGGGGTGGTGTGAAGCACGCGCCAGACGCAAGATCTTGCATGTACACCCTTCGTCGTCCTTGTTCCCAACACTAGTAAACTAGATCCCTCCGTCGTCCGAGGTTATCTCTGTGAATATGGACGAGGTGTTGTTTTCCCATAATAGACTTGTAGGTACGAGTATCATTTACAAGGATGACATAAAGAAGGTTGGTGGGAGCTCAGTCTACCTCGGCTCCAGGATCCTAACTCCCAAATTCGATGGAAACATGTGCTATTAAAAATGCACCGAGGTGGTTGGAACAAAGGCCCAACCAACGAGCTCAGATCCAAAGCAACTGCAAAGCTACGATGAATCTGATCAATAAGAAGAAGACTTTTCTCTCTTTTTTGAGGTTAGTCATAAAAGATTGTAAAACCCTTTTAGAGCATCTCCAATGGTAAACCACTGAGCAGTGGTTTGGGCCGTTTTTGGCTTTCTCTCTCCTCCAAACCACTACCTCTAATGACTACACCTCCAATGACAAACCACAACTAGTGGTTTGGTGTAGTGGTTTGTACTTTCAATAATTAAAAAAACACTTCAAATTAAATTAGTTATTTTATTAATGCCAAATATTAAAATACATAAACTAAACTACGAAAGGTAATTAAACAAACGATAATTAAACATAAGATAATTAAACATACAATAAACTAATAATTAAACAACTAATTGTTCCTCGATGCAATGTGCTCACGCCACTTCAGTTGATGTTTGAGAATTTCCCACACATCACGTTTAGTCCATTTTGGATATTTTTTTCTCGTATTCCTCCACGGCCGCTACATAGATATCGTCGCGGGATACTCTTTCTTTGATGTGTTTTCGGTATTCCTCATCGAACGCCTTGCACTATTTCCTAAGACGAAGGAAATGGTCCTTCATCTGTTTCTCTGACCGGCACGTCCACTTTGGATTGTAGTCCAAGATGTAAGTGTTGCGGAACTTGTGCCAATACTTCCCCTCGACCTCGGCGACGATGAGCCATGTCAATATCATATGCATCTCTTCATCGTCGGTCCAAAGGGGACCAATTGCCCACGAAGAAGAAGAGGCCATTGCAAATACGAGAAGAAGTAGAAAATTAGAGAGAGAGTTGGAGAGATTTTGAGAGGTGTGAATTGTGAAGGCGGGTTGGGTGGTATTTATAGGGGAGTTTGGGGAGCTTTCACCGTGGCTGCGACGACGCGGTGCATACTATTTCCCGAATAGTGTGCGTGCACAAAAATTGAGGCACTACAAATTCAAAAAAAAAAAAATTGAAAAACATAAAAAAAAAACAACAACTAATTTATTTGTTCATATTGAAAACCCGGTTACAATTTCTAGGCTACATCAAATAGTAGGCAAGTGGTTGACGAGGCCTTCCATTATCCGTCCACGAGAGGACCGCTCCTCCAGAGTCATCTGCGAGGTGTCTTGGGTCTGCAATGCCAGCAACATTTGCATTATCTCTTCATGCATTGTTTCTTTGCTCGCCATGATTTGGGCTTGGTTCGCGGTCATTGCAACTTGACGTTCTCCAAACCCTGAAAGGAACTGCATTGTCTCAGGTGCAACGACCGGGTCCGCCTCCACTTGCTTCCTTTTGCCTCTAGCTCTTGCCTTGTCTTGTTTCTGGCCGTTGGACGCTCCTTCCGTGGAAATGATGTCAACTCGTGCTCGTGCCCGTCGCCCGATGTGTAGCTAAAGTTGTCGCCCAACCTTGTATGCTTGCTTGCTTCACTTGTAGCGTCTAGGTCAATGTCAACGTCACAGTGCGACGTCATCAGGTTCTTCCACTTTTGTTGATCCTTCACGATCCTCCAAACATGCTTCAAAGCAAACTCACGCCCTTCCTCTTCCTTGTACTCCTTTTCAGCGACTGCCATGATGACAACAACGCTTCTCCCACTAACGATATGGTCCGCGAGCCCTGAATATTTTGCGCTCCATTTTGCTACTCTTATGTTGACCAAATGCCAATGGTCCTTGCAATTGTTCCAGGTACGTTCTGACTCGTGTTCTTTCCTCGTCGACTTGAACTTAGATCCAACCTTCCTCCAGTACATGTCGTTCTTCTGGTTCTTCCCTGTGATGCTATCCAAAGAATTGTTGAGCCACACCCTCGCCAACCGTTCCTTCTCCTCGATGCTCTATTTCAGCCGCGACCCTGAACTTGTTGTCGGCGCAACCTTCTTTCCCTTCTTCTTCTTCTTCTTCTTCTTCTTCTTCTTCTTCTTCTTCTTCTTCTTCTTCTTCTTCTTCTTCTTCTTCTTCTTCTTCTTCTTCTTCTTCTTCTTCTTCTTCTTCTTCTTCTTCTTCTTCTTCTTCGGTTGAGTGATCGAAACAGATTGGGAAGGTTGCTCGTTTGGGGTTTGCGATTGTGGCCATTGTGAATGTTGGAACGGGTTGAATTGTGCGGGCATTGAGTGGGTCGGGTTGAGGAGGGAGTAGTAGGGTTTGATGTGGCATGTAAGCTCTTCTTCCGTGTGCACCAAGTCCTCGAGGTTGAAATCATCCAAGTTGAACTGGATGTTGGAGGGGTCGGCCATTGGGGAAACGATGTGAAAAAAATTAGGTTGAAAAGAGAGAAGAATAGAAGAGGGTGTGTAGAGGAAGGTGTAAATTTTGGGTAGGGGTGGTTATGTATTTATAGGAAATTTTAGGTTTTTTTATTATAATTCAGTCGGCGCCACGTGTCGGCGTGGGACAGACCCATCGACTAGGCGTTGGGCTAACGACAACTCGTAGCGTCGTGGCAGAATCCTGAGGAGACCCGCTGCGACGACACACAAACCACGGCTCCAGCAACGACACGCCGTGGCAACGAGCCGTGGTAGGGCCTGCGATAACACACAAACTACGACGCTGCAACGACCGCTGGAGCTGCTCTTAGTAAGACTAGAAGTAGTTTAACTTGAATTCGTTAAACAGACAACAAACGAAACGACTCATTAACTCATCAAGACGATATGTTTCTCTACTGTCTGATAGAGACAAGGATCCAATATTCCTAAATCATTTCGATGTACTCTTGTTAACGATATTGATTAATATTGATTAAAAGTAAATGAAATAAAATAAAAGGAAATGACGTGAGATAGAAACATCTCTCATCACCAACTTTTCCGTTTCCACGACTCCTGTACCAGTAAAACCTTCAAATTCAATCCTGGATGCATCAATTGGCTGCCGATCTCGCCAGCCTTCTTGATTTTGGGTTCTGGGTTCGATCCCTACCATGCCTGTGAAGCCTCACAGCACTCTCACTGTCACTCTCATGCTGGGTTTCATCTTCTTCTTCCTCTTCTTCTCTGGCTTCCTGGAATTCCCGTCTGTGACGAGCTCTGTCCCATCTGGAATCCCCCTCAGCGCGCAGTCTCTCATTCAGACCCAATCTACACCAGAGCCCTTCACCGACCTGCTTAGTGCGTTCCGCAGATGGGACTCTCAAGTGGGTTGTGCCCGGTTCAGACAAAAGCACACCGATTCGCTCCGTAATGGGTCAACTGGGTCTGCTTCACTGCAGCAATCTGGTGACGATTCGCATTGCGGGTCCTTGAAGATGGACCATGTTAGTGTCTTGGTTAAAGGGTGGACCTGGATTCCTGATAACTTGGACAATCTCTACTCTTGCAGCTGTGGGTTGACCTGTTTGTGGACTAAATCTTCTGTTCTTGCCGATCGACCTGACGCCTTGTTGTTTGAGACCACGATCCCTCCGCCCCAGGTCTTTCTGAATTCATAAAAAAAATCATTTTCTTTGTTTAGGAATGATTTAAGCCCTTTCAGTTTATTGCATTTTTTTTGTCATTGCTCATTGTTTGCAATCGCTTATAACCAATCTTAATAGAGTCAGGAAAATGGGCTAGAACTAAATTATTGGTAAAAAGATGAGGCAAAAGGTTTTACTATTATTTTTTTGCTGAATATGCATTTTTGGATTACTTTAGGTGCACTAGGATCTGCTTCTTCTTTGGCTAGTTAACTGATTCATCCTTGCTACTAAATTTATGGTTTCAGCCTGGGTTGGCAGTACTACTTAGACCATCCACATTACGTGTTAGTATTTATCCTTCAAATCTTGAATTCTTCATTCAAATAGTCACCCTGCTTTGTAGCGCCATGATTACTTTAATTTTGAAATCGTCAATGAACAATACATCTCAGACCAAAAATTCAGAATAGGAGAAATTACTATATCATTTGAATGATTTTAAAAATGAAATTACACTAAAAAAACTAGTCCTTATACGCTTTGAAATAGTAAGTCCATAAGTTTTCGATAATCAAGTTGTGTTTTTAAGTTGGTGCTCTGTCGTGTTGGAAATGTCCTTCGCCTCATAATCCAATACCTCAGCAACAAGTTGTCCACATACTTCACTTTCATCGTTTCCAACTTCATTTGGGAGACTTCAAACAAAGCCTAGTTTGTGACGTTAGGGAGACTTCTTTTTCTCTTGGACGCCTTTTGGCCCGTTAGACAACTCGAGGTGGGGGGTAGAAGATGAGCTCGTCCAAACATGAGGTGTGAGACTTCTTAGGTTAAGGGTGCTCCCAGAGGCGGTGGAGTGGAAGGAGGAGAGAAAGGCGATACATATGCCCGACTTTGTCCATCGTTCGTTTGGAAAGTGTTTTGAGGACCTTCATGGTGCAAGGTTGTCCATTTGCTCCACTTTGGGTAGCCTTTCATCATCCTCCACCATTATTATTTCGTGAAATATCTCCAAGATTGACTCTTGTAATCATCCTAGGCCTGATACTTCGCATACTCATCCGACTCACAATTTTGCCGTTCCTGATCAACCTGTCAGTAAGCATCGTCTCTCTATACCCAGAACACCTGTGGATAGAGAGACATTGCAGTTGAAATCGGCGAAATGTGAACGATTTCGTGGCCGAATCTTCATTTAGTGACTTCTGTGACAATTTGAGAAGATCAATTTCGATGTGCGAATGTAGTATCAAATCATCGGGCGATTTGCATTTTGGTCGGCGATATAATTGGTGGCAAATCAACTTGCATTGTGGATGCTCTTATATCCAATGCAATCTTAAGAGGGTTAGAGAAAGTGAGACAATGTGCCTTGCTTAGTTGAGAGAATTATCTTGACATGTTTGCATTGAGCAAGGAAAAAATCTCATAGGTTTAGTTTCAGGATTGGTGATGTATGAATAAACTTGAATGTTTTAGTGGGATGTGTGATGGAAATGAAGTTTCCCAACTTTATAGTAGAAAAACTGTTTTGAAATCATGCGGGGAAGCGGGAAAGGTACATTAAACAAAAACATTGCTTTCTCCCCTCTGGATCAAAAACAACTATCAGTTAATGTCCATTTATCCCTAGGAAGACATTACCAAGATGGCTATGGTGAGAAAAAATTACAATGTGAATGTGCATTTATCGTCACCAATTCATTTGTTAACAGAGTTTTGAAACATTGTATAGCTATACTATTTTATATAGCTCCAATGTATTGGACATATCCTTTGGGATGTTGTCCAGTTTTACTTGACCAACAATATGGGGATGGCATCTCTTTTCAAGTTGGGTACCTTCTTAACAATGCATAAACTATTATTTTATAACAAAGCTCTTGTTGATAGACTGCAGACATTGGCATTGAAACTATTGCAGCCTCTATATATACTGAGAGATATTAGAGACGGAGATGTACTTTTTTTTGTACTAGTAGACTATGCTAATTGATAAGGTTCCCAGTCTTATTTGCATTTGGTCTTCTTAAGGCGCAACTTAACTTTCTGCTCCTCAGAATCTGGGCCAGACTACTTTTTAAAGGGTCTTAGTTCTTAGCTTTTGAGGTTAATAAGATGTTAAAGTGTATGCACTACCGCATAGTTTCATGGGTTTCTTGTAATATTGTCAATGACCCCATTATCGTCATTGTCTTTTCTGAAATCAACTCTCAAATTTTAAATTCATTGACACTCTTAATTGAGATTGTTCTTGCTTCCCTTGTCTTCATGCTTCTGTGTTAAAAGTTGAAACTTGGGCCTGGGTTGGCTATAACCTTTAAAATTGGAAAGAGGAGTGGAAATATTATATGTATTTTTTTTTGCCATGGCTGCTTTCTTATAAAATCATTAGACGTTCGCCCCCAGCAAAAGAATAGCATCCCATTTACTACATAAAGAAGAAACTTCTTTTATTAGGATTACTAACCAGAGATACCTATTCATTGGTTTTAAATCTTATTTTTATTCAAGAATATGGCAATCTATCTTATTTTGCCACATCTCTTGTGCATGGCTTCAGAAGACTATGCTTTTGTTTCCTGCATGGGCTATTTCGATTTGGAAGGTAACAATAGGGACTGTGTTGAAGGAAGTAGAGGAAAAGGAATTGTGATATAAACTAATTTCATACTTTTTATTCAAATTTAGAAAAGACACAGAATTGAATTTCTTATGTTTGGTTGGAAACTGAGAGAAGAAATTATTAATATAAGATTGCAGGTTAAGTGGAAAAAGTATTCCAGCCATATGGTTATAGTGCTCTTCAATTCCATCATTGTCTATAACAACAACAAACCTTTTCCCAGACTAAGTTGGGTGCATCTTCATGATGGACCAAAATCTATTTGGGCTCTTCCTTTCGCATTCTTCTCCATTCTATCATATCTAGTACTTATTATTACTTAATGCTACATTACTACTCATATAATTTTATTATTTATTTTCATGTTAACACAGGTCTCCCACTTGTCATTTTAGTTATTCTCGGTTCAGTCCACTCGCCATCCTGCACAGAGTTGCTAACATCCCTACATTGCACGTGTATAGAGCATCTGAAACAGTTTCTGCTCATACTGTCTTCAATTAGTGCAATTTTACTTTTACCCGAAAATAGCTTCATTTGTTAGCATTATCCTTCCTATTGTTACTCACAACCACTTAAAGATTTGTACGTCAGGTACCCACGCCTTTTGACATTAGAATCTCTTTGGAGCTCACCATTTGGGCTCCATTCCATGCAGTGTAGCTTTCTGCAGCCCTATAGAATTTTCCCTTAACTTTGAGGGAATTCTTTTATCACAATTTATTAATGATTTAAGATAACTAAAATGAATACTTTTAGTGGCTTTCTTATCCTCTATTAGAATTAGGTTTCACTCAACCTATTATTCCTCCTAAATTTATACCTTTGTCACAATTAATTAGTGATCCAAGGTAGGAAAAATGAATACTTTTAGTGGCTTCCTTACCCTCTAATAGAATTAGACTACACTAACCTATTATTCCTGCAGAATTATACTTGATACGTTATGCCTGAAATTTCAGCTCAAGTTACTTTGAGAGCCAATAAAGACAACAAATATAATCATTAACTATCTACGAGGAAGATGCTCTCTCTATCTCTGTCACGCACCCATAATCTGTGGGCATAGAAGCATATCGAGTTGATGTTTTAGTCATTGCCTTGTTAATATTCCTTTTCTCTTTGACCTTCTTGAATGTATTCAGTTGCCTTTATAGTAGTGACTAGTTGTTGATACTCAACTATGCCTAGTTCTGATGTGATTTACTAATAATACATTTTCCCTTATCTTTTGGACTATATTTCTGTGAAGTTCGTGTTTTAGGCTTATTTTCATTGCATCCACTTTGACATGTACCATGTATATTTCATGGTACCTGATTATCTGCACTCATATAATTGTATATTATTTCTGTTGACGGACTATTGATGATATATTGGTGATCTGATTATCAGAGGCGCAGTGGAGATCCAGTTAGGGTATACATGGATCTGGAGGCTGGCAGGAAGAGATCAGGTTTTGAGGATTTATTCGTTAGTTATCATGCCAAAGACGATGTTCAGTCAACATATGCTGGTGCACTATTTCATAACGGGCGTAACTATCACGTGTCTTCTTCCAAGAACAAAGTTGGTACTTTTATCTACTTGTGCATAAATATGACGTTGGTTGAAAAATGTGGTTATAATTTAATCTGGGGTTCGTTATGGTGTGAAGGACACACTTGTTTACTGGTCCTCATCACGATGCCTTCCTCAAAGGAACCAGCTTGCAAAGAGGCTCCTTAAATTGCTACCGACCCATTCATTCGGGAAATGCCTCAACAATGTGGGTGGCCTTGATATGGCTCTTTCTCTGTACCCGGAATGCGCTGCTGGTGATGACAGGAAATGGTGGGATCATTTGCATTGCGCCATGTCCCACTACAAATTCGTTCTTGCAATCGAGAACACCGTGACCCAGAGTTATGTGACGGAGAAGTTGTTTTATGCGTTAGACTCTGGTGCGGTTCCCATCTATTTTGGTGCCCCCAACGTTGGGGATTTCGTGCCCCCGAATTCGATAATAGACGGGACTAAATTCAGCTCTTTGGAAGACTTGGCTTCGTACGTGAAGTCCCTTGCCAACGACCCCGGGGCTTATGCAGAATACCATGCTTGGAGGAGATGTGGCGTAATGGGTAACTATGGAAAGGCCCGTTCTCTAAGCCTTGACACGCTGCCATGCCGCTTGTGTCACACTGTTAGCACAAGAACCTAGCTCTATACCATTTCTACTTCCATTGATCATGTCACAGTTACACATTGAGAATTTTGTTGCCAAGAGAGTAGAACTGAATCATATTTGTTGAAACACCACTTTGTTCAATTCTGTTGGCATTTAGCTCCATGTTTTGTCACATCGCTTGCTCTCTGGAAATGAAAGTCAGAATTGAAAACTAAGTTGAAGATTTAAAGGGAAACCCTGCTTCTAGTTATGCTTTACTTTTGATTCCACTATCCTAACAGCGACTGACCTTTGGTGACAATTCCATCTAGTGAATCATTTGCGATTTTTGCAAACTATCAAAACACGTGAAAATAAACGGATCCGTTAATTTTACTCACGAAAAGTCGAAACTGCCCTCCAATCTAACTCAAAATTTTAAAACAACGCCATTGCTTTATTTTCAAAACTCAAACTCCAATCCATACTTGCTTATAATCTGCATAAAAACATGGAGAAGATGCAATTATAACAAATCCCATATCCCATAAACATAAACCAAAGCAAGCCTACATTAAAATTTCGAAAATTTTAGAAACAAAACTCAAATGTATGCACGCTAAATCAAACCCAAGAATTTTTATTCATATCTACGCATGTACACCAAATCCATACATAGATATGGAAGCTTACAAACCCACTATCAGAAATAAAAAAGAAAATAGAAATCAATCCCCAAACTCAAAAATCAGAAACTCATAAAATCAAACCCTCAAACCATCAACAAAACTTAGATTTTGCTTCGTCTCTCTTCAGATTCTTCTGTCCGACTGCTGCTTCTCTCCTTCACCGTCTTCTCCCCTCTACGCAGTCTTCTTCTCCTTCTCTGTGTACGCAAGCTCAAACAATGAAAAAGGAAGCTTACTTTCATGTTTTAAACCAAACATACGGGACAATTTCGTCATTTAAGAAAATATTCGAAGGCACATGACGGCCATGTATGAAAATACTAACAGTGCCGTCAAAACAGACGGTTTCCGTTACTTTCTACAAATCCCGAATAATCCACCGGATGGAATTATCACCAAAGGTCAGTTAGAATCAAAGGTGAAGTATAGTTGGGATACGGTGTTACCCCGATTTCAAAACAGTCTTGATCTTGTATTTTTCTTCAGAAGTGATAAAACTCAAATATATGCATCAAAAGTTTCAAACCAGAATACAAAATCTTTTACTTAAAAATAAAATCTTGAAAAATTTACTTCTAATCTTCCTTGTGACCGGGCCGATAGTCAGGAACAGAGGAGCTGCTGCTAATGCTAACATGGTCATCTTGATCTGCAGTGCCGACCCTGAGAGGTTCTTCTTTCCCGATGGTTAGGATAAGCAACAGAACTATAACCAGGAAAACAATGATGTACGCCATTCTCCTTCCGATTAGTGAATTGACAAAGCCCATGAACGTTGGTCCCGTGATTGTCTTCTGTACTGTATTTCCTTGCCTGTATCCTTCAAGGAATCGTGTGATTTCAGAGCCTAGATCTTCCCCATCCATGGTTTCACAACCAATAACCTGTAATTATAACAGCCAGATTATTAACATGTTCTGTGCATAAACTTCATTGTTCATTGTAGTCTCCAATTGGGAAGCAATACCAATAAAAATGAAAAGCAAAATTTATGATGATCCTATGGGAACAATATTGAAATTCTGTAGCAAACAGGGCTTTGATTTGCCATGAACTTAGAATTAGATACTAAAGTAGTCTTTCAACTTACCGAAAAGTAGTCCCGGTCCCCATCCCAAACCATCATTTTTGGCAGTTTGGTGTTTCTATCAACCTCAAATGAATCGGCGAAGTCCTCCCATTGTTTGAGTCCGACATAACCAAACACCAAGTCACGATTTGCAGATCCAGCAGCCTTCAATAATTTAATCAGCTTCTCTGTTTTCTCATCCTTCTCATCATCAATAAACGTCAAAACTATTTTCCTATCATCATCTCTCAACAGCTTCAGTGTCTCCGGATTTATGGGTAGAGCCAGAGGTAACAAGTTTTGCTTCACAAAATCCTCCAAATAATTATCTGCAGATTTGAAACAATGAAGTAATGTCAACAATTTTCTTCGTTGAGCCAACGAATTTACAGATAAAGATTTAAATTTAAAGCAATCCACTGATCATGCTTTCAAAAAGACAACAGCAGATATCCATGCAATACTTCAACAACTTTTTGTTGGCAGAACATACAATAAAAAAAAAGTTGAGGGTTAGGGTCGTTACTATATGATGAAACAAAGTGATGGGCCAATACTGAACAGATTTTACATATTTTAGGACATAGAGAGGCCTTGATGTAGAAATATTTCATCTCTCTTTTTAGAACACTGCACAATCCTCACATGCTAATATGCTTTCATGGTTAGTTGGTTACCGATCAAACTGGTACTAAGAATTCGTAAACTATGTGCCTATTCATCAGGTTGCTTAAGTCCAGGGGCTTAATTTTCAAGATCTAATAGTGGTGAACAAATAAACCATAAAGAAAACTCACGCTATATCAAGAGTTCACATTCATGAGGAGAAAGTGTAATTAGGTAACCATATTAGGGAGAAAGAAAAAGCCTAACTGGTTGTCCTATAATCCAATAACAAATAGATAGGCATGGAGCGCCAACTTGTTAAAACATTTTCTGGACTAATATAAACCCTCATGTTACTTCAAGTATGTATATTTTATAACACTAAATACTAATAGACTACATCTAAAGAATAATACCCATTTACCTCCAACTCAATGTAATTCTTCTTCAAGTTTACTATTCACTTTGATGCTTTGAAATAAGTTTTTCTTTAACTTTTAATAATACAAAGATAATATCATATAGATCTAACATGAAGCTGCTGAACTGAGCTTGAGGATCTGGAAGAAACACATACCTTCTAAAGGGCCATAGAAAACACTCCGCTCATTGTAAATTGGGTGCAAGGATACCAAAGCAGGAACCTTGTCAAAATCATAGGATAACATGAATTCCTCTGAGAAATCCCTTGCCACAGAAAACCATGCTCTTTTCTTATACTTTATGGCAATGTTTTCAATCACTGACTCGTTCAAACCAAAACCTATGTACAGAGGAAAAAATGTGCCAGCTGCTTCAACAAATTCATTAACAGCAGAGTCTGAGTTAAGAACTGATACATTAGGAGCAACAAACTTCTTGAGAAACCGAACAAGTAGATCTGCTTTCCTTGGCCCATAATATTCTGTGTGGACGCCACGGATAAAGAGCATGAGGCTTGGAAATGCACTGCATCCAAAAAGATAATGTTTGCTGTTACTGTAGTGCTACAAACCAGTAATAGTTAAAAAAATATATTCATTTGAATAAGCATTCATTGATTAATTTCACAATAGCACATAAGACTCCACAGCCATAACAGCGACAACAACCAAGCCATTTCCCAAACAAGATCTTAAACTTGTTATTTGAGTGAAGGTAAACTCTAGTATCACGAGAAGAAACATAATTTATTTTGGAAAAGTGAGATGAAAATAATGACAACAAAAACATACTGAATATCATATTTACGAGCAAGACGAGTGTACTTGTCAGCATCTAGCTTTGCTATTACTATGGGCTCTTTCAGTTCAGCAAGCATAAGAGCAGCCTCATCCAACTGCAATATAACCCGATATAAAGTTAACATCCAAGGGAATAGGCACGGGAATTAAAATACTCTTACTTGTATCCTAACATCAGATACTTAACAAATTTGTTTGCACAAAACAACAAAACAAGCACTAATGTTACAAAGGTGCAACTATAATCGAAAAAGGCTTTTTGTTAAACTGCCACTTGGTTATCCTTTCCTTTCCACTGATCATATCCCATGTCAAGTAGCAAGAAATAATCAACAAGCTGAATAAATTGAAAGTTAAAACGATAACATGTCAGTTCATAGAGACCATAAAATTGAACCATTTCAATATCTCTCTAACCTAAAACAGCAACACCTATCTATCTCAGAGATTCAATCCCATTTTTACCACATCAGCACCCATGTTAGCTGATTGAAGGGTCCTAAGCTCAGCAGTTGTAGGTCCCGGTTAGCAATTAAGCCATAAAAACATCACTTTTCAAAGTAAAAAAGATCAAGCTAGAGGCTGAAGGCCTAAAACATCAAAGGCAATACTGCTAACATGCAATGGCATCCAATCCAAATTCCAGCTTCAATCATTTATATATAAAACCACAGTTCCATCATCGAAGCCCTAATTAATCGACCCACTTCCCAAAATACCAGGAAAATCCCAAAAACAATCAAAGAAAATATATGACTAAAAAATCTAAGAATTTGGTTGCTCCCCAGAAGCCAGAAACACAGAGAGAAACAGAAGCTCGAAAATTCAGATCTCTCTAATCGCGGCACATTCACGAAAACAAAAAAAAACAGCATCAGAACGCAAAGAATAAATGATCAGAGCAATAGAAAACGAACCTGGGGAGCGAGGCGCTTGCAGTGACCGCACCAAGGGGCGTAGAAGTCAACGAGTAGGAAATCGAAGGTGGAGATGGCGGATTCGAAGTTGGATTCATCGAGCTCCAGCACCTTACCATCTATGGCAAATTCGGCCGCTGACACCGAGATTGGTATCACCAAACCCAGTATCGCTGAAACGACAACGTACAGACGCATTTTCCTTGCTTTCTCTTCTTCTTCTTTCACTTCTCCTTCCTCGACTCTATTTTTCTTTCTTGTGAGAAGCATTTGCAAGTATGCCGTTTATAAACGCATTTTGGAAATTGCTAATATTTATGTATTAGTCAAGTATGCCGTTTATAAACGCATTTTGGAAATTGCTAATATTTATGTATTAGTCCGCTTTTATTTTTATCTCATAAAATTCATTATAATTCTCGCTTAGAAGTTTTTTTTTTCAGGGAAAGGTAATATTTTCATTAAATCAAAGAAAAAAAGTCAGAATAAAGGCAGGGCTCCTTGAAAAGTTTTTTTTTTCCGAAACTATGACAAATTGCAGTAAAGAATTAGAAATTCAGTAATGTTAAGAACCGCTTAAGATGATGTCTAAATTTTGCTTGATTCTAGAAGGGGGATTCTTCTCGTCATGAGAAATGCGATCGAACCTGATCTTAACAGTATCAAGGGGAGGATAGCCTTGCACAAGGGACCCCTCCCGAGTATGGTCTATCATTCCTCTTGGTGATACTGTTTTCTAGCCCTCTCCTAATCCTCTCGGGGTTCACTAGTTGATACTCTTTTTGCGCCTAGTGTCGTAGATGAGACAGTCCATGAAGTGTCGTTCGACCCATTCATTGAGGATTGACTCACCTCTCGAGTGGTCTAGAGTGGCTCCCCAATCCCATCCATTGTACCCTATGGGTTAGGAATAGTGTTCGGGGTTACGATTGATCTCCTTCCACGAGGTAAGGGGTCCTTAGGTACAGTGTTCGGGGTCAGAGATGAAAAACCCGAAGGGTGGGGTAGTTCCAGCTTGGCCTCCCAATCAGTAGCATAATTCTGTCCCTGCGTACCTGATTTGAACTCCAAAAGAGAGGTACCAAACCGAGGGACCCCTGACAGCTCTCGGTCACACTCTTGGACCCCATGTCCAATCCTACCGCAATTGAAGCAGAAATTAGGTAATTTGGTGTAGGTCAGGGAGACCCGAACCTAGTCTTGAAATTCCTAGAACCTCAAAAGTAGGTAGCGGTGCAACAGACGGTCCAAGGCATGTCAGAATAGTACCTTGATCGCCCTCCTCAACAAACTCCTACTTATCGCACTAAACGCCCAAACATGCTCCTAATGATGCCCCGATCGTCTTCCCTTAGCTTTGTTCGAACCAAGGGTGGTAAGCCCTTTGCATGGACCCTGAGTTGCAGCCGGTCCAAGTTGGGGAGATCACTTTCCAGCGGGTCAATGTCCTCTAGCAGCAGAGGATGATCATCAAAGGACTAGGGTTCATTTTTTCGAACCCAATCTCGGGCCTTTTGGAACTCAAAATAGAAAACACCTTAGGTTCGACATCCTTGATCACCAAGCCCGACACCAAGCGGCCCGACGCCTTGGTGATAATTCTGAGCATAAATTCCTTCTAGGGGGTCGCGGAGTTAGGAGCCTCCCGACCATGCCGACAGGCTGGCGAGCTAGGAAGGAAAGGTCCACCAGGGTGAATGGCACGACCACCTCCATGTATTCCTCCTCCGTGATAAAGTAGATCGAGAGGCCTTCTTAGAGGGTAGTCATGTGTGACAACACCAAATATGGGGATTGTGGAACAGAGAGGGTCGGTGGATAGAGTGAGACCGGGGGAAACTGTTGGTTCTCGAGATATGGTAGGAGAGGAACCAACTCGCAGCGGCATAACAATTGAAACAAAGAGACCTTGTAAGTCATGAAACAACTACCAAAGATTAGAATCACAAGACAAAAAATCAGCACAATTTCTGACCAAAACAAGAACATCGGGTAAAGAATCATTTTGCTTAAGTCTCTAAGACGCTACGTATCCTCTAAGGAATCAAGTCCACGTATTTCTAAGCTTACAGGACTCAAGAACAGAAAATGGAGGAGAATGGAAGTCTTGTCTCGATCCGTAAAGTTCTAATTACTTACAGGCACATTACCCAAAACCTAGTTTTGGTCATGTCCTGTGTCAACTTCCCTCTAGGCTATTCTCTATAAGTGTGTTAATGAGTTTCATCCTCCAGTGTAGGGATGGCAACGGGGCGGGTTCAGGGCGGGGGCCCCTGTCCCGTCTCCGCCCCGTTCACTTACTCCACGCCCCATCCCCGAGTTGACCCCGCCCCGAATTGCCCCGTCGGGTTCGGGGATTCCCCGCCCCGCCCCGCCATTTAGATAAAAAAAGATTATTTTTCGTACAAAAATTAATTTACTAAGTGGCGATCTATGATAAAAACAATTATAAACATTGTTACAAAGATACTTATACTAAGCTTTTGTTGTTTTGTTTAGTAGAATTTAATTTTTATATTTTAAAAATATTTATGTTTTTTAAATATTTATGTTTTTTAAATATTTATTAGGTAATACTTTTTACTAACATTTATATTAATATATTATGGGATAAATATATTTATTACACAAACAAACTAAAACCACAAGTTCATGTTAGTTGAGTTGGTAGATTGATTTAATTACTAGCAAGAGGTTTAGAGTTCGAGTCACCCTACTAAACTTTTTTCAGTAATATATGGAACGACTAATACAACCGAGGCGGTTCGGGGCGGGGGGTATCATCCCCGGCCCCGCCCCCGGTCAACATCCTCGGTCAATGCCCCGTTCCCCGCCCCGATAATGAAAATCCCCGCCCCGAACCAGCCCCGAATGGATTGAGGGCGGGGATCCCCGTCGGGGTCGGGTTATATTGCCATCCCTACTCCAGTGTGACCCTTAGATTTATGCATGCCAGTAGATCAACGTAAAATCTTGTCACGCCCCAAATCTGGTTTTGACCGGACTCGAGACGTGAACTAAAGAAATTAATTAAATAAAAAGTAAAAGAATTTTAATAGTGAAAATTCCACGAAAAACTTAATAAAAACCAAGTCAAGAGTCAACAGCTTTGTAGAACAAATAACAACAGAAAATATAGTTGATACAAGCGGTATGTCACTAGAACAAAATCCCAAATCCCAAGAATCTCCCGAGCCTTGAGACCATCTCTAGATACTACTCATCAAGGAAACCTATACAAACAGTAAACAAGAAGGCGGGGGGGGGGGGGGGGGGGTGAGCTTACGCTCAGTAGGAAAAGTAGTAAAGTAAAGGAAATCGCCACTTTGGTGATAATACCCGAAATGTACAATTATCCAAAAGTTACGATCAAAACGGTTAACCAAAAAGATGACATACATAGAGATCAACAAGAATTGCAGTGCTTAATAAAACAGTAACTCAAGGATCAAAGAAGAGGCAGTTTATTATTTGATAAAAATAACTAAAGAAAGCACGTAATAACGTCACATAGGTAACTTAAACCGAAATACTCCGATCCACATTTGGTCAATGTATCATGTCGGATTGCCCCTCAGTCCAGGGGAGACACATATCGTCGAGACTACTGGAAACATCCCTAAGGGGACACATAACATCAGAATTCTCGGAAATTTCCCCAAAGGACCATAGATCATCGGGGTGGAGTAAAATGTCCTCTCGGAAACGCTCCCTGTAATAACCACTCCCGGTCAACGCCAGTCAAACCTGCGAAAAACAGGAAAATTTAAAATTTTTAAGACTGATAGTTAAGTGAACCTAAAATGACCCCGAGTGTCATACCGGAATTAAGTTGACCCCGTTATTGACCAAAGTGAGTTCCGGGGGACTCAGGGCAACTTTCTGATCAATTTGGGAAATGTTGACTTTTCGCTGGAAAAGTCAACCGAGCGACGTTTTGGTCCATTCGAGGACCGTTTTGGATCCAAAAAGCTTAGCCATCATCGCAGCGGTCTTAGTTGAGCCATTTCCTTGTAGCCCGTCAAGTTTCGTAATTTCTTGGGAAAAGTGCCCGTTCGGGGCCCGAAACGTCCGTTTTTCGCGAATCTGATTGGAAAATATCTAGGAGATATTTTCTAAAAGGTGTGGGACCCACTTGACACTTGTCCATTACGTGGTGGTGTTAGTTTTAGGGGGAAAATGAAGATGAGAGGACAAGGGTGGCCGGCCATGGGTATTAAAAAGAGAAAAAAAAAATAGAAAATGAGTTAGTTGATTTAATTAGAAAGAGAAGAGAGAGTTTAGAGAGAGAAGGAGAAGAAGAAGAAGAGAGAAGATAGGAAGAGCTAGGGTTTGTAAGGAAACTAGCCCTTGGATCGTCTCAAGACGAGGAGCAACATCGTTCCCCTCATCCTCCTCTACGGTAATACCCAAATCGATTCTAGTTTTGTTTATTTTGGAAAGCTAGGGTTTTGTTAAAGTGAATGATTTAGGGTTGTGTGGATGTTGGGGAGGTGTTGGAGACGTTTTAGAGGTGTTTGGGGGTTTAATTGCACGTTTTCCGGTGACCGGAGGCTCGGGAGGAGCTCCGGCCACCGTGAGTGGTGGCCGGCCGGCCATGGGGTGGCTGGCCGGAGCTGGTACCAGCCACCACATGGTGGCCGAGCCCCCCCCTTAAACCCTAGGGCACGGCCAAGTAGGTTGGGTGGGGCCCACGTGCTCGGTTGCTCGATTTTTAATGTTCGGGTGGTTTAAAACGTTCACCGGACCATTTATCCTTAATCGAATCGAAATTTGGAATTAAATTGGAGAAGTTGTAATTAACGGGTTTTAGAAACTTTAAATGTAAATTATTTGATTCGGAAGTCGGAATTCGATTCCGTCAAGTGCATTGGGTTCCTTGAACTATTCTAAGACCGTAGAAACGAAAACGGGGGCTTTTGGAGCCCCGGAAGGCAATTTATGAAAACCGGGCAGATTCGCCATGTCGGACGAATCGGGCCTTTAAGGGTCCTTTATCGACAATGTCGAGTAATTGGGAAGTTTGGGAGTGATCGACATTGTCGGGGTTAAGTTTGGGCATCGAGTTTAATGATTTTCAGTTTTGTCCTGCGAGTTGTTAAGTGCCTTTAAATTGTGTTCTTTTAGATCGTGCCACGGACCGAGGCAAGGGAAAGCTGGGTGCGTGACTGAGACCATCACCGGAGCTCGTTGTTTGGCTTTTGGGAGAACACGCACGAGGTAGGGAAAGGTAGCCGGATCTCGGCGCTGACTAGGGAAAGTTAATAGTAGAATTGCATGTGACACCGGGGTGTCGTGGGTTAAGTAGGTTTATCGAATATTAGAAATGCATGATACGGGAACGTAGTGATTATTGGAGATGCATGTGACACTTAGTAGTGTCGTAGGAGCAGAGAACTTAGCGTGATTAGAATTACTAGAAGCATATGACCATGCCCGGAGGTTGTTTGTGAACTTATCGATATTAGGAGTACTGGAGGCATATGACCATTCCCGGAGGTTGATTGAGAAACTGTTGATATTAGGACTGTTGGAGGCTTTGGTTAAGCCGGAGGTTGATTGATTATATGGTGTCTTGGGTGGCCTTGAGAGCCCGTGTTTTATTGTTGAGTTTTGGTGGCCTTGAGAGCCCGTGTACTAAGGTTGGTGTCTTTGGCTGGCCTAACCGAGTTAGAGTCTCAGGGGGTTGCAAGCATTCTTTAGCTGGCTTACGAGTTAGAGTCTCGGTAAGTTGCAAGCGTGTTTTATTGTTGAGTTTTGGGTGGCCATGAGTGCCCGTGGGGTCGTTGAACCCGTGTCTTTACCTTTGGTGTTTTGGGTGGCCATGAGTGCCCGTGGGGTTGTTGAGCCCGTGTCTTTACCTTTGGTGTCTTGGGAGGACGTGAGTGCCTGTGTGGCTGTTGAGTCCGTGTCTTACTGTCGGTGTGCCTTGGGAGGCCGTGAGTGCCTGTGGGGCTGTTGAGTCCGAGTTTTACTGTTGGTGTCTTGGTGGCCATGAGTGTCTGCGAGTGTTGAACCTGTGTTGTTACTGGTTGTTGAACTTGCTTGTGATTGTGATTGTGATTGTGATTGTGTTTGTGGTTACCTGAGGTTGGGGGCCCGCTTCATGAAACGGGGGTCCACGAGCACACGCGTCTACATGTTCAGACGGGGTAGGGGGCCCGCCCGCCAATAAAGGGGTCCTGGCCGCGCGTGTGTGGTTTGGGTTTGTGAGCATACTTTGGCTGGCTTACGAGTTAGAGTCTCGGTAAGTTGCAAGCATTCTTTGGCTGGCTTACGAGTTAGAGTCTCGGTAAGTTACAAGCATTTTTCCGGCTGGCTTACGAGTTAGAGTCTCGGTAAGTTGCAAGCATTCTTGGGTTGGCCTGACCGAGTTAGAGTCTCGGGAGGGCGTGAGCGTTCTTGGCAGCTGGTTTGCGATCCTTTGTGATCTTGTTTGGCTGCGATCCTTTGTGATCTTGGTTGGTGTTGCGTAGTTTCTTTTGAGTCCTTGGAAGAGGTCGTGATCGTTGTGTCGGGTCTACTTTACGTGTCAGGGTGATGAGTTGGTCAAGGAAGGTAACTGTGGGTGTATTGTTCAGTCAGAGTACTTGGGTTGGGGGACAGTGTTCCCCGGTGTTGACCTTGTTTTTGGTGTTACCGGCTTTGTCTGCTAATTATGCCGTAGTCAGTCTGTTATCCGTGGTGGTGAGCGAACGCTCACCCCTAGCTGCTTTTCCTACAGGTACCGATCGCAGGTTGGACTAGGTGAGCTTCTGAAGCTTGAAGAGCTAGGAGTGGGATTTCTGGGTTTATTTTGAGTCTAGCGACGGATACCATACTTTTGTCCACTTGTTGGGACGTGTTTTAAGTTGTAAATATTATTTTGTTGAACTAAACTGTTATTTTAAAGTGTTTAAATGGAAAAGGTTTCAAAGTGTTTTATTATTTTAAATGTTCGCGTCCCGAGTTCGGTTTACTGAAATTGGGGCGTGATAGCTTGGTATCAGATCTCGAGGTTTCACACCTCGGACTGTACGTCAATTAGGTGGGGAGAGTCGAGTCGGTAGAGTCCCGTCGTACGTTGGGTACGCATGTCGGGAACCGTGTGTAGACCCGTGGTGTTGTGAGTCCTGCTTGTGTTTGTGTGTATGTGCCGCGTCTTATTGCTGGCTTGCTGATTGTTGTTGTTGCTTGAAACGTTTTTAAGCTGTTGCGGGTCGACTCAGGAAAGCTCCTGTATTCGAACGTGACGGTACTGACATCAAGTCGGTACAACGTAGTTCGGGGACGCCTGGACCGGGTTGTAACCACCTGATGTCAAGAAATAAGGTTTTAATGAAGTGGAGATAACTTTAAAAATTTGATTGTTTTGATGTTGTTTGACGCCGTGGGCGTTTGTGTTTGACTTTGATTGGCCCGGTGGGCGTGGTTCGGTGTTGGTAGGCCCGGTGGGCGTGTCTTGATTTTGTGTGACGCCGTGGGCATTTGTGTTTGACTTCGATTGGCCCTGTGGGCGTTTTGTGATTGTTGTTGGTTGGCCCGGTGGGGGTGTTGAGGAGTTTTGTTTGGCCCGGTGGGCAAGGTTCGACTTTGGTTGTTGGCCCGGTGGGCGGGTGTCGTTGTAGTTATGACTGTTTGGCCGGGTTGGCTTGTGGTTGAGGTTGAGTGACTCGTGTTTGGTCGTTGTTTTGGTACTTGGGTTTTATGATTAGTGGTCGAGTGTCTGCGACGCACAAGCGTGTGGGTCGCTAGGAGAAGGGTAGGAAGCGAGTGTCCTAGGATCGACGTGACGGGGTGATAGGGGCGAAGCTGTCGCAGTTACGGGACGGACCACGGGCCGACCTGGTACGAGACCAGGACGGCTCGCTGGTCCGATCCGGCAGCCAGCACGGACCGGCTGGCGTGCCGGCCCGGCAGCCAGTACGGCACGGATGGCATGCCGGCCCGGAACGCCATATGGTCCGGCCCACCTGCC
This sequence comes from Erodium maritimum, assembly GCA_963921825.1. Lineage (NCBI taxonomy): Eukaryota > Viridiplantae > Streptophyta > Magnoliopsida > Geraniales > Geraniaceae > Erodium > Erodium maritimum. Next base: position 30,487,111 of record OY997595.1, read on the forward strand.
AGACCGGTTATCAAAAAAAAGAAAAAGAAAAAAAAGGGTTTGTTTCGTTGTGCGTTTAGGTTTGTGGTTGTGTGACTCGGTTCTTGTTCGTGCGGTTGAGCGTTGGTTTTATGGGTTTGTGTTCGCGGTTATGGGTTGTAGAGGCCGTAGGCCTGGTGTACGGTTGGACTGTTGTTGAGTTTTACGCTTACGTATTAGTATACATAAGGCTTTAATAGCGCGAGCAGTGGTGTTTTACTGATTTGAGGACGTGTTTCCCGTGTCGAGGTTTATCTTACTCAAGCGAGTACTTGAGGTGTTGTTAGCATGGGCGGTGGGATGTTTGGCTTCAGTTTTGTGATGGTGGTTTGCCCTGATTAGAGTGGTAAGTCCTTGGTGCGTTACTAGTATGCCATAATCGAACGGGTGTCCGTGGAGGTGAGCATAACGCTCGTCCCCTTTACTACTTTTCCCGCAAGGGACGAGTAGCGAACACTGGTTTGGTTGCGGAAAGTTATAAGTAAGTGCATAAAGGACCGGATGAGGGCTTGGTGCACGTTTGTGTGGTTAAAATTGAGGTTTCGCTTGCGTGTTGTTATAATTAAAGTATGATTAGCGTGAACGGTGTGACGTTTAGTAACAAGTGCGTTGGGGTAGACGTAGACCGTGTGAACGTTAGGGTGTTTGAACTTGTGTCTTCATTTGAGTTTGCAAATTGAACGTTTGCGTGTATCCGTGCAGAGGACACTGAGACATGGCTCGGGGCAGACAAAGAGGATCAGCTATGACGTGGGGACGGGCGCCCGCGCGTGGCAGAGGGGGACAGTCAGCAGGGACACCAGGACGGGTGCCCACCGTTGTGCCCGCTGAGCACGCGGAGGCCTAGGGTACTCCTACCGGAGAAGATAGGAGGAGCGATGTGGGACCATCTACGGGCACGCCCCGCGTCCCGTCGGTCGCAGACCCTCCCACCACGACCGCCCTGGACGAGCTGACCAGGGCAGTACAGAGTTTGGTGGCGATCGTCGCCAGTCGAATGTCGGCTCGGTTGGACCGACATCGGCAGAGTCTGGACCTGCATCAGGAGGAGATGTCAGTGGCAGAATACGAGGCCAGATTCTCGGCCCTGACCAGAGTCGCGCCAGAGACGGTGGCGACAGAGTAGAACCGTGGCCTGAGGTTCGAGGAGGAACTGAGGCCGGTGAATCGGGACCGAGTCCTCACCTCGAGGTCGTGAGACACTGCAGCGACAGTGGAGCAGGATGTCCGGGATGCGGCCAGGACCCGCGAGGTTCGACAGCGGTCGATCAGTATGGCGGGGGAGTCCGAGTCCCGAGACCCGATGAGACAGAGGACCACGGGGTTCTTCAGGCCACAGGCTCAGCAGGACGGAGCAAGACAGATGGCGTCAGTGGCATCAGTTGGGCCAGTCACGTCAGAGAGGGCGCCGAAGTGCTATACCTGCGGCCAGTGAGGCCACCTCCGTCGCGAGTGTCTGATGGAAGGGGGACTCACAACGCAGCCGGCCACCAGCCGTGCAGGCCAGGACATGGAGCCGAGGGCTGACCATAGGAGGTGTTTTCGGTGCCACCGGGTCGGGCACGCCGTTGCAAGGTGCCCTGAGCCGTTTATGGCAACGTCAACGCAGCGGCCGCAGCAATCGCATACCGTGCAGTGGCACAGATGTCGTCCGCTTCAGAATCAACGATTGAAGTTTTCGCAGCAGTCAACGAGCGTGCCAGCTCCTAGGCAACAGAAAGGATCTGGGTATCCAACAGGCAGTGCGCCGGGTCAGAGGCAGCGGGCGTCAGAGGGAAGAGGGTACGCAGTTGCCGACTCCTGGGCCCCAGGATCCCCTACCTACCGCGAGACCTATCAGGGTACGTGTTTATTGTACCTTATATGAGCGTTATTCTAAATTTCGCGGACGAAATTCCTTTAAGGGGGGTAGATTGTAATAACCACTCCCGGTCAACGCTAGTCAAACCTGCGAAAACAGGAAAATTTAAAATTTTTAAGACTGACAGTTAAGTGAACCTAAAATGACCCCGAGTGTCATACCAAACTTAAGTTGACCCCGTTATTGACCAAAGCGAGTTCCGGGGGACTCATGGCAACTTTCTGATCAATTTGGGAAATGTTGACTTTTCGCTGGAAAGACAACCGAGCGACGTTTTGGTCCATTCGAGGAACGTTTTGGATCCAAAAAGCTTAGCCGTCGTCGCAGCGGTCTTAGTTGAGCCATTTCCTTGTAGCCCGTCAAGTTTCGTAATTTCTTGGGAAAAGTGCCCGTTCGGGGCCCGAAACGTCCGTTTTTCGCGAATCTGATTGGAAAAGATCGAGGAGATATATTCCAAAAGGTGTGGGACCCACTTGACACTTGTCCATTATGTGGTGGTGTTAGTTTTAGGGGGAAAATGAAGATGAGAGGACAAGGGTGGCCGGCCATGGGTATTAAAAAGAGAAAAAAAATAGAAAATGAGTTAGTTGATTTAATTAGAAAGAGAAGAGAGAGTTTAGAGAGAGAAGGAGAAGAAGAGAGAAGATAGGAAGAGCTAGGGTTTGGAAGGAAACTAGCCCTTGGATCGTCTCAAGACGAGGAGCAACATCGTTCCCCTCATCCTCCTCTACGGTAATACCCAAACCGATTCTCGTTTTGTTTATTTTGGAAAGCTAGGGTTTTGTTAAAGTGAATGATTTAGGGTTGTGTGGATGTTGGGGAGGTGTTGGAGACGTTTTAGAGGTGTTTGGGGGTTTAATTGCACGTTTTCCGGTGACCGGAGGCTCGGGAGGAGCTCCGGCCACCGTGAGTAGTGGCCGGCCGGCCATGGGGTGGCTGGCCGGAGCTGGTACCAGCCACCACATGGTGGCCGAGCCCCCCCCCCCCCTTAAACCCTAGGGCACGGCCAAGTAGGTTGGGTGGGGCCCACGTGCTCGGTTGCTCGGGTTTTAATGTTCGGGTGGTTTAAAACGTTCCCCGGACCATTTATCCTTAATCGAATCAAATTTGGAATTAAATTGAGAAGTTGTAATTAACGGGTTTTAGAAACTTTAAACGTTAATTATTTGATTCGGAAGTCGGAATTCGATTCCGTCAAGTGCATTGGGTTCCTTGAACTATTCTAAGACCGTAGAAACGAAAACGGGGGCTTTTGGAGCCCCGGAAGGCAATTTATGAAAACCGGGCAGATTCGCCATGTCGGGCGAATCGGGCCTTTAAGGTTCCTTTATCGACAATGTCGAGTAATTGGGAAGTTTGGGAGTGATCGACATTGTCGGGGTTAAGTTTGGGCATCGAGTTTAATGATTTTCAATTTTGTCCTGCGAGTTGTTAAGTGCCTTTAAATTGTGTTCTTTTAGATCGTGCCACGGACCGAGGCAAGGGAAAGCTGGGTGCGTGACTGAGACCATCACCGGAGCTCGTTGTTTGGCTTTTGGGAGAACACGCACGAGGTAGGGAAAAGTAGCCGGATCTCGGCCCTGACTAGGGAAAGTTAATAGTAGAATTGCATGTGACTCCGGGGTGTCGTGGGTTAAGTAGGTTTATCGAATATTAGAAATGCATGATACGGGAACGTAGTGATTATTGGAGATGCATGTGACACTTAGTAGTGTCGTAGGAGCAGAGAACTTAGCGTGATTAGAATTACTAGAGGCATATGACCATGCCCGGAGGTTGTTTGTGAACTTATCGATATTAGGAGTACTGGAGGCATATGACCATTCCCGGAGGTTGATTGAGAAACTGTTGATATTAGGACTGTTGGAGGCTTTGGTTAAGCTGGAGGTTGATTGATTATATGGTGTCTTGGGTGGCCTTGAGAGCCCGTGTTTTATTGTTGAGTTTTGGTGGCCTTGAGAGCCCGTGTACTAAGGTTGGTGTCTTTGGATGGCCTGACCGAGTTAGAGTCTCGGGGGGTTGCAAGCATTCTTTAGCTGGCTTACGAGTTAGAGTCTCGGTAAGTTGCAAGCGTGTTTTATTGTTGAGTTTTGGGTGGCCATGAGTGCCCGTGGGGTCGTTGAACCCGTGTCTTTACCTTTGGTGTTTTGGGTGGCCATGAGTGCCCGTGGGGTTGTTGAGCCCGTGTCTTTACCTTTGGTGTCTTGGGAGGCCGTGAGTGCCTGTGTGGCTGTTGAGTCCGTGTCTTACTGTCGGTGTGTCTTGGGAGGCCGTGAGTGCCTGTGGGGCTGTTGAGTCCGAGTTTTACTGTTGGTGTCTTGGTGGCCATGAGTGTCTGCGAGTGTTGAACCTGTGTTGTTACTGGTTGTTGAACTTGCTTGTGATTGTGATTGTGATTGTGATTGTGTTTGTGGTTACCTGAGGTTGGGGGCCCGCTTCATGAAACGGGGGTCCACGAGCACACGCGTCTACATGTTCAGACGGGGTAGGGGGCCCGCCCGCCAATAAAGGGGTCCTGGCCGCGCGTGTGTGGTTTGGGTTTGTGAGCATACTTTGGCTGGCTTACGAGTTAGAGTCTCGGTAAGTTGCAAGCATTCTTTGGCTGGCTTACGAGTTAGAGTCTCGGTAAGTTACAAGCATTTTTCCGGATGGCTTACGAGTTAGAGTCTCGGTAAGTTGCAAGCATTCTTGGGTTGGCCTGACCGAGTTAGAGTCTCGGGAGGGCGTGAGCGTTCTTGGCAGCTGGTTTGCGATCCTTTGTGATCTTGTTTGGCTGCGATCCTTTGTGATCTTGGTTGGTGTTGCGTAGTTTCTTTTGAGTCCTTGGAAGAGGTCGTGATCGTTGTGTCGGGTCTACTTTACGTGTCAGGGTGATGAGTTGGTCAAGGAAGGTAACTGTGGGTGTATTGTTCAGTCATAGTACTTGGGTTGGGGACAGTGTTCCCCGGTGTTGACCTTGTTTTTGGTGTTACCGGCTTTGTCTGCTAATTATGCCGTAGTCAGTCTGTTATCCGTGGTGGTGAGCGAACGCTCACCCCTAGCTGCTTTTCCTACAGGTACCGATCGCAGTTTGGACTACGTGAGCTTCTGAAGCTTGAAGAGCTAGGAGTGAGATTTCTGGGTTTATTTTGAGTCTAGCGACGGATACCATACTTTTGTCTACTTGTTGGGACGTGTTTTAAGTTGTAAATATTATTTTGTTGAACTAAACTGTTATTTTAAAGTGTTTAAATGGAAAAGGTTTCAAAGTGTTTTATTATTTTAAATGTTCGTGTCCCGAGTTCGGTTTATTGAAATTGGGGCGTGATACTCCCGCAGGAACACATACCCTCGGGGTGAAGCAAAAAGTAACAATCCCCGCAGGGTAAACAACCTCACGTCATACCGGAATTCCCCTCGGCCTGGATGTGGTTATAGATAACCATCCTAAAGGTCGAATTCCAACAAAGTGGGCCCAAAGGCCCAAAAACAGGTCTGTCACGTTTCGGGTCATGGACCCGTTACCTGCGCCATCACGGTTCTCCTCACGAGGCCGTGACTGACGTCGTCACAGTGTTCATCCGTCTGCTTCCTCCAGCTTCGGGTTTTCACGATTTTAACCCCCAAAACCTCCATGGATGACCTTCCAAAGCTCCAAAAACAGTTCCTAAACGTCTCTACTTCAAAACCCAACATGGGTGTTCATCAAAAGTCCACAAAACCAACTTAAATTCATCAACAAAACTCCTTTTCACTCCAAAATTATCATCTAATACTCCAAACTTAAAAACTCAACCTTTGCTCATCAATTTCTTCAAAACTCATAAACCAAAAATGTTCAAAACGAAAAAGGATGATGGATTTACCTTGAGGTTGAAGATTAGATGGAGAAACAAGGAAAAATGGAGAGATTTGGGTCACAAAAAGGTTCAAGACCCCTCTTTTCTCCTCTTTTCTTCTTCTCCAAGCTTTGAGAGCTTCTTCTTCTTTCTCCTTTGGTGAAATTCGGCCAACACTAGTTGTTTTGCTAAAATGCTCCCAATTTGGGTCATATACCCTAAAGGGAGAAGTCCCAAACTACCCCCAAGCTCACAAGTCTTCCATGCCCATTCATTTAGGGGTAAAATGGCCAATATGCCCTCCTTCTCACCCAAACCAAAAGGGACACTTGTCCACAAGGGGACCACCTCTTCTCTTAGAAATTTCAGCACGAAAGCTTTTAACTTAAAATAGTCCTTAATTAAGCGAGGTTTGACCCAAAATTGACCCATAGTTGACTTTTCACAACTTACAGTCAAACGAAAGGAAACGGCCCAATTAAGCTAACCGTAACGACGACTAAGCCTTTTGGGCCCCGGAAAGGTTCTGAATGACTCCCAGAGTCATCGGTTGACGTTTCCGACCGAAAGTCAAACTTTGCCTAAAAACACTGGTTCGACTGGGATCGACCGGGGGCGGTTCTTACGAATCTCATTTTACTTGATCCTACATAAGTGGCAACTAACGAGATTTTAGTATTACCTGACACTACATTACGAATCGACCTTGTCGATTCTAACCTTTCTTTCGTCTATGTCATTATCCTTTTATCTCTAGATATCCTAAATGAGATAAGGCATAGAACCGTCATCCTTATTATTCTCAATCATTGTTCCTTGATATGTGAGATGACTGAATCTTTGATACCCAATATCAAGTTCATGGCCATGCTATTCTTTTAGTCACTTTCGATCAAGCGGTCGAGAAACGATATCTTTCCCATACAGTAGTACAAGGTATAAATCTCTTAGCCGTCTTTCGTATCACTCATGCAGTCCATCCCCAAGCCAATCTTGGCCGTTATGGAAGCTCTGTTACGGGGAACGTTGGGCTCAAGTCAAACTTAGTTGTTTACTACATAACGATCAAAAAGACTCCTTGGTCTAAGAAAACATGATAAGCTACGACACTGAATATGTTCATAATTGGATCTATGGAACATATTCAGGTCGGTCGTCCAATATTATGTGCCACATGATATCTATGATGAGAATCCAGAATCTCATTCCAATGACTAAATAGAAAGTAAGCCATAAATAATCATCTTTCATACTAGTCGCTTATAGTGAAGCTTTGTTGACTAAGGACCCATCCAGTGTGATCTAACCCGATCTATGGTTCTACTTCGCATGGTGGGCACAGATCATAACACACATCGATATATTACTCCAACACATAAGTAATATATAGTCGTTTTAATTTTATTGCTGACGATGATATTTACATTTGGACATATTTACGATTGGACTACGGGTACTAAGACTAATAGAAACATCCCCAGAATCACTAGCGAGCCCTATCGAGACGACATAGGGAGCATTGGAGCAGCGCAGTTGAGTGGCGGTGGTGATGTGACCGGGACATGCAACGTCGCTTAGGCTCTATTCCTCAAAGACTCGAGAACGTTAGGAGGAGAGGGAGTAGACACCGATAGAGAATTGATAAGAGAGGAAGTTAGGGCTAGGGTCCTTACATGACGTCCCCTCTTTGGTTCGTTTGATAGGGACACCGACAAGGTTCTCCCTGGAGAGAACAACACAAGTGCAATGGTTGTCGATGGTGATGGACAGTGTTGGAGGCGGAGGCAGGGTGGAACTCGATCGCTTTGGTTGTCTCTGTTGGGTCTCGAGGTAGGGTTGGAGATGAACCAACTCGCAGCGGAAAATCAATGAAAACCAAGAGACGATTAAAACCATGAAACAACTAACAAAGAATGTATTCACAAGAGAAAAATTCAGCACTAGTTCTTACCAAAACAAGAACACCGGTTAACGAATGATTGGCTTGAGTCTCCAAGACGCCTACGTATCCACATGGGAATCAAAGCCACGTAGTTCTTCTCTTTGAGGACTCAAGAACACAAACATGGAGGTGGAAACTAGCCAAACCCGAAATGGCCATGGAAGAGGGAGAGAAAATGTGTTTCCTATTCTTGTCTTGTGTTTGTTATGTTGAAAAAAGATGACTTAAACATAACAAAACCCATACTTGTCCAACTAAAGGCATGGGACAAGTATGGTGTCAAGTAAGGTGTAAATAGGACAAAGTATGGCAAGACAAGATTGGGTTAGGTGGTGAATCACCAACACCTTAATCCTTGTCTTGCTTACTTAGTACTAATTAATCAAGACTTGATTAATTAGTTCCATGGGCCTTGGTTGCATGGGCCTTTCATGGGCCTCTTGGAACATGGCCTGTGGCCATTTCCAACGAGGTCCCGTGATTCGCTCATCGCCTCCATGCCTTCCATACCGGAAATGTCCAACATTATCCGACGCGATCAATCCCAAGACTCCAAGCCTTGTCTCGATCCGTAAAGTCCTATTCACTTACGGGCACATGACCCAAAACCCAGTTTTGGTCATGTCCCGAGACAACTCCTTTTTGGCCATTCTCCATAAATGTGTCAATGAGTTTCATCCTCCGGTGTGACCCTTAGGTTTATGCATGTCAATAGATCAACGTAAAATCCCATTTTACTTGATCCTATTTAAGTGGAAACTAACGAGACTTTAGTATTGCCTGACACTACATAACGAATCGACCCTGTCGATTTCAACCTTTCCGTCGTCCCTGTTATTATCCTTTTATCTCCGATATCCTGATTGAGATAAGGCATAGATCCGTCATCCTTATTATTCTCAATCATCGTTCCTTGATATGTGAGATGACTGAAGATATGATACCCAGTATCATGTGCATGGCCATGCTATTCTTTCAGTCACTCTCTATCAAGCGGCCGAGAACCGATATCTTTCCCATACCTCAGTATGAGGGATAAATCCCTTAGCCGCCTTTCGTGTCACTCATGTAGCCCGTTCCTAAGCCAATCCTGGCCGTTATGGAAGCCCTGTTACGGACAACGTTAGGCTCAGGTCAAACTCAGTTGTTGACTACATAGCGATCACAAAGACTCCTTGGTCTAAAGATACATGACAAGCTACAACACTGAATATGTTCATGACTCAATCTATGGCACATATTCAGGGCGGGTCATCCAATATCATGTCCCACATGATATCTATGATCGGACTCCGGAATCCCATTCCAATGACTAACATAACGTAAGCCATAAAGAGCCATCTTTCATACTAGTCGCTTCTAGTGAAGCTTTGTTGACTAGGGACCCATCGAGTGTGATCTATCTCGATCTATGGTTCTATTCGCATGGTGGGCATAGATCAGAGCACACATCGATATATTACTCCAACACATAAGTAATATAAAGCCGCTTTAATTTTATTGCTAACGATGATATATACATTTGGACATTTAGGATTGAACTACGGGAACTAAGACTAACAATCTCCCACTTGCCCTAGTTTCAATCTAAACTCCAATATGTCCCCATCGACTTTACATGCCTAACATGTTCAGGCAGTGACACTGCCTTAGTCAAAGGGTTGGCTATGTTATCATCTGTTGCAATATCGGTTATCTTCACTTCACCTCAGTTCAGTATTTATCTGATGAGGTGGATACGCCGCAGTACATGTTTGGATTTGTTATACGATCTAGGCTTTTAGCTTGCGCATTGACCCTTGTGTTGTCGCAAGATGGATTCACCGGGCTGGATGGGTTTTTAATTACACCCAGCCCTGCCATGAATTTCCAAATCCACATAGCCTCCTTAGCTGCCTCTGCAGCATCCATGTACTTGGCCTCTGTCGTAGATTCGGCAATGATATCTTGCTTTACGCTCTCCCAGCTAAAGCTCTGCCATTCAGCGTAAACACATATCCTGATTGACTTCTAAAGTCATCTGGATTTGTCTTGGAAAACTAGCGTCTACTCATCCTTCGACGACTAGTTCAACATCATCTTTCCCCCGGGTTAGAATGATGTCTACTGGTACAACATAAGGCTTACGAGACGTCCGGTCTCATACATGTCATGGCATATATGATCGATCCTGCCCTTAGGCTCATAGGATTCTCATCATCCTTTTCAGCTCATCAGCTGTCTTAGGACACCGAGTCTTGCTGAGATAAATGCCATGACTAGTGGGTAAGAGTCCTTTCTTTGAATCGAGCATTAAGAACCTACTCAATGCCTTGTTCACATAGGTTCCCTGACTTAAATCCAAGACCCTCTTGGTGCGATCTCTACATATCTTAATCCTTAAGATATGAGAAGCATCGCCTAAGTCCTTTATTGAAAAACACTTCCTCAACCAAGCTTTAGTCTCGTGCAAGGTTGGGATGTCGTTTTCAATGAGAACCAGAAAGGTAATATTGCTCCCACTAGCCTTCTTATAAACGCAAGATTCATCCTCGTTCTTGATTAAGCCAAATCCAATTACAGCTTCATCAAAACGAAGGATCCAACTCCGAGAAGTTCGTTTCAATCCATAAATGGATTTCAACAACTTATAAATCTTTCCTTTATTCTTTGGATCGTCAAAACCTTTGGGCCGAGACATACAAACGTACTCAGTCAAATTTCCATTTAGGAAAGCGGTTTTGACATCCACTTGCCATATCTCGTAATTATGATACGCAGTTATGTCAAGAAGAATTTGGATCGATTTTGACCATAGCCACTAAGGAGAAGGTTTCCTCATAGTCAATCCATTGGATCTGCCTATAACCTTTCGCCACCAGTTGAGCTTTGTAGGTCAGAGGGATGTCATCCATGTCCATCTTCACCTTGAAGATCCATTTGCATCCGATGGTCCTCAAACCATTGATGGGATCAACCGGTTCCCAGACTCGGTTGTCCGACATGGATTGCATTTCCTCCCTCATGGCTCCCAGCCATAACTCGGAGTCGGGCCCATCCACGACTTCTTGAAAGGTGGCTGGATCATCGTGATCCACCATGACTTCATTGTCACCTCCGGATACCATATCTTGGAGGTGGAAGATTGACCCTTTCAAATCTCCTTGGACCTTCCGGAATTGTAACAGGAATTGGTTCTCACTCTACGACAATCTCTGGCTCCTTTCTACTGGGTTGTCAATTGGTTTAGACAGATCTGTACCATCCTGAATTTCTTCGAGATGCACAGTCCTTCCAATGACGTCTTTGGAAACAAAACTTCTTTTCCATAAAGACCCCACCCCAAGCGACGAACACCATGTTCTCACTGGGATTGTAGAAATAGTATCCCCTTGTTGCTTTGGGACACCACACGAAGGTGCATATCTCAGATCTTGGTTCGAGCTTAGTCGAAACCAAATGTTTCACATAAGCCTCGCAACCACAAATCTTAAGGAAGGACAAAGCGGGCATCATCCCATATCATTTTAAAATGGTGTCCCTTCCACACCCTTCGTCGAAGCCCGATTCACTATGAATGCGGTTGTCTCTAGAGCATAATCCCAGAAAGAGATTGGGAGATCAGTCCAACTAATAATGGAACGGACCATTGTCTAACAATGTCCGATTTCTCCGTTTGGCTACACCTTTCATCTACAGTGTCCCAAGAGGAGTCCATTCCAAAAGGATCCCATTCTCTTTTAGATGATCTAATAACTCTGTGGTCAAGTATTTTCCACCTCGATCCAATCGAAGTGCCTTAATACCTTTGTCCAACTGGTTTTCTACTTTAGTCTTAAACTCTTTGAATTTATCAAAAGCTTCAGACTTATGTCTCAGCGAATAGATATAACCATATTTACTGTAATCATCAGTAAATGTGATAAAGTAGCTAAAACCCCTCCTGGCAAGTGAAGTTATTGGTCTACACACATTCGAGTGTATCAGCCCCAATAATTCACCCGCCCTTTCATCGCGATCGATAAAAGGGCACTTTAGTCATTTTGCCCATCAAACAAACCTTGCACCTATCGATCGAATGGAACTCGAATGAACCTGAAAGTCCGCACTTCTGAAGTGCTGATAGGTGCTTCTTGTTTATGCGACCTAAATGACAATGCCATAATAGAGTTAGGTTTAAATTGTTGGATTTAGACCTCTTGGTATTAACGGAATATATAGAACTTGAGGCATTGTTACCCATATCTAATATGTACAATCCTCCAACCAAGTCAGTACTGGTATAAAACATATCATTGCATAGAACATTGAAAACTCCATTTCCAATATTAACATTATATCCTTCCTTGTCAAACACGGATACAGATATAATATTCCTACTAAAAGTAGGTATGCAATATACATTATACAATACTAAGACAAGGCCTCTTGGCAAAGCAAGACTCATGGATCCTACAGCAGTTGCCACAACTTTGAGGTCCACTTCGTGCTTTCCAGACCTCTCCTACTTTCAGCCACCATATATAAGTGCATGTGTGAGATTCAGTCCTGGTATCTAATACCCATGAATCTTTGGAAGTAGAGAGATGTAGCTCTATAGAGTTAATACCGGATGAAGGCACGGTCCCACCGCCCTTCCTTAGATCATCCAGGTTTCCTGATGAAGGGGCAGTCCTACTGCCATTCTTCAGATCATCCACGCTATTTGATGAAGGCGCAGTCCCACTGCCCTTCTTCAGATCAGCCGTGAACTTCCTGTAATCCCGGTTCCAATGACCAGGCTGTTGGCAGTAGAAGCAGACATTCTCATGTGTCTCATCTTTCTTGCCAAGTGCGCATGGGCCCCGCCCTTGCCACTTCCAATTCCCTTGTTGACCATCAGAATATCCTTGGATCCCAGATCCTTGATATATTCTTCTCAGCAATTAATGACACTTCATGTAACTCTGATATGGTCTTAGAGACAGCCTTGTCATGGACATATTCTTTGCGTTCAGACTTGAGGACTATCCTCAAAATTCTGTACCAGTCCAAATAGTTTGTCCCATTTAGCTTGACCCTGTCAAGAATGGTTTTTAATGACAAACTATTAATGTTCGCTGAATTTTCCATTTGATCTACAATAGATAAAATTCAATCAGTAAACTGAATAAATTTTATGAAGATCAAGCTTAAACACCAACAATCGATTCTAAACCTTTAGAATTTGAAACCAAGATCCTTGATTCACTCGATTAAGCTGAACTAATGCTCACCACTTAATCGAGCTATGTAGGTAGGACTCCATCCAATCACATCCAATGTGACTCTTGGCTAGGGTATGTACTTATGTACACGACTTACCCTATCTGTTACCCTAGCTCAACCTCAGGCCGAGAATCATAGTCGGGTCCACCAATTCTCAACTATGGCTCGTCACTATGTAGGTGCTCCGCTAATGCGCATGACACCCACATATGTCGTCCAAACCTACTACCCCGCTTCCCCATGGATGCTCCGCTAATGCGCACGACACCCATAGGACGGGGAGGTAGTAAGGTGTTGATGATTGGGAGGTATCGGACATGACCCGCTTTTACTTGTCCAGTTGTGTTCAAAACTTTGGCACATCCTAGATGCGATGAGCACATCAACTACATTCCAAATGCAATGATGCCTCAAATTACATCCAATATAATTCTTCCTTTGAACCCGTCAACTACATCCAATGCAATGACGGTTCTAAGGGTTCACACACAAGGATTAAAATTCCAATTTTATCTTTGCATGTGAGGTGATATGCTCGGTAAATAAAGTTAAGCATGCAATTCTAAAACACATAGAATTAATCATGCATAAACTAAACCAAGCATAAAGCGATAAATGTGCACATAATAGCCCCCTAAACTAACTCCCACTAGCTTCTTGAGCTCCACCGACTCCAAGCCGATGCCAACACCCGAAAAGCCACCAAATGACCTTTTCGCCCTTTCTTCGTCTTGAGTAAAAATTACAAACTAATACACGACTCGCAGGTCGGGAATAAATAAATATTACAAACAAGTGGTTCGACGACCACATCTTGAAAGAATAATTACATGCTAACTCTAACGGCTCGCAGGCCGTGAAAAGCGATAAATAATTAAATCGAGCTCGGGGCTATTATGTACACCATGCCAACATCACATCACACATCGTGTTATCAAACAAGCATGTTATCAAACATCATGTGATTTTCGGTTTTATTTAATAGCCAAGTTTCGAATTTTTTTGATGCTCGGTTTATCGAAACCGTTCAAAAATGAAACTTTTGAACATTTGATCTTCGAGTTCGTCATGACGGTTCCAAACTCTTCATAACTAACAAAACGGTTTAGCCTTGGCATATCAACCATCCAATGGTCATGCTTGGCCTAGCTCCGTCCAACGGACCCCCGTTCGGTCCCGGTTTCGGCTCCCCGAGAGTCCCGCTCCCGAGACCCGAAAAATCAAATTTTTTTCAAAATTTCCAGATTTGAAATAATTTTCAAAAATTCATTTTACATGCATTAAATCCATAAACAAGAATTTAAAACATGTTATCAAACAATTTAGCAAAACAACATGCCAAAAACGAAACTTTCAAGCAAAACCGAAACTTTGAACACCGTCTTGTGAATCCTGAAGGTAGCACGGCTCTGATACCACTGTTGGTTCTCGAGGTAGGGTTGGAGATGAACCAACTCGCTGCGGAAAATCAATGAAAACCAAGAGACGATTAAAACCATGAAACAACTAACAAAGAATGTATTCACAAGAGAAAAATTCAGCACTAGTTCTTACCAAAACAAGAACACCGGTTAACGAATGATTGGCTTGAGTCTCCAAGACGCCTACGTATCCACATGGGAATCAAAGCCACGTAGTTCTTCTCTTTGAGGACTCAAGAACACAAACATGGAGGTGGAAACTAGCCAAACCCGAAATGGCCATGGAAGAGGGAGAGAAAATGTGTTTCCTATTCTTGTCTTGTGTTTGTTATGTTGAAAAAAGATGACTTAAACATAACAAGACCCATACTTGTCCAACTAAAGGCATGGGACAAGTATGGTGTCAAGTAAGGTGTAAATAGGACAAAGTATGGCAAGACAAGATTGGGTTAGGTGGTGAATCACCAACACCTTAATCCTTGTCTTGCTTACTTAGTACTAATTAATCAAGACTTGATTAATTAGTTCCATGGGCCTTGGTTGCATGGGCCTTTCATGGGCCTCTTGGAACATGGCCCGTGGCCATTTCCAACGAGGTCCCGTGATTCGCTCATCGCCTCCATGCCTTCCATACCGGAAATGTCCAACATTATCCGACGCGATCAATCCCAAGACTCCAAGCCTTGTCTCGATCCGTAAAGTCCTATTCACTTACGGGCACATGACCCAAAACCCAGTTTTGGTCATGTCCCGAGACAACTCCTTTTTGGCCATTCTCCATAAATGTGTCAATGAGTTTCATCCTCCGGTGTGACCCTTAGGTTTATGCATGTCAATAGATCAACGTAAAATCCCATTTTACTTGATCCTATTTAAGTGGAAACTAACGAGACTTTAGTATTGCCTGACACTACATAACGAATCGACCCTGTCGATTTCAACCTTTCCGTCGTCCCTGTTATTATCCTTTTATCTCCGATATCCTGATTGAGATAAGGCATAGATCCGTCATCCTTATTATTCTCAATCATCGTTCCTTGATATGTGAGATGACTGAAGATATGATACCCAGTATCATGTGCATGGCCATGCTATTCTTTCAGTCACTCTCTATCAAGCGGCCGAGAACCGATATCTTTCCCATACCTCAGTATGAGGGATAAATCCCTTAGCCGCCTTTCGTGTCACTCATGTAGCCCGTTCCTAAGCCAATCCTGGCCGTTATGGAAGCCCTGTTACGGACAACGTTAGGCTCAGGTCAAACTCAGTTGTTGACTACATAGCGATCACAAAGACTCCTTGGTCTAAAGATACATGACAAGCTACAACACTGAATATGTTCATGACTCAATCTATGGCACATATTCAGGGCGGGTCATCCAATATCATGTCCCACATGATATCTATGATCGGACTCCGGAATCCCATTCCAATGACTAACATAACGTAAGCCATAAAGAGCCATCTTTCATACTAGTCGCTTCTAGTGAAGCTTTGTTGACTAGGGACCCATCGAGTGTGATCTATCTCGATCTATGGTTCTATTCGCATGGTGGGCATAGATCAGAGCACACATCGATATATTACTCCAACACATAAGTAATATAAAGCCGCTTTAATTTTATTGCTAACGATGATATATACATTTGGACATTTAGGATTGAACTACGGGAACTAAGACTAACAATCTCCCACTTGCCCTAGTTTCAATCTAAACTCCAATATGTCCCCATCGACTTTACATGCCTAACATGTTCAGGCAGTGACACTGCCTTAGTCAAAGGGTTGGCTATGTTATCATCTGTTGCAATATCGGTTATCTTCACTTCACCTCAGTTCAGTATTTATCTGATGAGGTGGATACGCCGCAGTACATGTTTGGATTTGTTATACGATCTAGGCTTTTAGCTTGCGCATTGACCCTTGTGTTGTCGCAAGATGGATTCACCGGGCTGGATGGGTTTTTAATTACACCCAGCCCTGCCATGAATTTCCAAATCCACATAGCCTCCTTAGCTGCCTCTGCAGCATCCATGTACTTGGCCTCTGTCGTAGATTCGGCAATGATATCTTGCTTTACGCTCTCCCAGCTAAAGCTCTGCCATTCAGCGTAAACACATATCCTGATTGACTTCTAAAGTCATCTGGATTTGTCTTGGAAAACTAGCGTCTACTCATCCTTCGACGACTAGTTCAACATCATCTTTCCCCCGGGTTAGAATGATGTCTACTGGTACAACATAAGGCTTACGAGACGTCCGGTCTCATACATGTCATGGCATATATGATCGATCCTGCCCTTAGGCTCATAGGATTCTCATCATCCTTTTCAGCTCATCAGCTGTCTTAGGACACCGAGTCTTGCTGAGATAAATGCCATGACTAGTGGGTAAGAGTACTTTCTTTGAATCGAGCATTAAGAACCTACTCAATGCATTGTTCACATAGGTTCCCTGACTTAAATCCAAGACCCTCTTGGTGCGATCTCTACATATCTTAATCCTTAAGATATAAGAAGCATCGCCTAAGTCCTTTGTTGAAAAACACTTCCTCAACCAAGCTTTAGTCTCGTGCAAGGTTGGGATGTCATTTTCAATGAGAACCAGAAAGGTAATCTTGCTCCCACTAGCCTTCTTATAAACGCAAGATTCATCCTCGTTCTTGATTAAGCCAAATCCAATTATAGCTTCATCAAAACGAAGGATCCAATTCCGAGAAGTTCGTTTCAATCCATAAATGGATTTCAACAACTTATAAATCTTTCCCTTATTCTTCGGATCATCAAAACCTTTGGGCCGAGACATACAAACGTATTTAGTCAAATTTCCTTTTAGGAAAGCGGTTTTGACATCCACTTGCCATATCTCGTAATTATGATACGCAGTTATGTCAAGAAGAATTTGGATCGATTTTGACCATAGCCACTAGGGAGAAGGTTTCCTCATAGTCAATCCATTGGATCTGCCTATAACCTTTCGCCACCAGTTGAGCTTTGTAGGTCAGAGGGATGTCATCCATGTCCATCTTCACCTTGAAGATCCATTTGCATCCGATGGTCCTCAAACCATTGATGGGATCAACCGGTTCCCAGACTCGGTTGTCCGACATGGATTGCATTTCCTCCCTCATGGCTCCCAGCCATAACTCGGAGTCGGGCCCATCCACGACTTCTTGAAAGGTGGCTGGATCATCGTGATCCACCATGACTTCATTGTCACCTCCGGATACCATATCTTGGAGGTGGAAGATTGACCCTTTCAAATCTCCTTGGACCTTCCGGAATTGTAACAGGAATTGGTTCTCACTCTACGACAATCTCTGGCTCCTTTCTACTGGGTTGTCAATTGGTTTAGACAGATCTGTACCATCCTGAATTTCTTCGAGATGCACAGTCCTTCCAATGACGTCTTTGGAAACAAAACTTCTTTTCCATAAAGACCCCACCCCAAGCGACGAACACCATGTTCTCACTGGGATTGTAGAAATAGTATCCCCTTGTTGCTTTGGGACACCACACGAAGGTGCATATCTCAGATCTTGGTTCGAGCTTAGTCGAAACCAAATGTTTCACATAAGCCTCGCAACCACAAATCTTAAGGAAGGACAAAGCGGGCATCATCCCATATCATTTTAAAATGGTGTCCCTTCCACACCCTTCGTCGAAGCCCGATTCACTATGAATGCGGTCGTCTCTAGAGCATAATCCCAGAAAGAGATTGGGAGATCAGTCCAACTAATAATGGAACGGACCATTGTCTAACAATGTTCGATTTCTCCGTTTGGCTACACCTTTCATCTACAGTGTCCCAAGAGGAGTCCATTCCAAAAGGATCCCATTCTCTTTTAGATGATCTAATAACTCTGTGGTCAAGTATTTTCCACCTCGATCCAATCGAAGTGCCTTAATACCTTTGTCCAACTGGTTTTCTACTTTAGTCTTAAACTCTTTGAATTTATCAAAAGCTTCAGACTTATGTCTCAGCGAATAGATATAACCATATTTACTGTAATCATCAGTAAATGTGATAAAGTAGCTAAAACCCCTCCTGGCAAGTGAAGTTATTGGTCTACACACATTCGAGTGTATCAGCCCCAATAATTCACCCGCCCTTTCATCGCGATCGATAAAAGGGCACTTTAGTCATTTTGCCCATCAAACAAACCTTGCACCTATCGATCGAATGGAACTCGAATGAACCTGAAAGTCCGCACTTCTGAAGTGCTGATAGGTGCTTCTTGTTTATGCGACCTAAATGACAGTGCCATAATAGAGTTAGGTTTAAATTGTTGGATTTAGACCTCTTGGTATTAACGGAATATATAGAACTTGAGGCATTGTTACCCATATCTAATATGTACAATCCTCCAACCAAGTCAGTACTGGTATAAACTTACCGAATATAGAGTGACACGAAGTTTTGGTTTAAAGTATAAACTTGAAGAAATTAGAGTGACCAGAAGTTCACATGTACCTAATGATGACAAAACTTGAAGTTTTGGTTCAAAATATAAACTTGAAACTTACTTGTATGACTAAATAACAGACCACAAGCTTCAAGCTTGTAATTTGTGTCCAAGGCTTGAAGCCTAAAAATTTTCGATGCACTTATTTATATATTGTTTACCTCATGAGTTCGCTCGATGTGTGCTCATATTTTTATCTAATTCTTATATTCACCCCACAAATTACTTAGTGTGTGGTTATGTTTATTTCATGAATTATAATGTGTCCGTTCATTTTGTAATCATAATATATACTTATTCATATTTGTGTGAACATTATACAAATTCGATGTGTAACCTGAAGTTTACACAAGTCATGATATTGTGAACATGAAGTTCTATAATTGTCAAGAAACAAATTTATTGGACCCATCATCCAAGTAAACAAGATACATGCAATTACTAGAAGAAGAAAAAATGTGACATGAAGCTTTCATAAAGACTTGAAGTTCTAAATTGGTATCCTTGCAGGATAAATCAAAGAAACTATTTCCACACATCATCATATTATTTATAATCGATGAAAAATATTTTCCTCTACATTACTCCCATCTAGTATGCTCTTGAAGTAGCATTACCGAGAACGAAAAGAATCAGACTTAATATATTTATAAGTAATGAATTATTGTTGAAAACAATCAAGCTCGCCTTGTTGGCATCACTCCATTTCTTGAAGTGAATGTGATAGGATATGGGTAGATCCATACCCAAGCAAGACCAATGCCCCAGACGTGGTCGCGGTCGTAGTCATAGTTATGAGCCAAATAATTTCCAATTCCATGAAAAATAATGTGTACCACAAGAAGTGGAACGAGTATGAAAGGCGCAAAAAAAAATATGGCCCATCAAATGAAAACTCATGAACATGGTGAAAGTTATTTTGTAAATGTAGTTGATTGTGTACCTAATAGTATGATCAAAGATTTGATTGAAGGCAAATAAGAAATCGTAGAGAGAAACTTTATTGATAACCTAGATCCTGAAGATCTAATCGAATGTCTTTAACTCATTTGTAATTGATGACGAGAAAACAAGTATCATGCATATGAGCCAATTTTTGGATGATTTGTATTAATATTTCTGTTATATCCTTTTGTAGTATGTAAACCAATACATTAATTTTCTCATATTAAAGGATGTGGATCCCAGAAGTGATCTATCTATTTACAGAAAAGGATAACGATATGAATATGGTTGATAGTGTCACTACACATACAATTCTGATAAACAAGAAATATTTTTCATGTCTGACCATGGTCGAGGCAAACATGAACACCATTATGGGTGCTGCAAATATAATAGAGGGCTCCGGAAGAGCTACCTTGTTATTGAAAAATAAAATATTTGGAGTGTCTTGTTTTTAATTTTATTTATTTGTCTTATGACAAACTATGGACAAAAGTTTCTCTGATTATGTTAAAAGCAACGAGAATCACTTTGCTTGACAGATTAAAGTGAACAAAATATCTGGTGCATCGGATCTTATTAAGGCTCCGGAAGAGCTAATGTAATGTTACACAATTTATTATCAATGATGCAAGTTCTCAACCAGATCAAAAAGAAACTTGTTAAGTTTGAAAGATATTCACCGAAATGGTTATCACATTGAGACAACAAATGAAAATGACGTTGAATGTTTATACATCACGTCCATAGTCTTGAGGAGAAAAGAAATTGTGGAAACTCCCTTCATATAGTTTTGGATTATATTATACTTTCATTTTTCCAATTGAAACCAATATGGTGATTAACCAAAACCCAATGGACCCATCAAATTTTATGATATGGCATGATCGTTTAGGCCATCTGGGTTTCATAATGATCCAAAGAATTATAGAAAATTCACATGGACATACCTTGAAGGGTAAAAATGTCCTTTTTGTCAAAAGATTACCCATGTGTTGCTTGTTTTTAAGGAAAACTTATTACAAGACCATCTCCAATGAAATTTGAGACTGAATGTCCAACATTTTTAGAAAGAATTCACATAGAATTCATGACATGTGATATGTTTACGGCACGATTTTCCGACTATCAATTTGATGAGACAATTTCCCTGCATTAGGGGGAGATAAAGAAACGTCTGAAAAAGAAAGACGAGAAATTTCATGGAATGCATTGACATTGTCTCATTTTGATCCTCGTACAAATCAATATGAACTAGAAGTTCAGAAAAATATTCACTTACAAAAGGTTGAAAATACATTGCCTGATGCATTTACGGATGATAAGACTGTGATAAAATCACAGATACCAGTTGCTAATGTTCCTTGTAGAATTAATCTTCCTGATGAAGAAATGGGAAATATGCTAGCGCTAGCAAATAAGTCTAAAGCACGCAAGAAGCATGGCAGACCTATTGGATCCAATTATAAAACCCAAGAAAAGGAAAGGAACAAGTTCGACAAGTTGGTACATCAAATTATATTACAATTCCCGAAGAAATAAATGTGATAAAAATGAAGAGACGTCTTCAAAATATAATGAAACACCTGAGAAAGATGACAATGAAGAGATCTCGTTTAACTATGTCATTCCAGGTGAAAGATGGAATAGAAAAGAGATTGTTGTGGATAATATATTTGTGCATGCAATTGCATTAGATATTTCAAAAGAAAATGAGGATCATGAACCAAGATCGGTCAGTGAATACCGACGAAGAAATGATTGGCCAAAATGGAAAAGTGTCATTGAGACATAATTGAATTCACTCAACAAACGCCAAGTATTCGGACCTGTAGTCCTGACACCTGAAGATGTCACACCCGTGAATATAAATGAGTATTTGTGCGCAAAAGAAATGATAAAAACGAGGTCATAAGATACAAAGCTCGACTCGTTGCACAAGGATTTTCACAACGACCATGAATTGATTATGAAGAGACATATTCACCGGTTATGGATGCAATCACACTCAAATTTTACTTCTTTTTATTTATTTATTTATTTATTTATTATTTTGTTTTATTTATTTAATTTATTTTACTTACTTAGTATGAGTCACTTGATAATGACACTTATATAAAAGTCCTTGAAGGATTACAAATGCCTGAAGCATGCATCTCGCAACCTCAAGAAATGTACTCAATAAAGCTCCAAAGATCTTTGTAAGGGCTAAAACAATCTGGTCGAATGTGGTATAATCGTCTTAGTGAATACCTTTTGAAAGAAGGATACATCAACAATAAAATATGTCCATGTGTTTTTATTAAACGGATGAAAACCGGATTTTCCATCGTCGCGGTTTATGTTGATGATTTGAACATCATTGGAATACATGATAAACTTGAAAATGAATTCGAAATAAAATACTTGGGAAATTTTTTTTGTCTTGGCCTTCAGATTAAACATTTGTCGAAGGAGATTTTTGTTCACCAGTCATCATATATTGAGAAGATCCTTAAACTATTCAATATGGATAATTCACATCATTTGAGTTCCCCCGTGGTTGTTCGATAACTTGATGTGAAAAAGGATTCATTTCGCCCCCGAAAAGAAGAAGAACTCCTTGGTCCCGAAGTACCATATCTTGGTCCAGAAGTACCATATCTTAGTGACATTGGGGCGTTAATGTATCTTGCTAATTGCACTCGTCATGATATTGCATTTTCTATTAATTTCCTAGCAAGATTTAGTTCTTCTTCGATTTGAAGACATTGAACTGGTGTTAAATAAATTTGAAGATATCTTCGAGGAACATTATATATGGGGTTATTTTATTCAAAAGACTCGAAGTCTGAATTGATTGGATATGGTTGATGCCATATATTTATCTGATCCCCACAAAGCGTGGTCAAAACTTGGCATGTATTTACATATGGTGACACCGCTATATCTTGGCGCTCAATAAAACAAACCCTTACAACCACTTCTTCAAATCACGCTGAGTTGATAGCTCTTTATGAAGCAAGTCGTGAATGTATATGGCTAAGGTCTTTGATCCATCATATCCGAGAATCATGCGATCTTTCAATAAATAAAGTAAGTCCAACTGTCTTATACGAAGATAATACAAATTGTATAGCTTAGATCAAAGGAGGATACATGAAAGGAGATCGAACAAAACACATTTCTCCTAAGTTCTTGTTTACTCATGAACTTCATTAAAAGGGAGATATCGATGTTTATCAAATTCGTTTTTCTGACAATCTTGCAGATTTGTTCACTAAAGCACTTCCTACAACTTGTTAAGATCAGAATGAGAAAACTTCTTGATTTATGAGGAGATGTTGTAATCAGGGGGAGAAATATGTGTTACTCTTTTTTTCCCTTGCTTTAGGTTTTATCCCAATGGGTTTTCCTAACAAGGTTTTTAATGAGGTAACTTATATACGTATTGTACAAATTATGTACTCTTTTTCCTTCTAGGGTTTTTTCCCACTGGGTTTTTCCTAGAAAGGTTTTAACGAGGCATACTAATATTTGTACATGTCATCCAAAGGGGGAGTGTTATGAATATTTGATTGGATGACCACATGGAATATTCTAGATAGGAGTTACAAGACTTTTGTGGGAGTTAGAAGACTTTTGTATTTTGAATTCCATTATTTATGTAGTTCATTAAGCTTATGTCTCTATAATTATGAGTCTATAAATAGAGGTCATTGTAAAGGATGAAGTGATCAATAATATTCTATTTTCTACTCTCTCCATATTCTCTTGTTCTCTCTAGTTTTTGTTCTTCCATTCACAAATATCGTTCTTACTTTTATAACATGTTTTATATATATCAAATTATTGGTAAAGAGCCATGCAGTTAGGGTTTCAAAGTTTGTTGCACGTGGTTAAAGTAGTATATCACCTTTGTTCCAACAGTTAGGGTTACACTTGGTAATGATGGAATTGAGAGTGGAGTGCGACAGGTCGATGTCAAGGATGTGGCGGCCGGATTTTTTAACGGTTATGATGAAATCGCGGGTGGAGTGCGGTCAATTGTTGCCAAGGACGTGTGTGAGAAACTATCGGTGAGATGGTGGTTGTGGGCTATAGCTCTAGGGATTTTGTCACAATTGTTTTGGTGAGGGAAAGATGTTATGTTGTTCTTGTTTTCTTTAGGACTTGAAGCATCGATTGCAGGTGTTTGCCGCCGGCTGTGGTGGCTGTTATCTAGTGCCCACATTGGTTTTGGACCGCTAGGTAGAATACTATGTATCTGTGACGGTGGTATGCCAAGGGGACGACGAAGAGGGAATGACCTATCTTTAGGGCATTTTTTTTGCGTTGGGTGCACACAATGATTGGAATCTCGTATCCTTGTAGAATAGGAGGTTAGGTGTGGTCAAGAGGCCATGCTTAGATGGCTTGGTGACGGTGGGGGTCGTCTAGGCTCGCGAGGACAACGACGAGAGGTAGATCTAAGAACCCCTGGCTCGTCTCCCATGACGGCGGAAACGACATATTGTGTTACTCCCTAGCCAAGTTAAGACGAAGGCTCACCTTGGTAATCATCGTCGTACACTCCTCGACGAGGCACTTGGTTAGAGAAGACGGAGGTCAACTAACAGGGTCGATAGAGGACCCGATGGAGGAGCGGGGGATGGAGAACTTTGGTTCTGGTCAAGCACCCTCGCCTCCTCCAATGAGCTGCAAAGAGGTCAGTGAGAGGTATGCAGGTACCCCCATCTCACCGATAATATGATGATATCGGGGCCACTAAGTACCACACACATCATTCTTCTACTGGATCGGGTGCCAGTATATTTATGTTTTTATAGGTCTTCGATATTATTAGAAGGGGGACGACGTCAGCTAGATCTTCGGTACCTTGGTACATGGCTGACCAGGCCTTCACTCTCAACCATCAACAACTGTATCGGTAGTCTCGACCGCCAAATCAGGATCCTCCTATAGACTACCCTAGAATCACATGACATACTTTCTGCTCCTAAATTTATTGTTGGTTTACATTATTTATTTTCATTTAGTCCAACGTTGTTTGGGTCTTTAGTTGTTTATGTTCTCCATCTTAACTACAGTTGGTGGATTTTTTCTAGTGAGCATTTTCTAGTTGGTGGACTTATTATATACAATCATCCAAAGTTAAAAAAAATCATGTAATCACAGTCTTATTTTGTTTGCATTATGTAACTAAATCCTTTCAACTTAGATGCGTGTAACTAAAAACATCATCCATCTTCTCTCTCTTGTTCGAGAACTCTCCCGAGGAAACCCAAGCCCTAAGATATCTATGGAGCTTTCTCTCCCTACCACCACCACCGATAAACCCGTCTGCCCTGTAGGTCTTGTCCCATTGCCGCCTGCCAACATGCAATTCTCGGCACTTGTTCCTCCCCCTCGTCCCTCATTTGAGTTTGAGTCTCCATTAAAGGCTCGAAGAAGAAGGAGACCGAAGAAAACCTTACCCGAGAAAGCTTCTCCACCTCTTCTCCCTTCTCCACCGTCCATCGATATATCACAACCATCTACGGCTATCGTTGCTTTCTCTACAGAGTTCTCTACCCCATTCATGAAGCCACAGAGAGGCCATCTGGTCAAAAACCCATCGATTACTTCTTCTACAAGCAAACCACCAACCGTGGCTCTCGTTACCGCTCCACCACCACCTACTGGTCTCAGTATTGTCCCTCTACCATCTATTTCTCCCAGCAACATCTCTCCGCCTCCACTATGTCGGGACCCTCTTCGTGAGAAAGCACCAATGATCGAAGTCGGGACAGAGGAATTGGAGGCGCTTATCGACGAGGTTTCAGTCTTTAATTTGGTGTGAGTCCCTATGATCTCATCTCTGCTTACACTACCTATGGGCATGGTATGACGACGTTAGGGGCCCAAACCTTGAGAAACCGATCCTACTTTGAGGGTAGTGGTACCGCCGACATCTATTGAGACTAACTTGGCCAATTTTCAAGACGGCTTCTCCTCATGTTCTTTAGAGGAGGAACAAGAGCTGGAGGTCTTTGTTGGGTCTCGAGGTAAGGTTGGAGATGAACCAACTCGCAGCGGAAAATCAATGAAAACCAAGAGACAATTAGAACCATGAAACAACTAACAAAGAATGGATTAACAAGAGAAAAATTCAGCACTAGTTCTTACCAAAACAGGAACACCGGTTAACGAATGATTGGCTTGAGTCTCCAAGACGCCTACGTATCCACATGGGAATCAAAGCCACGTAGTTCTTCTCTTTGAGGACTCAAGAACACAAAAATGGAGGAGGAAACTAGCCAAACCCGAAATGGCCATGGAAGAGGGAGAGAAAATGTGTTTCCTATTCTTGTCTTGTGTTTGTTATGTTGAAAAAAAATGACTTAAACATAACAAAACCCATACTTGTCCAACTAAAGGCATGGGACAAGTATGGTGTCAAGTAAGGTGTAAATAGGACAAAGTATGGCAAGACAAGATTGGGTTAGGTGGTGAATCACCAACACCTTAATCCTTGTCTTGCTTACTTAGTACTAATTAATCAAGACTTGATTAATTAGTTCCATGGGCCTTGGTTGCATGGGCCTTTCATGGGCCTCTTGGAACATGGCCCGTGACCATTTCCAACGAGGTCCCGTGATTCGCTCATCGCCTCCAAGCCTTCCATACCGGAAATGTCCAACATTATCCGACGCGATCAATCCCAAGACTCCAAGCCTTGTCTCGATCCGTAAAGTCCTATTCACGTACGGGCACATGACCCAAAACCCAGTTTTGGTCATGTCCCGAGACAACTCCCTTTTGGCCATTCTCCATAAATGTGTCAATGAGTTTCATCCTCCGGTGTGACCCTTAGGTTTATGCATGTCAATAGATCAACGTAAAATCCCATTTTACTTGATCCTATTTAAGTGGCAACTAACGAGACTTTAGTATTGCCTGACACTACATAACGAATCGACCCTGTCGATTCTAACCTTTCCGTCGTCCCTGTCATTATCCTTTTATCTCCGATATCCTGATTGAGATAAGGCATAGAGCCGTCATCCTTATTATTCTCAATCACCGTTCCTTGATATGTGAGATGACTGAAGATATGATACCCAGTATCATGTGCATGGCCATGCTATTCTTCCAGTCACTCTCGATCAAGTGGCCGAGAACCGATATCTTTCCCATACCTTAGTATGAGGGATAAATCCCTTAGCCGTCTTTCTTGTCACTCATGTAGCCCGTCCCCAAGCCAATCCTGGCCGTTATGGAAGCCCTGTTACGGACAACGTTAGGCTCAGGTCAAACTCAGTTGTTGACTACATAGCGATCACAAAGACTCCTTGGTCTAAGGATACATGACAAGCTACAACACTGAATATGTTCATGACTTAATCTATGGCACATATTCAGGGCGGGTCGTCCAATATCATGTCCCACATGATATCTATGATCAGACTCCGGAATCCCATTCCAATGACTAACAGAACGTAAGCCATAAAGAGCCATCTTTCATACTAGTCGCTTCTAGTGAAGCTTTGTTGACTAGGGACCCATCGAGTGTGATCTATCTCGATCTATGGTTCTATTCGCATGGTGGGCATAGATCAGAGCACACATCGATATATTACTCCAACACATAAGTAATATAAAGCCGCTTTAATTTTATTGCTAACGATGATATATACATTTGGACATTTAGGATTGAACTACGGGCACTAAGACTAACAATCTCCCACTTGCCCTAGTTCCAATCTAAACTCCAATATGTCCCCATCGACTTTACATGTCTAACATGTTCAGGCAGTGACACTGCCTTAGTCAAAGGGTTGGCTATGTTATCATCTGTTGCAATATCGGTTATCTTCACTTCACCTCAGTTCAGTATTTATCTGATGAGGTGGATACGCCGCAGTACATGTTTGGATTTGTTATGCGATCTAGGCTTTTAGCTTGCGCAATGGCCCTTGTGTTGTCGCAAAATGGATTCACCGGACTGGATGGGTTTTTAATTACACCCAGTCCTGCCATGAATTTCCAAATCCACATAGCCTCCTTAGCTGCCTCTGCAGCATCCATGTACTTGGCCTCTGTCGTAGATTCGGCAATGGTATCTTGCTTTACGCTTTCCCAGCTAAAGCTCTGCCATTCAGCGTAAACACATATCCGAATTGACTTCTAAAGTCATCTGGATTTGTCTTGGAAAACTAGCGTCTACTCATCCTTCGACGACTAGTTCAGCATCATCTTTCCCCCGGGTTAGAATGATGTCTACTGGTACAACATAAGGCTTACGAGACGTCTGGTCTCATACATGTCATGGCATATATGATCGATCCTGCCCCCAGGCGCATAAGATTCTCATCATCCTTTTCAGCTCATCAGGTGTCTTAGGACACTGAGTCTTGGTGAGATGAATGCCATGACTAGTGGGTAAGAGTCCTTTCTTTGAATCGAGCATTAAGAACCTACTCAATGCCTTGTTCACATAGGTTCCCTGACTTAAATCCAAGACCCTCTTGGTGCGATCTCTACATATCTTAATCCTTAAGATATGAGAAGCATCGCCTAAGTCCTTTATTGAAAAACACTTCCTCAACCAAGCTTTAGTCTCGTGCAAGGTTGGGATGTCGTTTTCAATGAGAACCAGAAAGGTAATATTGCTCCCACTAGCCTTCTTATAAACGCAAGATTCATCCTCGTTCTTGATTAAGCCAAATCCAATTACAGCTTCATCAAAACGAAGGATCCAACTCCGAGAAGTTCGTTTCAATCCATAAATGGATTTCAACAACTTATAAATCTTTCCTTTATTCTTCGGATCGTCAAAACCTTTGGGCCGAGACATACAAACGTACTCAGTCAAATTTCCATTTAGGAAAGCGGTTTTGACATCCACTTGCCATATCTCGTAATTATGATACGCAGTTATGTCAAGAAGAATTTGGATCGATTTTGACCATAGCCACTAAGGAGAAGGTTTCCTCATAGTCAATCCATTGGATCTGCCTATAACCTTTCGCCACCAGTTGAGCTTTGTAGGTCAGAGGGTTGCCGTCCATGTCCATCTTCACCTTGAAGATCCATTTGCATCCTATGGTCCTCACACCATTGATGGGATCAACCGGTTCCCAGACTCGGTTGTCCGACATGGATTGCATTTCCTCCCTCATGGCTCCCAGCCATAACTCAGAGTTGGGCCCATCCACGACTTCCTGAAAGGTGGCTGGATCATCGTGATCCACCATGACTTCATTGTCACCTCCGGATACCATATCTTGGAGGTGGAAGATTGATCCTTTCAAATCGCCTTGGACCTTCCGGAATTGTAACAGGAATTGGTTCTTACTCTACGACAATCTCTGGCTCCTTTCTACTGGGTTGCCAATTGGTTTAGACAGATCTGTACCATCCTGAATTTCTTCGAGATGCACAGTCCTCCCAATGACGTCTTTGGAAACAAAACTTTTTTTCCATAAAGACCCCACCCCAAGCGACGAACACCATGTTCTCACTGGGATTGTAGAAATAGTATCCCCTTGTTTCTTTGGGATACCACACGAAGGTGCATATCTCAGATCTTGTTTCGAGCTTAGTCGAAACCAAATGTTTCACATAAGCCTCGCAACCACAAATCTTTAGGAAGGACAAAGCGGGCATCATCCCGTACCATTTTTAAAATGGTGTCCCTTCCACACCATTCGTCGAAGCCCGATTCACTATGAATGCGGTCGTCTCTAGAGCAAAACCCCTAAAAGAGATTGGGAGATCAGTCCAACTAATCATGGAACAGACCATTGTCTAACAATGTCCGATTTCTCCGTTTGGCTACACCTTTCAATTACAGTGACCTAGGAGGAGTCCATTTCAAAAGGATCCCATTCTCTTTTAGATGATCTAATAACTCTGTGGTCAAGTATTTTCCACCTCGATCCAATCGAAGTGCCTTAATACCTTTGTCGAGCTGGTTTTCTACTATAGTCTTAAACTCTTTGAATTTATCAAAAGCTTCAGACTTATGTCTCACCGAATAGACATAACCATATTTACTGTAATCATCAGTAAATGTGATAAAGTAGCTAAAACCCCTCCTGGCAAGTGAACTTATTGGTCTACACACATTCGAGTGTATCAGCCCCAATAATTCACCCGCCCTTTCATCGCGATCGATAAAGGGCACTTTAGTCATTTTGCCCATCAAACAAACCTTGCACCTATCGATCGAATGGAATTCGAATGAACCTGAAAGCCCGCACTTCTGAAGTGCTGATAGGCGCTTCTTGTTTATGCGACCCAAATGACAGTACCATAACAAAGTTAGGTTTAAATCGTTGGATTTAGACCTCTTGGTATTAACGGAATATATAGAACTTGAGGCATTGTTACCCATATCTAATATGTACAATCCTCCAACCATGTCAGTACTGGTATAAAACATATCATTGCATAGAACATTGAAAACTCCATTTCCAATATTAACATTATATCCTTCCATGTCAAACACGGATACAGATATAATATTCCTACTAAGAGTAGGTATGCAATATACATTATACAATACTAAGACAAGGCCTCTTGGCAAAGCAAGACTCATGGATCCTACAGCAGTTGCCACAACTCTGAGGTCCATTTCGTGCTTTCCAAATCTCTCCTACTTTCAGCCACCATATATTACTGCATGTGTGAGATTCAGTCATGGTATCTAATACCCATGAATCTTTGGAAGTAGAGAGATGTAGCTCTATATAGTTAATACCGAATGAAGGCACGGTCCCACCGCCCTTCCTTAGATCATCCAGGTTTCCTGATGAAGGCGCAGTCCTACTGCCCTTCTTCAGATCATCCAGGCTATTTGATGAAGGCGCAGTCCCACTGCCCTTCTTCAGATCAGCCGTGAACTTCCTGTAATCCCGGTTCCAATGACCAGGCTGTTGGCAGTAGAAGAAGACATTCTCAGGTGTCTCATCTTTCCTACCAAGTGCGCATGGGCCCAGCCCTTGCCACTTCCAATTCCCTTGTTGACCATCAGAATATCCTTGGATCCCAGATCCCTGAGATATTCTTCTCAGCAGTTAATGACACTTCATGTAACTCTGATATGGTCTTAGAGACAGCCTTGTCAAGGACATATTCTTTGCGTTCAGACTTGAGGACTATCCTCAAAATTCTGTACCAGTCCAAATAGTTTGTCCCATTTAGCTTGACCCTGTCAAGAATGGTTTTTAATGACAAACTATTAATGTTCGCTGAATTTGCCATTTGATCTACAACAGATAAAATTCAATCAGTAAACTGAATAAATTTTATGAAGATCAAGCTTAAACACCAACAATCAATTCTAAACCTTTAGAATCTGAAACCAAGATCCTTGATTCACTCGATTAAGCTGAACTAATGCTCACCACTTAATCGAGCTATGTAGGTAGGACTCCATCCAATCACATCCAATGTGACTCCTGGCTAGGGTATGTACTTATGTACACGACTTACCCTATCTGTTACCCTAGCTCAACCTCAGGCTGAGAATCGTAGTCGGGTCCACCAATTTTCAACTATGGCTCGTCACTATGTAGGTGCTCCGCTAATGCGCACGACACCCACATATGTCGTCCAAACCTACTACCCCGCTTTCCCATGGATGCTCCGCTAATGCGCACGACACCCATAGGACGGGGAGGTAGTAAGGTGTTGATGATTGGGAGGTATCGGACATGACCCGCTTTTACTTGTCCAGTTGTGTTCAAAACTTTGGCACATCCTAGATGCGATGAGCACATCAACTACATTCCAAATGCAATGATGCCTCAAATTACATCCAATGTAATTCTTCCTTTGAACCCGTCAACTACATCAAATGTGATGACGATTCTAAGGGCTCACACACAAGGATTAAAATTCCAATTTTATCTTTGCATGTGAGATGATATGCTCGGTAAATAAAGTTAGGCATGCAATTCTAAAGCACATAGAATTAATCATGCATAAACTAAACCAAGCATAAAGCGATAAATGTGCACATAATAGCCCCCTAAACTAACTCCCACTAGCTTCTTGAGCTCCACCGACTCCAAGCCGATGCCAACACCCGAAAAGCCACCAAATGACCTTTTCGCCCTTTCTTCATCTTGAGTAAAAAAAATACAATTTAATACACGACTCGCAGGTCGGGAATAAATAAATATTACAAACAAGTGGTTCGACGACCACACCTTGAAAGAATAATTACACGCTAACACTAACGGCTCGCAGGCCGTGAAAAGCGATAAATAATTAAATCGAGCTCGGGGCTATTATGTGCACCATGCCAACATCACATCACACATCGTGTTATCAAACAAGAATGTTATCAAACATCATGTGATTTTCTGGTTTTAATTAATAGCCAAGTTTCGAAAATTTTTGATGCTCGGTTTATCGAAACCGTTCAAAAATGAAACTTTTGAACATTTGATCTTCGAGTTCGTCATGACGGTTCCAAACTCGTCATAACTAACAAAACGGTTTAGCCTTGGCATATCAACCATCCAATGGTCATGCTTGGCCTAGCTCCGTCCAACGGAGCCCCGTTCGGTCCCGGTTTCGGCTCCCCGAGAGTCCCGCTCCCGAGACCCGAAAAATCAAATTTTTTTTAAAATTTCCAGATTTGAAATAATTTTCAAAAATTCATTTTACATGCATTAAATCCATAAACAAGAATTTAAAACATGTTATCAAACAATTTAGCAAAACAACATGCCAAAAACGAAACTTTCAAGCAAAACCGAAACTTTGAACACCGTCTTGTGAATCCCGAAGGTAGCACGGCTCTGATACCACTGTTGGGTCTCGAGGTAAGGTTGGAGATGAACCAACTCGCAGCGGAAAATCAATGAAAACCAAGAGACAATTAGAACCATGAAACAACTAACAAAGAATGGATTAACAAGAGAAAAATTCAGCACTAGTTCTTACCAAAACAGGAACACCGGTTAACGAATGATTGGCTTGAGTCTCCAAGACGCCTACGTATCCACATGGGAATCAAAGCCACGTAGTTCTTCTCTTTGAGGACTCAAGAACACAAAAATGGAGGAGGAAACTAGCCAAACCCGAAATGGCCATGGAAGAGGGAGAGAAAATGTGTTTCCTATTCTTGTCTTGTGTTTGTTATGTTGAAAAAAAATGACTTAAACATAACAAAACCCATACTTGTCCAACTAAAGGCATGGGACAAGTATGGTGTCAAGTAAGGTGTAAATAGGACAAAGTATGGCAAGACAAGATTGGGTTAGGTGGTGAATCACCAACACCTTAATCCTTGTCTTGCTTACTTAGTACTAATTAATCAAGACTTGATTAATTAGTTCCATGGGCCTTGGTTGCATGGGCCTTTCATGGGCCTCTTGGAACATGGCCCGTGACCATTTCCAACGAGGTCCCGTGATTCGCTCATCGCCTCCAAGCCTTCCATACCGGAAATGTCCAACATTATCCGACGCGATCAATCCCAAGACTCCAAGCCTTGTCTCGATCCGTAAAGTCCTATTCACGTACGGGCACATGACCCAAAACCCAGTTTTGGTCATGTCCCGAGACAACTCCCTTTTGGCCATTCTCCATAAATGTGTCAATGAGTTTCATCCTCCGGTGTGACCCTTAGGTTTATGCATGTCAATAGATCAACGTAAAATCCCATTTTACTTGATCCTATTTAAGTGGCAACTAACGAGACTTTAGTATTGCCTGACACTACATAACGAATCGACCCTGTCGATTCTAACCTTTCCGTCGTCCCTGTCATTATCCTTTTATCTCCGATATCCTGATTGAGATAAGGCATAGAGCCGTCATCCTTATTATTCTCAATCACCGTTCCTTGATATGTGAGATGACTGAAGATATGATACCCAGTATCATGTGCATGGCCATGCTATTCTTCCAGTCACTCTCGATCAAGTGGCCGAGAACCGATATCTTTCCCATACCTTAGTATGAGGGATAAATCCCTTAGCCGTCTTTCTTGTCACTCATGTAGCCCGTCCCCAAGCCAATCCTGGCCGTTATGGAAGCCCTGTTACGGACAACGTTAGGCTCAGGTCAAACTCAGTTGTTGACTACATAGCGATCACAAAGACTCCTTGGTCTAAGGATACATGACAAGCTACAACACTGAATATGTTCATGACTTAATCTATGGCACATATTCAGGGCGGGTCGTCCAATATCATGTCCCACATGATATCTATGATCAGACTCCGGAATCCCATTCCAATGACTAACAGAACGTAAGCCATAAAGAGCCATCTTTCATACTAGTCGCTTCTAGTGAAGCTTTGTTGACTAGGGACCCATCGAGTGTGATCTATCTCGATCTATGGTTCTATTCGCATGGTGGGCATAGATCAGAGCACACATCGATATATTACTCCAACACATAAGTAATATAAAGCCGCTTTAATTTTATTGCTAACGATGATATATACATTTGGACATTTAGGATTGAACTACGGGCACTAAGACTAACAGTCTTGGTACCATACACCCTGATGAGCCCGTCGATAGTTGCATGCCAACAGTTTTCCATGATGGGAAAGCTTTGGTCTTCGAAGCCTCCCTAGAAGGAGGTTCTACTCAGGATCATCACGAAGGCATGAGGAAGATCCGCGGAGGGTTTTGTGATCAAGGACATAGGCCATGGGGGTATATGGCTTCTATTTCGAGTCGGAGGAATCTCGTGCTTGGGTCCAGGGCAATGAGCCTTGGAGTTTCGATGGACGTCCGTTATTCCTTGGCGATTTGGACCCGATGGCTAATGAACCGCCAGTTCTGGATTGGCTACAGCTCTGGGTTCACGCCCACGACCTCCCTCCATTGGTAAGGACCTGAGCGACGGTAGAAATAATTTGCTCGGTACTTGGTCTTTGTGTCGCTGTCCTACGTGACCAATAGGGCCTCTACTGGGGAGGAGCGGTGAAAGTGAGATTCTGGCATCTCGTGGAGTGCCCCTTGTGCCGCCATCTACTGATGAGGTTTAGAGAATTTCTGGAACCGGTTTGTGTCTCCCTCACCTAGACAAAGATGTCTTCCTTCTGTTTTCAATGTGGGTCGATCAACCATGTCATCTAGGAGTCTGACCAGACGATGGTGGGTACCCCACGGTTCGACTCCTCTATTTTGAAGTTCCAAAAAGATCAAAACATTAAGCCATATACAACTGATTGGGGGAATCAGGGGCCTTAGAGCTCGCCTTTAGGAGTAGGGTCTGTATCCCCGAGTACTGTATCTAAGGGCGCCTTGCCTCGGGGATGGGGCCCGACTGTATCAAGTCAACATATAGGCCGGGACAGTCGATCCAGGCTGGAAAAATTTGGTGCTCGGCCAGCTCTCTAGTAGCAAGGAAACCGAAGTTTCAGGTCTGCTTGGGCACATAGATAGAATTGGAGCTGGAGCTGGCACTAGAGGAGTGAAGAAAGGGTTTGCTGGGGAACCCCAGGATGATCAAGCGAGGGCTGGTAAGCATCCTCGCCAGGAGGAATGTTATGATCCTTTGGCTTTAGGGACTGGCTCCGGGAGGGGTCCCTAGTTGAAGCCTTGCCTCCTACAACTGATGCAGTTCAAGTTCGGTCGCTTTATCTCCTAGATGCAGCGTGTAGGCACTACCTTGAGCATGACTTCCTGCTTCGTTTTCCAACCCCCACCTTTCCTTTATATTTCCTTTGTGGCGTCTCAATACCATTCTAACAGTTATATTGTTAAAAGAACTGCGAACTTTTATATTTAACGTCTGTTTTTGTTTAGTGGCCAGAGAATACTAATCTTGACGCACTCGATTGTAGATGATTTTGTAGTTTAATAAAATTGAAACTTTTGTTCAAAAAATAACTCCCTTCAACTTTTATATTGTATCATGACTGAAAACAAAGTTAAATTGGACAATTGATTGCCCAAATTGGTCACATTTGTCCAAGTTTATTGAAATGCCAAGCCAGAAAACTTAATTTAGTAAATGTCCTTAACAAACTATGTTTTGTATCTAGTTGGAAATAGTGAAAACTAAAATTAGTGTCTACAAACCAAAAGAAGAGGTCGAATAACTAACGTTTCCTGAGAAGAATGTTCTCCATAAAATGTGTAAATCTACAAGTAAATATGTTTTTTTATCAGCAATAGCAAATTTAGATTAAAGCCTCTTATGAGAGGTAAGAGGTTTTATATGGAGGAGGAGTAATACAATTGAGACCCACCAAACCTAAGGCAACACCCGACCACTAACAACAATGATCTAAAAGAACCAACCAAGTCAACAAAGGACTGCCAAGAAATCAAGAACAACAAGAGAGTGGCCAAACTAACAGCACAAAGGCTACTAAAGTAAACCAAACCAGTAGAAATAGGAAACTTGCGCCTCAAGAAAGCGCAGATCAGCAAAGCTCCTAGAGAGATCAAGAGTTGCTGCAAACCACAATCTTGAAAACAGATAAGGGGGCTTGGATCATACAACCCTTGGATGATTAGGATGAAAAGGTGATCAATAGAAGCTTGCAAATGAAGAGGATCAACCCGAGGGGGCCTGCATAATTGAAGAATGATCCAAGAGCAGGATTGCTTGAGGCGCACGACAAAAAATCAGCAACCAACCAAGCCAAAGAATGGTCACTAAAAAGAACCAAAACACTCATCCTAGAGAAATGAATACCCACACACAAAAGGGAAGAAACTAATCGACACAAGCTACCCACACACATACAATAACAGCCTTAGAACAAACCTAAAAGGACCCAATTGAACCTTACCAAACTCACTGAACTCACCATGCCCCTCCAAAACCCACCCAAACCCCAACCATAAAATGAGAACTGAGTAAGAACATTAATGAACAGGGGGGAGAGCAGCCTTATGAATTTTAAACAGCCTGCAACAGGAAGAGGGGGAGGATAACCAACTTTGGAAAGAGAAGAAAATCCCTTTATACTGAAATTTTTCCCACT
This sequence comes from Erodium maritimum, assembly GCA_963921825.1. Classification (NCBI taxonomy): domain Eukaryota; kingdom Viridiplantae; phylum Streptophyta; class Magnoliopsida; order Geraniales; family Geraniaceae; genus Erodium; species Erodium maritimum. Next base: position 30,523,743 of record OY997595.1, read on the forward strand.
GAATGCTATAAGCCTTATGAGCTACTTTGCTAAAAATTTCCTCAGTAGAAAAGAATTCCCCTTTGAAGTAGTCTGCATTCCTATCCAACCACAATTGCCAACAACAAACCTGAATGATGCTATTCCAGATTTTCCTAACTTTTCCAGGAAGAATTGAGAGCCAACTTGAGAAAAGATCCTTAACTGCACTAGGAGCTACCCAACAAACTCCCCACCAAGCCATAACTAACCCCCATACCAACCAAGTTGTTGGACAATGAATCAAAGCATGAGCACCATCTTCAAACTCCCAATTATAGATGTGGCATGTAATTTCTTCTAAGTGCAATTGGAGCCCTCTCTTTTCGAGGAAACATTTAAAGGGAATTGAATCTAAACAAGCCAACCAGCAGAAGGCTGTTATTTTTGGAGGGATATGAGCAGACCAAAGGATAGAAGACCAGGGAAGGGCTTGGTGCATTGCAATGCCTTGCTGATGAAGTAAACTATATAATCTTTTAACTGTAAAACCTTTTGCATCCCACACCCAACAGAGAGAGTCTTTTTTTTTTTGCAGTGAGATGGACTCCATTTAAGATGATTGATAAATCCTTCCACTCATCCTCCTTCCTTCCCCTTGAAGTTGTCCTGAGATTAAGATTCCAGCCATGTTTTGATTTTGCTTGAGACACTAGCATTTTTTGGATTGAGCTCTGTGATAGTCTAGGAAAGAGGAATTTAAAGGGAACCTCACCCCACCAAACATCCTCCCAAAAGATGATTCTATCACCAGATTCTAGGTTCCAAGAAAGCCATATGAGCCCAAATAAATCAGCAAAATTAGGATCAAGCTTTAGGTCAAGGATATGTTTCATAAAACTAGAGCTGACAACTTTTGGGAATTTGGAAAGATCCTATTCAAGCTGATCCCAACCATATTTTGCACAAATAACAACTTTCCACAAGGAGTTCCTTTCCAAGGAAAATCTCCACCACCATTTTGATAATAGGACTATGTTCATCACAGACAAGTCCTTAATTCTCAACCCACCTTCAGCTTTTGTTCTGCAGACTAGCTTCCAGTTAACTTTACAAAATGCTCATGCTACTGAAGTACCATGCCCTTGAGCTCAAATTGTAACACTAAAGCTCAAATGGATGGCCCTTGAGCTTCCAGGTTTAGTGTTACAATCCGTAGTGTTACAATTTGATTGAGCCCCTCAGCCACAAGAACAAAAATCAAAGGTGATAGGGCACACCCTTGTCTTAAACCCCTACTCATAGAGAAATCTGGGCTTGGGGAGCCATTTATGATTACAGATATACTAGCTTTGAGGCAAGAAATCATCCAAAGCCTCCACACAATCCCAAAGCCCGTTTTTGACAGAAGGGAGACAATATAGTTCCAGCTAACTTTGTCAAAAGCCTTCTCAAAGTCTGTCTTGAAAAGAATTTCCTTGATATGTAATCCCGTAATTTTGTTCACAATTCATAAAATAATTACTATTTTCTAAATGACTTGTATCTAAATTTCAGCAATCCTTTATATACATCAAATTGAAGTATTGACGACTATATTTATCTTGAACTGTTTTGACCTATAGATATATACAAATCTTGCAATCTTGCAGAAGCCAAGATCCCAACTAATTTTTAGTACGTGAGAACCGTCATAGAGGTACTCACCATTATTGTTGTTAGGGTGACATACCCCTTATTATACGTGTTTAACGGATAAATACGCCAAAGTTATTTCATAACGAAAACATACCTCAAACTAACACTTAGTAACAACATCCCCCTTCCATCCATTTTTTCGTCCATTTTTAGGGTTAGATTTAGGTTTGGAGAGAGATTTAGGGTGGATTTAGAGTTTGAGTTGGTTTAAGAATTGTAACACTACGGATAGTTTCGGAATTTCTGAAAAAAATGAACAATAAATGGACGGAAATATAGATGAAATGGGGGATGTTGTTACTAAGTGTTAGTTCGGGGTAGGTTTTCGTTATGAAATAACTTTAGAGTATTTATCCATTAAACACATATAATACAAGGTATGTCAACGTAATTTACCCTTCTTGTTAAGAATCTCCTCTTTGTCATATTAACAATCAAGTTGATGGAGGTAATCCATATCTAGATGTATCATGTAATAAAGTATGTATTTCATCCAACACAAGATTCTCCAATGTTTTATGCAATATCTTTATAATTCTTGAACCTTACGGTTTGATGAATATTGCAGGCTGGGTGTAAACTTCTAATACTTGCATATCATCGTACTATGACTAATAGTTTCATTACTGATCCATTTCATATGAGAAGATTCAATATTTAAAAGGTGAAAGTGGGTTGCGTTCGAATTAATGATGAAACTCCAAAATGTCTGGACAATCTTTGATGACAGAATTTCAAGAAAAATATGTTATCAAGACAACATTTGTTGTACAAAAATGCTCAGATTATAGATTAATGTGGGTATTGTGAATGCCATTTTGTAGCTATTTATCAGATCTGGTGATGTTGGGTTGAGTTTAACAACTACAAGCATAATTATGTTTGCAGAGTTGCCATGGCCTCCTGATAATCTTTTTTTAGCTAAAGATCGTGTTCATAAGATTGAGTAGGTACGTCTTTAAGCTTGGGTTTGGTTTTCTAAACTCATCGATTCGCATCGCATTAACAGAAAACAATTAATTAGAAAAATGATTTTTGTATTTGAGGTTTTTTGGTGAATGTTTTGATATACTGCATGGTATAGTCTTGCTTTTTTTTGAAACATGTATAGTCTTGCTTTATTATTAGTTATTGCATATTTGTTTACTCCTAGTATGCTTAGACCTTCCACAATAAGATTAGACTGAATCGGTTTAATCTCGGTGTAACTGAATTTATTTTAGTAAAATAAGTGGGAATTAGACCCTGAATAGATACTGAGGCAGAGTCTAATCTTTTTGGCGTCCCAGTGAGAATTAGATCCTAGTTAGATCACGCATAGATGACATATAGCGTTTTGTGTATTTTTATTCAAATGTTGATGGGAACAATGTAAAGAAAAGTTGGCCAACTACAATTGTTCGACTTGCATGAAAATTGCACCTATAAAAAATTGTTCGACTACAATCCACTAATTCCTCTCCCACTTGCCTAATTTAGTCGTTATTTGTTGGTACAAATAAAGTGGATTGTCGTACGTGTTGTCGTTATTCTATGGTGGAATGTTGTTAGCGTTGTGCGGTAAAATGATAAACCTCCCTGACATCCTGAAACATAAATAACATAGATTAATATTCAAATGACCGAGTACAAAGATCACATTTCGGTATTATCCAAAAACACTGAACAATATATCAGACCAACCCTGAAATCCTATTGGCCATGCCCTGGAAAAAAACCCGATGGGTTTCCAAATCCTCAGGCTATCAGCTTAAGTTTTTAGTTGAGTTGGTTCTCTAATATGGTATCAGAGCCTGACACCTTATGGACCTAGGTTCAATCCCTACTAAATAACTGATTTATTCTAAATTTCTCAAATTTGCCTAAAATGGACCGCACTAATCTCTTTTCTCAATGGGATCATCTCCTTTTCTAAAAATCCACCTCCAAACCCATAAACAGGCTTGTCCGTGAGGACGCGTGTTAAAATATAAGTATAATTGGACCTTCAACTATCAGCTTGAGTTTTTTTTGGATAAGTGCTATAAAATTTTATTGAAAGGTTGATCTCCAAAGAGGAGAAAGCCAAAAGCTCAAAACCACGATTACGAAAATCTCCGGAAGAGAAATAGGGAAATATCCCCTTAACAAAAGAAAGCCAAAATCACCCAACCAAGGAGTGACTTTGAATTTTCCGAACGAGCCAAAAACCCGACAACCAAGGTCTACACTTCCTCATACCACTCTCTATCCGAAGACTGTATCAGATCGACCTTATTCTGATTGGGAGCCCGAGTCCTAGACCTGGTATTATGTGGACGATTGACATCCGGAGGAGGAACCGAATTGGATTTAGAACGTCCCTTACGAGCCTTATACTTGAGGGCTGCGTCTAACCACCCGTCGAAAGACTGCAACTAATCTTTCACTCCTTGAGACACATTCTGAATGGGTGAAAGCTTCCCCCGTTGTACTTCCAAGTGTGATTTGGGTTTATCGATATAAAAGTCCAAAAAATGATTAGGAACCCGGCTTAAACGCTTCGGAAGTTTGAGGAAGGCCTCCTTCCAAGGTCCGGAGGAACCTTCCTACTCTAAAATATGATTCAGCCCAACCCCAGCAGACCCAATGGATGAAAAACCTTCTCCTCTATTCTTGGGCTGATCAAACCTGTTTACCAATTCAGGCCCAACCGGCCCTTTACACAAAAGGCTAGACTCGGGGTTCAGAGCTAACCCCCAGATCCTCGCAAGGATGATGCTCACATTCAGGAACAACTACCTGATCCTCTACATGATTCTATGAAACTGAAACCCCCGAAACGCCAACAACGGAATCACTAGCTACAACCGGATTTTGAGGATCAACATTCAAACCCTCCAAGCACGGTAATCCCGAAACGATCGAATCCTCCCCAAAATCCGGACAAACGATATTCTTGGCAATATCATCATTCAAATATGAAGAGGGCCAAGAATCAAAGTCGCCACCGTCGAGAAGCCGGCCACCGGAGCTAGTACCAGCGGAACTAGTTCCCTGATTACCAGCAAGAGCAGGGATCATGCTCTGTTTTTCTAATTCAACTGAAAAATCGTCGATCAGCAATATGTCGAAGAGAACGAGAAAAAACCAAGATGTATCCATTCGATTTGAGCCTGTTTAAACTTTCAATTGCCTGGGATGCGGCCTCCTTCGATGCAAAACAGATGAACCTGAAGTACCGTCCTTGGCGATTCAGACGATGAAGAACAGATATGTGTTCAATTTTACCAAAGGGACAGAAAACATCCCTGTAATAACCACTCCCGGTCAACGCCAGTCAAATCTGCTAAAAACAGGAAAATTTAAAATTTTTAGACAGACACCTAAATGAACCTAAATTTGACCCCGAGGGTCATACCGGACTTAAGTTGACCCCGATATCGACTAAAGTGAGTTCCGGGGGACTCAGGGCAACTTTCTGACCAATTTGAGAAATGTTGACCTTCGCTGGAAAAGTCAACCGAGCGACGTTTTGGTCCGTTCGAGGCCGTTTCGGATCCAAAAAGCTTAGCCGTCGTCGCAGCGGTCTTAGTTGAGCCGTTTCCTTGTAGCCCGTGAAGTATCGTAATTTCTTGGAAAAAGTGCCCGTTCGGGGCCCAAGACGTCCGAATTTTGCGAATCTGATTGGAAAATATCTAGAAGATATTTTCCAAAAGGTGTGGGACCCACTTGCCACATGTCACTTATGTGGTGGTGTTAGTTTTTTTTGAAAAAGAACAAAGATGAGGGGATAGGGGGGTTCGGCCATCACACTCAAAAAATAGAAAAAAGAGAGATTGTTTTAGAGAGAGAAAGGAGTTAGAAGGAAGAGAGAAAAAGGGAGAAAAAGAGAAGAGGTGGTTAGGGTTTGCCACTATTCCCGTCGATCAAACCGTTGGATCATCTCAACGATCAAGGAATCGAGTTCACACCGTCATTCTCTACGGTGAGCATCTAACCGAATCTCGTTTTGTTAAGTTTAAAAGTTAGGGTTTGGATTGAAATGGGTTGAATATGTATGAGTTGAGGTGTGGGGTTTGTTGGAGGTGTTTTGGAGCGAAGAGATGACGTTTTCCGGTGACCGGAGGCTCGGGGGGAGCTCCGGCCACCGTGCACGGTGGCTGGCCGGCCATGGGGTGGCTGGCCGGAGCTAGGACCGGCCACCACCATGGTGGAACGGCCCTATCCACCCACTGCCAAAGGGGGTCGGGTGGGGCCCACATGCTCGGGTGTTCGGGTTTCGTGTTCGAGTGGTTTAGAACGTTCCCCAAGTAATTAATCCACACCCGGATCGAAATTTGGAATTAAATTGTGAAAGTTGTAATTGACTGGTTTAGAAACTTTAAACGCGAATTAAATTACTCGGAGGTCGGAATTTGATTCCGTCGAGTGCCTAGGAACCCTTGAATTATTCTAAGACCGTAGAAACAAAAACGGGAATTTTCGGAGCCCCGGAAAGACGTTTTAAAAAACCGGGCAGATTCGCCATGTCGGGCGAATCGGGCTTTTCCGGGTCCATTATCGACAATGTTGAGTAATTGGGAAGTTTGGGAGTGATCGACATTGTCGGGGTTACTTTTGGGCGTCAAGTTTATTAAAATTCATATTATGCCTGCAAGCTTAAAAGTATTTAAAATTGTGTTCTTATTAGATCGTGCCGCAGACAGAGGAAAGGGAAAGCTAGGCGAGTGATCGAGATCACGCCGGAGCTTGTTTGTGCGCTTTTGGAGAAAGCATACGAGGTAGGGAAAAGTAGCCGGATCTCGGCCCTGACTAGGGAAAGTTAACAGTAGAAATGCATGTGACACTTGGGTGTCGTGGGTTAGTAAGTTTATCGAATATTAGAAAGGCAGGCAACACCGGGTGGTGTCGTATGATACGAGAACGTATCGAACAATAGAAATGTATGCGACACTTAGTAGTGTCGTAGGATAAGTGAGCTTCTCGTTAGTATAATTACTGAAGGCATTTGGTTATGCCCGGAGGTTGATTGTTTAATTCGTGTCTTGGGTGGCCATGAGAGCCCGTACTTTACTGTTTGTGTCTTGGGTAGCCATGAGAGCCCGTACTTTACTGTTGGTGTGTCTTGGGTGGCCATGAGAACCCGTACTTTACTGTTTGTGTCTTGGGTGGCCATGAGAGCCCGTACTTTACTGTTGGTGTGTCTTGGGTGGCCGTGAGTGCCCGTGGGGTTGTTGAGCCCGTGTTTTACCGTTGGTGTCTTGGGTGGCCATGAGTGCCCGTGGGGTTGTTGAACCTGTGTTGTTGCTGTTTGTTGAACTTTGGTTGTGGACAGTCTCTGCCCGAGGTTGGGGGCCCGCCTGACAAGAAAGGGGTCCCGTGGTTCGCGCGCGTGTGCATTGTTCAGACGAGGTTGGGGGCCCACCTGACAAGAAAGGGGTCCTGGGGCCACGTGTCGTGGGGCTTGGCCTGCCTTCCGGGTTAACCATCGGAAAAGGGGTGCATTCATCGGCGATGGAGGGTTGTTCCCCTTTCGACTAGCTATCGGAAAAGTAGCTCGGTATATATCGCTAACAGGTCGACCGCCTGGCCCGACAGAGACCGGGGGAAGTTGCGTGGGGCAGGCTCAAGCCCAGCCAGTTAGCAACCGGTACTGAGCAGCTGGAGTGCGATCCTTTGTGATCTTGGTTGGTGTGCGATCCTTTGTGATCTTGGATGTTGTGTGGTTATCTTTTGAGTCTTTGGGTTGAGGTCGTAACCGTCGTGTCGGGTCTACATTACGGTTCCGAGTGTTGAGTCGGTTGAGGAAAGTAACAGTTTGTGTGTGTCAGTCGGGTTGTTGTTGGTGTTACCGGCATTGTCTGCTAAGTATGCCGCAGTCAGTCTATTATCCGTGGTGGTGAGCGAACACTCACCCCTAGCTGCTTTTCCTACAGGTACTAGTCGCGGGATTGACTAGGTGAGCTCTCAAAGCTTGAAGAGCTAGGAGCGGAGTTCGGGTTTTCTTTTGAGTCTAGCGACGTACACTTTGCTTTTTGTCCGCTTGTTGGGACGTACTTTTGAGTTGTAAACAATTATTTTTTTTAAGTAAATGGTGGTTTTAAAGTGTTTTATTTAAAAGGTTTACAAATTTTTTATTGTCTTAAACGTTCGCGTTCCGAGTTCGGTTTTACTGAAATTGGGGTGTGACAATCCTGCACCCAAGCTTCTGATGATTCGAAATGTAGATTTCGAATGAAAATCTTAGAGTCATGCTCAGCAAAACGCACAGATAGTCTTAAGCCAGAACTCTCTATACTCATTCTTTAATGTATCTAACTCTCTATACTCATTCTTTAATGTAATATATTATAATTATTTTATGAATTAAATTACCTTATTATTTTTTTCTCATTTTACTATAACATGGGTCCTACCTCTAAACATCACCACCTTTAAAAAAGAAGCCTTATGAGCTCTTGGTTATAGTGCATCAACATCACTATGCACTTATGTTTCAACTTACTCCAAAGTTAGATATTATGGAAAGTCCAAGTTAGATGTTTATCTGATCACAAGCCCATCTTGCTTAGCAACACTGTGGTGGATTGGGGCCCTAGACCCTTTAAATTCATCAATGCTTGGGTTAGTCATCCACTTTTCTATTCTGATTATAAAGCTTCCTGGAATGCAATTCTGGTCTCAGGTTCTCCTACTTACAGACATTGGTTTAAACTAAAATCAATGAAGATTTTCTATAGGGGTTGTAATATTAATACTTTTGGCTGTCTAGATAAAGATATTGATCTGATTAGATTGGAGATCAAAGACTTGGATGAGTTGCTTGAGAGTATAGATCTTAATTCACAGGAGATCTGCCACAAATCCTTCCTTGGGGCCATTCTTATTCAGAAACTTAAACTGCAAGCAAAAATTTGGTGCAAAAAAGCTAGACATAAGTGGCTAAGGAGGGGGACAGATGTGCTAAATTCTTCCATCAAGTGGCCAACTTTAATCATTCTAGGAAGAAAATAGAGATTATTGCAGGGAATGGCAGGGAGTATATTGATCCTGGGGAGATCAAATATGTGGCAAAGGATCATTTTTCGAGAAGGTTTCTCAGTGACTCTGAGGTGTGTATTGATTTGTCCTCTCTTCCTTACTACTCTCTCAACAACATTCAAGCTAGAGGACTAGAGAATCCTTTCACTGAAGAGGACGATTGGAAAGCCATTCAAGCTTGTAATGGAGATAAGGCTCCTGGTCCTGATGGGTTTTCCATAAAGTTTTATCAGCATTGTTGGGAATTCATTAAGGAAGACATCATGAGCTTCATGCAACATTTTTTTTCTGGGAGGCACACTTTGCAAAGGGATTAATTCTTCCTTCATCACTTTCATTCCCAAAAATAGCTCACCTCTGTCCTTTGATGAATACAGACCCATTAGCCTCATCTGTAGTACTTATAAAATCATCTCTAAGTTGCTCGCTTCCAGATTAAAATCAGTGATGGGTGTATTGGTACATGATGTGCAATCATGCTTTATATCTGGCAGACAAATTTTAGATGGCATCTTGATAGCTTTAGAATTGATCCATTCCATCAAAACCTCTAGACAAGAAGTCATCATTCTCAAGTATGATTTTGAGAAAGCATATGATCACGTGGATTGGAAAGACTTATTGAAAATTCTTCAGTGTATGGGTTTTGGGGCCACCTGGATTTCTTGGATCAGTGAATGCATAAAAGCTTGGTCTTCCATTCTAATTAATGGCTCCCCATCAGAACATTTTCCGCTTCTTAGAGGCCTTAAACAAGGATGCTCTCTATCTCCACTTCTTTTTGCCCTCATTGCTGAAACTCTACATCAACTCATGACCATTATTATTGCAGCTGGAATGTTCTCAGGTGTGAAATGCAATAATCAGGGTCCAGAGATCTCCCACCTCCAATTTGCAGATGATGCTTTGATCTTTATTGAAGTTGGCATTACACAGGTTACCAATTTGAAACACACCTTAAATGTACTACAAAAAACCACTGGTTTGAAGATCAACTTTCAAAAATCAAAAGTACTTGTTCTTAATTCTTCATCAGTTAGTGTTAAGGCTGCTACTGAGATCTTAGGCTGTTCAGCTATGGAGCTTCCCTTTGATTATCTTGGATTTCAATTGGGAGCTAATCCAGAAGAAAGAAAACTTGGGAACCTGTGATCAATAAATTCAAAAAGAAGCTGGGTCTGTGGCAAGTAAAAAATAGATCTTTTGGAGGTAGGATCACCCTGATCAAATCTTCATTAAGCTCATTGCCTCTTTATTATATGTCCTTGTACAAAGCACCAAAAGGAGTCATCAAGGAAATGGAACAATGGCAAAGGAGATTTTTATGGAATGGCACTATCACCAAAAAGGTACTTCATAGAGTGAGGTGGAATCTGATCTGCAGGCCAAAATCAGCTGGGGGGCTAGGGATTAAAATTTTCAATATCATGAACAAAGCTCTATTGGCCAGATGGTGGTGGAGATTTGCTTTGGAGAAAGACTCTCTTTGGAAACAATTGCTTTGTGCAAAATTTGGTTGGGACCCTAATTCTTGGGATTTATCTGAATTCATGTTAATGGAAGGACATTCTTTTTTGAGACACATTGAATCACTACTGTTGTGTCCAAAATTCTCTAATGCATTTGGGGCAGTGGGTATACATTGGTCTGTCAACTCTGGGACTATAGTGAGGTTTTGGGGAGATGTCTGGCTTTGGATACTCCTATTAAATCTACCTTTCAGAGATTGTTTCATCAAAGTGCCCAAAAAAGATCAGTGGTCTTAGACTTATGGTTTGAGGGGGATTGGATCTTGATCTTCAGAAGAGACTTGAGGGGGTGGGAGGTGGATGAATTTTCCTCTCTCTATGATACTCATAACAATTTTCATTTGAGTGGCTTAGGAGTGATTGTGCTATCTGGAAAATTGATAACAAGGGTTTCACTATACATATAATGTATCAGGCTCTTAATGAATCATCTAATCTTGGGCAAGAGTGGCCAGCTCTTCTTTGGTGTCCTTTACTTCCCCCCAAAATTGCAGCCTTTGCTTGGCTGGTCTACATGCAAGTTGTTCCTACTAAATGCTATTTGTTAGCTAGAGGAATTTTATCAGGAAATATCTGGTGCCCTCTTTGCCAAGAAGACCCTGAAGAGATTGACAATCTATTTCTTCATTGCTCAGTGGCTAGTTCAGTTTGGGTTCAATGCTTAGATTGGTGGGGGGATCAAGTCTCTAACACCTGAAACTATTATGCAATGGTTTTTGTCCCGGAACCATTTGGGGGGCAAGAAACAAAAGGAACACTGGAATTTTCTATTCTCTATTATTTTGTGGAGGATTTGGATCTGCAGGAACAATGTCATCTTCAAAAACTCAGTACCTTGCATTGAGGGTCTTCTGCAACAGATCCAATCTGATTCTTATCAGATCCTCTAGGCCAGATTCAAAAAGAAGAATACATTTACATTTGCTCTTTGGATCACTAAGCCTTTGTTGTGTGTGAATGCTGTAGTAACTCAACAATCTCTAGGGTTTTAGCTGAATACTTCTCATGATGGGAGAGAGTGCATATTTACTTCTACCTTTTTTGGTTGACAAGAAATAGGGTCAGAGCTTGTTCAAATTTGGCTGCCTTGGGTTGCAAGGCAACTAGTCTTTTGGCTAGTTGATTCATCTATATTGGTCTGGGTTTGGGGTGGGGGTTTAGGGTGGTTTTGGGATGTTGTGAGGTATTTAGAAGTGTGAGGTAGGAAATTTTGTGGGGGGTTTGTCTTTACACTTTGTGTGGGGGAATTTCTACTTCTAATCCTTCCACTTATCTGATGTGAGTGGGTAGTATTAGGCCATCTGGACTTTTGAGTGTTTTTTTCTTTCCTTCCCTATCTTGTACTGGTACTTGTGGTTTTGTGTAATTTCTGCAATATCAGGTTAAGGGTGGAGACAAAACAGGAGCCATTTCTTGGCTGCAAGGAGGGGTGTTGGAGTGTCTTGGCTGGTGGGCATTTTGGAGATGGGATTTGCTTTGTTTAGTTAGATTGACTTGTAATCTGTGTGATGGAATTTCTGCAGATTCTGGTATGGGGTGGTCTGCAGTTTTTTTCACATTTCCCCTGGGTTTTCATCGTTTGTGGGGGACGGGTTCAAGGGTACTTGGGTTGGTATTTCTGGGTTTGATCGAATTGTTGTGTTGTGGTTATTTAGGTCGTTTGATTTCCGATCTACTTGGGTATTTTGGATACAGTTGTAATAGGGTTGGGGTTGTTTTTTGTTACTTATAGTTCAAGTCTTTGGATTTGGGTTTGCTTGCGATGCAAGCTTGTATGGTACTTGTTTGTACTCTTGATTGGTTGTACTTCTTGAGGGGATTTCCCTTGGCCTTGTTTTTTATTTCAAAAAACTTGCTTTATAAAACAATAAATTGCTGATACAAAAAAAGGTCCGACCAACCTGTAACCAAGCATTTTATGTCATTAATACCAATACTAATTTATCAATATGACCTGACATGCTCGACACATGCCCTAATGTCCTATATTCGAAGCATGGGACAGATAGACATTCGTATCAGAGTATCATCCATTGCAGCTCATCATTAACATAAACGAGACACAAATCCCTATTCGACTAACTTCAAAATATTCATCCCACAAACAGAGGCAGATCCAGAATTCACTTTAGGGTATGCCGCTAACAATTAATAAATGTAGAAAAAAATTAACCATGTCAAAAGATATGACTATTATATAATAAAATACATTAATATTTTAAAGATTAAACTTCACCTCACTACCCTAAAAATACTTGGGTTTCATCTCACTACCCTAACCAAATTTGTTGTACCTCACTACTCTAACGAAACTTTTAGTTTAAGTTTAGTATCTACCGTTAGTTTCTGCCTATTTTCCATCAATTTTATCATCCAAATCATTAAAAAGTTCAAAATAACGCTCACTAATACTAAAATTTTCAAAAGCATACCATTGGTTTTCAAAAATTCTTTTTATTTATTTATTTTATATAAATCAGTTTTTTATTTTAAAAAAATCAGTTTATTCTTTAAAAATCAAATTTTATTTTTTAAAATTAGTTTTTATTTTAAAAAATAATATTTTATGTAAAAAAATCAGGTTTTATTTTTTAAAATTTAATTTTTATTTAAAAAAATCAGATTTTACTTCTAAAAATCAATTTAAAAAAAATTATTAGCTTTTATTTTTAAAAATCATATTTTATTTTTAAAAAATAGTTTTTATTTTTAAAAACCAGTTTTTTTGTTTAAAACAGTTTCATTTTAAAAAATCAGTGTTTAATTTTTTAAAAATCAATTTATTTTAAAAAATAAAATTTTATTTTCAAAATTCATTTTTGTATTTAAAAAAATCAGTTTTATTTCAAAAAATCAGTTTTTTTAGAAAATCAGATTTTATCGTTAGAAAATCAATTTTTAATTTAAAAAGTCAGATTTTATTTTTAGAAAATTAACTTTGATTTTGAAAAATCAGTTTTTATTAAAAAAATCAGTTCATCTTGTTTATTTCATACACATCATGTTCATACCCATTAAGGTCATCATGTTCATACCCATCATGTTCATACCCGTCAAGTTCAACATCACAATTTTAATCAATTCAATCAATACATCTCATCAGGCCTAGCTAGTAACAAACTAATCAAACTCATACAAATTAATTAAGGATTCTACAACAATACATAGAGATATGAATATGCAACAATATGCAGATGGTGTTGCAACTCCAACAATACCCTAAATCATATGGGTTTGATTTGAAAATCAAAAGCCCTAAGTCTCTTTTGATTTCAAACCCAAAAATCAGATTTAATCGAATCAATGGAATCTTATACCCAGAAATCAAACACGTTCCTTCTTTATATCCAGACCCACCTCCATCTGCACCTCCCATACCCAAAAACCAGATGAAGAATGGATATGTGAAACGATGAAGAAGAACTGAAGCCTCGTCCAGGGCTTCGTCGCCGCACGGACAGGTCCAACGTTCCCACGCCCCCCTTTCCCAAAACGTCCACCGAGGCCCTCAACAAAACTGTTTTAAATTTGTAGAATCCTTAATTAATTTGTATGGTTTTGATTAGTTTGTTACTAGCTAGTCTTGATGAGATGTATTGATTGAATGGATTAAAACTGTGATGTTGAACTTGACGGGTATGAATATGATGAACTTGATGGGTATGAACATGATGTGTATGAAATAAACATGATGAACTGATTTTTTTAAATAAAAACTGATTTTTCGAAATCAAATTTAATTTTCTAAAATAAAATTTGAATTTTTAAAATAAAATTTGATTTTATAAAATAAAAATTGATTTTCTTAAATAAAAATTGATTTTATAAAAATAAAATCTGATTTTCTAGAAAAAAAACTGATTCTTTGAAATAAAACTGAGTTTTTAAAAAAATAAAAATGCATTTTTAAAATAAAATTTGTTTTTTTCAAATAAAATTAATTTTTAAAAATTAAACATTGATTTTTTGAAAGAAAAACTAATTTTTATAAAATAAAATTGTTTTATAAAAACTGATTTTTTGAAAATAAAATTTGGTTTTTTAAAGTTGATTTAAAAAAAATAAAATCTGGTTTTAAAAATAAAAACTAATTTTTAAAATAAAAGTAAATTTAAAAAAAAAATTGATTTTGAAAAATAAAATCTGATTTTATACATAAAAACTACATTTTAAAAAATAAAAACTGATGTTTAAGAATAAACTGATTTTCTAAGGTTAAAAAACTGATTTATATAAAATAAATAAATAAAAATAATTTTTGAAAACCAATGACATGCTTTTAAAAATTTGAGTGTTAGTGAGGGGCATTTGGATGGGAAATACGCAGAAACTAAAAATTTCGTTAGGGTAGTGAGGTGGAACAAAGTTTGGCTAGGGTAATGAGATGAAAACTAAGTATTTTTAGGACAATGATGTGAAGTTTATTCAAATAACATAAAAGTTAACATAACTTCAGCTTTTGTGCGAAATTGAAAAAGCCAAAATAAGATGACATTAAGAGATTAAGAATGAGTTTTAAACTAAAAAGTTAAAAGAAAAAATGAAATTGAGAATCTGCAGAAACAAATTTGAGAGCAAAGTTAAAAAAATTTCAACAACTACAAATTAAGGAGAGTGTTGTGATAATTTCTCAAACGATCGAAACCGAAACTCGTTACGAATAAACTGATTTTGCTTTTGATAAAACTCTCTTTACTCTATTAATTTTACTGAACTTGTGTCTCTTTTTTATTTCTCTGTGTACACATAAAGAACTTGGTTCTATATATAGTAAGAATCATGGGCACGTGTACTTCATGCAAATGTGATGAATCATGGACACGTGTGCTTCATCCAAATGTGGTGGACATCTACTTACACGTGTTGTACAACACTCCCCCTTGGACACCACCATCTATGAATGTATCAAATGCGCCTTAAGTTGCCTCGTTAAAAACCTCCTCAGGAAAACCCGGTGGGACAAAACCTGTAAGGAAAAGAGTGCAACGCGCAAAACGTGCTTCATGCTGTGCTTGATGATGCCTCGTTAAAAACCTTTCCAAGAAAACCCTGTGGGACAAAACTTGGATATGGGCAAAAGAGTGCAGCGCACAAAATTTATCTCCCCCTGACTTCAGGCAGGCTACTTTGGTTGCTTGCTCAGACGACGCATGCCGATCTTGTGAACTAGCTTCTCAAAGGTAGAATTCGGCAAGGCTTTAGTAAATAAGTCGGCAAGATTCTCGCACGACCGAATCTGCTTGACATCTATCTCATTACTCTTCTGGAGCTCATGAGTATAAAAGAACTTCGGAGAGATGTGCTTGATTCTGTCTCCTTTGATATAGCCTCCTCTGACTTGAGCTATACAAGCTGCATTGTCTTCATATATGATGGAAGGAGAGCTTGGCGGAGGATTCCGATTGAGCATAACACATGCTTCAAAACGGATCGCAGGAAAACACATTCTCGGCTAGCTTCATGTAGCGCCACAATCTCCGAGTGGTTTGAGGAAGTCGCAACCAAAGTCTGCTTCGTAGAGCGCCAGGAGATGGCTGTTTCACTGCAGGTGAAAACATAGCCTGTCTGGGAGTGAGCTTTGTGAGGATCTGATAAATAACCTGCATCTGCATATCCGACCAGGCCGACGCTCCCCCTGGACTTAGAATACATAAGTCCCAAATCTCTAGTCCCGCTCAGATAACGAAGTACATGCTTTATACCGTTCCAATGTCGTCGAGTGGGTTCTGAACTGAACCTGGCAAGTACATTTACTGCGAACGCTATGTCAGGTCGCGTACATTGTGCCAAATATAACAAACCCCCGATAGCATTGAGATATGGTACTTCAGGACCAAGTATCTCTTCATCTGCCTCTTTGGGACGGAATGGATCTCTTCTGGGATCCAAAGAGCGGACGACCATTGGAGTACTGAGAGGGTGAGCATTATCCATACTAAAACGCTTCAAAAGCTTTTCAACATATGCTGATTGATGGATCAAAATACCATCAGACAGATGCTCGAGCTGCAGGCTGAGACAATGTCTAGTCCTCCCCAAATCTTTCATTTCGAATTCTCGTTTCAGATAATCTGAAGCTTTGAGGATCTCTTCTGGAGTCCCAATCAAATTTATGTCATCAACGTATACTGCTATAATAACAAACCCGGAGGTTGTTTTCTTAATGAACACACATGGACAAATAACATCATTTTTATAGCCTTCTCTGGTAAGGTACTCGCTAAGGCGATGATACCACATCCTACCAGATTGCTTTAGTCCATACAGAGATTTTTGTAATTTTATTGAACACATATCTCTAGGGATATCTATCATTGCTTCAGGCAATCTCAACCCATCGGGGAGTTTCATATAGATATCAGTGTCCAAATTACCATACAGGTAAGCAGTCACAATGTCCATCATGCACATATCAAGTCCTTCAGAGACTGATAGGCTGATCAAATATCTGAAAGTGATCATATCCATTACTAGGGAATATGTCTCATCAAAATCGACTCCTGGTCGTTGAGAG
Source organism: Erodium maritimum (assembly GCA_963921825.1). NCBI lineage: Eukaryota > Viridiplantae > Streptophyta > Magnoliopsida > Geraniales > Geraniaceae > Erodium > Erodium maritimum. The sequence goes on from OY997595.1 coordinate 30,540,444, forward strand.
AATCCTTGGGCCACAAGTCTAGCCTTATACCGGGAGACTTCATTTTTCTCATTTCGTTTCCTTACAAATACCCATTTGTAACCAACAGGGTTGACATCTTCTGGTGTCTTGGAAACGGGCCCAAAAACTTGGCGTTTCGCCAATGAAGCCAATTCTGCCTGAATTGCTTCTTCCCACATAGGCCAGTCATCCCTGTGACGGCATTCGTCGATGCTTCGGGGCTCGAAATCAAACTCATTTATGATCTCGTTGGCCACCGCGAACGCAAAGACTTCATCAACAATAATTATCTCATTTCTTAACTCTTTAGGAGTATTAGAGTCTTCTGGTACTTCTGGACCGACTGGTACTTCTGGACCGACTAGTACTTCTGGACCGATTGGTTCTTCTGGAACCGAGTCTGGTAGTTCTTCTGGAACTACTTCTGGTAATGAGACTTTTTCATCGACTGGTTCTTCTGGAACCACCGCTTTCTTATCCCCTATATCCGTCTGACATTTCCGCTTCCGGGGAACAATGTCTTTTGATCCAACTGGTCTCCCACGATTCAGGCGTGCACTAGAGGAATCGATAGCTGCTTTTGCAGTATCACCAGTGACCTTAATTCTAGCTGGTACATTGATTGCATCTATATAAGACCTTGTCATCTTTGACGTGTCTGCAAATGCATTAGGCATTTGATTTGCATCATTTTGCAAATGAATTATTCTCTGTACTTCTATTTCACATTGTGACGTGCGTGGGTCTAAATGAGACAACGAACTCACTTTCCATGAAAGTTCATGCCCAACTTCAGGAGGCTTATAAGAGAGTTCAAGCCTTACTTTAGGAGGCTTATCTTTCTCACCTAGAGGTGGAAATGTTGTCTCATCAAAATGACAATCTGCAAATCTTGCAGTAAACAAATCACCCGTCCGAGGTTCAAGATACCTTATAATGGACGGTGAGTCAAAACCAACATATATCCCCAACCGACGTTGGGGTCCCATTTTTGTGCGTTGAGTAGGTGCGATCGGCACTTGCACTGCGCAACCAAAGGTTCGCAAATGGGATATATTAGGTTGGTTCCCACACACAAGTTGTACAGGAGAATATTGATGATAAGTACTTGGTCTTATACGAATTAAAGATGCAGCATGTAATACAGCATGTCCCCAAGCAGAAATAGGTAATTGTGATTGCATTAGTAATGTACGAGCAATTACCTGTATACGTTTGATAAACGATTCTGCTAACCCATTTTGGGTATGGACATGTGCAACGGGATGTTCAATATCAATCCCTAAAGACATGCAATAATCATCAAAAGCTCTTGATGTGAACTCACCAGCATTATCAAGACGAATCGACTTAATGGGATAATCAGGGAAATGTGCCCTCAGCTTAATGATTTGGGCCAGCAATTTAGCAAACGCAACATTTCGCGTTGACAATAAGCAAATATGAGACCATCTGCTGGATGCGTCTATCAGGACCATGAAATAACTAAATGGTCCACTGGCTGGATGTATAGGGCCACATATATCTCCCTGAATTCTTTGCAGGAAAGATGGCATTTCAATATTAATCTTGGTTTGCGATGGTCGGACCACTAATTTTCCTTGTGAACAAGCTGTACATGATATCTCATTGGACATTAGGATCTTCTGGTCCTTTAATGAATGCCCACATGAGTTTTCAACAATCCTACGCATCATGGTCGATCCCGGATGACCAAGACGATTGTGCCAAAGCATAAAAGCATTTGGGTTAATGAACTTCTGGTTCATTGTTGCGTAGGTTTCAACGGTTCTTATGGTTGTATAATACAAACCTGATGATAGAACCTGTAATTTTTCAAGTACAAGCTTTTCACCACATTTATTAAGAGTGATATAGAGAAACTCAGTCTCATTTTCACTTCTGGTCTCGACATGATATCCGTTGCTACGAATATCCTTGAAGCAAAGTAGATTTCTTCTGGATCTACTTGCATATAAAGCATTATGGGTACTTAACCTTGTTCCATTTTCTAATATCAAGGTAGCTCTTCCGGAGCCTTCTATTAAATTTTCAGTACCCGTAATTGTGCTAACATTTGCTTCAACCAAGGTTAAATAAGAGAAATATTTTTTATCTCTTAAGATTGTGTGCGTCGACGCGCAATCAACAATACATAAGTCGCCATCATTTCTGCAAATACGTGACCCATAGTTGGGGTCCATATCCTTTCATAAAAAGTATTATATTAGTTTATAAACTTAGGAAAGGATTACAAAAACATTATATATATTTTACATTGACTTAAAGTAGGGGGGGTACATAAAGACACAAGTTCAATCTACATTTTTATCATGGGCCACATTTCCGTCATCATCTTTATAGAAGTCGGAGACTGTAAGCTTGATCGGAGCATCTTCAGGGCTCACATGATCAATGAAATTTGTCTCAGCGACCTTCTACTTTCCCTTTATCGACTCTTGGTATAACTTTACCAAGTGGTTTGGCACATGACATACTCATGACCAATGATCGGTCCCTCCACAACGGTAACATACGCTTTCGGCATTTACGGGAGTCGGGTTTTGTGGGCCTTTTCTTTTCTCATGTCGGGTCCACTTCTGGTGGTACACCCTATCATCTCTTTTATAAGGTTGAAAATTATTATGCCCATATCCCTGACTACGACCACGTCCACGACCTCGACCTCGACCTCGACCTCTAAAGGGTCCTCGGACTCGTCTGGGTCCAGAGTTACCATCATATCCTGTCACATTCGCTTCAGGGAATGGAGCACTGCCTACAGGGCGAGTTTGATGGTTTTTCATTAATAATTCATTGTTTTGCTCTACAAGGAGCAAACAAGCAATAAGATCTGTAAATTTCTTAAACTCCATTTGTCGATATTGCTGCTGCAGGAGCATATTCGAGGGATGGAACGTGGAGAATGTTTTCTCAAGCATAGATTCGTCAGTTATTTTCTCACCACAACTGCGAAGCTTGGAAACAATTTGAAACATGGCCGAATTGTACTCATTTACGGATTTAAAATCCTGAAACCGGAGGTTAGACCAATCATATTGGGCACGAGGGAGAGCTATTGTTTTCATATGCTCAAACCTCTCCTTGAGTTGAACCCATAAAGTAAGAGGGTCTTCGTCAATTATATACTCAAGTCGTAGGTCTCTATGCATGTGATGACGGATTAATATTGTGGTCGTGGCTTTGTTTTTGACTGACTCGTTATTGCCCTCTTTTATGACGTCTCCAAGATTCTGAGATCTCAAGTGGAGAGTCGTGTCTAGCGCCCATTCATAATAGTTTTTCTCGTCTAGTCTAAGGGGAGCATAACTAAGCTTTGTGAAGTTATCCATCCTGAACATTGATCAAAATAATTGCATGTCAGGATAATACTCGACTTCAGGTCGTTGATATTTTATTTTGGAACTTCTGGTCCAATGCATATCGGGTCGCTAGTATTATTTATTTGGAACTTCCGGTCCAAACGTTTCGATTTTAAATGAATTTTAATTTTATTATTGTATATTTTTTTAAAATTCAGGTATTAACGGTAAAATACGAGTATGCAGTAAACATCAAATTTCTGATGTGAAAGATCCAATTTACATTGGCAGTCACAGAGCATACTTATCGAAAAAAAACCTTAAATAAATTTATCTAAACGAGCATGAATCAGATATAAATAAGTTAACGATAATTTGAAAATCCGATACCTGATCAGTAGAACAGAGCGTTCGTACTGAATAACGATTTGAGAAAAATTAGTGATTACAACGAAGCAGAGTCGTGCTGATAACGTGTTGTGATAATTTCTCAAACGATCGAAACCGAAACTCATTACGAATAAACTGATTTTGCTTTTGATAAAACTCTCTTTACTCTATTAATTTTACTGAACTTGTGTCTCTTTTTTTATTTCTCTGTGTACACATAAAGAACCTGGTTCTATATATAGTAAGAATCATGGGCACGTGTACTTCATGCAAATGTGATGAATCATGGACACGTGTGCTTCATCCAAATGTGGTGGACATCTACTTACACGTGTTGTACAATAGAGAGCATGTATAGTTTGAGAATTGTTGCGTTGAGTTCGTGAAGAAGTTGGAAATATAATTTTTTTTAATCTTAGATATTTATATTATACGAATTATAATCTAAATTTTTTAAGACCCATAAAAAAGCTTAGATGTGAAGATTTTTTAAAACCAAAGAATATTAAAAGCCCAAAAGAAAAGACAACAACCAAGCCCAACAACAAAGAAACAAAAAAAAAATTAAAAAAATTCTCTACTGAGTCTTAAACCCAAGTTACAAAAGAAAATAAGATAACTTTTACCATCATACCAAATATCAAAGAATTGACAGGATTTTCAGTAGACCAAATCTGTTTGACATCTATCTCATGACATTTTTGAGGTTCATGAGTATAAAAGAATTTTGGAGAGATGTGTTTGATTCTACCTCCCTTGATATAGTCTCCTTTGATTTGAGCAATACAAACTGCATTATCCTCAAATATTATGGAGGGAGAATTTGTTGAAGGAATGTCTATTGTGCTTCGTATAAGTTGAATGACAGGTTGTAATAAAACACATTCTCGAATATCTTCATGTAAGGCCACAATCTCTGAATGATTAGAGGATGTTTCAGTCAAAGTCAATTTCGTTGAGCACTAGTAAATGACCGTCTCATTGCAGGTAAATACATATCCTGTTTGGGAGCGAGCTTTATGGGGGAGCGAGATATGTCGCAACGTGCTCGATCTGCAGGCCGAGACAATGTCTTGTCTCCCCCAAATCTTTCATTTCAAAATCTTTTTTCATATATTCTATAGTCTTGAGGATCTCCTCTAGAGTTCTAATCAGATTTAAACTATCGACGTACACTTCTACACTACTATAACAAAGCCAAAGTTTGTTTTCTTAATAAATACATATGGACATATAAATGTCATTCTTATAACCTTCTCCGACAAGATACTCATTAAGGCGACTACGGGTCCGACTTTGGGTAAAAACAAACTCCTACAACTACCCTAAGGGTATCTTCAATAAACTTCCTATATTTACCAAAACTCTAATGTATAAACTCAAAGTTTGTAAATAAAACCACTCTAATGACACTCAACTTCTTATATTATTTTCTATTTTGTCTCTCCTCGCACGTAACAAGCTCCCTACATTATGTTTACATTTTCTTGTATCTCTTTATTGTTGTGAAAGTAAAAATAAAACCAAAGAAATGAATATAGAAATGAAAAAATAAAGCAAATCCTCTACATGTTACTCACAAACCTATATATTGCACAAGAAATGGATTGAGAAATAGTAACAACACTGTCAATCTTTACTTCTTTTTTTGATATCTCATTTACAGTGCAAAGGCTACTGCCTTTATATAGGAAAAGTATCATCGCCTACGTATGTCTTTCCTGAAAATATAAGGAGGTGGTGTGGTTCACAGGTCAGATACTAGCCGCAATTTATTGTGCAAACTAAGAATTAATAAGTGCCGTCAGATTTGCGAGATCTTAAGGCATAAATACTTCTAACATGCGGTGGTAATATTGTAAATAATGTGAATTTTCTCGTCTTTTGACCGTACTGTAGTGTGTGTTGACCACGCATGCGGCACACAAAGGTACCAACATTTTTTTGTATGTTAGGTATCAACACTTTGCTATATAAGATTTCAAGACACTTCGTGCATCAGTGTGTTACACTAGCGGTCAACACGAGCTAGGGTAACACAAAAAAGTTAAAGTTCTTACTTTTGATCTTATCCGTCCATTGTTCAGATCTGACGCCCCACATTTCCTAGTTTGCATGATAAGGGTAGCTTGTACTAGATAGCACCCCTATATATATTTTCTTTGAATAGGAAAAATAACAGTTTGTTGAATAGCCAAATTCGCTTGTTTGTGAAAACTGAAGCATTGCAAAAAAGCCAAAGAAACCAAAAATAGAGGAAGAACACCCTTGACAAGTGAATCTTCAAAGATTTATTTAGAGATAGGCATATCGATTGGACAATCAGCAATTGTGGTGAGGGGGGAATGCATGCTAAAATATTCCACCAAGAAAGTATGGAGGTCCAAAATGTCACGCCCCAATTTCAGTAAACCGAACTCGGGACGCGAACGTTTTCAAATAATAAACACTTTCGAAACCATTTTTATAATTCACTTTGAATTCACCAAATGTTCAACAAAAATAATATTTACATCTCAAAATAAGTCCCAACAATTGGACAAAAACGTGGTACACGTCACTAGAATAAAAAATAACCCACAAACCCGCTTCAAGCTCTTCAAGCTTCATAAGCTCACCTAGTCCAGCCTGCGAACGGTACCTGTAGGAAAAGCAGCTAGGGGTGAGCATTCGCTCACCACCACAGATAACAGACTGACTACGACATACTTAGCAGATAAAGCCGGTGACACCAACAACGACTCAACTGATACACACACGACCAAAATACTTCCCTCAACCGACTCAACACTCGGACACGTGATGTAGACCCCACACAAAAATTGACGACCTCTTCCAAGACACGACTGACAACCACGCAATACCAATATCACAAAGGATCGCACACCAAACAAGATCACAAAGGATCGCATACCAGCTGCTCAGTAACCATCTCTGTCTCTCGCCCTTTACCGATCCCAGTCAGGTCAGGCGGTCGACCTGTCGCGCAACTTCTCCCGATCCCAGTCGGGAGGCTAACCCACAACCTCTCCGCTTCACCCGATCCCAGTCGGGTGGTTAGCCACACCCGCGCGTCCTTCCCCCGATCCCAGTCGGGGAGCTAGCCCACAACCAATCCGCTTCTCCCGATCCCAGTCGGGAGGCTAGCTACACCACACAACCTCCACCATGATCAAGTAACCAAACACAATCACAAACAAAGTTCAATAGACAGTAACGACACCAATCCCAACTCCACAAGCACTCAAGGCCACCAAGACACCAACAAAAAAACACGGGTTCAACAACCCTACGGGCCCTCATGGCCACCCAACTCAACAATAATAACAAACAACCTCCGGGCATGGTCATATGCCTCCAGTAATTCTAATATCGCTAAGTTCTCTGCTCCTACGACACTACTAAGTGTCACATTCTTTTCTAATAATTGCTACGTTCCCGTATCATGCCTTTCTAATATTTGATAACCTAACTAACCCACGACACCCCGGTGTCACATGCAATTCTACAGTTAACTTTCCCTAGTCAGGGCCGAGATCCGGCTACTTTTCCCTACCTCGAGTAATTCTCCAAAAGTGCTCAACTAAGCCCCGGCGTGATCCCAGTCACTCGCCTAGCTTCCCTTTGCCTCGGTCCGCAGCACGATCTAAAAGAACACAGTTTTTAATGCACTTTAAACTTGCAGGAATAAACTGAAATTTGATAAACTTAACGCCCAAACGTAACCCCAATAATGTCGATCACTCCCAAACTTCCCAATTACTCGACATTGTCGATAAAGGACCCGTAAAGGTCCGATTCGCCCGACATGGCGAATCTGCCCGGGTTTTTGAAATGCCCTTCCGGGGCTCCAAAAATTCCCGTTTTCGTTTCTACGGTCTTAGAATAGTTCAAGGATCCCAATGCACTTGACGGAATCGAATTCCGACTTCCGAGTCAATTAATTAACGTTTAAAGTTTCTAAACCCCGTTAATTACAACTTTTCCAATTTAATTCCAAATTTCGGTTCGGTTAAGGATAATTGGTCCGGGAACGTTTTAAACCACCCGAACACTAAACCCGATAACCCGAGCACGTGGGCCCCACCCGGCCCAATTGGCCGTGGGCCCTAGGGTTTCAATGGGGCTCGGTCAACATGGTGGTGGCCGGCCCTAGCTCCGGCCAGCCACCTCCCATGGTGGCCGGCCACCCCCTATGGTGGCCGGAGCTCCTCCCGAGCTCCCGGTCGCCGGAAAACGTTCAATCTCAACTCCAAACACCTCTAAAACGTCTCCAATAATTCCCCCAACCTCAAAACACCCTAAACTAATAGTTTCACCCAAACCGTAACTTTCAAAAGTTAACAAAACGACGATCGTTTAGGTCTTACCAACGAGGAAGACGAGGGGAAGATGATTGCTCCTTGTCTTGAGACGATCCAAAGGTGGGATGACGTGAATAGTGGCAACCAAGCCCTAGCTTCTCTCTTTCTTCTTCTCCTTCTCTCTCTAACTCTCTCTTCCCTTTTTCTATTTTTTTTTCTCTTTGGTTTACCCCTTGGCTGAACCCCCCTTGTACTCTCCCTTTCATTTTCGCCCCAAGACCTAACACCACCACTTGGTTGACAAGTGGCAAGGTGGGTCCCACACCTTTTGGAAAATATCTACTTGATATTTTCCAATCAGATTCGCGAAAATCGGACGTTTCGGGCCCCGAACGGGCACTTTTCCCAAGAAATTACGAAACTTGGCGAGCTACAAGGAAACGGCTCAACTAAGACCGCTGCGACAAAAGGCTAAGCTTTTTGGACCCAAAACGGTCCTCGAATGGACCAAAACGTCGCTCGGTTGACTTTTCTAGCGAAAAGTCAACATTTCCCAAATTGATCAGAAAGTTGCCCTGAGTCCCCCGGAACTCATTTTGGTCGATAACGGGGTCAACTTAAGTCCGGTATGACCCTCGGGGTCAATTTAGGTTAATTTAAGTGTCTGTCTTAAAATTTTTAATTTTTCCTATTTTTCGCAAGTTTGACTGTCGTTGACCGGGAGTGGTTCTTACAATCTACCCCCCCTTAAAGGAGTTTTGTCCACGAAATTTAAAACAGACGTACCTCGAGAAACGAACAAGGCGGGATACTTCGTGCGAACCTCATCCTCGCGCTCCCAAGTCGATTCAGCCCCGTGATGCTTCCACTGCACTCGTACTAGGCGGATAATCTTGCCTCCCCGTAGGACATGCTCCCGTGTGTCCATGATCCGAACCGGCTGCTCCTCATAGGAGACATCGTCAGCCACCTCGATATCGGTCCACTCAATGACGTGGGAAGGGTCTGCGTTGTACTGCCGCAACTGGGATACGTGGAAGACGTTATGGACTCTCCCAAGCTACGGTGGTAACGCCAGACGATAAGCCACTGCTCCCACTCTGCCCAAGATCTCGAACGGTCCAATGTACCGCAGAGCCAACTTGCCCCCGCTGCGTCTGAACCGTACCAGCCCCTTCCTTGGGCTCACCTTCAAGAACACGTGATCCCCGACTGCAAACTCAAGAGGTCGACGTCGCCTGTCGGCATAACTCTTCTGCCGACTCTGCGCGGTTCTCAACCGATCACGTATCAGCGCGACCTTCTCTGTCGTCTCTCTGACAAGATCCGGCCCCAGTAGAATCTTGTCCCCCACCTCTGCCCAACACACTGGCGATCGACACGGCCTCCCATACAACGCTTTGAACGGTGCCATCCCAATACTGGCCTGGTAGCTGTTGTTGTAGGCGAACTCAACCAACGACAGGTGGGTCTCCCATGATCCCCTGAAATCCAGCACACATGCCCGCAACATGTCCTCCAAGATCTGAATAGTGCGCTCGGACTGACCGTTTGTCTAGGGATGATGTGCGGTACTGAGTAGAACTTCGGTTCCCAACGCCTTCTGTAGACTCGGCCAAAATCTGGACGTGAAGCGGGGATCCCTGTCAGACACTATCGACACCGGGACCCCATGGAGCCGCACTACCTCCTGAATATACAAGTCGCTCAACTTGTCGACCGGGTCAGTCATCCTCATAGCCAGGAAATGGGCCGACTTGTTCAATCGGTCGACTACCAACCATACGGCGTCGTTTCCCTTCGGCGATCTCGGTAGTCCACACACGAAGTCCATCGTAATGTGCTCCCACTTCCACTGGGCAATCGGCAGTGGCTGTAACAATCCTGCGGGACGCTGATGCTCGGCCTTCACCTGCTGACAGACGAGACATCTCGACACAAACTCTGCGACTGCTCTCCGCATCCCGCGCCACCAGAAGTGCCGTCTGAGGTCACGGTACATCTTGGTGCCCCCCGGGTGCACTATAAGACGCGAATGATGTGCCTCTCGCAACACGTCGTCTCTACAGTTGCCCGGCACGAACAACCCTCCTCGGTACCGTAGTCCCCAATCTGTACTGATCTCCCAACCTACTACCTCGTCGCCGTCGACGACCCTCTCTCGGATCTCTGTCGTCTCAACGTCCTCCGACTGCGCCTCCAACAGTTGGGCAAGCAATGAGGGCTGAGCCACTAATGAGCACATGGCCATGTCACCCGTAACCTCCTTTAGCTCAAGCCCGAACGTGCTCAGCTCCCCATCATGTTCCACTCTCGGACTGATATGCTGGCGAGGCTCGGAACCGACTTCCTACTCAAGACGTCGGCGACCACGTTCGCCTTACCCGGATGGTAGTGTAGCTCGAAGTCTTACTCCTCGAGTAGCTCCATCCACCGCCGCTGGCGCATGTTCAGGTCTCGCTGGGAAAATATGTACTTGAGGCTCTTGTGATCCGAGAACACCTGAAACCCCTCGCCATAAAGATAATATCGCCAGCCCTTCAGCGCAAACACGGCTGCTGCTAGCTCCAAGTCGTGAGTGGGATAGTTGCGCTCGTGCGTCTTCAACTGCATGGATCCATAAGCCACAACTCTGCCCAACTGCATCAGTACGCAGCCCAGTCCCTCTCCGGACGCATCACAGTAGACATCATAACCGATCCCTCGCTCGGGCACCACTAATACTGGAGCGGTAGTCAACCGGGTCTTCAACTCCGTGAACGCCCGCTCACAGTCCTCTGTCCACACAAACCCGACTCCCTTGCGTGTCAGCAGAGTCATCGGCGCGGCTAGTCTTGCAAAATCCTGGACGAATCGCCGATAATAGCCTGCCAACCCTAGAAAGTTGCGGATCTCGAAGACACTCGTGGGCCGTGCCCACTTCGAGACCGCGTCGATCTTCGACGGATCGACCAGGATACCGTAACGGGACACGATGTGACCGAGGAATCTCACCTCAGCGAGCCAGAACTCGCACTTCTCTAGGTTGGCATATAGCTGATGCTCGCGCAGTAGTGTCAGAACAACCCTCAGATGTGACTTATGTGCCGCCTTGTTCTGCGAGTAGATCAGGATGTCGTCCATGAACGCCACCATAAACTGATCTAAGTACGACCGAAAGATGCTGTTCATCAGGTCCATGAACGCTACAGGTGCGTTCGTAAGTCCGAATGGCATCACCAGAAACTCGTAGTGCCCATAGCGTGTCCGGAATACAGTCTTTGCGACGTCCCCCTCACGGACTCGCAACTGATAATAACCGGATCGCAGATCGATCTTCGAGAAGTAGGTTGACCCTCTCAACTGGTCGAACAAGTCATCGATTCTCGGCATCGGGTATCGGTTCTTCACCGTAACCCGGTTCAGCTTCCGGTAATCTATACACATCCGTAGCTCTCCACTCTTCTTCTTCACGAAGAGTGCTGGTGCTCCCCACGGCGATACACTCGGACGGATAAACCCCTTCTGCTGAAGCTCCTCTAACTAACGCTTCAGCTCAGTCAACTCTGCCGGCGCAAACCTGTAAGGCGCCATCGATATCGCCGCCGTTCCTGGCACCAGGTCAATCCCGAACTCCACCTCACGAACCGGTGGCAACCCGCTCAACTCCTCAGGAAAGACCTCGGGGAACTCGCATACCACTCTCGGGTACTCTCAGCTCTGCACAGCCGATACTTCCTCCTCAGGGGACAATGCCGACAGGAGGACCCCGCTCTTACTACCCAGAACACACGTCACCTTCATACCACCCACTGACACTATCACTCGTCGCCTGTAGGAATGGATATTGGATCGGTACGTAAACAGCCAATCCATTCCCAAGATCACATCAAAGGTCGTCATTCCCAGTACGAGAAGATCACCAGGGCAAGGACAGTCTGCGACTCTAATCTCGCAGGCACGACATATCATAGTCAACGATACACCACCCCCAACCGAGTGTACATGCATAGGGGTGGACTCAACGGCTCTAAGCTCAACCCCAACCTCTCAGCACAACCCGACGAAATAAAAGAGTGCGACGCCCCAGTATCAAATAAGAATAACGCCCATAAATGATACAATAAACACGTACCCTGGATGGTCTCGCGGTACGTGCTAGATCCTGGGGCTCTGGAGTCGGTGACTGCATACGCTCTCCCCTGCGAGGCCTGCTGCCTCTGACCCGACGCACTGGCTGAATACCCGTGACTCTGCTGCTGTCTCGGAATCGGTGCGCTCGTAGAACGCTGTGACAACCTCGACTGCTGACTCTGACGAGGACGACCCCTGGGCGACTGTACTGTACGCGACTGCTGCGGTCGTTGCGCTGACGTTGCCCTCGACGGCTCACGGCACCACGCAATGGTGTGCCCAACCCGACCGCATCGGAAATAGCTGATCTCGTCGGCTCGACTCCGTGCCCTGGCTCGTCCGACTGGTCGCTGGCAGCGTCGTGGGCCCTCCTCCCATCGGACACTCGCGATGGAAGTGGCCTCGCTGCCCGCAGGTAAAGCACGTCGACGCCCTCTCTGACGCGATTGGCCCAACTGATGCCACTGAACCCCGCTGTCTCGCTCCACCCTGATGAGTCGGTGGTCGGAAGAACCCCGTGGTCCTCTGCCTCCTCGGGTCTCGTGACTCGGACGACCGTGCAAAGCTGGTCGGCCGCTGTCGGACCTCACGGGTCCTGGCCGCATCCCGGACGCCCTGCTCCACCGTCGCCGCGGTGTCCACGAGATCTGTATACTTCCGCAGCCTCAAGGCGAGGACCTTATCCCGAATCACCGGTCTCAGTCCCCCCTCGAACCGCAGGCAACGGTTCTGCTCGGTCATCACCATCTCCGGCGCGAATCTGGTCAAGGCCGTGAATCTGGCCTTGTATTCCGCCACTGTCATCCCCCCCTGCTCCAGGTCTATAAACTGCCGATGTCACTCCAACCGAGCCGACTCGGGAAAGTACTGCGCCAGAAACACCTCCTGGAAGATGTCGTAGTCGTGCCCGACAATGTCCTTCACATGCCCCCACCAGTGGTAGGCGCTGTCTCTCAGCTGGTGAGCTGCGAAGGACACTCTGTGGCGGCCGTCTTCGATACCTGAAGTATCCAGGTCCCGCGTGACCTGCTCTAGCCACCTCTCGGCTAGGTGGGGGTTCGGCTCCCGGACAAAGATGGGTATCCCTAGCTTCAGGAAGTCTAGTAGGGTCCGGGCTGTGTGATCCTCTACCTGACCGGGCCTCACTGGGACCGCGGCTGCCTCTGGAGCTGGTGAAGCCGACTCTCGGCTGGCGATGACCGCCACCAAACTCTGGACTGTCCTGGTCAGCTCATCCAGGGCAGTCATAACGGGAGGGTCCGCAACCGGCGGAACACTGGGTGTGCCTGTAGACGGTCCCGCGTCGCTTCTCCTGTCTTCTCCGACAGGAGTGCCCTGCGCCTCCGCGTACTCGGCGGGCTCAACGGTTGGCACCCTTCCCGGTGTCCCCGCTGACCGTCCCCGCAGGCCTCGCGTGTGCGCCCGACCCCGTGTTCCCGCTGCTCGTCCTCGTCTACCGCGAGCCATAAGTCAGTATCCTCTGCACGGATACACGCAAACGTTCAGTTTGCGAACTCAAATAAAGACAACAAGTTCAAACACACTAACGTTCACACGGTCTACGCTTACTCTAGCGCGCTTATCACCAATACGTCACACCGCTCACGCTATTAATACTTTAAATATTAGTATTAGTAAAAGAAACCTCAAGGAGACCGCACCAATGTGCACCAAAACACGCGATGACAAACCTAACCACACAACGAAACAACAACAACCAAAAAGAAAAGAAAGCGACTCACTGGACCAGGCCGGCACATGACCCGGGCTGTGCCGCCTTCCGGGCCGGCAACCAAGCCGGGCCGTGCCCCCCACCAGGCCGGCACCCAGGCCGTGTCGTGCCCCGTACCGGGCCGGCACCAAGGTCGTGCCATTCCACCTACCGGGCCGGCACCTAGGTCGTGCCATTCCAGCTGCCGGGCCGGCACCTAGGTCGTGCCATTCCAGCTGCCGGGACGACACCTAGGTCGTGCCATTCCAGCTTCCGGTCCGGCACCTAGGTCGTGCCATGCCACCTACCGGGCCAGCACCCAGTCCTACCCATTTCACCTCCGGGTCAAACCAGTGACCCCGATCTCGTAGCGATGATGATTTCGCACTACTTACACCCGTTGTGTCTACCCTAGGGTATTCGTAAATTTCCCGGCTAATAGCGACCCGTACATTAGTACGTCGCAGACAAACGACCAGCAAACACAAAACACACGTACGGCAACTCAAGACCGACCTCAAACACAAGCCAACACGGCCGAGTAACAACAATACACGCCTACCGGGCCAACCAAAGTCACACACGCCCACCGGGCCAACCAAAATCACACACGCCCACCGGGCCAACCAAAATCACACACGCCCACCGGGCCAACCAATTTTTTTTTTAAAACCTTTTCCACTCCATTAAATGCCTCATTTCTTGACATCAGGTAGTTACAACCTGGTCCAGGCGTCCCCGAACTACGTTGTAGCCACTTGACATCAACACCGTCATGCTTGACCCCAGGAGCGCTCCTGAGTCGAGTCGCGACAGTTTAAAAACGTTTCACGCAGCAACACACAAACACTGTGCCAGTAACCCCGTACTGTACAAGCACATAACAAAACAGGACTCAAAACCTAACGGGTCTACACACGAGTTCCGACTTGCGTACCCAACGCACGACGGGACTTTACTGACTCGACTCTCCCACCTAATTGACGTGCAGTCCGAGGTGTGAAACCTCGAGCTCTGATACCAAGCTGTCACGCCCCAATTTCAGTAAACCGAACTCGGGACGCGAACGTTTTCAAATAATAAACACTTTCGAAACCATTTTTATAATTCACTTTGAATTCACCAAATGTTCAACAAAAATAATATTTACATCTCAAAATAAGTCCCAACAATTGGACAAAAACGTGGTACACGTCACTAGACTAAAAAATAACCCAGAAACCCGCTTCAAGCTCTTCAAGCTTCAGAAGCTCACCTAGTCCAGCCTGCGAACGGTACCTGTAGGAAAAGCAGCTAGGGGTGAGCGTTCGCTCACCACCACAGATAACAGACTGACTACGGCATACTTAGCAGATAAAGCCGGTGACACCAACAACGACTCAACTGACACACACACGACCAAAATACTTCCCTCAACCTACTCAACACTCGGACACGTGATGTGGACCCCACACAACAATTGACGACCTCTTCCAAGACACGGCTGACAACCACACAATACCAAGATCACAAAGGATCGCACACCAAACAAGATCACAAAGGATCGCATACCAGCTGCTCAGTAACCATCTCTGTCTCTCGCCCTTTACCGATCCCAGTCAGGTCAGGCGGTTGACCTGTCGCGCAACTTCTCCCGATCCCAGTCGGCAGGCTAACCCAAAACCTCTCCGCTTCACCCGATCACAGTCGGGTGGTTAGCCACACCCGCGCGTCCTTCCCCCGATCCCAGTCGGGGAGCTAGCCCACAACCTCTCCGCTTCTCCCGATCCAGTCGGGAGGCTAGCTACACCACACAACCTCCACCATGATCAAGTAACCAAACACAATCACAAACAAAGTTCAATAGACAGTAACGACACCAGTCCCAACTCCATAGGCACTCAAGGCCACCAAGACACCAACAACAAAACACGGGTTCAACAACCCTACGGGCCCTCATGGCCACCCAAGACACCAACGGTAAAGTACAGGTTCACAACCCCACGAGCACTCATGGCCACAAAAACTCCAATAATAACAACACGGTCTCTCATGGCCACCCAAGACTCAACAATAACACACGGGCTCTCATGGCCACCCAACTCAACAATAATAACAAACAACCTCCGGGCATGGTCATATGCCTCCAGTAATTCTAATATCGCTAAGTTCTCTGCTCCTACGACACTACTAAGTGTCACATGCTTTTCTAATAATTGCTACGTTCCCGTATCATGCCTTTCTAATATTTGATAACCTAATTAACCCACGACACCTCGGTGTCACATGCAATTCTACAGTTAACTTTCCCTAGTCAGGGCCGAGATCCGGCTACTTTTCCCTACCTCGAGTAATTCTCCAAAAGTGCTCAACTAAGCCCCGGCGTGATCCCAATCACTCGCCTAGCTTCCCTTTGCCTCGGTCCGCAGCACGATCTAAAAGAACACAGTTTTTAATGCACTTTAAACTTGCAGGAATAAACTGAAATTTGATAAACTTAACGCCCAAACGTAACCCCAATAATGTCGATCACTCCCAAACTTCCCAATTACTCGACATTGTCGATAAAGGACCCGTAAAGGCCCGATTCGCCCGACATGGCGAATCTGCCCGGGTTTTTGAAATGCCCTTCCGGGGCTCCAAAAATTAACGTTTTTGTTTCTACGGTCTTAGAATAGTTCAAGGATCCCAATGCACTTGACGGAATCGAATTCCGACTTCCGAGTCAATTAATTAACGTTTAAAGTTTCTAAAACCCGTTAATTACAACTCTTCCAATTTAATTCCAAATTTCCGTTCGGTTAAGGATAATTGGTCCGGGAACGTTTTAAACCACCCGAACACTAAACCCGATAACCCGAGCACGTGGGCCCCACCCGGCCCACTTGGCCGTGGGCCCTAGGGTTTCAATGGGGCTCGGCAACATGGTGGTGGCCGGCCCTAGCTCCGGCCAGCCACCTCCCATGGTGGCCGGCCACCCCCTATGGTGGCCGGAGCTCCTCCCGAGCTCCCGGTCGCCGGAAAACGTTCAATCTCAACTCCAAACACCTCTAAAACGTCTCCAATAATTCCCCCAACCTCAAAACACCCTAAACTAATAGTTTCACCCAAACCCTAACTTTCAAAAGTTAACAAAACGACGATCGGTTTAGGTCTTACCAACGAGGAAGACGAGGGGAAGATGAGTGCTCCTTGTCTTGAGACGATCCAAAGGTGGGATGATGTGAATAGTGGCAACCAAGCCCTAGCTTCTCTCTTCCTTCTTCTCCTTCTCTCTCTAACTCTCTCTTCACTTTTTCTATTTTTTTTCTCTTTGGTTTACCCCTTGGCCGAACCCCCCTTGTACTCTCCCTTTCATTTCCCCCCCAAAACCTAACACCACCACTTGGTTGACAAGTGGCAAGGTGGGTCCCACACCTTTTGGAAAATATCTACTTGATATTTTCCAATCAGATTCGCGAAAATCGGACGTTTCAGGCCCCGAACGGGCACTTTTCCCAAGAAATTACGAAACTTGGCGGGCTACAAGGAAACGGCTCAACTAAGACCGCTGCGATGACGGCTAAGCTTTTTGGACCCAAAACGGTCCTCGAATGGACCAAAATGTCACTCGGTTGACTTTTCCAGCGAAAAGTCAACATTTCCCAAATTGATCACAAAGTTGCCCTGAGTCCCCCGGAACTCATTTTGGTCGATAACGGGGTCAACTTAAGTCCGGTATGACCCTTGGGGTCAATTTAGGTTAATTTAAGTGTCTGTTTTAAAAATTTTTAATTTTCCTGTTTTTCGCAGGTTTGACTGTCGTTGACCGGGAGTGGTTACGAGAAATAGTGGGGGCAACCCCAAATAATATGGTGATAGTCCTCGAACACTGAAAGGAAGAATCGGCTCACATCATTAGAAAACAAGATTTGAATTCCATAGTCCTCTATAAAAGGTTTGGACGGTATTTAGTCTAGGTAAACTAGCCACCCCAAGAGGGTAATTTTTGAGAAGGAATTTGACAATGTTCACTGGATGATTGTAATGAAACTATCGTCAAGATTGGGCCTTGGGACTCTCTGGTGGCTCTAGATGATATCATGTTTTACAGCTCATGTCGCTATGCTTATAAATGGATCCCTATCTTCTGACTTCAAAATCCATAGAGGTTTAAGGCAAGGTTGTGCCTTGTCACCATTATTATTTTCTTTGGTTGCTGAAGGATTGAACCAAATAATGAAGGCGTGCTTGCTTCATGATCAATTTCAGGGAATCAAAATGGGAAATAATGTCCCAATCATTTCTCATCTATAATTTGCAGATGACACAATTTTCTTTTTAGAGAAACTGCACTTGGAGCCACAAATCTGAAAAATGCTCTTAAATTTTCAAGATTGCTATAGGTTTGAAAGTCAACTTCACCAAATCAAGCACAATCCCCATGAACTTATCTCAAGAGGAAACTCAGCAATATTATAATATTCTAGCTTGTACGGTTGAGTCTTTTCCCCTCACTTATTTAGGCTTCTCACTAGGTGCAAATCCTAAGAGACTAATTACTTGATAGCCAATCATTCAAAAGTTCAAAAGAGGCCTTGGATTAATGCAAGCTTTAATGCTTACTTTTGGGGAAGAATTACTTTAATCAAATCTATGTTGCGTGCATTGACTCTACATTATTTCTCACTCCTAAAGGCCCCAAAAGCAGTTTTATAATCCGTAGAAAGATGACAAAGAAGATTCTTGTGGCATGGAGCAGCACTTTCTAAGGTCTTCTACAAAGTAGGCTGGAACCATGTCTGCAAAGCTAAATCAGATGAGGTCTTGGCATTAAAAAAAATAAACCTTATGAATAATTCTCTACTTGAAAATGGTGGCGGAGTATTCATTGGAAGAAAATTCATTATGCAAACAAACAATTTGTGCCAAATTTGGATGGAAATTTAATGAATGAGGTTTATCTAAATTCTTAGAGATTGGAAAGCCTAGTTTCATTTCTCATATTGTATCATTACTGAAAGATCTAAGAATTACTGACTTATTTGGGGATATGGGTCTTACTTGGATTATTGGGAGAGAGAACAAAGTATTATTTTGGTAAGACCTGTGGTAGGGAGATTTATCTTTCAAGATCCTCTTCCCTAGAATCTACTCATTAGCAAATTCAAAGAACAAGGTTATTGAAGATATTTGGGATGGGGATATCTGGGATTTCAATCTGAGAATATGTCATAGGGGTTGGGAAACTCAGGAATAGGGTATTCTCTCTACAATTCTAGACTCTATACATCTGGATGAGAGAGCTGACAAGTTGAGTTGGAATATTGATGATAAAGGTTTCATGGTTAAAAAAATATATACATTACTTGCACAACAAGGAAATACTAAACAAGATTGGGCCTCAAAGATTTGGGTGCCAGGGATCCCTCCAAAAATCTCTACCTCTTCCTGGTTGGCATGTTTGTATGCAATCCCATCCAGATGCTCCCTTGAGAGAAGGGGAATGGATTTCACATTCCAACACTTTTTATTCTCTCATTGCTCTTGGGATTTTGAGGACATAAAGCATATACTCTTGCACTGTAAAAAAAAAAATCTTAGGATACATGGAATCACATACTAAAACGGTGGGGCATTCTTTGGGTTTGTCATGGAAATGTCAAACAGTTATTTAGTTCACGGTGTTCACTAGTCCCTACAAACTTAGAAGGTGTTGGGGGTATTTTACACTCATCCTTAATGGCATTGATGAATCTGTAGAGACTATTTTTACTAGAATGATCAATAAATCTTACGGTTGGGAATGGTCCTCATTCACTCTTAATTACCACTTCACCCTTAAAGATTAGAGTTCTTCACCTTAGTTTTTTGTTAAAAGATAACTCTCTACCTGCAATAGTTGCATCTGCTTTCTAAGTTTTGGGGGATCAGCCTTTCAGAACTTTGTCTGCAAGAATGATACTTTTCACTTCCTCAACTGGCCTTTGAGTTGATGTTGTTTATATATTTTTTTCTGGTTCTGATCCTGGGGTTCTTGGGCTGGGTGGTGGGTGGGTTTGGGTGTGAGGTCTTTACGGTTCCTTAGTGAGGTTAAGAGTGGTCTTGGGGTGTTTACTGGTTTTCTCCTAGGTTTGGCTCTTTGATCTTCTGTTCTTGTGTGTGGGTAGTCTTCTCTTCTCTGTGTTTAGGGTCTCTTGCTGTGGTGTGTGGGTAGGGCCTTTGGTAGGTTGGAGTGTGTCTTCTCTAGGTGTTCTATTTTGTTCCCCCTATTTTTTTCCAGGTTTCTTGGGCTGCAAGCTACTGCTTTTGTCTCTAGCCTGTTTTTTTCATCTTGGGTTTGGATACTTGCTCAAGGCTAAACTCTCAGTTCAACATCAGGTGGGCTTCATGATTGATTGAAGAGCTTTAATTATTCAACAACAATTCATAGAAGTATCAACAACAATTCACAGAAGTTCTATAGGGAAAAGTCTGCATTTTTTGTATGCATTAACTGTCTGCATCTTATACATTCAGGAAAATTTGCATTTGATCATTGGAAAATGACTCAACGGAATGGCACAAAGTTTTGAGGGTGCTTTGTTGTTTTTCTCATCACAATTACTTGTACAACTTTCAAGTAACTAATAACTGTTGGTTTCTCCTTGAGTTTGGGTAGTCCTCACATTCTCATCGCATGGGTAGTATACTCTCTTAGGATCATGGGATCTTAGGCACGTTGGGGAAGGTTATTTTCATGGTTTTGTTGGGGTTATTCCTTTGTCATGTTCATATCATCACAATATGTAGCTAGATTGTCTGTTGTAACTCTTTTCTACCTTGGAAGAGGCTTAATTTTATATATGCTTTTGCTGATAAAAAAAACATCGTTGGTCATTAGGATGCACGTTAAAGTGAATATCGTAGCCAAATCCAAAGAGACTTAGGAATAACGCTAATATGGTATTACATTAGTAGCATCACAAATTACACCATCACAGTAGCATCCCAAATTACACCATCACAATACCAAAAAATTATACAGTATCCATAAAATAAAACCCATAAATATGAGACGGAAACCAGACCGAGGATAAGAAACCAAGAGACAAGTTCTTCGCCAGTTCTCCCAAGCCATGTCCATAAATCAAATCGAGGATCTTCTCATCGTTTCAAAATTTATAGCAATATAAGCAATCCCATACATGGTACTTTGATAAAACGATGAACAATGGAGATAATTTTGAGTATACTTAATAGCATCTTCATAGTTTATAATTGTTTGGACAGAACCCAAAACCTGTTAATCGATAAAACAGTGGGGGAGAATTAGGGATTTAAGAAAAAACATGCCGCCATCAACATACAGATCGTTCCTCACCGCTGCTAAATCGACACCATCAAAGAAAACCTTACCTAATTTCGCTTTCCTCTACGAGACGACGACTTGACCTTCTCCTTCTCCTTCCTAACAATGACAGCGATGATCGGTGTAAGGACCGCTCTTGGTCAACGCCGGTCAATCGGCGGAAAAACGGAAAAACTTAAAATTTTGGGACACACTTAAATGAACCTAAAATTGATCCCGAGGGTCATATCGGACTTAAATTGACCCCGATATCGACCAAAGTGAGTTCTGGGTGACTCAGGGCAACTTTTTGACCAATTTGGGAAAAGTTGACTTTTTGCCGAAAAAGTCAACCGAGCGACGTTGTGGTCCGTTCGAGGCCCGATTTGGATCCAAAAAGCTTATCCGTCGTTACAGCAGTCTTAGTTGGGTCGTTTCCTTGTAGCACGCGAAATTTTATAAATTCCTGGAAAATGGGCCCGAGACATCCGAATTTCGCGAATCAGACTGAAAAATATCTACCAAGATATTTTTCTAACTTGTGGGACCCACTTGACACATACCACAAAAGTTGTGGAAGGGAGATGAAAGGGCCATTTTGCCCTTTGACTTAAAACTAAAGACAAAAGGTAAGTGAGGGCTTTTTGGTCTTTTGTTGTTTTTTGAATTTTAAAAGGAAATAAAAAGGAGAAGAAGAGGGTGTTCGGCAATTTCAGAAGAGAGAGAGAGAGAGAGAGAGAGGAAAAGGGAAGAAGAAAAGGAAAAAGAGAGGGAGTTCCTCGATTTCCCGACGATCCGACCGACGGATCATCTTGTTCGTCGCGTATTCGAGCTCCTCTCATCATTCCCTATGGCAAGAACCCGTCTTTTTCTCGTTTTGGTACGTTTGAATTTTAGGGTTTGAGTTTAAATGGTTAAATTAAGGTTGGGTTAAGGATTGGAGTTCGTTAGGAACGTTTTGGGGCGAAAATGAACGTTTTCCGTCGTGGCCGTGTGGGGCCCAATTGGTCGGGCCTCGCGTTTTTCGTGTTCGGGTGGTCTTGGACAATCCCCGAGTCGATAATTCACACCCGGAACGAATTATGGAATTAATTTGTGAAAATTGGAAATGTCGGGTTTAGAATCTTTAAACGCGAATTAAATCGCTCTGTCACGCCCCAATTTCAGTAAACCGAACTCGGGACGCGAACGTTTTAAAAACAATAAAACAATGAAACCTGTTTTGGACAAACACTTTAACATCTCCATTTAATTAATCAAAATAATATTTACAACTTGAAAATACGTCCCAACACGTGGACAAAAGTACAAGGTATCCGTCACTAGACTCAAAAGACTGAACCCGGACTCCGCTCCTAGCTCCACAAGCTTCGAGAGCTCACCTAGTCCGTCCTGTGATCAGTACCTGTAGGAAAAGCAGCTAGGGGTGAGCGTTGGCTCACCACCACAGATAACAGACTGACTACGGCATAATTAGCAGACAATGCCGGTAACACCAACAACAAACCTTAGTACACGGGCTCTCATGGCCACCCCAACACAAATAATAACACGGGCTCTCATGGCCCCCCAAGACTCAACAATAATAGCACGGGCTCTCAAGGCCACCCAAACACAAATAATAACATGGGCTCTCATGGCCACCCAAGACTCAACAATAATAGCACGGGCTCTCAAGGCCACCCAAACACAAATAATAACACGGGCTCTCATGGCCACCCAAGACACCAAATAAACAATCAACCTCTGGCTTAACCAAAGCCTCCAACAGTCCTAATGTCAACAGTTTCTCAATCAACCTCCGGGCATGGTCATATGCCTCCAGTACTCCTAATATCGATAAGTTCACAAACAACCTCCGGGCATGGTCATATGCCTCCAGTAATTCTAACATCGCTAAGTTCTCTGCTCCTACGACACTACTAAATGTCACATGCTTTTCCAATAATTTCTACGATCCCGTATCATGCTTTTCTAATATTTAAATAAAACTACTCAACCCACGACACCCCGGTGTCACATGCAATTCTACTGTTAACTTTCCCTAGTCAGGGCCGAGATCCAGCTACTTTTCCCTACCTCGTGCGTGTTCTCCCAAAAGCCAACCAACGAGCTCCGGTGATGATCTCAGTCACTCACCCAGCTTTCCCTTGCCTCGGTCCGTGGCACGATCTAAAATAACACAATTTAAAGGTACTTAACAACTCGCAGGAATAAACTGAAAATCATTAAACTTGATGCCCAAACTTAACCCCGACAATGTCGATCACTCCCAAACTTCCCAATTACTCGACATTGTCGATAAGGGACCCGTAAAGGCCCGATTCGCCCGACATGGCGAATCTGCCCGGGTTTTGTAAATGCCCTTCCGGGGCTCCAAAAATTCCCGTTTTCGTTTCTAAGGTCTTAGAATAATTCAAGGGTCCCAATGTACTTGGAGGAATCGAATTCCGACTTCCGAGTCAATTAATTGACGTTTAAAGTTTCTAAACCCGATAAATTACAACTTCTCCAATTTAATTCCAAATTTCGATTCGGTTAAGGATAAATGGTCCGGGGAACGTTTTAAACCACCCGAGCACTAAAACCCGAGCACCCGAGCACGTGGGCCCCACACGGCCACAATGGAAAAAATTCCCTTTTTGCCCCAAAACGTTCCTAACGAACCCAAACCTCAACCATTCATCTTTAAACCAATTCTAACCAAAACCCAACCATAATCAAACCGTTTAAACTCAAACCCTAAAATTTATACGTATCAAAACGAAAATCGGTTAGGTGCTCACCGTATGGAATGACGACGGGATGACGAATCTTCAATCGTTGAGTCGATCGGTCGGTCGGATCGTCGGAAAATCACCAAAATCTCCCCTTTTCTTTCCTTTTCTCTCCTTCCCTTTCTCTCTCTTCTTTCTCTCTCCATTTCCTATTTTTTTGCTGAATTTCCGTGTATCACCTCCACATTTCCCTTTTAGATTGATTCAAACACTAACACATAGCAAAAAGACCAAAATGCCCTTCCTTTTCCTTTTGTCTTTTCTTTAAAGTAAAGGGTAAAGTTGTCCTCCCCTTTTCCTTCCACCACATTCATGACATGTATCATGTGGGTCCCACACCTTTTTGGAAAATATCTTCTAGATATTTTTCAGTCAGATTCGCGAAATTCAGATGTTTCGAGGGCACTTTTTCCAAGAAATTACGAAACTTCACGGGCTACAAGGAAACGGCTCAATAAGACCGCTGCGACGACGGATAAGCTTTTTGGATCCAAAACGGTCCTCGAATGGACCAAAACGTCGCTCGGTTGACTTTTCCAGCGAAAAGTCAACTTTCCCAAATTGATCAGAAAGTTGCCCTGAGTCCCCCGGAACTCACTTTGGTCGATATCGGGGTCAACTTAAGTCCGGTATGACCCTCGGGGTCAAATTTAGGTTCAATTAAGTGACTGACCAAAATTTTTAAATTTTCCTGTTTGTCGCAGATTTGACTAGCGTTGACCGGGAGTGGTTATTACACGCTCGGACGTCGGAAATTGATTCCGTCGATTGCGTTGGAACACGTGAATTATTTTAGGATCGTAGAAATGAAAACGGGAATTTTCGGAGCCCCGGAAGGGCGTTTTCCGATCCCGTGCAGATTCGCCGAGCAGGGCGAATCGGGCCTTTCCAGGCCCATTGTTGACAATGTCGAGTAATTGGAAAGCTTGGGAGCGATCGGCATTGTCGGGGTGACATTTGGGCGTTAAGTTCATTAAATTCGGTTTTGCCTGCATATTTAAAAAGTGTGTTATTTTGATCATGTTAGATCGTGCCACCGACCGTGGGAAGAGGAGGCTAAGCGGGTGATCATGAGCATTGCAGGAGCTTGAGCGTGGACGTTTGGAAAGCGTTACGAGGTAGGGAAAAGTAGACGGATATCGGCCTTGACTAGGGAAAGTTATCAGTAGAAATGCATGTGACACTTAGTGGTGTTGTAGGTTGAGTGAACATGTCGAATAATAGAACTGCATGTGACACTTGGTGGTGTCGTAGGTTAAGTAAACTTGTCGAATAATAGAACTGCATGTGACACTTGGTGGTGTCGTAGGTTGAGTGAACCTGTCGAATAATAGAATTGCATGTGACATTTGGTGGTGTCGTAGCTTTAGTGAACCTGTCGAACAATAGAAATGCATGTGGCACTTGGTGGTGTCGTAGGGTTAATGAACTGATTGTGGTTGTGTGTGGCCATGAGTGCATGTGGGGTGTTAAACATGTATGGTTGTTGACTGACTTGCTGAGTGGTAGTTAGTCGTGATGTTAATTTTGCTATTTGCGGAGTATTGTGTGATATTTGGTTGTGATTTTGATTGTTCTGGTGATACCTGGATGAGCAGTGCCCGAGAGGTGTGTCGTACCTTCCGATGCGCGACCGGTAAAGTGTTGAGGGCTATGTTCCCCGTGAGGTGTGTCATACCTTCCGGCGCGTGATTGGTAAAATGCTGAGGCTTGAGCTGTGCCCTAGAGGTGTGTCGTACCTTCCGATGCGCGAACGGTAAAGTGCCGAGGGTTGTGGTCCCCGTGAGGTGTGTCGTACCTTCCGGCGCGCGATTGGTAAAGTGTTGAGGCTTGATTTATGCCCGTGAGGTGTGTCGTACCTTCCGATGCGCGATCGGTAAAGTGCCGAGGGTTGTGGTCCCCGTGAGGTGTGTCGTACCTTCCGGCGCGTGATCCGTTAAGTGCTGAGGCTTGTGGTTGTGCAGTATGTGTGTTGATCCTTTGTGATCTTGCGTGCATTGTGTGTGTTTCTATTGTTGATATTGCGGGACTTTGTTCACGTTTGTGTTTGTTCGCAAAGGTCGTAAGTTCTATGTTAAAGGGTGAGGTCTTGGGTTCGGACTCATCAATAACCTACGGTGGTGATACAATGCCTCTGTGTGAGGGTCTCACCACGAAGAGGGGTTAGGGTTGATGCGCTGCGGCGTTGTACGAACGAGGTTTCCCTCACGTGAGCGGGTCGTTTGAGGTTTCCCTCACGTGAACGGGTGGTTTGAGGTTTCCCTCACGTGAACGGGTTGTTTGAGGTTTCCCTCACGTGAACGGGTGGTTTGAGGTTTCCCTCACGTGAGTGGGTTGTTTGAGGTTTCCCTCACGTGGACAGGTGGTTTGAGGTTTCCCTCACGCGAGTGGGTTGTTTGAGGTTTCCCCTATGTGATCGGGTAGTTGGGGTATTGATATTGTGAGCAATAGTATTTTACTTAGTTGAGAACATGATCCCCGTTTTGAGGCTTCCCCTACGTGATCGTGTAATTGGGGTATTGATACTGTGAGCAATAGTGATTTGCTTAGTTGAGAACGTGATCCCCGTTTTGAGGTTTCCCTTACGTGATCGGGTAATTGGGGTGTTGATATGGTGAGCAATAGTTTTTTGCTTAGTTGAGAATATGATCCCCACTCGAGGTTTCCCTTATGTGAGCGAGTATTTGAGGTATTGATATCGTGAGCAGTTGTGACGGTTTGGTATCAGGTTTTGAGGTAGTTGTTTGCCCTGTTTAGAGTGGTAAGTTGTTGATGCTTTACTAGTATGCCATAATTGAACAGGTATCCGTGGAGGTGGGCGGAACGCTCATCCCCTTTACTACTTTTCCCGCAGGCCTCTGAGGTAGGGACGAGTAGCGAATACTGGTTTGGTTGCGGAAAGTTACAAGTAAATGCATATAGGATCGTGTGAGGGTTGTGCTTTACCTTGTCGGTGTGACTAATGGAATGGTTGTTCGGTCTCTGATTTGAGGTCTACATTACGTGTCCGGGTTTTGAGATGGTTGGGAAGTTTTTAACAGTTGTATTGCGTGACCGTCAGTCTAAATTGTGTTTTTGGGGTAGTAGTCCCCGAGGTTGTTGTCGTTGAAGGTGTTCCCGGCATTTCTGTGGGTATGCCGTGGTCAATCTGGTATCCGTGGCGGTGAGCGAAGTGCTCACCCCCTGCTGCTTTTCCTGCAGGTACTGGTCGTGAGGTGGACTAGGAGAACCCTCGAAGCTTGAAGAGCTGGGAGCGGAAGTCCGGGTCTTTGGGTAGTTAGCGACGTACCTTGTATCTCTTGTTGTTCATTGTTTTAAACGTATTTTCCGCTGTAAAAATATTTTTTTGATTAACGTAAGTGGTAATTTTAAAAAGGTTTATTAAAATGTTTGAAAATCGTTTTACTGTTTCACCGTTCGCGTTCCAGGTTCGGTCATGCCGAATTCGGGGCGTGACAATCGGCGTGGAAAGGATGATCAACCACGACGCCTCCGAGCTTCAACCATGTCGTCATACTGGTGTCACCGCCTTGGATGCGCGACGGACGACGAATGTTTTTAGGAGAGAGAGATGGAGAAAGGAGGAGATCCACGAGATAGTTCAATTGAGAATTTAATATCCTTATTTTAGTGTAAAATATCTACAAAGTAAATTAGTTTCATATAAATTACATACCATACCATTTCTTGTACTTTTAATCATCACCATTTAATTTTTCGATCCAACGATGATCATTAGTTCCTAATTTGTATTAACCATATGGTTTGTAGTAGATAGTAAGTCTATATATATATATATGGGAAAACTACCAATACCCACCCAAAACCATCCCCATTTGACTGATGTTTACTCTGAAGTTCAAAGTTAACTGATGCATACCCTTAAGTTTCGAAATGTAACTCAAAACCCCTCCGTCAGCTAAAATGACGAAAATACCCTCAACTACACTTCAATAATTATGTTAAAAAAATATTTAAAAATTAATTTTGTTATATATGTATTTACTTATTAAATGACTTCATTTTTATTTAAAAAATCACTTCATTTGTATTTTTAAAAAATTATTTAAAAATTATCACTGAGGGTATTTTCGTCATTTTAGCTGACAAAAGGGGTTTTTAGTTACAAGTCGTAACTTCAGGGTATGCATCAATTAACTTTAAACTTCAGGTAAACATCAGTTAAATGAGCATGGTTTTGGGTAGGTATTTGTAGTTTTCCCTATATATATATATAGGCTCACACTCAGGTGTGAACCATCATTTTTGGTCTGAACTTGCGCACTCAACCAGATTGCGCCATGTGTCGCGCTCAGAAAATCTCCCTTTTTTTCTTCTTATAATCAAGTTTATTAATTCGATTTTCCCGTTTCGTTTCAACTCCGATTTCATTTTTTCTTGCGCCAATATTCTTATTTTTTAAAGAGCTTTCTAACAAGTAGTGGATTGCATATGTTTTGATGTGTTTTTGGATACGTGTGTGGATATGTGGATATAAGTGCGAAAAGTGTCATGTGGTTTGAGAATATGATATATGTGGTTTGCGAATAACACTGACATGGTTTGAGAATATGGTATATATTGTTTGCGAATATATGCAAGACACATGACATATATGGTTTGCGATAACTGTGATGTGCTTTGAGAATATGATATATGTGGTTTGCGAATAATAGTGACATGTTTTGAGAATATGGTATATATTGGTTGCGAATATATATGTGAAAGACACATGACATATATGGTTTGCGTTACTGTGATGTGGTTTGAGAATATGGTATATGTGGTTTGCGAATAACAGTGAAATGGTTTGAGAATATGGTATATATTGTTTGCGAATATATTTGTGCAAGACACATGACATATATGGTTTGCGATACTGTGATGTGGTTTGCGAATTGTGTTTATCATAATTTTTTCTGAGCCCGAAGCATTTTCTAAGCCCGATTTTGTTTTCTGAGCCCGAAGTATTTTCTGAGCGCGACACGTGTCCTGTTGTGGGTGAGTTCGCATGTTCGCATTTTAAGAGGGGTTCACACCTGATTGTGTCCCTATATATATATGATCACTATCAGGTACAAACTTTATATATTCGTCAGAACGTAGAACTATCAATCTGGCCCTTAAATTGTAGAATTAAAGGCCCATATTTAATGCATATCTGTAATTGATTTCGTATCAATCACCCCCCACCCCCTTGAATTTCGGTGGCCATCCGATTTAGATAATCAATGTTCCAGATTGGTTCTACGTTTTGACCCGAAAATAGGTTTGTACTTGATAGCCCTTATTGTGCAAACTACGAACACACCAGATGATGACACGTGGGAGCGCGCGCACCAGCAGCGCGCTCCACGTGTTAGCATCTGGGGCGCTCTGCTGACGTCACTCTGACCGCATCCTGTGGCTCTCGTGCGTTCGCAGTTTGCACAATAAGAGGCGTTTGTACTGCGAACGCACGAGAGCCATAGGATACGCCCAAAAGGATGTCAGTAGAGCGCACCAGATACTAACACGTGGACAATTATATATAAAAAACCGCACCTTATTGTGCAAACTACGAACACACCAGATGCTGACACGTGGGCGCACGCGCACCAGCAGCGCGCGCCACGTGTCAGCATCGCGCGCGCTCTGCTGACGTCCCTTTGACCGCATCCTGTGGCTTAGATTGGTTCGTAGTTTGCACAATAAGGATGGTTTTTACTGGATAGCTACCCTATACATACATATATATATATATATACAAAGGAGTACAATCAGGTGCAAAACAACTATTACGGTGTGAATCTGCGAACTCGCAAAAACAATGCATGCGGTTTGAGAAAATAATTGCTCTAGTTTGACATGAATATTCTCAGACAAAAAAAATCTGAAACCATAAATGCTATTTTCTCAAAGTAAAATGTTGTTTTCTCATTTTTTTTCCCTCAAACTGGGATCCTATTTTCTCAAACCATGTTCGCGACTTTCTCAAACCAGATTTGAGGCGAAATTCAGGTGCGAAATACAAACCAATTTGGGTAATTGATTTAAGGGATATGATGGCCAACGAAATTCAAGGAAGGGGAGGGTGATTGATTACGAAATTAATTACAAATATATGCATTAATGCATCTGTCATTAATGATTTTTTTTTTAAATCTAGGCCTTTGATTCTGTGATCCAAGGACCAAGATTAATAGTTTGTATTTTATATGACAAGTTTGTACCTGAGATTGATGTATTGAATATGAGCTCCCTTATATTCAAAGGAGAGCACATAAGAGTTTCTTTTGTCTTAAAGAATTTTCGAGATTAGTGTATCAAAAATGAGGTATCTTATGTATAAGAGATCACTAAATTTTTGTGACCTCTACAATGAAAGAGACGCATATAGCTGGATATAAAGAAACCTAAGATAAGTTGAGAAGATATAAATATGGAGTGAAGTATGATTGTTGGAAATTTAGCCGGATCTCAAGATTTGAGTTCAAGTGTTTAACCAATTGGAGCAAAGTTGTCGATGTAATGTTTTTTATAATGTTGTGATGCATTTACTTACATTATGTGTATTATTATTTTCCAATCATATATTATTCATATACATTTTACAACGACAATCAATCAAGGCCTACGTATGTAATACAATCCTCGATGAGTTTTCACCATCCACAAGAAAAATGAAACATTTGTCATGTTTCACGGTTTAATGAAACATGAAAGCATTGCCACATGCAAACTATAGTTTTAGCAAAGACAATTATATATTTTCAAACGGAAGATTGGGAATCATGTGTCATTTGTCGGCACCACCAAATAGGTAATCTAGAGAAGATCGACCACCGGGGGCTGCACGGACCTTAGTAGAGGGTCGATCCTACATCCGATCAAATATGAGTTTAATGAATGTATGAAACCTTACAGAAAATTAGCTAAGAAACCGTAAAGTAATTGAGAGGTCAAAGTTCCACATCTCCAATAAAGAAAAAGGAACAACATGAGAAGGTAAAAGTAAAACACGACTAATGATTCAGGGAGAAAATAAAAAACCTCTCATTAATGTTAAAAAATATGTTACACAAATAGTCAGAATATGAATTTTAAGATACAATATAACAGAGGTGAAATCGGCTATAAAGCACTCTTAACCTAAAAACTAGAGAACCAATTATAACCACACACACACCTAAGATCCAACATTCACCATGATGCCACTTCATCACCCCAATTTCATCCAAACTCACGCCACTTTCATCCTTTCTCACACAAGAAAAGACATAATTGTAAAAGCATGGTACCATGTGGACAAGTGTCCATTTTTTTCTTCACCAATTCACTAATTTAATATTTCCCGATTCGTTTGAACTCCGATTAGCTTCAAACTTGTGCCAATATTTTTATTTTTTTCAAGGGCTTTAAATCAAGATCAATCATGAATATATTTTCAAGCACGAAAATAAAAAGGTATATCGGGGTGATAAAATAATGTTGAGTGTTGATAAATCTTCACTAATAAATGTTTTATATCGGAGGTATTAAACTAGTGCTAAATGTTGATAAAAACATGTACTGAGGTGATAAAAACCATGTTCAATTTTGACAATAAGTGTGATAAACTAGAGTTTAGCGTTGATAAAAAAAACATGTGATGGGGTGATAAAAACATATGTAATTTAATGGTAAACATAGTGTTTACTGTTGATAAAACTAGTGTTCATAAAAACACGTGATGAGGTGATAAAAATCATGTTCGGTTTTGGAAAATGAGGTGATAAAACTAGTGTCCAGTGTTGATAAAACTAGTGTAACGTGTTGATACAACCAATGTAAAGTGTTGATAAAAATTACCCAGATATAATTTTTTTTAAATCAGCCCCGAAATAATTCTTTTTTTCGTGCTTTAAAAAAATATGTGATGGGGGTGATAAAACACGTGTAATTTAAAGATAAAACCTAGTGTTTGGTGTTGATAAAACTAGTGTTCATAAAAAAACATGTGATGATGTGATAAAATCATGATCAGTTTTGGAAATAAGGTGATAAACCCAGTGCAAAGTGTTGATAACCAGTGTAACAGTGTTGATAAAACCAGAGCAAAGTGTTGATAAAAATTACCCATGTATAATTTTTTTTAAAAATCAGCCCCGAAATAATTTTTTTTTGTGCTTCAAAATATATTCATGAGTGATCTTGATAGAAAGCCCTTGAAAAAACAAAACTAATGGCGCAAGTTTGAAGCCAATCGAAGTTCAAACGAAGTGGGAAAAATAAAATTAGTGAATTGGTAAAAAAAAATAGGGTTAATTGTTGAAACTTACCCTTATGTATTGGTCACGAACACTATGCTACCCTCCTTTTCAAAATGATTATTGCGCTACCTTATCTATTGGTCACGCGATTACGTTAGGAAAAATAGACGGTAAAATGCCGTTTTTTTCTATTCGGTTAGTCATATGACCTCAAGTGTCATATAATGGATGGTAAAATGACATTTTTTTCCCCTTAAGTATTTGACCTCTATATATTTTATAAGGAACAACAACGAGGGTGCAATGATAATTTTCCGTATAAAATGTATAAAAGTCAAATAATGAAGGAAAAAACGTCATTTTACCATCCATTATATGACACTTGAGGTCATATGACTAACGGAATGGAAAAAACGGCATTTTACCGTCTATTTTTCCTAACGTAATCGCGTGACCAATAGATAAGGTAGTGCAATAATCATTTTGAAAAGGAGGGTAGCATAGTGTTCGTGACCAATACATAAGGGTAAGTTTCAACAATTAACCCAAAAAAACATGATAGTTTTACTAAAAAGCTCTTTCCGCTTAATAAAAAGTGCTGTTTTTTTTTTGCAGTCAACCACTCAATTGCATCTCATCCCTTCATTCTTAAAATAGATGGCTTAGATTGGTTCTCTAGTTTTTAGGTTAAGACATGGTTTGTATTTGCTTTCTCCTCCATTATAACAATTCCAAAAACTCAAAAAAGAAGGCATAATAGTGTTTGTATGAGGAGAAATCTAATAGAAACCTCTCTTATCCTAAAAACTATGTGAACCAATCCTAGTCATACACTCTTAAGATCCAACATTCACCATAATGTTATATCATCACCCCAATCCCACCAAAACTCAAGCCACTTTCTTCTTTTCTCACACAAACAAGGGCATAATTGTAATAGCATGGTACTATGTGGACAAGTGTCCATTTTTTTCCACCAATTCACTAATTTAATCATTCCCGTTTCATTTCAACTCCGATTAGCTTCAAAGTTGCACCAATATTTTTCTTTTTCCAAGGGCTTTAAATCAAGATCAGTCATGAATATATTTTGAAGCACGAAAATAAAATGTTATATCGGGGTGATAAAAATAATGTTCAATGTTGATAAATTGTCACTAATAAATGTTTTATATCGGAGTATCTAACTAGTGCTAAATGTTGATAAAAAACATGTACAGAGGTGTTAAAAAAATTAATGAAGTGATAAAAAACGTGTACAAATGTGATAATAAGTGTAATAAACTAGGGTTTAGTGTGATAAAAAAACATGTGATGGGGTGATAAAATACAAGTAATTTAGTGATAAACATAGTTTTTAGTGTTGATAAAACTAGTGCTTAGTGTTCATAAAAACATGTGATGAGGTGATAAAAATCATGTTCGGTTTTGGAAAATGAGGTGATAAAACTAGTGTTCAGTGTTGATAAAACCAGTGTAAAGTGTTTATAAAACCAGTGTAAAGTGTTGATAAAAATTACCCAAATATAACTTTTTTTAAATCATCTCTGAAATAATTTATTTTTTTCTTGCTTTAAAACATATTCACCATTGATCTTGATAGAAAGCCTTTGAAAAAAACAAAGATATTGAAGCAAGTTTGAAGCCAATCGGAGTTCAAACAAAGCGTGAAAAATGAAATCATGTTTAGTTTTGAAAAATGAGGTGATCAACCTAGTGTCCAGTGTTGATAAAACCAGTGTAAAATGTTGATAAAAATTACCCAGATTTAATTTTTTTTAAATCAGCCCCAAAACAATTTTTTTCGTGCTTCAAAAAATATTCATGATTGATCTTGATAGAAAGCCCTTGAAAAAAAAGAAATATTGGCGCAAGTTTGAAGCCAATAGAATTTCAAACGAAGCGGGAAAAATTAAATTTGTGAATTGGAAAAAAAAATTAATATGATAGTTTTACCAAAAAACCCCTACAACTTAGCAAAAAAGTGCTATTTTTTTTCTGTCAACAACTCAATTGTATCTCATCCATCCATTCTTAAATTGGATGGCTTGGATTGGTTCACACGATTTTTACGTTAAGAGGTGGTTTCTATTTGATTTTTTTCTCGTTTTTATATAATTAAAATGTATATAAATAAAGAAAACAATAGTAAAAGGGATGACAACTGTGTGGGTTTTATATCCCCATCCCCAACCCTAATGTCATATTTGGCTATGGTCAATAGTTTCCCTACTTCTTTTACATTTCATGCTACTAAATACTTGATATTTAGAATAATTATATAAAAAAAGACTGTGTGGTTGTCAAAAAATTGATGCAAAACATAAGATAAGTGCTCGCCCGTTGGCGGGAATTGTGTGTTATATGGCGCGTGGACGGTCAGGACATGGTTAATCAGGTGACTCTAATTCAGGCGGCTAGTTTGGATCAAAAGGGTCAGTCAGATTAGGTGGGCGGAATGTTGGATCGGGGCAAGATTTTTATACCTTGATATCATTAAAAAAAGAGAAAAAAAATGTAGTTATACTTAACCTTACCCGATTCAGTCGAACCATACCCAACCCATAAACCCTCACCCTTTCGGATAAACCCTCACAACATTTATCTCAATAGCGTTTGAGTTACCACCATCACGAACATAGGTAGTATAACTCACCTTAACTTTATCATCGTGCCTTTGAAGCCTCGTCCAACTTATGAGGTCTTGTCAGAATTTCAAAGTCTCGTCATATTGCCTCTTCTAGATTCCAACTCTAAACAAACATATGTGTCTTGTCGTCGTTTGACATAAGTAGTACGCACTTTAAGTTTCAAACCTTCAATTGATTTCTAGATTTCAGACTTTAAATAGGGCTTAGGTTTTCTAGTATTCAAATTCACCCTTAAATCTTTTTCATGGATAGCTGCGAGTTTGAAGATTAGTTATTTTTAGGTTTATGAGTCCCGAGTCTATGAGCGGAAATAGGTCTCGAATTGTACGAGTTAGGATTGAGAAAAGGAAAGGTAAGGAGATTTTCTTTTTCAGTTGGAGGAGGAGTAGGACGACTAGAAATAGTTTAATTGTTAATGGTCGTGTCCCTTTGAATTTAAACAAAGAAAAAGGTTTGCGTAATTCTTTTATTTTTTATTTTTGTTCGAAGAGGAGGAAGATGACTACAAAGAACATACATGTTAAGTGTACATTTAAATTTAGAAGCAGAGGAAAGGTATGAGGAGATTTTCTTATGTTATTTTTGTGTTCGGTAACTAACAAAAACAAGGTAGGAAAAGAATTTGAAACTCTTGATAATGTTCGTTGAAGAATCATAATGATTTGAAGATAAAGAATCGAGACTTATTTTATTAATATTAAGAATGAAGAATATTATGTTATGGAAATGATAATGATGTCGTGTATGAGTTTGAGAGTGATACTAACGTTGTTGTAAGGAAGCTAAAATCGGTAGTACGAACTCTAGGAACCTAGCTACTTTTTCTCTTGTGCCCTAATGGTTTTTCCACCGTTTCCTTCCTCCAATCCAACGCTCGTTGTGCTGGCCCCACCATGTTAAAGGGATTGACGTGCCCCCAACACCACTGGTTCACCCTCCTTGTCCGCCCTTGGTTTTTATGAAACTAGAACGAGGAAGGCCCTATGCTCCCACTTCCCCCACACTGCCTCCTCCACTTTACCACTCATCTCTGTTGTCTCGAATAGAGTCCACTGCCTTGGTGTCTATGCCTACTCTTATCCCTCTCCCACGATCTTCGCAAGAAGTCGTTCGTCCTCAGCGAACACCGCGTAATCCCACCTAGACACCATAAAGAAAATATTACTCATTGATGGATCTTTTTCCATCTCGATTACCTCCACCTCCCTCGTCAGACCTAGTGACTTCTCCACTAGTGGTGCGTCCACAAGCTTCTACTAGAAGGCAGTCCACTGACAACGAAACATGGACAAGAACTCAAGTACTCGCCCCTCTCGAGGGCGCCGCTGTAGGGAATCCCGATTGTGGTAGGCCTTCCGACGATCCAGCCACGTTCTTTTGTCCCTCTTAAGCCGGCCAGATCTCTGGGCTCCATTGACTGGAATTTACCCTCCCATATTCTCTATCAGAGTGGCGGGGAAGACGTTTGCAGAAGCCTGCTCTTGTACTAAATCGGGGATAGACCACCCCTCTGGTTTTTCTCCGACTTCAAGGACCGGCCAAATCGCTGATAAGATCCCATTTTTGCGACGTCTGCGTCACCATGGTAAGGATGAATCTCCCAGGAAAAGAACGAGGATAAAGTCACCGCCAACCAGTACGAGGATTTTTCCCCACGAAGAACGCTCCAGCACCCCCCCTCCCCGGGATTGGCATCACATACTCCTCTGAGGACCACCGTCCTACCTAAGCCGTAAGAACTAGTTGGGACGTCCAACTCAATATGGGCCACATGTCCTTTATGGAAGATAGATAAGGGTTTGGTGACGTCTACTTTCCTGATTAATCGGGACTAGGCAGGACTATAATCACTTTTTCTCCAAGAGGGTGTCTAGGGTTTCTCAAAAGGGAACATAAGCTAATGGCCGCCCCATCCAATAAAAAGACTGAAGAGGATGAGTTGGAAAGAATGCAGGCGTGGGCTGGGAAACAACCCTGCCGAGAACCATGAGAACCATTTGCAATGGGCTACATTGGAGGATTAACATCCCACCCTGGTATGGGGTCCCTCCACCATGTCGCTTGATCTCTTTCCACACCATGCGCGTCCTCAAACGGCCTACATGCCCCATTCAAAGGATCCACAAGTTTACTGGCTATTTTATTAGTGGGCCCAGGTCGTGTTGGATATGGTTTTCAATTAAGGTTTAGTTATTTTTTTTAGTTTCAGTTCCATCCGTCTTACTTTCATTTCTTTCAGTATTACTTGGGTTAGTCTCATAGGCAATAGGTCCAGGTGTTTGGTTATTCAAAAACCCGTCTATATCTTGGGTTCTCTTAGAGAATTAGTCGTAGTTTGTCTAAAGATGTACTACTCTCCCTTGTTCTTCTTTCTTTCTTATTTCCTTTATATTAATAAAAAAAATCTCTTACGCTAAAAAAACGTTGATGTAAGGATAATAACTAATACTGTTTTGTTTGTAAAATGTTTTTTTTCTTTTAAGGGTTTTTATGTTTTTAATATATTTTTAATGTCATATTACTATTTTGATATAGTATAATTTATACTTTGACCATACACATGTTAAAAAATAGAGAAAAAGAATTTGAGTAATTAGTTCGTGACCAGTTACCAATTGTTAGGGTTTATAAAATCTCCTTTCTACCCCCCCCCCCCCCCCCATTCTGCCTCCGCTTCCATTGTGATCCAGCTACAATGGCCTAAACTCCACCCCATCGGGCATGCTCTTTCTACTCGCCTCGCCATGCGTCGAACCTCCACGCCACGACCAACCACCTCCACCATCGATAACAACTACCACCTTCTCACCATTCCCCCACCGCCACCCCAACCACTTCCCCTTGGCGCTCCTTTCCTGAACGGCCGCCACCTTCCCATGGACTGCACGACGCTGTGGGGACTAGGGGCCCAACCTAGGACATGTACCCATATTCTTACCTTACATCGCCACCCTTCTGCATTAAGAGAGTCTATATCCCAATATGGAACCTTCTTCCCATGACGGCTCCTCGTGCACTATCGTCGGCCCGAAGATATGCTCCTGAGGAAGACAATGACCTCAATCACCAATGGATACCCATGGTGCTGCAATACCTGATAGGTATCTAACCCGAATCACTGCCCCTCATCGTTGCAACCTCCTTGGAGGGGAATCAGGCACCGCCTCCACTTCGTCCGACTGATGGACCCTACGAGGCACAACTGTAATATGGCAAGGGAATCCGTCCCACACGATCCTCATACGAAAGATAAGTCTTCACACCAAAAGGGATCTCATTCGTGGATAACAATCTTTCAACATGAAAGAGTGACTAAGGAACTAATCAACATCGGACATGTATCGCGGAGTAACCGACCAGTACCAAGGGTGAAGGCGTTATTACTCTAAATCCGCGTAATTGTGGATACATATCATATCTTGCGACGAATAAGAATCAACCGTCGTCAAGGGGAGATTCCCACCGTCCCACGGATTATCACAAGGATCAAACAATTGACAACTCCCCGACTCAACAAGAGGTGGAACGATCTGGCTCCCCCTCACCTACTAGGACCTCAAGATCAGGAAATCTCTATGTAGGATAGACATGATAACAATCCCCATGATACGGAAGATGGCCCCAATAGGACGCAACAAGGCTAGGTAACAAGTCTCGCTGGTCATTATGAGGCCTCTATGGCATTATGGTTTGACGCACACCTCGACCCCTAAAGAATAGATACCTTATGTTCCTCAACTTCCTATGTTTCCTAGTATACTCCTTGGACGACTACTACGGCACAACAAGCCAGTCGAGGCGTGGATAGATGATTGGA
Source organism: Erodium maritimum (assembly GCA_963921825.1). Lineage (NCBI taxonomy): Eukaryota > Viridiplantae > Streptophyta > Magnoliopsida > Geraniales > Geraniaceae > Erodium > Erodium maritimum. The sequence continues at coordinate 30,579,049 of OY997595.1, forward strand.
TTCCATGTGTCAACCATAGTATGAATAGGGAACCACCCCCTAAATTTTTCCCTGATAATATCAGGCATTTTGTCATAGCATAAGTGTTTTGGCCATCACCGAAACTGCATCTCATCTTATTTTTTTTTTCCTATATTGCACGATCCTTGTGATCCACTCCTTGCGATGTCAATAAAAATCATATTGTATGCTCAATAAATAATTCACACCAGTTCCAGATTTATCCCTAGTGGCCCTCACTGCGAGACTAGTGCCTAGCATTTTCTACAGGCTTGCTGAAGAGTAACGGTAGTTGATATCGTCTACTTACAAATTTTGGTAACCTTATTCACGACGTTAACAAAATGAAGGAAAAGAAAATTTGAACCCTATAATTAAAATAATTTAATACTTGAAAATGTAAAAATAAATTTGTTTTGTACGTTAAAGATAGAACCATACAACTCTGTTAGGGTTTGCGCCTTCAATGGAGGACAAACCTAGGGCTTCAGCCCCTCCCTGCCGTGTCTCACCCTGGCGCTGCCTCCACCTCTCCCAGCGTAGGTTCGGCCTCTCTTCTCCGCTGTCATGGCGCTCCCGGCCTTGGGTTACCTCCAATCCAAGCAACGACCCTGTCCCTCTCTCTTCGAACCCTAGATCGCCGAATTCCCGGGATTACCACGAACTTTCTTTGGTTCCTGTTTCGGGCGGCGTGTTGCCTAGGGCTGCGCATTCTCCCTAGCCTCTGCCATCGTCGCCGCCGTCGCCGCCTTTGAAGGCGCCACTGTCGTCCCGGAAACCGCCTCCCCCCTGGCCTCCACCATCGCTTCTTCCTGGACCCCTCTCTCGATTCGGGATCTGGCTAATCGAATGAGTCTATGCTATTTTTTTCTTTTTTCGTCGTTGCAGGGTCAATGACGACAGGAATGCGATGCTTTGCCTCCCACCATCACCATTACCGTCGAGGTCCCACAGGATCTCCAGTACCCTGTTCCCCCTCACCGTCTTCTTTAAGTACCCAAGGGGCGTCAACATATCGTCTATGACGGTTCTAATGTTCAAAGGATCTCATTGCACAAGGTGTTGGGTCTCGAGGTAAGGTTGGAGATGAACCAACTCGCAGCGGAAAATCAATGAAAACCAAGAGACGATTAAAACCATGAAACAACTAACAAAGAATGGATTCACAAGAGAAAAATTCAGCACTAGTTCTTACCAAAACAAGAACACCGGTTAACGAATGATTGGCTTGAATCTCCAAGACGCCTACGTATCCACATGGGAATCAAAGCCACGTAGTTCTTCTCTTTGAGGACTCAAGAACACAAACATGGAGGTGGAAACTAGCCAAACCCGAAATGGCCATGGAAGAGGGAGAGAAAATGTGTTTCCTATTCTTGTCTTGTATTTGTTATGTTGAAAAAAGATGACTTAAACATAACAAAACCCATACTTGTCCAACTAAAGGCATGGGACAAGTATGGTGTCAAGTAAGGTGTAAATAGGACAAAGTATGGCAAGACAAGATTGGGTTAGGTGGTGAATCACCAACACCTTAATCCTTGTCTTGCTTACTTAGTACTAATTAATCAAGACTTGATTAATTAGTTCTATGGGCCTTGGTTGCATGGGCCTTTCATGGGCCTCTTGGAACATGGCCCGTGGCCATTTCTAACGAGGTCCCGTGATTCGCTCATCGCCTCCAAGCCTTCCATACCGGAAATGTCCAACATTATCCGACGCGATCAATCCCAAGACTCCAAGCCTTGTCTCGATCCGTAAAGTCCTATTCACGTACGGGCACATGACCCAAAACCCAGTTTTGGTCATGTCCCGAGACAACTCCCTTTTGGCCATTCTCCATAAATGTGTCAATGAGTTTCATCCTCCGGTGTGACCCTTAGGTTTATGCATGTCAATAGATCAACGTAAAATCCCATTTTACTTGATCCTATTTAAGTGGCAACTAACGAGACTTTAGTATTGCCTGACACTACATAACGAATCGACCCTGTCGATTCTAACCTTTCCGTCGTCCCTGTCATTATCCTTTTATCTCCGATATCCTGATTGAGATAAGGCATAGAGCCGTCATCCTTATTATTCTCAATCACCGTTCCTTGATATGTGAGATGACTGAAGATATGATACCCAGTATCATGTGCATGGCCATGCTATTCTTCCAGTCACTCTCGATCAAGCGGCCGAGAACCGATATCTTTCCCATACCTTAGTATGAGGGATAAATCCCTTAGCCGTCTTTCGTGTCACTCATGTAGCCCGTCCCCAAGCCAATCCTGGCCGTTATGGAAGCCCTGTTACGGACAACGTTAGGCTCAGGTCAAACTCAGTTGTTGACTACATAGTGATCACAAAGACTCCTTGGTCTAAGGATACATGACAAGCTACAACACTGAATATGTTCATGACTTAATCTATGTCACATATTCAGGGCGGGTCGTCCAATATCATGTCCCACATGATATCTATGATCAGACTCCGGAATCTCATTCCAATGACTAACAGAACGTAAGCCATAAAGAGCCATCTTTCATACTAGTCGCTTCTAGTGAAGCTTTGTTGACTAGGGACCCATCGAGTGTGATCTATCTCGATCTATGGTTCTATTCGCATGGTGGGCATAGATCAGAGCACACGTCGATTTATTACTCCAACACATAAGTAATATAAAGCCGCTTTAATTTTATTGCTAACGATGATATATACATTTGGACATTTAGGATTGAACTACGGGCACTAAGACTAACAATCTCCCACTTGCCCTAGTTCCAATCTAAACTCCAATATGTCCCCATCGACTTTACATGTCTAACATGTCCAGGCAGTGACACTGCCTTAGTCAACGGGTTGGCTATGTTATCATCTGTTGCAATATCGGTTATCTTCACTTCACCTCAGTTCAGTATTTATCTGATGAGGTGGATACGCCGCAGTACATGTTTGGATTTGTTATGCGATCTAGGCTTTTAGCTTGCGCAATGGCCCTTGTGTTGTCGCAAAATGGATTCACCGGACTGGATGGGTTTTTAATTACACCCAGCCCTGCCATGAATTTCCAAATCCACATAGCCTCCTTAGCTGCCTCTGCAGCATCCATGTACTTGGCCTCTGTCGTAGATTCGGCAATGATATCTTGCTTTACGCTTTCCCAGCTAAAGCTCTGCCATTCAGCGTAAACACATATCCTGATTGACTTCTAAAGTCATCTGGATTTGTCTTGGAAAACTAGCGTCTACTCATCCTTCGACGACTAGTTCAGCATCATCTTTCCCCCGGGTTAGAATGATGTCTACTGGTACAACATAAGGCCTACGAGACGTCTGGTCTCATACATGTCATGGCATATATGATCGATCCTGCCCCCAGGCGCATAGGATTCTCATCATCCTTTTCAGCTCATCAGGTGTCTTAGGACACTGAGTCTTGCTGAGATGAATGCCATGACTAGTGGGTAAGAGTCCTTTCTTTGAATCGAGCATTAAGAACCTACTCAATGCCTTGTTCACATAGGTTCCCTGACTTAAATCCAAGACCCTCTTGGTGCGATCTCTACATATCTTAATCCTTAAGATATGAGAAGCATCGCCTAAGTCCTTTATTGAAAAACACTTCCTCAACCAAGCTTTAGTCTCGTGCAAGGTTGGGATGTCGTTTTCAATGAGAACCAGAAAGGTAATATTGCTCCCACTAGCCTTCTTATAAACGCAAGATTCATCCTCGTTCTTGATTAAGCCAAATCCAATTACAGCTTCATCAAAACGAAGGATCCAACTCCGAGAAGTTCGTTTCAATCCATATATGGATTTCAACAACTTATAAATCTTTCCTTTATTCTTCGGATCGTCAAAACCTTTGGGCCGAGACATACAAATGTACTCAGTCAAATTTCCATTTAGGAAAGCGGTTTTGACATCCACTTTCCATATCTCGTAATTATGATACGCAGTTATGTCAAGAAGAATTTGGATCGATTTTGACCATAGCCACTAAGGAGAAGGTTTCCTCATAGTCAATCCATTGGATCTGCCTATAACCTTTCGCCACCAGTTGAGCTTTGTAGGTCAGAGGGTTGCCGTCCATGTCCATCTTCACCTTGAAGATCCATTTGCATCCGATGGTCCTCACACCATTGATGGGATCAACCGGTTCCCAGACTCGGTTGTCCGACATGGATTGCATTTCCTCCCTCATGGCTCCCAGCCATAACTCGGAGTTGGGCCCATCCACGACTTCCTGAAAGGTGGCTGGATCATCGTGATCCACCATGACTTCATTGTCACCTCCGGATACCATATCTTGGAGGTGGAAGATTGATCCTTTCAAATCGCCTTGGACCTTCCAGAATTGTAACAGGAATTGGTTCTTACTCTACGACAATCTCTGGCTCCTTTCTACTGGGTTGCCAATTGGTTTAGACAGATCTGTACCATCCTGAATTTCTTCGAGATGCACAGTCCTCCCAATGACGTCTTTGGAAACAAAACTTCTTTTCCATAAAGACCCCACCCCAAGCGACGAACACCATGTTCTCACTGGGATTGTAGAAATAGTATCCCCTTGTTGCTTTGGGATACCACACGAAGGTGCATACCTCAGATCTTGGTTCGAGCTTAGTCGAAACCAAATGTTTCACATAAGCCTCGCAACCACAAATCTTTAGGAAGGACAAAGCGGGCATCATCCCGTACCATTTTTAAAATGGTGTCCCTTCCACACCATTCGTCGAAGCCCGATTCACTATGAATGCGGTCGTCTCTAGAGCAAAACCCCTAAAAGAGATGGGAGATCAGTCCAACTAATCATGGAACAGACCATTGTCTAACAATGTCTGATTTCTCCGTTTGGCTACACCTTTCAACTACAGTGACCTAGGAGGAGTCCATTCCAAAAGGATCCCATTCTCTTTTAGATGATCTAATAACTCTGTGGTCAAGTATTTTCCACCTCGATCCAATCGAAGTGCCTTAATACCTTTGTCGAGCTGGTTTTCTACTATAGTCTTAAACTCTTTGAATTTATCAAAAGTTTCAGACTTATGTCTCACCGAATAGACATAACCATATTTACTGTAATCATCAGTAAATGTGATAAAGTAGCTAAAACCCCTCCTGGCAAGTGAACTTATTGGTCTACACACATTCGAGTGTATCAGCCCAAATAATTCACCCGCCCTTTCATCGCGATCGATAAAGGGCACTTTAGTCATTTTTCCCATCAAACAAACCTTGCACCTATCGATCGAATGGAATTCGAATGAACCTGAAAGCCCGCACTTCTGAAGTGCTGATAGGCGCTTCTTGTTTATGCGACCCAAATGACAGTACCATAACAGAGTTAGGTTTAAATCGTTGGATTTAGACCTCTTGGTATTAACGGAATATATAGAACTTGAGGCATTGTTACCCATATCTAATATGTACAATCCTCCAACCATGTCAGTACTGGTATAAAACATATCATTGCATAGAACATTGAAAACTCCATTTCCAATATTAACATTATATCCTTCCTTGTCAAACACGGATACAGATATAATATTCCTACTAAAAGTAGGTATGCAATATACATTATACAATACTAAGACAAGGCCTCTTGGCAAAGCAAGACTCATGGATCCTACAGTAGTTGCCACAACTCTGAGGTCCATTTCGTGCTTTCCAAATCTCTCCTACTTTCAGCCACCATATATTAGTGCATGTGTGAGATTCAGTCATGGTATCTAATACCCATGAATCTTTGGAAGTAGAGAGATGTAGCTCTATAGAGTTAATACCGATTGAAGGCACGGTCCCACCGCCCTTCCTTAGATCATCCAGGTTTCCTGATGAAGGCGCAGTCTTACTGCCCTTCTTCAGATCATCCAGGCTATTTGATGAAGGCGTAGTCCCACTGCCCTTCTTCAGATCAGCCGTGAACTTCCTGTAATCCCGGTTCCAATGACCAGGCTGTTGGCAGTAGAAGCAGACATTCTCAGGTGTCTCATCTTTCCTGCCAAGTGCGCATGGGCCCAGCCCATGCCACTTCCAATTCCCTTGTTGACCATCAGAATATCCTTGGATCCCAGATCCCTGAGATATTCTTCTCAGCAGTTAATGACACTTCATGTAACTCTGATATGGTCTTAGAGACAGCCTTGTCAAGGACATATTCTTTGCGTTCAGACTTGAGGACTATCCTCAAAATTCTGTACCAGTCCAAATAGTTTGTCCCATTTAGCTTGACCCTGTCAAGAATGGTTTTTAATGACAAACTATTAATGTTCGCTGAATTTGCCATTTGATCTACAACAGATAAAATTCAATCAGTAAACTGAATAAATTTTATGAAGATCAAGCTTAAACACCAACAATCGATTCTAAACCTTTAGAATCTGAAACCAAGATCCTTGATTCACTCGATTAAGCTGAACTAATGCTCACCACTTAATCGAGCTATGTAGGTAGGACTCCATCCAATCACATCCAATGTGACTCTTGGCTAGGGTATGCACTTATGTACACGGCTTACCCTATCTGTTACCCTAGCTCAACCTCAGGCTGAGAATCGTAGTCGGGTCCACCAATTTTCAACTATGGCCCGTCACTATGTAGGTGCTCCGCTAATGCGCACGACACCCACATATGTCGTCCAAACCTACTACCCCGCTTTCCCATGGATGCTCCGCTAATGCGCACGACACCCATAGGACGGGGAGGTAGTAAGGTGTTGATGATTGGGAGGTATCGGACATGACCCGCTTTTACTTGTCCAGTTGTGTTCAAAACTTTGGCACATCCTAGATGCGATGAGCACATCAACTACATTCCAAATGCAATGATGCCTCAAATTACATCCAATGTAATTCTTCCTTTGAACCCGTCAACTACATCCAATGCAATGACGGTTCTAAGGGTTCACACACAAGGATTAAAATTCCAATTTTATCTTTGCATGTGAGATGATATGCTCGGTAAATAAAGTTAAGCATGCAATTCTAAAACACATAGAATTAATCATGCATAAACTAAACCAAGCATAAAGCGATAAATATGCACATAATAGCCCCCTAAACTAACTCCCACTAGCTTCTTGAGCTCCATCGACTCCAAGCCGATGCCAACACCCGAAAAGCCACCAAATGACCTTTTCGCCCTTTCTTCATCTTGAGTAAAATATTACAATTTAATACACGACTCGCAGGTCGGGAATAAATAAATATTACAAACAAGTGGTTCGACGACCACACCTTGAAAGAATAATTACACGCTAACACTAACGGCTCGCAGGCCGTGAAAAGCGATAAATAATTAAATCGAGCTCGGGGCTATTATGTACACCATGCCAACATCACATCACACATCGTGTTATCAAACAAGCATGTTATCAAACATCATGTGATTTTCCGGTTTTAATTAATAGCCAAGTTTCGAAATTTTTTGATGCTCGGTTTATCGAAACCTTTCAAAAATGAAACTTTTGAACATTTGATCTTCGAGTTCGTCATGACGGTTCCAAACTCGTCATAACTAACAAAACGGTTTAGCCATGGCATATCAACCATCCAATGGTCATGCTTGGCCTAGCTCCGTCCAACGGAGCCCCGTTCGGTCCCGGTTTCGGCTCCCCGAGAGTCCCGCTCCCGAGACCCGAAAAATCAAACTTTTTTTCAAAATTTCCAGATTTGAAATAATTTTCAAAAATTCATTTTACATGCATTAAATCCATAAACAAGAATTTAAAACATGTTATCAAACAATTTAGCAAAACAACATGCCAAAAACGAAACTTTCAAGCAAAACCGAAACTATGAACACCGTCTTGTGAATCCCGAAGGTAACCAGGCTCTGATACCACTGTTGGGTCTCGAGGTAAGGTTGGAGATGAACCAACTCGCAGCGGAAAATCAATGAAAACCAAGAGACGATTAAAACCATGAAACAACTAACAAAGAATGGATTCACAAGAGAAAAATTCAGCACTAGTTCTTACCAAAACAAGAACACCGGTTAACGAATGATTGGCTTGAATCTCCAAGACGCCTACGTATCCACATGGGAATCAAAGCCACGTAGTTCTTCTCTTTGAGGACTCAAGAACACAAACATGGAGGTGGAAACTAGCCAAACCCGAAATGGCCATGGAAGAGGGAGAGAAAATGTGTTTCCTATTCTTGTCTTGTATTTGTTATGTTGAAAAAAGATGACTTAAACATAACAAAACCCATACTTGTCCAACTAAAGGCATGGGACAAGTATGGTGTCAAGTAAGGTGTAAATAGGACAAAGTATGGCAAGACAAGATTGGGTTAGGTGGTGAATCACCAACACCTTAATCCTTGTCTTGCTTACTTAGTACTAATTAATCAAGACTTGATTAATTAGTTCTATGGGCCTTGGTTGCATGGGCCTTTCATGGGCCTCTTGGAACATGGCCCGTGGCCATTTCTAACGAGGTCCCGTGATTCGCTCATCGCCTCCAAGCCTTCCATACCGGAAATGTCCAACATTATCCGACGCGATCAATCCCAAGACTCCAAGCCTTGTCTCGATCCGTAAAGTCCTATTCACGTACGGGCACATGACCCAAAACCCAGTTTTGGTCATGTCCCGAGACAACTCCCTTTTGGCCATTCTCCATAAATGTGTCAATGAGTTTCATCCTCCGGTGTGACCCTTAGGTTTATGCATGTCAATAGATCAACGTAAAATCCCATTTTACTTGATCCTATTTAAGTGGCAACTAACGAGACTTTAGTATTGCCTGACACTACATAACGAATCGACCCTGTCGATTCTAACCTTTCCGTCGTCCCTGTCATTATCCTTTTATCTCCGATATCCTGATTGAGATAAGGCATAGAGCCGTCATCCTTATTATTCTCAATCACCGTTCCTTGATATGTGAGATGACTGAAGATATGATACCCAGTATCATGTGCATGGCCATGCTATTCTTCCAGTCACTCTCGATCAAGCGGCCGAGAACCGATATCTTTCCCATACCTTAGTATGAGGGATAAATCCCTTAGCCGTCTTTCGTGTCACTCATGTAGCCCGTCCCCAAGCCAATCCTGGCCGTTATGGAAGCCCTGTTACGGACAACGTTAGGCTCAGGTCAAACTCAGTTGTTGACTACATAGTGATCACAAAGACTCCTTGGTCTAAGGATACATGACAAGCTACAACACTGAATATGTTCATGACTTAATCTATGTCACATATTCAGGGCGGGTCGTCCAATATCATGTCCCACATGATATCTATGATCAGACTCCGGAATCTCATTCCAATGACTAACAGAACGTAAGCCATAAAGAGCCATCTTTCATACTAGTCGCTTCTAGTGAAGCTTTGTTGACTAGGGACCCATCGAGTGTGATCTATCTCGATCTATGGTTCTATTCGCATGGTGGGCATAGATCAGAGCACACGTCGATTTATTACTCCAACACATAAGTAATATAAAGCCGCTTTAATTTTATTGCTAACGATGATATATACATTTGGACATTTAGGATTGAACTACGGGCACTAAGACTAACACAAGGGACGTCAAAATACTACAGTTTTAGTATTTCGCCTTTATGGCACCCCCATTCAATGCCATCGAGAACGGTTCTATTGTGAAAATATAACATTTTTAAATGTTCTATGTCTGTTCTTCGTGGTCAGAGTGTCTCTGATGCATTTTCTTTTTACTATAAATCTTGATTAATGAAAACTGCACATTTCGCTCAAAAGAAAAAGATAGAAGCATACCGTGAGGAAGTTACCGGTGTTCTGACCATTTTCCCGCTTGTAATTGTTTGAAGAAGGGGTATGGATGCCGGCAGGAGTCAGCTTGGTAGTTTCCAATTGCGGGGAAGGAGAAGGTGGTTTGGCATTCTCATTTGTAGCTTTATTTGGAACTGCCTGTCCACCTCCAAACAGATAACCCAATGAACTCTTCCCCCCACCGCTGCTGACTCCACGACCCATGCTTCAATCTTGGCCTTGTGTTGTCGCTTAGGATCGGATTTGGGGAGGAGAGGCCAAGCTTTAGGGACTCTTAGCTCAATTTGTAATGAGAGAGACTTGACTAAAAATAGAAGTGAACTTTGTTTCTTTGCTACTATTTTTGCTTGTTCCATTCTAGGTTCTCTCTATAATTGTGGAGTATGCAAAACCAGCGGTGAGCATTTTACAAGAAAATGGCATAAGTGATTCAGGATCAACTGTTGTATATTTTTGAAGAGGATTCATGGGGGCCATGGGTTGTGGTCAAGGATGAACGTCGAACAATCATTTCAATATCTAGATAATGTGTTACATTTTTAATGTTTTGTTGGATTATTTGTATAATGTTTGGACATTTTATTAAAATTTAAGATATCGAGTGTGTTTTTTTATCAGCAAATTTTCTTATAATGAAACCTTTTTTAAGGCTAAAAAGGAATACAAAGCATGACTATACTACAGTCCATGCCCAAAAACCACACCAAAAAGGAATTAAGAGGAGATAAAACACCCAACAACGAAAAAACAGGGTAAGAAAATGTAACACCCAAGAAAAGGAATTAGCACTCAGTGAGGAAGGTAAGTGCAGCAGCAAAGAGGTGCAGAATCAAGCCAGCCAAAGAACTTCAAGACTTAGATCATCAGAGTCCAAAATTCAGTGTTGAGGTTATGCAGCAATTATGCAGCAACTGAAAACAGCATCAAACAGAAGCAAACTTGTGTATAGAACAAGGGTTGTAGTGAGGTAGAGGCTGAGAAGGTGAGGCCTAGAGCAGAGAAAGCCATAGAAGAGAAAGTTTTTCCAGCAAACCAAAGATCAGAGAGAGTTGAGTGTTGACAGCAAAGGGAGCAGGGAGGAGCCTCAAGCAGCCAGAAGAACACCAACCGAAAGAAGAGCAACCTGTAAAAAAGAAAAAAGGAAAGAACAATCCCCTAAACAAATATGAACTACCCCCACACTAAAAAACAACAAGAGGAGAAAAGGACACCCACACACAAGAGGAAAATTGGACAAAAAACCCAACAAAGCCTCACAACTCACCTCTCACCCAAAACCACCCACAAACCCTCCCAAAGCCCCACCCAAGAAACACCAGAAGCACCAGCTAGAGATGTCACAGGCCAACATGATTAGAGAGGGAGGAGAACTTCCAGTCCAAGCATGCTTTTGGAGCATTATGCCAATTTATGCAGGAGAAGTATTTTTTTTACTTGTGGAAGCTGGCCCATTCCCAAGAATAAGATTGTTGTTGTATTTTTTTGAAGATCTCATTAGCAGTGGTAGTTTCATTTTTGAACACCTTGGCATTTCTTGCAAGCCACAGATGCCAAATTGTAAGTTGGAACAGCTTAATCCAACCTTTTCTGTATTTCTTGGGCTGCAAGTAAGGCCAGACTAGAAGTTGATCTTTAACTGATCCAGAGAGAGTGAGAACAATTCCCCACCAAGATGATAGAAAGCCCCAAACCTTCCAAGCTCTAGCACAATGCAGCAGAACATGGCTTCCATCTTCAAGTTCCCATAGACAAACTGGGCATAAGAGTTCTTGCAGTGAAAGAGTGAGTCCTCTAGCTTCTAGGAAACATTTGGAAGGGAAAGCATCATGACATGCCAACCAAGTAAAGACTGTAATTTTTGGAGGAATGTTAGAGATCCAAAGAAATTTACACCAAACAAAATTTGTAGAGGATTGACTGCCTTGTTGCTCAAGCAAGGTATATAATTTCCTTACTGAAAACCCTTTAGGGTCCCAATGCCAAATAAGGACATCTTCATGATTTCCCAGGTGTATGCCATTCAGAATTAGAATAAGAGTGTCCCAATCATGTTCAGCCCTTCCTCTAGGGGTTCTAGCAAAATCAAGGTCCCAAGTTGCTCCTTCCCAAGCATCAGAAACCAGTATTTGTTTTGATTGAGATAGCACATATAGCCTTGGAAATAAATTTTGGAATGAAGTGTCTCCCCACCATATATCTCTCCAGAAGTAAATTCTTTCCCCATTCCCTACTTTCCAATGGAGTCCTTTAGAGCCAAAAATATCCTCAAACCTATGATCCTTTGCTAGGCTGATTATATGGTGATGAAACTGGTATTTCCCAATTCAGTAAAGTTGGACAAATCCCATTCCTGTAGACCCCAGCCAAATTTCCCACAAATTATCTGTTTCCAAAGAGCTTTCCTTTCCAGAGCAAACCTCCACCACCATTTAGCTAGGAGTGCTATGTTCATGCTAGAGAGATTTTTGATTCCCAGCCCACCTTCAGCTTTTGGTTTGCACACCATCCCCCAATTCAAATGTACAAATACAGGTAATGTACGTTCGGTTACATGATTTGTAATTTTCTTTTTGAAACTGCTATTCAACTTGGCCGACAAAGTATGGATGTCGCCGCCCAAGTTGTTTCCTGGACGACGAACACTAACGTCTAAAAAGTACTATTTGGGCGACGATTTCAATCCGGCGGTCAAGAAAAAAACTTGGGCGACGATATCATTTCGTGGGTTGAATTTTTAGTTGCTCAACGAATGTTACCATTGTTGGTCAAGTGACGAAATTTAGCTGAAAGATCTTGGCCGACGTCAGTCCTTTTGGATGACAAATTTACATCATCGACCAAACGGATTTCAACCGAAAAAGTTATTGATGAAGTTTTCAACCATCTGGGGGCATTTCTTGATTTATTCACTTATCTTGTTTCATAAATGTCGTTCAGCACAGATGTTATAGTTCAATAGGCACAACGAGAACAAATGATGATCATGAGCTTTCTTGCATGACTTGGCTCTTAGTTTGAGTCTGCCAAATCTGAAATCCTTTCAAGCACAGAGCTAACCTCGTTGGTTGAGGTGTTTAATAGAGTTCTTCGTATAGATAACCGGAAAGGGGAAGTGTCATCTACTCCTTAGTTCACAACGCTCTTATTGGTCACTCACGGAGTGCCCTCAATTATCGCCCCAATGGAAGAAGTAGTCATAGGGGAAGTGGACGAGAATACAATCCTGGTCATTGGTAATCGGAATCAGGAGACTAGTTGAGAAACTTGAGAGACAAGGGGTGTTATCTGCTTTCGTTGTAATGAACCTGGACATACCAAAAGACCGTGTACAAAGTTGCTCCCACGACCATTTGCTAATGTTGCTGCTAATCCCTCTAATAGAGCCATCTCTATATATGTTTTTGAGTATGATCGATTCCGCAAGTACCAGGACACATTCAGACACTCATCTAGCTTTGTCACCTTTGCCGCTAAGTCAGGTAATACATGCCTCATTTCGTCACAGTCTCCTTCTCGATAGGTCCTTCATTCTGGTGCCACATATGACATGACAGGTAACCCTAAAATACTTGACACTTATGAGTTGTGTCACAGATGATATGACATGTAACCCTAAGATATTTAACCTTGGTTGATGGTTCTGAGTGCTTAGTCCTTGGGTCCGAAACAGTCCACATTACACCGCCCATTTCCTTACCTTCAGTTTTAAATTTATCTTGATTTTCTTTTAATCTGATGTCTATTAGTAAAGTAACTCGTACCCTCAATTGTTGTGTCTCATTTTACCCTGATCATTGTCTGTTTCAGGATCTATTGACCAACCGAGAAACTTGCTCCACCAGTTGCCTGCTCAAATACCTTAACCTTACTTGAAGCTCATTTCCGTTCTGACCATCTGTCTCTTCCAATTTTGAAGCAACTTTATCCCCAGTTGGTGAAGCATGTCGGTTTGCTAAACATCATCGTCTCCCATCTACTCCTCAAGTCAATAAAAGATGTTGCTCTCCTTTTGAATTAGTTCATTATGATGTTTGAGGTCCGTCTCATATAGTGTCTAAAACCGGAGTTCAATATTTTGTCTCTTTTGTGGACAGTTTTTCTCGTACTACATGGATTTATTTTATGAAAAATCATTCTGAGCTACTTTCTCATTTTATTTCTTTTTGTGCTGAAATACAAAGCAACTTGGTACTAATGTTTGTATATTGCAAAGTGACAATGCCAACGAATATTTATCTAAGCCAATTACTACCTACATGGCTCAGAATGGTATCATTCATGAATCATCATGTGAAGATACCTCATCTCAAAATGCGGTCGCTGAAAGAAAGAATAGACATCTTCTTGAAACTGCAAGAGCCCTTTTATTTTAGACTCATGTACCAAAATAATTTTGGTCTTACGCTGTCTCTACTACGTTTTTTCTCATTAATCATATGCCTTCATCTATCCTTCAAGGTGACATCCCGTATCAGGTTTGATTTCCCACAAACCCCTTTTTCCTATCACTCCTCATATCTTTGGGAGTACATATTTTGTTTGTGATGTTTGTACTAATTGTACAAAATTGGGATCCTAAGTCTGTCAAGTTGTTTGCTTGGGGTACTCTCAGTTACAGAAAGAATATCGTTGCTACTATCCTGATATCCATCGATACCTTGTCTCCATTGATGCCACTTTAATGGAACATTGTCCTTTCTTTTATTTATCAATTCTCACAATCCATGATAGGCGGAGATCGGTGACATATTAGTCTACCATATCTTTCATCGAGAACCGATTGTACCTACACAACTTGTTCTACCGCCTACCACCACATCGATACTGGATCCACCACCACCACTTCTGATCTGCTACATTTATTCCCGTCGGCAGGCCCCTCCCATTACATGTCCAGAGCAAGTTCTTCTTTACCATCAGATCCTGACGACCTACCCATCGCTCTCCAGAAAGGTAAACGAAAACGTACGTATCCTATCTCTTCCTTTGTGTCCTATGATCAGTTGTCTCATTCGTCATGTTCCTTCATAGCCTCTTTTGACTCAGTCTTGCTTCCTAAAACTGTTCATGAGGCATTGTCTCATCCTAGGTGGCGTTCAGCGATGATAGAGGAAATGAGTGCATTGGATGCTAATGATTGCATTTTCTCATGGGAAAAGGTTATTGGTTCTAAGTGGGTGTTTGCTCTTAAATTCAACTTGTGGCTAAAGGCTTCGTCCACACTTATGGGGTGGATTACTTTGATAATTTCTCCCATGTTTCTAAGCTGACCTCTGTGCGGTTGTTTATCAGGTTCAGTGAAGTGCTCCGCTTGAAATTGCCTCATCAATGGAGCACACAGCTGGAGAAGACGCATCTGGCTCTGCTATGCCGCCATAGACGAGCTGAAGACCTTCGTTGCTACCACACTCAACCCGTGCCAACGTCACCATTCTCCCTAAGGTCTGTTTGCTTTTCCACCGCAACCCACCTTTCTCAACTCAACGTCCGTTCCACAACTCAGGTGTCGTTGTTCCTCTTAAAGAATTGAATTTTCATTCTGATCGTTGCATAGAAATTGTCCATGTCTACTTTGGACATGTTTGATAATTTCCTATTTAATTTTGTTGCATTTGAATATTGTGGGTTCAATTATATATTTTCGAGTTCTATAATTTTGAAATATTAGCTGCAAATTTTTCTAACATTAGTTATAAAATTATATACCAACGACTATAAAGTTCAGTAACAACATTTACTAACTTCTGTAATGTCACTTACAAAATTATATAACATCAACGGATTACTGAAACTATAAATTTGTAACATCAATTCTGTAACATTATCGAAGGTACGAAATTCGGAAACATCACTAACAAAATTATGTAACAAAAAAAATTGAAGCTATAAAATTGTGTAACGCCAATTATAAATTTTAGATTGAAAATAGAATATTGAAAAAAAATCGTGTCAAAATAAATTATTAAAAAATCAGATTTTTTTACATAAAAAAATAGTTTTACGGTAAAAAAAGTCAAATTTACCCCTTTAACGTAAAATGTCTTTAATATATTTAAATTTCTCTATATTTATATTTGTGTCACTAATGAGTGCCTTAATCTCATCCTTCCACCTAATCTAATCATATGGCTAACATTTATTTACATATTACAACATAAAAGTCATTTATAATAAATAGTGCCCATATATATAGAGAGAGAGACGGTATACAATAAAAAACGTCCTTATTGGAAAAATTGTAAACTCACAAGAAGGCGACTCGTGTCTATTTCGGTGCGCAATGCTGGTTGTGCGCATGCACAGTGCTGGTACCCCTCATGCACAGTGCTGGTACCCCTCATGCATTATGCTGGTGCCTTACACACACAAGTGCTGGTACCTTACATGCTTACACACACAAGTGATGGTACCTTACATATATGAGTGCTGGTTTTATGTTTATTAATTCAGAAAAAATGATTTACAATCAAACCCTCATGTGTTTATACAACAAAACTAAACTCCAACGTCCTAATACAATAAGGATAATAATCCTAAACTCCGAAAATGAATAAAGGAAATATGAAAACTCTAAAACAAAGAGAAAATAAGCAACCAGACTTGAAATGTACGAATTTGACCCTCTAGATGATCCTGGATGGACGAAAAACATCGTACATCATGGAAAAGCCATGTTTCTTGCTCGGGAAGCCGTTTCCACCAAAAAGTTCTAGGGTTTTGTTGAATTCTAACACAGACTCCTTTCCGGGTTCTGTAACTGTCGCATCAATACGTCTACGATATGGACTATGTCACATACACGTTGGTACTTTACATATAAAGGTGCTAGTAATTTATATACATGGGTGTGGGTACCAACATGTAGGGGTGTGGTGGTGCAACATACTAGAATTTTGCATGAGAGAAAATGGACACGTGTCGGCATTGTATGGAAGGTATCAAGCGTTTTAAATGTGAGAGTAGTGCTGGTACATTACATGCACACGTGCTGGTAGTCTATATACACGAGTGCTGGTACCACATGTACCAGCACTTGTACATTGGTACCAGCACTTTGTATGCGCGAAAAAGGATATTTGTCAGTGTTTGTATGGAAGGGTACCAGAACTTTGCATGAGGAGTACAGAGCGCATGCGCGCGTGAATAGGAGTTGGGCTCGTGTGAACAATAGTTGTGCGCGCGCGAAAAAGGACACGTTTCGCCCTCCTGTGTGTTTGTAGTTTGCACAATAAGGACGGGTTCACATTTGATACTGAGTCTATACCTATATATATAAGGGAGGTATCCAGTACAAACACCCCTTATCGTGCAAACTAAGAACCATTGTGAGCCGTTGCATTCACAAGGTCAATTGAAGGGGGTCTCGGTTGGGTGTATTACCGTATTTTGTTTTGGGTGTATTTGCAGTTGGGTGTATTGCCGTACATGTTGACGCTAATTGATAAATGAAGCTTAGAGAATCTCCAGCCCTAAAATGATAAGGTTGGTGGTAAGGCTGACTGTAAGAATGAAAAATTAATATTTCAGTCTAACAGTCATCACCCTCCAATGTTAAAATAGTAAGGCTGGTGGTAAGACTGACTGTTGGAATACAATTATATTAATGAAAGTTAATAAAATAATTAGTAATAAGATATTAATGAATTTTTTTAAAAAATAAACAATAATTTAAAAAAATTAAAATAGAATTTGTATAAAAAAATAATTTTAAAAAAGAAGTTATATAAAAAAGAATTTTTTTACAAGATTAATATTAAGGGTTAATTACAAATACCTACCCCAAACTTGTAGCGTTTAACTGATACCTACCCTAATGTTTTTTTAACTAATACCTACTCAGATGTTTTGTTATATAACAAATAGCCCAAGTAGTCAACTAAAATGACTAAAATGCCCTTAGTGATTTTTTAAATAATTTTTTTAAAAATAAAACTAAAGTGATTTAATAAGTAAATATATATATATAAAACAAAAGGGATTTTTTAAATAACTTTTTTAAATAATTATTGAAGTGTAGTTGAGGGTATTTTCGTCATTTTAGCTGACGGTTTGGGCTATTTGTTATATAACTAAACATTTGAGTATGTCAGTTAAAAAAAACTTTAGGGTGGGTATTAGTTAAACGCTACAAGTTTGGGGTAGGTATTTGTAGTTTACCCTAATATTAATGAGTTTTTTTTGAAACGTGAAGATAGAGGTGTACCATAAATCATGGGTCCCAGACCCATGAATCCAGTATGTAATAACCACTTCTGGTCAACGTCAGTCAAACCTGCGAAAAACAGGAAAATTTAAAAATTTTAAGACAGACACTTAACTTAACCTGAATTGACCCCGAGGGTCATACCGGACTTAATTTGACCCCGTTATCGACTAAAATGAGTTCCGGGGGACTCATGGAAACTTTCTGATCATTTTGGGAAATGTTGACTTTTCGCTGGAAAAGTCAACCGAGCGACGTTTTGGTCCATTCGAGGACCGTTTTGGATCCAAAAAGCTTAGACGTCGTCGCAGCGGTCTTAGTTGAGCCGTTTCCTTGTAGCCCGTCAAGTTTCGTAATTTCTTGGGAAAAGTGCCCATTCGGGGCCCGAAACGTCCGATTTTCGTGAATCTGATTGGAAAATATCAACTAGATATTTTTCAAAAGGTGTGGGACCCACCTTGACACTTGTCAATTATATGGTGGTGTTAGTTTTGGGGGGAAAATGTGTGGTTGTCATAGGTGGCCGGCCACACATGGGTTTAAAGAGAAAAAAAAAAGAAAAAAATGAGTTAGTTGATTTAATTAGAAAGAAGAAGAGAGTTAGAGAGAGAAGGAGAAGAAGATAGAAGGTTAAAAGCTAGGGTTTGGGAGATTATTCAACCATTGGATCGATTCAAAGCAAGGAGAAAACGTCTTCCCCTCGTCGTCCTCGTTGGTAAGACCTAACCCGATCTTCGTTTTGTTAACTTTGGAAAGTTGGGGTTTTGTATGAAACTATGGGTTAGGGTTGTAGTGAATTTTGGGGTTTGTGGGAGACGTTTTAGAGGTCTTTGGAGGGTTAATTGCACGTTTTCCGGCGACCGAGAGCTCGGGAGGAGCTCCGGCCACCATAGGAGGTGGTTGGCCGGACCTAGGGCCGGCCACCACCATGGTGGCCGAGCTCCTTGGAAACCCTAGGGCTCTCGGCCCAATGGGCCGGGTGGGGCCCACGTACTCGGGTGCTCGGTTTTAATGTTCGGGAGGTTTAAAACGTTCCCCGGACCATTTATCCTAAATCGAATCGAAAATTGGAGTTAAATTGGAAAAGTTGTAATTAACGGGTTTTAGAAACTTTAAATGTTAATTAATTGAATCGGAAGTCGAAATTCGATTCCGTCAAGTGCATCGGGTTCCTTGAACTATTCTAAGACCGTAGAAACGAAAACGGGGGCTTTTGGAGCCCCGGAAGGCAATTAACAAAACCCGGGCAGATTCGCCATGTCGGGCGAATCGGGCCTTTACGGGTCCTTTATCGACAATGTCGAGTAATTGGGAAGTTTGGGAGTGATCAACATTGTCGGGGTTACGTTTGGGCGTTAAGTTTATTGATTTTCGGTTTATTCGTACTAGTTTAAAAGTGCTTTAAAATTGTGCTCTTTTAGATCGTGCTGCGGACCGAGGCAAAGGGAAGCTCGGCGAGTGACTGGGTTTACTTCGGGGTTTATTTGAGCGCTTTTGGAGTTATATACGAGGTAGGGAAAAGTAGCCGGATCTCGGCCCTGATTAGGGAAAGTTAACAGTAGAATTGCATGTGACACCGGGGTGTCGTGGGTTGAGTAGGTTTACCTTTTTAAATATCAGAAAAGCATGATACGGGATTGTAGCGGTTATGAGAAAAGCATGTGACACTTAGTAGTGTCGTAGGAACAGAGAACTTAGCGATATTAGAATTACTGGAGGCGTATGACCATGCCCGGAGGTTGACTGTTTAAATTTACGTTTTGGGTGACCATGAGAGCCCGTGTGTTTATTGTTGAGTTTGGGTGGCCATGAGAGCCCGTGTATTTATTGTCGAGTTTGGGTGGCCATGAGAGCCAGTGTATTTATTGTTGAGTTTGGGTGGCCATGAGAGCCCGTGTATTTATTGTTGAGTTTGGGTGGCCATGAGAGCCGTGTGTTATTATTGGTGTCTTGGGGTTGTTGAGCCCGTGAGTTAAGTGGTTGCGTCTTGGGAGGCCATGATGGCCCGTGGGGTTGTTGAACCCGAGTCTTGACTGTTGAGGTGTCTTGAGTGGCCTTGAGTGCCTGGTTGTTGAACTTGCTTGTGTTTGTGTTTGTGTTTGCCCGAGGTTAGTGACCCGACTGTGTGTCGGGGTGTGGTGTGGCTTTTGGCAGGTTACGAGCATTCTTTGGCTGGCCTGACCAAACTCGAGTCTCGACAGGTTCTGAGCATTCTTTGGCTAGCCTGTTCCGTGTCCAGATCCTGAAAGGTTATGAGCCTTCTTTGGCTAGCCTGATCCGTGACCGAGTCTCGGCAGGTTACGAGCATTCTTCGGCTGTCCTGATCCGTGTACGAGGCTCGGCAGGCTCTGAGCATTCTTCGGCTAGCCTGATCCGGGTTCGTGTCTTTGGGGAAGGTCATTGTTGGTTGTGTCGGTTTTACTTTACGAGTTGAGGTTGAGTCTGTTGTGGAAGGTAACGGGTTGTGGTTCAGTTGAGTACTTGAGTTGGGGACTGTAGTCCCGGTGTTGGTGTTTCTGGCTTTATCTACTAATTATGCCATAGTTAGTCTGTTATCTGTGGAGGTGAGCGAACGCTCACCCCTAGCTGCTTTTCCTACAGGTACTGATCACCGGACGGACTAGGTGAGCTCTTGAAGCTTGTGGAGCTTGGAGCGGAGTCTGGCCTTTATTTTGTTGAGTCTAGTGACGGATAATGTACCTTGCCCACTTGTTGGGACGTTTTTGTATTGTAAATATTATTATTTTTTGAGAACTAAATGGAAATGTCAAAGCTTTTATTCAAAACAGGTTCAAGTGTTTTTATGTTTTTATATGTTCGCATCCCGAGTTCGGTTCTCTGAAATTGGGGCTTGACACAGTATATGTCCGAGACCCCCGTAGGTGTCCCGACGAACTTGGATCACGTAAAAGTAATCTACTTTACATCGTAGATAATAGGAAAACACATAAACACAAAAAAACGAACATACGAAACCATAGATCCTGCGATGCCAAATTTTCTGAAACCCATAACTTGCGTAGTGAGGCGTTCTGGTATTGCCGACGCGTCGTCTTGATTCGTCGGGATCACCTGAGATGTCCCTCCCTGTGCATGGACTTGTTTTAGATGTAGTATGGAAAACGGAGCATGCTCCGACTGTGGTTGCAATGATACTGCTCGTCGAATCCAATTGCTCTGGCTTTCAGAGAACATCAGCAGATCAAAACACCATGAATTCGCCCAAAAGGGTAGCCTAGGACTTCACCCATAAGGACATCCCAGAACATGACTTGACCCAAACGGACATCCCATAAAAAGACTTCATCCAACGCCGAAGCTCGATTATGTCGATCCTAGATCAGAAGGCATGGCGAAAAAAAATGCATCGGAGAGGAGAAGGATAAAAAACAAGTAAGAAAACAAGAAAATAAGCAAGGTGAGAGTGTCGATGGTGAGCTCATATGCGGTCCTCACCGCCAATATTGAATTGCCATCTCCCCGTCTACGATTACTCACCGTCAACAGTTCTCGTCAGCGATACCGCCAAATATTAGAGATGCTCTTACCTCTTTACTAAAAGAAAGAGAATAAAACCTGATAAGAAATTGATGACAACGTTTGTGGTTATGATATGACTTGATGGCCTCGAGATTCCCAAGAGGAAGACATTGTTAACTTGCAAATGAAGCATAATTTTCGTAAATGTCACGCCCCAATTTCAGTAAACCGAACTAGGGACGCGAACGTTTTAAAAACATAAAAGCACTTGAAACCTGTTTTCATTAAACACTTTAAAATACCAATTTAGTTCATCAAAATAATAATTACAGTTTAAAACACGTCCCAACAAGTGGACAAAAGTACTAGGTATCCGTCACTAGACTCAAAAGACAAACCCGGACTCCGCTCCTAGCTCCACAAGCTTCGAGAGCTCACCTAGTCCGTCCCACGAACAGTACCTGTAGGAAAAGCAGCTAGGGGTGAGCGTTCGCTCACCACCACGGATAACAGACTGACTACGGCATAAATAGTAGATAAAGCCAGTAACACTAAAACCAAACCCAACACCGGGACTACAGTCCCCAACTCAAGTACCCAACTGACCCACAACCCGTTACTTTCCTCAACAGACCCAACACTCGATAACACCACGTAGACCCGACACAACTATCGACGACCTCCTCCAAGGACACGACAGAAAGAATACACAACGCCAAACAAGATCACAAAGGATCGCACACCAGCTGCTCAGTAACCAATCTCAATCAGGTCAGGGATCGACCTATCGCAATTCCTCGACACGAAGTCGGATCAGGCTGTCGACCTTTAGAACTCGCAATTCATCGACACTAAGTCGGATCAGGCTGTCGACCTTTAGAACTCGCAATTCATCGACACTAAGTCGGATCAGGCTGTCGACCTTTAGAACTCGCAATTCATCGACACTAAGTCGGATCAGGCTGTCGACCTTTAGAACTCGCAATTCATCGACACTAAGTCGGATCAGGCTGTCGACCTTTAGAACTCGCAATTCATCGACACTAAGTCGGATCAGGCTGTCGACCTTTAGAACTCGCAATTCATCGACACTAAGTCGGATCAGGCTGTCGACCTTTAGAACTCACAACTTCAGGTAACCACAATCACAATCACAGGCAAGTTCAATCACACAGTCACTCAAGGCCACTCAAAACACCTCAACAGTCAAGACTCGGGTTCAACAACCCCACGGGCACTCACTGCCACTCAAGACACACCAACGGTCAAGACTCGGGTTCAACAACCCCACGACACTCACTGCCACTCAAGACACACCAACAGTCAAGACTCGGGTTCAACAACCCCACGGCACTCACTGCCACTCAAGACACACCAACGGTCAAGACTCGGGTTCAACAACCCCACGACACTCACTGCCACTCAAGACACACCAACGGTCAAGACTCGGGTTCAACAACCCCACGGCACTCACGGCCACCCCAAAACATCAATAGTAAGACACGGGCACTCATGGCCACCCAAGATACCAATTTAAATACACGGGCTCTCAAGGCCACCCAAACTCAACAATAAATAACACGGGCTCTCCAGGCCACCCAAACTCAACAATAAATAACACGGGCTCTCAAGGCCACCCAACTCAACAATAAATAACACGGGCTCTCAAGGCCACCCAAACTCAACAATAAATTACACGCTTGCAACTTACCGAGACTCTAACTCGTAAGCCAGCTAAACACCAACAGTAAAGTACGGGCTCTCATGGCCACCCAAACACGAATAATAACACGGGCTCTCAAGACCACCCAAGACTCAACAATAATAATACACGGGCTCTCAAGGCCACCCAAGACGCCAAAATAAACAATCAACCTCCGGCTTAACCCAAGCCTCCAACAGTCCTAATATCAACAGTTTCACAATCAACCTCCGGGCATGGTCATATGCCTCCAGTACTCCTAATATCGATAAGTTCACAAACAACCTCCGGGCATGGTCATATGCCTCCAGTAAATCAATTACGCTAAGTTCTCTGCTCCTACGACACTACTAAGTGTCACATGCCTTTCCAATAATTACTAAGTTCCCGTAACATGTTTTTCTAATAAACGCTACAATCCCGTATCATGCTTTTCTAATAATTAAATAACCTACTCAACCCACGACACCCCGGTGTCACATGCAATTCTACTGTTAACTTTCCCCAGTCAGGGCCGAGATCCGGCTACTTTTCCCTACCTCGTGCGTGTTCTCCAAGAGTGCCCAAATAAGCCCCGGCGTGATCTCAGTCACTCGCCTAGCTTCCCTTTGCCTCGATCCGCAGCACGACCTAAAAGAACACAATTTCAAGGCACCTTTAAACTCGCAGGAATAAACTGAAATTCGATAAACTTAACGCCCAAACGTAACCCCGACAATGTCGATCACTCCCAAACTTCCCGATTACTCGACATTGTCGATAAAGGACCCGTAAAGGCCCGATTCGCCCGACATGGCGAATCTGCCCGGGTTTTGGAAATGCCCTTCCGGGGCTCCAAAAATTCCCGTTTTCGTTTCTACGGTCTTAGAATAATTCAAGGAACCCAATGTACTTGCCCGAATCGAATTCCGACTTCCGAGTCATTTAATTGACGTTCAAAGTTTCTAAACCCGAAATTCCAACTTTCACAATTTAATTCCAAATTCCGATCCGGGTGTGGATTAACTACTTGGGGATCGTCCTAAACCACCCGAACACGAAGACCCGATACTCGGGCACGTGGGCCCCACCCGGCCACAATTAGGAAAATTTCCTTTTCGCCCCAAAACGTTCCTAACGAACCCCAAACCTCAACCATTTATCTTTAAACCAATCTTAAACAAAACTCAACCTTAATCAAACCGTTTAAACTCAAACCCTAAAATTCAAACGTTCCAAAATGAAAATCGGTTAGGTTTTTACCGTAGAGGAAGACGATGTGAGCTCGAATCTACTATCGTTGAGACAAACCCATGGCTCGATGCTCGTGAATAGTGACCACAAACCTCAACTCCTTCTCTTTTCTCTCTTCTTCTCCTTCTCCTTCTCTCTCTAAAAACTAACTCTCTTTTTCCATTTTCTTTTCCCTTTTTACAATGTATGGACGTGTACTCATTCTTCCCTTTTGTTTTATTTAAAAAAAAACATCAAACTAATACTTAATTACAAACTAACACCTAAAGTAGTCTTCCTTGTCTTGTCCAACACCTAACACCACCACTTGCTTGACAAGTGGCAAGGTGGGTCCCACACCTTTTTGGGACAATATCTAGAAGATATTTTCCAATCAGATTCGCGAAAATCGGACGTTCGGGCCCCGAACGGGCACTTTTTCCAAGAAATTACGAAACTTCGCGGGCTACAAGGAAACGGCTCAACTAAGACCGCTGCGACGACGGCTAAGCTTTTTGGATCCAAAACGGTCCTCGAATGGACCAAAACGTCGCTCGGTTGACTTTTCCAGCGAAAAGTCAACATTTCCCAAATTGATCAGAAAGTTGCCCTGAGTCCCCTGGAACTCATTTTGGTCGATAACGGGGTCAACTTAAGTCCGGTATGACCCTCGGGGTCCAATTCCAGTTCAATTCAGTGTGTGATCAAAAATTTTAAATTTTCCTGTTTTTCGCATATTTGATTGGCGTTGACCGGGAGTGGTTATTACAATCTACCCCCCTTAAAGGAATTTCGTCCGCGAAATTTAAACCAACGTACTTCAGGAGTCGAACCGGTCGGGGTACTTCGCGCGAACCTCGTCCTCGCGTTCCCAAGTCGACTCGGCCTCGTGGTGTCGCCACAACACCAACTCTAAGCGGATAACCTTTCCGCGCAGGACCTGCTCTCGTGGATCCCTTTCCCACATCAGTTTCTCCTTACATGGGACATCACCCATTACCTCGACATCTGCCCACTCACAGACGTACTCAAAACTTCGAAAGGCCCGATACACCGCGGGGCTGGCCCGCCGCCGCCACGGTTGAAACGCATTAGTCCATCTTTCGGGCTCACCTCCAGGGATACGTGACCACTGATTGCTGACTCGAGAGGTCGGCGCCGTTAGTCAGCATAACTCCTGCTGACTCTGCGCGCTGCTCAACCGCTCACGCTTTGGCCCGACCGACTCAACTGTCTCTTGGTCCAGTTCTAGACCCAGTAACCTCTTATTTCTCACTTCTGCCCAGCACACGGGCGATCGACACGGCCTACCATACAACGCTTCGAGCGGTGCCATCATGATACTGGCCTGAAAGCTGTTGCTGTAGGCGAACTCGGCCAATCTCTCACGAAACCCATCGTGACGTGCCCCCATTTCCACTGTGCAACCCACAGCGGCTGCAATAAACCAGCGGGACGCTGTTGTTCGGCTCTCACCTGCCGACGGGCGAGGCATCGCGATACTAACCCTGTGACCGCCCTCCGCATCCCGCTCCACTAGACATGCCACCTGATTTTGCGCTCCTCTTAGTGCTATTCACGTGCACTGTTAGACGCGAATGCTGCGACTCTCGTAGCTCGTCGCCTCCGCCGTCACGCGGTATGTACAAACCTCCACGATACCGTAACTCCCAATCAGTACAACGATCCCAGCCCTCGGCGTCCGTACCGCCGGCAACTATCTCTACCGGATCCTGGTCGTCCACAAAACACCACCACAAACTGATTTAAGAACAGCCGAAATATACTGTTCATCAGGTCCAAGAACGCTGCAGGTGCGTTCGGTAGTTCAGAGTCATCACCCAGAACTCGTAATGTTCATAGCATGTCCGGAATGCAGTCCTTGCGACGTCCCCCTCTCGGACTCACAACTGGTAGTATCCGGATCCCAGGTCGATCTTCGAGAAGTATGCCGACCCTCTCAACTGGTAGAGCAGGTCGTCGATTCTCGGCATCGGGTATCGGTCATTCACCGTAACCCGGTTCAGTTTCCGGTAGTCCATGCACATCCGAAGCTCTCCACTCTTCTTCTTCACGAAGAGTGCTGGCGCTCCCCATGGCGATGTGCTCGGACGAATAAACCCCTTCTCCCGAAGTTCCTCGAGCTGACTCTTCAGCTCGGTCAACTCGGCTGGCGCGAACCTGTAAGGCGCCATCGATATCGCTGCCATTCCCGGCATCAGGTCAATCCCGAACTCCACCTCACGAACTGGTGGCAACCCGCTCAATTCCTTAGGGAAGACCTCGGGGAACTCGCACGCCACTCGCGATAATTCTCGGCTCTGCATGACCGATACTTCCTTTACTGCAGACAAGCCGACAGGAGAAACTCCGCTCCTACTGCCCAGAATACACGAACCTTTCGTGTTGCCTGTTGACACCGTCACTCGTCGTCTATAACAGTCGATAATGACTTGGTACTTCGCTCGCCAATCCATTCCCAGGATCACGTCAAGGCGGTCATTTCGTGGGTATCCTTCCCCGGATACACGCACAAGCTCAGTCGCTGCTAAAACTCACGGACCCTCGCGGTCTCTCTAAGACCTCGCTCCAATACCGTCGTCGTGCCTACCAACTCCGGACATACCCGAATCCTCGGGATGAGGACTCGATCCAGCATCGGGGCTCTCGAGCCCTCTCTCGAACCTCCTGTATCGGTTTGCTTCTCTAACTCCGCAGGCACGACAGAACCTAGTCAACACCACCCCACCACCAACCGGCGTGTCCCGACGCAGGGGTGGACTCAACGGCTCTAAACTCAGCCCCAACCTCTCAGCACAACTCGACGAACAAACGAGTGTGATAACCCGACATCCAATGAAACCGATGCCCAAAACGGAACCCGAACACCCACTCCATTAGTCACCCTGGTAAGGTCTAGTGTAACCCTCACACGGTCCTCTAGGCGTTTACTTGTAACTTTCCGCAACCAAACCAGTGTTCGCTACTCGTCCCTTGCGGGAAAAGTAGTAAAGGGGATGAGCGTTATGCTCACCTCCACGGACACCCGTTCGATTATGGCATACTAGTAAAGCGCTAAAGACTTATCGATCTAACCAGGGCACACCACTACCTCAGAACCTGAAGCCAAACGTCACACTGCTCACACTAACAACACCTCAAGTATCGCTCATGTAAGATAAACCTCGACACGGGAAACACTTCCTCGATTCAGCAATCACTAAGGTTCACAACCTCAATCACCCAAATACCCGATCACGTAGGGAAACCTCAGGACGGGAAAACTCACGCTCTCAACTTAGCACACACCATTACTCACCCTATTAGTGCCTAATTTATAATAATGCGAAGCGAAAAACTCAACAACAACCCAACCGTTCACCAGGCCCACGGCCTCTACAACCCACAACCGCGAACACAAACCCGTAAAACCAACGCTCAATCACACGAACATGAACCGAGTCACACAACCACAACCCTCAACGCACAACGAAACCAACCCTTTTTCCTTTTTTTTTTTTTTTTTTGAAAACCGGCTGGACCGGTCCGGCAGGTGGACCGGACCATATGGCAATCCGGGCCGGCAGGCCGTCCGTGCCGGTCTGGTTGCCGAGCCGGAACACCACCCGTGCCGGGCTTGCTGCCGGGCCGGCACGCCAGCCGGTCCGTGCTGGCTGCCGGATCGGACCAGCGAGCCCGTCCTGGTCTCGTACCAGGTCGGCCCGTGGTCCGTCCCGTAACTGCGACAGCTTCGCCCCTATCACCCCGTCACGTCGATCCTAGGACACTCGCATCCTACCCTTCTCCTAGCGACTCACACGCTTGTGCAACGCAGACACTCGACCACTAATCATAAAACCCAAGTACCAAAACAACGACCAAACACGAGTCACAAAACCCGACTAAACCACGAACAAGCCAAACCGGCCAAACACCCATAACAAAACAACGACGACACCCGCCCACCGGGCCAACAAAAGTCAAATAGCGCCCACCGGGCCAACCAAAACTGCACAACACGCCCACCGGGCCAACCAACAACAATCACAATACGCCCACAGGGCCAATCGAAGTCAAACACAAACGCCCACGGCGTCACACAAAATCAAGACACGCCCACCGGGCCTACCAACACCGAACCACGCCCACCGGGCCAATCAAAGTCAAACACAAACGCCCACGACGTCAAACAACATCAAAACAATCAAAATTTGTAAAGCTTTCTCCACTTCATTTTTAAAACCTCAAACTTGACATCACGCAGTCACAACCCGGTCCAGGCGTCCCCGAACTACGTTGTACCGACTTGATATCAGCATTGTCACGTTCGACTACAGGAGCGCTCCTGAGTCGACCCGCGACAGCTTAAAAACGTTTCACGCAGCAACAACAATCAGCAAGCCAGCAAGAAAACACCGCACGTACACACAAACACAAGCAGGACTCACAACACCACGGGTCTACACACGGTTCCCGACCTGCGTACCCAACGTACGACGGGACTCTACCGACTCGACTCTCCCCACCTAATTGACGTACAGTCCGAGGTGTGAAACCTCGAGCTCTGATACCAAGCTGTCACGCCCCAATTTCAGTAAACCGAACTAGGGACGCGAACGTTTTAAAAACATAAAAGCACTTGAAACCTGTTTTCATTAAACACTTTAAAATACCAATTTAGTTCATCAAAATAATAATTACAGTTTAAAACACGTCCCAACAAGTGGACAAAAGTACTAGGTATCCGTCACTAGACTCAAAAGACAAACCCGGACTCCGCTCCTAGCTCCACAAGCTTCGAGAGCTCACCTAGTCCGTCCCACGAACAGTACCTGTAGGAAAAGCAGCTAGGGGTGAGCGTTCGCTCACCACCACGGATAACAGACTGACTACGGCATAAATAGTAGATAAAGCCAGTAACACTAAAACCAAACCCAACACCGGGACTACAGTCCCCAACTCAAGTACCCAACTGACCCACAACCCGTTACTTTCCTCAACAGACCCAACACTCGATAACACCACGTAGACCCGACACAACTATCGACGACCTCCTCCAAGGACACGACAGAAAGAATACACAACGCCAAACAAGATCACAAAGGATCGCACACCAGCTGCTCAGTAACCAATCTCAATCAGGTCAGGGATCGACCTATCGCAATTCCTCGACACGAAGTCGGATCAGGCTGTCGACCTTTAGAACTCGCAATTCATCGACACTAAGTCGGATCAGGCTGTCGACCTTTAGAACTCGCAATTCATCGACACTAAGTCGGATCAGGCTGTCGACCTTTAGAACTCGCAATTCATCGACACTAAGTCGGATCAGGCTGTCGACCTTTAGAACTCGCAATTCATCGACACTAAGTCGGATCAGGCTGTCGACCTTTAGAACTCGCAATTCATCGACACTAAGTCGGATCAGGCTGTCGACCTTTAGAACTCACAACTTCAGGTAACCACAATCACAATCACAGGCAAGTTCAATCACACAGTCACTCAAGGCCACTCAAAACACCTCAACAGTCAAGACTCGGGTTCAACAACCCCACGGGCACTCACTGCCACTCAAGACACACCAACGGTCAAGACTCGGGTTCAACAACCCCACGACACTCACTGCCACTCAAGACACACCAACAGTCAAGACTCGGGTTCAACAACCCCACGGCACTCACTGCCACTCAAGACACACCAACGGTCAAGACTCGGGTTCAACAACCCCACGACACTCACTGCCACTCAAGACACACCAACGGTCAAGACTCGGGTTCAACAACCCCACGGCACTCACGGCCACCCCAAAACATCAATAGTAAGACACGGGCACTCATGGCCACCCAAGATACCAATTTAAATACACGGGCTCTCAAGGCCACCCAAACTCGGGCTCTCCAGGCCACCCAAACTCAACAATAAATAACACGGGCTCTCAAGGCCACCCAACTCAACAATAAATAACACGGGCTCTCAAGGCCACCCAAACTCAACAATAAATTACACGCTTGCAACTTACCGAGACTCTAACTCGTAAGCCAGCTAAACACCAACAGTAAAGTACGGGCTCTCATGGCCACCCAAACACGAATAATAACACGGGCTCTCAAGGCCACCCAAGACTCAACAATAATAATACACGGGCTCTCAAGGCCACCCAAGACGCCAAAATAAACAATCAACCTCCGGCTTAACCCAAGCCTCCAACAGTCCTAATATCAACAGTTTCACAATCAACCTCCGGGCATGGTCATATGCCTCCAGTACTCCTAATATCGATAAGTTCACAAACAACCTCCGGGCATGGTCATATGCCTCCAGTAAATCAATTACGCTAAGTTCTCTGCTCCTACGACACTACTAAGTGTCACATGCCTTTCCAATAATTACTAAGTTCCCGTAACATGTTTTTCTAATAAACGCTACAATCCCGTATCATGCTTTTCTAATAATTAAATAACCTACTCAACCCACGACACCCCGGTGTCACATGCAATTCTACTGTTAACTTTCCCCAGTCAGGGCCGAGATCCGGCTACTTTTCCCTACCTCGTGCGTGTTCTCCAAGAGTGCCCAAATAAGCCCCGGCGTGATCTCAGTCACTCGCCTAGCTTCCCTTTGCCTCGATCCGCAGCACGACCTAAAAGAACACAATTTCAAGGCACCTTTAAACTCGCAGGAATAAACTGAAATTCGATAAACTTAACGCCCAAACGTAACCCCGACAATGTCGATCACTCCCAAACTTCCCGATTACTCGACATTGTCGATAAAGGACCCGTAAAGGCCCGATTCGCCCGACATGGCGAATCTGCCCGGGTTTTGGAAATGCCCTTCCGGGGCTCCAAAAATTCCCGTTTTCGTTTCTACGGTCTTAGAATAATTCAAGGAACCCAATGTACTTGCCCGAATCGAATTCCGACTTCCGAGTCATTTAATTGACGTTCAAAGTTTCTAAACCCGAAATTCCAACTTTCACAATTTAATTCCAAATTCCGATCCGGGTGTGGATTAACTACTTGAGGATCGTCCTAAACCACCCGAACACGAAGACCCGATACTCGGGCACGTGGGCCCCACCCGGCCACAATTAGGAAAATTTCCTTTTCGCCCCAAAACGTTCCTAACGAACCCCAAACCTCAACCATTTATCTTTAAACCAATCTTAAACAAAACTCAACCTTAATCAAACCGTTTAAACTCAAACCCTAAAATTCAAACGTTCCAAAATGAAAATCGGTTAGGTTCTTACCGTAGAGGAAGACGATGTGAGCTCGAATCTACTATCGTTGAGACAAACCCATGGCTCGATGCTCGTGAATAGTGACCACAAACCTCAACTCCTTCTCTTTTCTCTCTTCTTCTCCTTCTCCTTCTCTCTCTAAAAACTAACTCTCTTTTTCCATTTTCTTTTCCCTTTTTACAATGTATGGACGTGTACTCATTCTTCCCTTTTGTTTTATTTAAAAAAAAACATCAAACTAATACTTAATTACAAACTAACACCTAAAGTAGTCTTCCTTGTCTTGTCCAACACCTAACACCACCACTTGCTTGACAAGTGGCAAGGTGGGTCCCACACCTTTTTGGGACAATATCTAGAAGATATTTTCCAATCAGATTCGCGAAAATCGGACGTTCGGGCCCCGAACGGGCACTTTTTCCAAGAAATTACGAAACTTCGCGGGCTACAAGGAAACGGCTCAACTAAGACCGCTGCGACGACGGCTAAGCTTTTTGGATCCAAAACGATCCTCGAATGGACCAAAACGTCGCTCGGTTGACTTTTCCAGCGAAAAGTCAACATTTCCCAAATTGATCAGAAAGTTGCCCTGAGTCCCCTGGAACTCATTTTGGTCGATAACGGGGTCAACTTAAGTCCGGTATGACCCTCGGGGTCCAATTCCAGTTCAATTCAGTGTCTGATCAAAAATTTTAAATTTTCCTGTTTTTCGCATATTTGATTGGCGTTGACCGGGAGTGGTTATTACAGTAAATCTCTCCACTGAGTGAGAGAGTCAACCCTCATTGAGTGTGTCCAGTTTTGGATTCCTTGTAGTTTCTTTAATCACACTCATGCAGGCTCCGAATCTTTCATTTTTATAATGGCAATCTTAAATTTAAGGGTTGATCAATTTCAGACAAGATCATTTACTATTAGAAGACCAACTCAACTGAAAGCTTAAGCTAATAGTTGAAGGCCCAATTATAGTTATATTCTAACACACCCCCTCACGGACAAGCCCATTTACGGGTTTGGAGGTGAATTATTTAGAAGAGAGAGATGAGTCCATTGACAAGAGTGGTAAGGGCTAGCCCATTTTGGGCAAATTTGATAAATAGAGACTAAATTAGAATTTTTTGTAGAGAGTGGGGTTTGAACCCGGGTCCGTGAGGAATCAAGCTCTGATACCATATTAGAGAACCAACTCAACTAAAAGCTTAAGCTGATAGTTGAAGGCCCAATTATAGTTATATTCTAACATTTACAATGAATAAAACTAAGTGGTGGATTAATTTACGACTGGTTCGACAGAAACAAACCGGTTTGAAGACTATTCTCAAGACTAATGAGTATAGTTGTAAATAGTGTGTACGTATAAAAATAAAAGGGATAATTGTCAAAACATGCACTAATGTTTCGTCCACAAACGAAATAGTGCACAATGTTTTGTCCACGTTGTTTGGCTACCCTTATGAATTGTCCACGCACTTCTGTTAGAAAAGTGTAATAACAGAACCTGAATTGACAATTTTGCCCTTTTGATTTGAAATTCAAAAATAAGAATGAGTTAAAAGACTGATATACCCTCAATTTTGCCTTTTTGGTTTGAAATTCAAAAATTCATATTTTAATTTAAAAAATAAATAAAAATCAGAGTTTTTAAAAAAAAAATACAAAAAATCATTTAAAAAAATTTAATTAATATTTTTATTAGGAATTTTTTTTCTTTTTTCTTACTTTTATACAAAAAGGGAATTTGGGTAAAAAAATGAAAAAAAAAACAAATATAATTAAATAAAAAAACTGATTTTTATGTATTTTTTTAATTAAAATCTGAATTTATAAAAAATATATATTTTATTTGTTTATTTATTCATTTTTTAATTTATTTTTTATTAGAAAGGGTAGAATGGTAATGTCTCATGCAAAAGTCAAAAAGAAAAGTCAAAAGATTAATGATAATGGTAAAATGGTCATTTCAGTTATACTTTAACTGCACATGTATAACATAATTGGAATATTCCATTAATTTTTCTAACAGAAGTGCGTGGACGATTCATAAGGGTAGCCAGACGACGTTGACAAAACATTGTGCACTATTTCGTTTGTCGACGAAACATTAATGCATGTTTTGACAATTATCCCAAAATAAAAAATAAGCCTATCTTCTACGTACATATCTATCTCCAAGTCGTGCGGTAGCAAAAGTTGAAAAATGGCGTAGATGTGTGAAAGAAAGATGGGCAAAAAGTTATAAGTTTCCAAGTGTGTTTTTTTGAAGACAAGTTTCCAAGTTTATGTTTCAAATTGCACTTTTTTGTTTGTTTTTTTATTTTAAACGAAGAGACATAGGGACAAATCTGATTGTGATTTTTTCTCTCTTCTTGAGCCCTTCGTGTTCCGTCGTACACTCCTCTTCATGTGCCTTTCCTCTTTCCCAAGGCGACGGT
The DNA here is from genome assembly GCA_963921825.1 of Erodium maritimum. Lineage (NCBI taxonomy): Eukaryota > Viridiplantae > Streptophyta > Magnoliopsida > Geraniales > Geraniaceae > Erodium > Erodium maritimum. The sequence goes on from OY997595.1 coordinate 30,613,073, forward strand.
TATGGCTTCCTATCATGCCTTCTCTCCTCCTCCCCACACCAGAGGAGCTCACCAGACCTTCCCTCCCCCGTCCCTGCCCTGCCTCCTCTGAATCCTTCACTTCTCCTCTCACAAAGTTCTCACCCCGAAGAATAGGCAGGACACGAGATTTCATTCGGCCCCGAGCGTTTTGGTGACCCCGACCCCGTAAGCACCATCTTCTCCGGTTCCGACGACCACGCTCAACCCCACTAACACTATGGCACCACCATCCGGCTTAAATATCACCCTACCATGTAACTTTGGACAAATTTACCAACATGCAAGCCACTTTTGGGAAGAGAAGCCAAAGACCCAACCCTACAGTCTACATGCAAACATCCCCTCGAGCTCGGCGATATAGCACCCTTCTCAGGGTTTAGCGACTGTTCATACCCAACCCACTTGCGGTCTCGAGGAGGGTCCGAGCCGGAATAGAAAGGATGACGACGACTAGGTCATCGTAGTACCACCAAACCTACTGTCGAAGGTGGAGGAGGGAGGGACAAGGTACGCCCTAGCTGGTAAACTCGTTCAACCATCAGGTGTAAGTTCCCAAAACCTTTGCCTTCTTTTAAGTCAAAACTGGAAGCTGGAAGCGGTTGTTTTTCAACCCTTGACCAGAGACACAATCGCACTCTTCTTCCCGTCTCGGTTGAGCATGTAGTCTTGCAGGGAAGAAGACCATGGTTTATCCAAGGGAAATCCATGATGTTCACCGATCTCCCGACCTTCACACAACCAAATATGTTGAGTATTGAGACCCTTAGGATGGTGGTCCGGGTGTTCGATACCCCTTGGGAAGCAAGATGCCCGCCGATGAGAACCCTTATAGCCTCAAACCTAGGGAAAGAAGTGGGGACAAAGGGGCTTGATTCGACCAGCTAGTCAATAACCCCTATCTCCTAGGTTCCCCACAGCCATCTTCGGCTGATATCGATATTACAAGTCCCCTGAAGAGACATCAGATACTCCAAGTCTTTGGAAAGTCGACACCGGCTGTCCTCCGCCTACAGTATGAGCATTTACCTCCCTTTTGCTATTACTGTGGAATGCTGGACCATACTCTAGCGACTTGCAGAGCAGCACCTCCAGGAACTCGGCCCACCGAGACTCCATACAGGGACTAGTTGCGAGCCTCGTCGACGGCCCCGGGGTATATTGAACGCAGTCTGCTGCATCCGAGTATCCAACCTCTGGTAATACTAACAGGCACCCCAACGGGTATCTTTGACTACTCCTCTGTTTCAGGTCTCCGTCATGGGAAATAATTGATGCTTAGGACGGAAGACGTCGACAGTACAGCCGACACTATAGTTTAGAAATGGGATATGATGTACCCCACATTCAAGCTTATTTCGTTTTCTCTAGACAACCCAACTCCGGGCAGCCAGGGAGGAAGTAGGGACAGGGGAAAGAAACCGAGGGAAGACCCCAGGTGGTCACGGGGAGGTCAGTCAGCTGGCGCCAAGAAAATTTTTGACAATTTTTTTTGAAGGAGACCCGGGGAGCGAACAGTGGACCTAGCAAACACAGGAGCATTTCTACATACACTACACCCCCCAGGAACTCAGGGGTTAGTGGTCTTACATGGAACGAGGGAATCAGCGAGATGAGAAAGCTTGAAGGGGCTACCTAAAGTCCCCATGCAGGACAATTCAGGTCAGGGCTCGAGACTACCACACCCCAAAGGAGACGAACCTTCCAACAGTTGGAAGATCAAATGAGTGTCCATGACTCTTTTTTTGCGAATGTGTCACCTCCAACGACGAGGGTTGGAAAGCAGCCCCTTCGAGAGCCATGATAGGCCTTTACGGAGGCGGGGTGATAGAAGTTTTAGCCCCTCGAAGGGGAGCGAGCCTCGTTTCGTATGGGCGCGTTTCTTGGGATGACCTCCAAGTTGGAAGAATGAGCTAGGCCTACCACGTGGGGTATCTAGACTCCTTGGCTCATTTATCTGGGCATATTTTGGTTTCTACCACTGATCTACAGGTTATTTGTAGAATCTCTTTCGTACTCAAGAGTGACGGGTTATTTTTTCTTTTAAGAAAGGGATACTCATACATATTTCTGGATTGTTTTGGACTGCGTCCCAATTTCTTTCTGCAGACTATTTCAAGTGTAATTTTTGATACTTGATAATCAAAGGCACACTTGTATTTTCAAAAAGAGAGAGAGAGACATAGGTTAAATCCTTGATTATAATTTTTTGGGATAATTCCATTTTAGTACCCTAAAACTTTCGGATTTCGTTTTTAGTACCCTAAATGTTTTTTGTGCCACTTCAGTACCCTAAATTTTCGTTTATTCCAGTTTAGTACCCTAAATCATTTTTATTTTTCAAAAATTCAATTTGTTTAAACTACCGAAGGGTAGTTTTGGTATTATTATAAAAGATAGGGTCATGTGCAAGGCACATGACGTTTTTCCATCCAAAAATGGATGGAAAATCAGACATTGGGTACTAAACTGGAATAAACAAAGATTTAGGGTACTGAAGTGGCACAAAAAAACATTTAGGGTACTAAAAACGAAATCCAAAAATTTTAGGGTACTAAAATGGAATTATACCTATTTTTTTTTTGAATTTTTGCACCAACCGGCGAAAGACATACCCTATTTAAAAAGTAAATTGTTCTCTTATTATGGGTCCACTTTTACCCTTTCGGTAAGTAATAGGTTGTTGGTTCGATCTCAAACTACACGTAAAGAAAATTAATTGTGTGCTATTGCCTTTGACCCACTAAGAACATTACCTAATAAATCAAATATAAATGGGTGTTACCAATAATACATAACAGCCCCACCTACTTGTTGATTCCTACCCCTTTTTGCACCTAATTTTTATGAAACTTAAAAGAACGATGCCCGGTCTATGAGCTATATGGGGTTTGAGTCAACGATCCTCTATTGCCACAGGCACTCTCAACTTTACTCAATTTTTTTGAACCGAAGAAGAAAATTTCATTAAATCTTAATAACCATTACATCGATGTGCGTCAGGAAACAGACTTTATGACCATTTAAAAAGGACAATACGTAACCGCTACTCACGGTGTTTTGGATGCCATAAGGGCCACCAAAAACAAGTGCGAAGATGGTACTGGAGGTCATACTCCGGAAAATTATCGCAGCAGTAATGGTCAAGGATTCCTCTAATAATGGTGGAAATATACGCGAATCAACCGCCATCCGTGTGATATAATTACGAGTTATTTTTCTTGATTTTTTATTAGACCATAGATTAATCAAGAATAGTTCAACTGAATCGAAAATAAATTGATATAATCTGTTCTCGCATCTAATACAAATATATCAAAAGACCTGAGAGTGGAGCTAGTTTTATTTACGTCCGATACACTTCTACATCCTTAAAAGAGATATTGTGTAAGATAGGATGAAATGCCTTCCTAGTTACTATGGCCATGATCAAATTACCAATCATCTAAACATCAGTTTGTATTGTAGGGAGGAATTCACTTATCCCTTTTGACTTATACTAAACCCAACTTCTCTTTGATGCTCCTTGTATTGTTGTGGTGGCCCCACCAGGTTTGGAAGTGTTAAATGCTGTTGATACAAGGGTTGACTTGAACATGGTTCCTTTGGATGGACTGCGACAGGAAGGTGTGGATGTGCAGGTTGTAAGAGATGAAATGCTTGGTCTGATGGAAGTGGGTGGGTCCAGGGCACGAGCTCCTCAAAAGTTTAAGCGGATTGTGAGTCCCAGGGCAAGTATTTCTCGTAGCAACTCGGCCCTGGGTATTGATAACGCTTCGAGTTTGGGTAAAAGAAGATTGGAAACCGGTGAGCAGATGGTGGAGTTTGGAACTACTCTGGTTCCTGATTCGCAAGAAGCAGAGCCGATGGAGTTGGCGAGGGTTGCTAAGCAGCCCCGCCAGTGCCAATGATTCTTATGGCTTGGAACTGCCGGGGGCTTGGGACCCCCTGGGCAACACAGTTCCTAATCGAGCAGACAGCTCAAAAGACACCCGATGTGTTGTTTCTCTCTGAAACAATGTCTAAGAAGCGTGCAATAGACAATTTGAAGGTCAGATTGGGGATGGATGGTGCTTTTTGTGTGGACGGGTCAGGGAACAAAGGAGGGTTGGCGATGTATTGGAGAAATAAGGACGATGGGGTATTAAGAAATTACTCACCAAATTACATTGATATGGAGGTGACTACTGCAGAGGGTCAACGTGTTCGTGTCACAGGCATTTATGGAGAGTCTCGGAGGGACAAACGAGTAGAGACATGGAACTTGATTCGAGGGCTCAGTGGTAGGTCTGATTTACCTTGGATTCTACTGGGCGATTTTAATAACACGTTGTCGGACGAAGATAGGTGTGGGGGGCTACCGTATGCTAGATCCTTATTACAGGGTTTCAGAAGTGCTCTGGAGGATGGAGGACTAAGAGACCTAGACATTGAAGGTCACAGGTACACGTGGGAATCTAGCAGGACCGGCTCGAGAACTGAGCTACAACTTGATAGAGCGGCCATTAACAAAGGTTGGGAGATGTTGTTCCCGGATACGTATCTAGTACATGGCGGCTTGTCCACCTCAGATCACGCTCCTATATTGGTTTATGGTAGTGGAGCCACTTTCGAGAGAGGAGTACGAAGATTTCGTTTCGAAGAATCTTGGTGCAGGCGGGAGAATTGTGAAGAGGTAATTCGAGAGGCTTGGGGTTCGGACTTACATGAGAATGTTGGAGCAAGGTTGAACAGGGCGGCGGACAGGTTGGAGAGATGGGCTGCTGCGAACTCGGACACTTTATCCAAACAAATCCGGGACTGCAGGAGAGAAATGGATGGTTTGAGGGGAAGACGGGATAGACGAAGTGGTGATCGGATCCGTTCTTTAAGACACACTTTGACAGGGTTACTCCTGCAAAGAGATGATCATTGGAGACAAAGGGCGAAGCAGCACTGGCATGCTGGAGGTGACAAGAATACGAGATACTTTCAGGCCAAAGTTTCAGCCAGAAGGAGAAGAAATAAAGTGTCCAACTTGCTGGATGACCAAGGAGTACGGAGAGACTGGAGTTCAGGTTTGGATGATGTGATTTTGTCATATTTTACTAACCTCTTTACTTCGGAGTCACAGGGGATTGATGAGGTCAGCGAGCTCGTCCCTAGATCCATAACTACCGAGCAGAATGAGTTCTTGTTGAGGCAGGTTGACCGTGAAGAGGTCCGAAAAGCATTGTTCAGCATGTTACCGTTGAAAGCCCCGGGACCGGATGGCTTCAACCCGGGGTTTTTCCAGCGTTACTGGCATATTGTGGGAGATGACATTGTTCGGTTAGTACAAGATGTATTTGAATCTGGAGAGCTTCCTTCGGATTTAAATGACACTAATATCATCATGATCCCGAAAACAAGGAGGCCGAGTAGAATGGAGGAGTTTAGACCCATCGCCTTATGTAATGTTGTGTATAAAATCTTGACTAAGGTGATAGTGTTACGTATGAAGGAGTCGATGCAACAGGTGATCTCATACTCTCAGAGCGCGTTCCTCCATGGACGTTTGATTACAGATAATATAATAATTTCGGGTGAAGTGTTGCATGCTCATAGAGGTATCAGGCATAAAGGTGCAGGTCGGTTGGCTATGAAAGTTGATATGCGAAAAGCCTACGATCGTGTGGAGTGGGATTTCTTGGAGAAAGTTCTGAGTCGGATGGGGTTTGAGGAAAGATGGGTTCAGTTGGTTATGGTGTGTGTGCGAACACCAAGATTATGGGTCACAGTGGATGGCCGGAGAGTGGGTCCGATAGCCCCGGAGAGAGGTTTACGTCAAGGAGATCCGTTGTCACCGTACTTATTCATAGCTTGTGCAGAAGGGCTTTCGAGACTTATTGGTAATTACGAGAGTAGAGGTTTGATACATGGGCATAAAGTAGTAAGGGATGCTCCGTCAATCTCCCATTTATTTTTTGCAGATGATAGCTTTCTGTTTGGGAGAGCGATGGTCGAGGAGGCTTTGCACTGGAAGGAACTCCTCGGGATGTATGAAAAAGCCTCTGGGCAGCAGGTTAATGTGAGAAAATCCTCTGTTTCTTTTAGCCCTAATACTCCGGAGGTTGTCCGACATGAGATAGTTGGAGCTTTGGGTATGACCAGGGTGGACGATGTTGGCTCGTATTTAGGGGTGCCTGCGGTGTTGGGGAGGAGTAGAGTTAGAGCTTTCAGCTACATTAAAGAACGGATACAACGCAGACTGAGTAGTTGGGATGAACAATTGTTGAGTAAGGCGGGCAAAGAGGTTTTGCTAAAGTATGTAATTCAGGCTATGCCAACTTATACCATGAGTGTTTATATGCTTCCGATTACTTTGATCAGGGAAATTGAATTGGTCATGAACAAGTTCTTTTGGCATCATAACCAGCAGGCATGATCAGGTGTTCGGTGGAGGAGTTGGGCTGCTCTCTGTGATCATAAAGGGGGAGGCGGGCTGAGTTTTAAGAACCTGCATGATTTTAATCTAGCTTTGTTGGGGAAGCAGGGTTGGCGGCTGATACAATATCCTGATAGTTTGGTGGCTCGGGTACTTAAAGCGAAGTATTTTCCTTTGTCAGATTTCACTCAGGCAAGGATTAAGGCAGGAGCGAGCCCAATTTGGAGGAGTATTATGGAAGCCCAGTCTATGGTTCAAAATGGAATCAGGAGACGGATTGGGACGGGGGAGGAGACTTGGGTAGCAAGGGACCCTTGGACGTCTTCTCCTTCGGGTATCCTTTCTGAAGTGCCAAGAGTAGCGGAGGATTGGAGAGTTAGTAGGCTTTTGAAGCCGGGTTCCAGAGAATGGAATGTTGATTTAATTCATTCGGTTTTTGCTCAACAGGAGGCGAGTGAAATTTGTCGGGTTCCACTTAGCTTTAGAGCTGATCGGGACGTGTGGTATTGGGGAAAAGCCAAAGATGGTAGATACTCGGTCAGACAGGTGTATAGGGAACTTCAGGCTCTGGGAGGCAGGTGGATAGTGGATGATGGAAATGATTTTTGGAGGAACATGTGGAAACTAAAAGTTCCGCCAAAAATTCACCATTTTATATGGAGGGGTGTTTCTAATGTTTTACCTGTCGCTATGAAGTTAATGGAAAAGAGAGTGGATATTGGGCCGGAATGTGTCCATTGTGGGGAGGACGAGACTGGTGTCCATGCACTCTTTCGTTGTTCTAAAGTCGTGGAGGTTTGGAGTAGAATACCGGCCGTTGTGATTGGAGATGGAACCTCGGTGGGGGAGGTTTTAAAGGTGTGTTGGGAAGGGATGACCCGAGAGCAAGCGGCTTTCATGGCCGTGGTGTGTTGGGAGATTTGGAGAGCTCGAAATGAGCTGGTTTGGAACGGGAGGCAGAGACCGGGTGAGGCCGTGGTTAGGGCAGCTGAGAACCTGCTTTCATATTGGAAGTTGGCCCAAGTTTGTCCGGGGTTGAAGGTTGACGGGGGGCGATCATGTCAACGATGGCGGCGTCCCCCGGAGGGAAGTAGAAAAGTTAACGTGGATGGGGCTACTGGTGGTTCCGTGGGAGGAGGTGGCGGTTTTATTTGTAGGAATGCTGATGGTTTGGTGGAGGGGTGGCGGTGTGTCCTATTTTCTGGAATTTGGGACCCGGAAACAGTTGAAGCCCTGACGGTGAGAGCGGCCTTGGTTTGGGTCCAGGAGAATGGATGGGAGACCGGGGTCATCGAGTCTGATTGTATGAACGTTGTGCTTGCCATTTCCAAGGAGGAACCAATTCTGGCTCCAATTGGAGGTATTATAGATGATTGTAAGACTCTCTTGCAGGATCTCACTGGATTCAGGGTGGTTTTTGCTCGAAGAGAGGCTAACAAGGTGGCACATGAGCTGGCGACTAATGCGCAGGATTGGATTAATCTTGATTTTGATTGTAATGCTTTTCCGGGGCCTATTTCAGGCCTTGTGTTTGATGATCTTGCGTAATAATATTCCAGTTTTTCCTCAAAAAAAAAAACCCAACTTCTCTTTCTTTCTATTTTTTTGGGGTATATTGATTCATGGGCATATGGACCACACCACTTTTTCTATAAGAACTTCAATATATTTATGAACTCATATACACAGTTGGATATCACAGACATATTGCATGCCAGAAGAGGGTTGTTTGGCTCTAACTTGGTATTTGTGCAACCCTGCCTCAAATCCTAGCTCAGCCGCCACTTTTTCTCACCGACTTCGGCCACGACCACCACGACTATAGCTGTTGTCGACGAGGTTTCTCTCTCCCCTTTAATCCAACCTCTTCTCCTTTTATTCTATCGGTTCTGTCGCTGTCGTCGGTGTGGTTCTTCTGCTGGAGCCGTGCCGAGCTTCCCGAGACGTTCAGGCCGGTCTGGTTGCTGCTGCTCTGTCGCGATGAGTGCTAGTCGTGGAGCTTGAAGATGGGTCGTTGTTGCTCTGTCGTAGGTGCGAGCTGCTCAAAAGTCGGTCAGATCTGTCTCGTCTGGCTGGTGCGGTGGCATCTCCTGTCACCGGTGCTTCAGCTTCAGGTCATCGTTGCTCTTTCCTGGTGAGACCCGGATCTAGGCTTGCTGGAGAGGAGGCTTTTGCCTTCGCCGGAGTCTTGCTGGAGCGGTCTGCCCGGACTTCGGTCGCCGGAAGTAGTGTGCGCCTTCGTTGTGGGTTTGGCTCAGATCTACGAGTTTGGCCCTTGCTCAGCCTCCTTGGTCCGCTGCCCTCTAGCCTTGACCCTCTCTGGTGGCGCGAAAGGTTATCCCGGCCACCTCGAGCTTCACAGATGCAGAATCGCTGCTCCCCTCTCTCGGCTTTGGTTTGAAGAAATTCTGGTTCCCTCTATGCGTTCTTGGTGCTGGCTGAAGCGTCAAGCGGACCCTCCGTGAGTTCGAAGTCGTTCGAGTCTGCTGTCGCGCAATTTCACTTGCGTCCTTCACCTGCACATGTCAGAGTGGTTTGAGACGAGGTTCTCACTAAAGGGACTCTCCGACGAAAGTAGAGGCGCGTGAGGTCGTGTGGTGTCAGCTCGGTTCGTTGCTAGGAAAAACACTCGGTTCTAGGGTTTGGCTTTGGGTGGTAAGGTCTCTTTCCTACTCTAATTATTTTCGGTTTCTACTCTCTCCCCCTTCATCTTCATTAAATTAGGGTGATCCTGGTGTTTCGGGCCACTTTGGTGGCCTGGCCTTGTCGGATCTCGGTGCTGGCCGCCGGAGAGGACACTGAGCATTCGCTCTCGATCTCCTTGATTGATCTGCTGATTTGGGGGGGTTTTCTTGGCCGATTGCGGTGATGGCCGTCGGCCCGACCTTGCAACTCTTTTTTAGGGTTCTGGTTCTTGAGATGGGAGTAACTATAAATGCGGAACTAATTTTTGGTAGGGGTGAGTTGGGTTGGTTGAGTTGTTGGAGTCTTTGGACTTTTGGTGCTTCATGGTTGGGAAATCTGGTCATTAGGACTGTTTTACTACTTTGTGCTTCAAGTTAGTCAAATTTGGTGCTTAGACCTTTTCTTCTTGAGGGTCTGCGTACCCTTTCATATTCATTCAGGGTCTGCGTACCCATTCATAACTACCTTTTCATCTTCATTCAGGGTTGTAGCAGTTGGTGTGGTCTTTTTTGTTGGTGAGTCTGTAGCTAGACTCCTTCTACTGTACTCCTCTTCCTCATTGAGAGAGGTTTTCTTTTATAAAAAAAATTGCTTATCAAAAAAAAAATATACATAGTTGGTTTAATTATTAACAATTATTTTGAGTGTAATATGGAATTTTTATTGATACGAAAATCAAGTAATAAGTAGATAAATAGTAATAAAAACAATTCAACAGACGAAAAATCAAAAGGGTAACCCAATGTCCTAACCCGTGTGGGGTGCTCAACCCTGTAACAGAGTACCCGACTATGTCAGGGAAATTAAAAGGAGACATGCTCATACTTCTGGGACGATATTAGGAGGTGTCACCATATTTCCTAACTCGACCTTACGTCCGAGGATATAGAAAATATGTGGGTTGCACGGGTAATTAAGGAGAATTCCAGGAAATGGAGGGGGGATCAGGGGTCAAGGGTTGCACCAAACATAGCAGGGCGGAGTGTGCATCCCCACACACACTCCGCTGCACAGCGAGTTAATAATTTTTCTTGTCGAATCTACTTTGCAGACCTTGCCTCTTTTGCCCCGGGACGACTTGTATCTTGCCCATCATGTGGGGATCCCAATCCCGGAGCAGTCCATTCCGATCGTCCATTACTAGGAATGGGCTAGTTACCCATACGAATCCTTCATATAAGGCATCATCGTCAACCCAATTCAGACAACCCCGCACGGCTCGCCATTGCTTCCACTCCAAAAGGTACCATCTTGGGAGTTTGGGGGTAACTATCACAAGGGAGCCCACATGCTAGGTTCTAGTAGATTCCAACGCGGGGTTCGCCGACGGCATGATAATTAATCACAACAAGGGGAACTTTCAATATATATGTTTGGAACGATCCTTGCGATCCTCAATCGAGAACTCTGAGGTGTTGAATCCCCTCGAGTGTTTTAGCTGTCAGATAGGGAGAAACCCAGCCACGTCCTACGATGTTCATATCGCGATCGATGGGGCCATCTGTCCTTTCCTCAAGGGTATAAGGGAAGGGGATCCAGAGATAACTCAAGGTTGGGAAACGTCCCTAGGGACACGGCCACTATGGGTGATCGTTCGTTGGCCGCGCCAGTCCCGACAAGGAAAAAGTAGGGTGTGGTAGTCGGGAGTGGTTTTGGTTTGACCTTTATTGGTTCGTCGTCGTCCTCCCGATGAAAGTATTGAGGCAGTATTCTTTAGGCGGTGTGTGGGATAGGAGGAGGGAGGCGGGTTGGCTGCGACATCGGGTGAAGGGAGGGGAAGCCGGGGTATCCGGTTGTGTTCATGGGTCGTCGGATACATTTATTCCAGATCATGGCCGAGATTGGTTCGAGCTTTGATGTGGTGGAACAAGGAGTTGTGGACGGGAGTTGGCAGGTAGAGATGGTGGAGGATAAGCGAAGACGGTGGAGGACTGTGGTGGTTATGTGAGAACTGAAGTCGGTGCACTGTGTAGCGAAGAAGAAGCTCTACCAGCAACAAAATAATTTTACTATTTATACTTTGAACAATAACAAGTATTAACAAATTTTATTCCTCTTATATAAGTTTCAAGAGTTAAAATATTATGATTGGAATGAGAAATTGTGTTCAATTTTTGTTTATTATTTTCAATAAACATTTGGACTCAACCTCTTGAGTGAGACAAAAAGAAATAGAGAAAAACATTTATAAATGTTATTTTAGTGCATTATGAAGGTTTTTGACCACTGAACAATTGGCATATAACGAGTGTCCCTGACTAGTCAATGAGCCGCTTTGTTCCTAGTTCTTTTTACAAATTGGAATGAAATTCTTTCGTTTTGAACGGTGTTGAAAAAGACATATAGGCGAATTGAAAGTAAACTAAGACGAAACCAATGAATACTACTCAAGGTGTTGCATAGATGTTGCATACTCTGTAGAGTACGACCAAACCTGAATCTGTTAACTTCATAGGGAAGCTAGGCTCCAACCAGTGGTTGAAAACCGAACCTAACCTCATCAATTTCAATGGGAGGAGAGCGAAGATGGTAGATGTGATTTACGGATCTCTCCCGATAAAAGTCCCTAAATCCTTGGGTAGAGGCCCTGAATCTTTGCTCACTAATCATTAACCTTGAATAAAGGAATAAAACATGTAAAGTAAAAAAGTCCAGAGGGGTCAAGGAGGGTGCCACGGTGGAGGCCAGGGAGAAGGACGCGCCAGTGGCGGCTTCAGAGACGACGGGTGTTGCTTAGGAAAGATGATCCGATACAGGGAGGTTGAGGGGCTCCGAGGCGGCGAGAATGACTGATGTCAAGGTGAGCCAGACGACAACCACTAGGGTTGCAGATGGGAGACCGAACAAGGCCGGGAGACACGTCGTTGGTGGCGGGAGAAGCCAACATCACGGTGGCTAGAAGCGGTTTGAAGGAATCTCTAGCAGAAAAAATCCTAGTAGAGCTCATAAGGAAAACCCTACTAGTTGTATTCCGTTGTTTACAAAGTAATTATATTATTGAAACATTTTTATTATCTAAGCCTGGTGGTGAATACCTCTCACTCTGAATACATATTTTATCACTGTGAATGCTTGTTTTATCACTTTTAATTTACATGTGTTTTTATCAACTCGATATGAAATGTTGATTGTCGATTTTTTCCGTACATCTAAATATATTCAACACTGATCTCGATAGACAGTCCTTGGGAAAATAAAAGTATTGGCACAACAACGAAGCCAATCAAAGTTCAAACGAAGCAAGAATGAGCAAATTAGTGAATTCGTTAAGAAAAAAAAGTAATGTTCCAATTTACCAAAAAAAACCTTGCCACTTACCCAACTGTCTTGCGTTTTATTTATAAAGTCAACATTTCATTTCATGTATCGATATAACATTTGAATGACTTGGATTGATTCTCACGGTTCTCAATAGATTTCCCCTCATGTTTATACATATATGTATTTATGAAACTTTCAAAAAAGTTGTCACGCCCCAAATCCGGTATTGACCGGACTCGAGACGTGACTTAAAGATAAAACAAGTAGAACAACAAAAGTGTCTCAAATCCAATATAACTCTTCCAAGTTTAGTTCAATCAAAATATCTCAAGTAGAGACTCCAACATAAATTCTTTAAACATATTGTTCATAACACCAAAGTAAAACCATAAACGTCTCTAAAGATAAATGCACCCGAACCCACTGAAACTCCCGAGCCTCGAGTCCACTACTCATCAAGGTAGCCTGTAAAAACAGTAAACAAACAAGTAAGGGTGAGCTTACGCTCAGTAGGGAAAATAAATAACAAGGGTAGCCTTCAAGTTTAACAATTGGAAATTCACAAATTCGATCGAGTCTCAATAATACAAAGAACCAAGAAGAAGTTGAAATACGAAAAAGAACGGGTATTTAACGCCTTTAAGAAGATAGCAATCATTATAGAAAGTAAGGGAGACAATAGACTTCTTAACAATCAATATAAGATAGAGCGTTTAAGTAATGCCGTGGGACATGAAGTCACCACCCTCCGATTCACAATATTCTTTGTGTCATATCGGATTTTCACTCAGCCCAGAGGAGACACATACATCGGATTACCGGGAGTATCCCTCGAAGGGTACATAACGTCGGAATCTCTGGAAATGTCACCAAAAGACCATATGTCATCGGGACAAGTAGAATAATTTTCCCTCGATCCAGAGGAGGCACATAAATCGGGCTACCGGTAACAATCCCTGAGGGACGCTTATCGTCGAGATTCTCGGAAATGCCCCCAAAGGACCATATGTCATCGGGAACCATGGTAATGCTCCCGCAGGACACATACACTCGGGTGAATCAATAAGTAACCATTCCCCGCAGGGTAAACCATCCAACTGCCCCGCAGGGTCCAATAACCAATGCCTAGCAGGGTCCAATAATCAATGCCCCGCAGGGTCCAATAACCAATGCCCCGCAGGGTCCATAACCAATATCCCGCAGGATCAACCAACCAATGTCCCGCAGGGTCCAATAACCAATGTCCCGCAGGATCAACCAATATTCTCAAAACATACACAAGAGACTAACACACCAACACATCAGACAACCGAAGCTTAGCAAACCACAATTCTATCACAACACACAAAAGGGATCCATATACCTTTACACTTACCGTTAAACTTACCAATCGCGTTCCATCGGCCTACCATTCACCCGATCGTACCATTTAGCACAATCAATTACACTCAATATTCATACAATCATTCATCCAAGCATTCGATCCAATAGTCATTCAAGCATTCAAGTTCAACATTCAAACCATCTAGTTGTATTAGACTCTTATCCTATCCAAACTAGGCAAACCAAGCATGTGAGGCAACCACAAGCAATCCTAGGGCTCATCTCAGCCTTTCTACCAGTAAATCAATTCCCAAGTATTGAAAGCGAGTTACACTAGTTATTCACATCTTAATCATGCACACTAGACACGTCCGGTTATTAGCAATTGAAAGACGATTATTCTAGTTGTTCGCATCCTATATGCATTTCTAGGACCTTTCCAATTTTATTAACCTAATAGACATACTAGGTATCGAAATGCACGAGGAGTTAGTACTTTCCCTACCTTTTGGTCTTCCTCTAATAATACTCCTACCTGCTGACGACCGGGCCAACTCCGTCTGCTCAGGCGAAGTCCAAGCTCCCGGGCAAAGTCCAAGTTTGAGTATGATTTTTAACAGATAAAAGGGTCCAATTAAAACCGGTAATTGTCCAAAGGTCCTCTGATGTCGAATTAGTCCTTTAAATTAACCAAATTAAATTTATTACATAAATAATTAACCTAATTTAAAAAAATGATTTTCTTTAAAACCGGGTTGACCCGGATCCGAGCCCAAACCCGATCCAGAACCTGGACCTGGTTCTAGACCCGGTCTAGACCTGGTCTCTTGTCATGGGCCTGGCTCAAAGTCAAAGCCCGAATTGGAGGCCCAAACTTCGTGGCTCGGCTCAGCAACGGAGAGGGCGACGAGTGTTTTTGGTTCCGGCTGTCGGCGGCGGCGTCAGAGAGGTTGGAAAGGATTCTCGCCGGTGTTCAGGGCGTCAGGGAACACGGTATGGTGATGGAAGGTTGGAAGTGTGAAGGACCAGGCCTCTCCGTCCAGATCTTTGGCATGCGAAGCTCGCCGGCGTGGGGTTTCCAGATCTGGAGCGCGATAGCTCTAGAGTCCTTCTCCGGTCAGACTCAGCTCAAAACGAGCGTGAAATCTCTTGATTCTCCGGTTAAAGGTGACAGAGAAGGTGAAACAACCTGGGACAAGGTCTCACCGTCACTGGGTAGGTCGGAACAGGCGCGGCGAGGTTTGGATGAGAAGGGCGACGACGGTTCTTCTCGATTCAGCGAAGAAGAAGGACCGAGAGAAGGGATTTGGGGTTTCTGGTGTGGTATTTTGCTACGGGTGGAGAAAGAGGGCGGAGAAGAAGGAGTAGAAGGAAGAAGAAGAAGCGGTGGTGGTCGGAGATGAAGGCGGCGGCGCGGATCTGAGGCTGCTCGCGAGAGAGAAGGGAGCTCGAAGAAGGAGTCGTCTCGAGACTCGTGCCAGAGGAATGAGAACGCGAACGTCGCGTCTAGGGTTAGGAATGAAGGATCTTGGGCCTCGCGCGCATGGGCTTGGGCGTGTCTTCTGGAGGCCCAACTCCAGCCCAGGCTTGCCCAGCCCAACCCTCTTCTTCTCTTTTTTTATTTTGAAATTCTTTTCAACAACACTAGTTACAAATTCCTACCCCAACGTTTCGATTTTCAAAGTATCGCCCTTTTAGAAATAAGTGGGGTTTTACAGTCTACCCCCCTTAAAAGATTTTCTTCCTCGAAATTTAGAACGAAAGCGCTCCTCTTGACCCTATCTCAGGGAACGTCCGCTCAAAACTCACAAGTGAGGGATCCGCGGCGTACTTCCGTAGTTTGGGAACACGTGGAAGCTGCTAGGCAGCGGCTCTAGTTTTGCCTGAAGATCTCAAAAGGTACGCTAATTTGCGGGGCCAACTTACCTCCGTCGTGGTCGAACCGCTAAAGGTCCTTCTTAGGCCCACTCTCAGAAATACGCGATCACCGACTGTACAACTCAAAAGGTCGAAGCCATCTTTCTGCATAACTCTTCTATCGTCTCTGCGCGGTCTTTAACCGTTCCGAAACAACATAACCTTTGCTTAAACTTTCAACACTTGAACACACCAGTTGCCCAAACTCCATGCTTGGCGGTGCAAAACCATCTTACCCAAAAAAATTAGCAAATCCAACGTGCAACGTCTCACACCAACTCAAGGAAAAAACCGAGTAAAAACACAAGCCGAATAACATCCACACACTTAAGAAAACTCAGGTAATGGTCTAGATATCCCATACCGGAATTTCCATCGGTATAGGGTCGTACCAGAATACTCGGGAAGTCGTACAAAGTCAGAACCACACACTGACGTAACTTCTCAATTTCCTCCTTAGTGACCGTTACAGGGACAATTTACACCCGAATTTAAACACTATCAAGTCAAGACCAACCACAAACAATTCTACAAAGAAGTAATAAACCGACGCATTCATCAAGACATTAGATCTCACAATCACGGCAGGGTTTGGAACGACCACTCGTTTCACCACGTCTCGTGGAAAGGTGGGGGTAACTCAATTCAAGAAATAACACAATTTACCGATATCTAGTCGGAAGGTGGCGCGCCTCAAAACATAGCACACTTAAAGGTTCATGCCATACCAAGCATGGCACACTTGTCCAATCATATCAACCTGTCACACCGAGTAAATCCTTTCAAGGTTCTCAACCTGATAACGGATCAGTCGTACCTCAAGTATTGCAATCTTAGATCATGGTAAAACCATCAAAACTCAACTGCGATCGATCAGAAGGTTATCCAACCTGTTAAGTTTCTCTTACCATTGACACTTATTCACATAGTATCAATCGACCAACTTATAAGTCGTTTCATCCGAGTCATCGCCATAATGAGTCCACAACAAGCATTGAAATCTCGAGAATTTGAGCGGTCTTTGGGGTACCTTGCGCGTAAATCTTCAAGCGTCTTTCAATCAAGTTAGGACCAGTCACTGGTCAACTCTAAATTCTCATTGTACTCTGCAAGGGCACAAAACTTGACCTATTAAGCGAGGCTTCGTGCGGTGCCCGCTTGTTATTGGTCTGGAAACTCGCGGTAGTTGTATTACGCTAACTGTTTCCGGGTCTCGTCGTGAGGTGCTCTCACTTCTACGGTGTAACTTAGCGGTTACGGTAGTCCTCGCGAAACGTTGGCGTTCTTTCTTACTCATGCCGACCAAGATACGTCTTGGTACTCGGTTCGCATTCTCCATAGTCGGCCTTGCTGGAATCGTCGTTTGATGTCGTTGTATCTCTCGATGATTTTTTACTGTAACGTGCGGCGCGAACTCTCTTCTTGATCCGCTACGTGCTTCGATTTTTGGCGTCGTCGTTGTTGACCATCTTCTTCTAAATCTGTCGCGTCGGCACCGAGCGTCGGGTCTTCGTCTTGATGCGGTCCAGCTTCTGGTGGTCTTCGTCCCTCCTTAGCGCTCCGTTCCGCTCCTTCTTGAAGTCGTGCTGCAATCTTCACGGCGGTGCGCTCGGACATGTCCTCCGTCTTCTTGGCTCTTCGGTTGACGTCGTGGGTTGGTCAACTCTGTTGGCGCGGGTCTGCCTGGTCTAAGGATGTTGGCGTCTTCTTTGGTCTCAGGTTAACCATGATGTCAACTTCGTGAACTGGTAGCGATCTAATCGGCCCCTCAAGAAAGAACTTAGGGAAAATACTTCAGTCTAATCTCACACGTACGACACACACTTGTCCAACTCTTCGCTTGTTAACCGGGGTGTCAAGACAAAAGGATCGTCGCAAAGGTTCGAATCTTATGGCCTAAAGCTTCCAGCGGGGCTAGAAGAAGATGGAGATTACGACTCTTGAGGGTTATGGGTCCACCACGATTCCGCTGCGCTACTCTGATCTTATCGTCACTCGGTCATCTCCGGTGACCGTTCAGACCGTTTACTGGTCAAGGCTGCAGCCTTTCACTGCTCGGGCATTCGTTGCAGATAGCATTCGATGAATGCCTGTTGTTTCACTAATCGCTTCTTAAAACTCCATCCGCACTTTCGAAGAAGGACAGAACGTCCCGTACTACTAGGTCTGTTACTCCTCTTTCAAACTCAAACTGACACTAGTCGGTACTCCCACTCCTCTAGTCGGTGTGTTAAGATACGGGTGGGCTTACTAGTTTTAAACTCGTTCCATCATAAAGTAATCACGAAACAATACAACCAAGTGTAATACTCAAGTGTCGGCAAACACAGAATCCCAAAATGTAAATCGTAAGCAAGTACTCTAAGCGATCTCATGATCGGTATCAAATCCCTCAGCTCGGGGCCCGGCAATCGCGTGCACTCGGCCCTACCGTATCGGAGGTTTTACTCTCGGCGGTGGTGAAGGTATCTACTGCTGTGATAACATGTTCTCTTATCCGCTCTCGTAGGCCGACCTGCGGAACGGTTTGTAGATCCATCACTCAACGGGCAGTCTCGGCCCAGATGTTCCAACTGTCTGCACGAGGGACAAACTGTGCCGTCGGGGTAAGTCCAATGGACGCTACTGCCCCAACCCGTCGTGTCCCACCGGACTGGGTCTGTGGCTGAAACAATCTTGAGGTCCTCTGCCTCCTAGGATTGCGACTCTCTGACGGCCTCAGGAAGCCACTCGGCCTCGGCCTGGTCTTCCGCGCTCGGGCAGTCTCTTGACGGTCCACCCTCAAAACTCTGGTGCTCTGTGGAAGCAGCACCCTGGGTAGTCGCTGCCCCTGCCTACCCAGTAACTGGTGTCTGACTCTGCCCCACAGCTGGGCGACTCCTGGTCCCTCTCGGGATGTAAACACGGAACATCTCGTGTACTCGTTACGTTTATAACGTATATTCATAATTCAATTTAGCTCAAGTGGTTCGATTTATCATAAAGGGATGTTCTCATGCGTCTTATAGGGATCCTACTTGGATCGTAACTACGAGGCATGTCGTATACCCGCTGCACGGATAATGCACAAGTTCAGTTTCCCAGTTTAGAACAGACGGTTAGATCAAACACAAGGACGTTCACGCGCGTCCCACAAGGATCATATAATGACCAACGACACTTAGGCTCAGTAAATATATATAATACTTTATATATAGGCAGACAAGGGCGCATCTTAGTGCGTCTCACAACAACAATCAGCGGTTCAATCAAATCAATCAACTCCCACAGGAGGAACAGTCTCAAGTAATTCACACAATCACAAGGCAACAGGCATCCCCTCGATCGGGTGTCTTCCCAACACGTGGGGTCTAGAATCATAACACGATCAATATTTATGAAACTTAGCATTTCTTTCCTTTCCACAGGTTCTCAACACTTTAACTTTTATCCACACCTTCATGTCGATCTCACGTCGTTACAACCCGATTCAGGCGTCCCCGAATCTCGTTGTAACCACTTGACATCCAACCATCACATTCAACTATAGTGGCACCCCTGAGTCAACCCGTGATAGTGCAAACATTTCAGTTCTACAGAAATTTCGGCATGACTTATTCGTATTTTCCACTAACCATCCGCTTAAGCGGGACATTTACTAATCAATTTCATAAGGTATTCAGTACACAGAGTTCTCATGCTCAGCAAAGTACACCTCATCAATAAAGTACCGCAGTACCACTCGGGTTTCTACCCTTTATTCAATTGCCACCCAATTGGATTATCATTTCAACGTCAATCCTTAAATAACAGTTAACATCTTAACCAAGTCAATACTCCAACAATTCCACACTTTAACAGTTGAATACTTCAATAAGTCAAGAAGTCAACACTTCAACAAGTCAATCAATTGAACAAGTCAATATTTCAAGTTGAGGAATCATGAAACTACCAACCAATGTGGCAACACAATTTAACAAATGGTTTACTCAACAACCAATTCACAACAGTTCGATCATCGCTCGTGGGACCAACCTTAATCTCAACCATCGGCATCCCAGATCACTGAGGCATAGCAATAGAGCATACGACACGAGTAAAGCGAATCACAAAATATTGAAAAGTTCCAACTTTCATCAAGGTGCTCAAATCATAAAGACTTTTATCGTTTCGACTCTACGTATCGAATAATTCCGACTACGTCACTGAGTACCAACTTAGACTTCCTAACTCTACCCACCTAATTGACGTTCGGTCCGAGGTTTTGAAAACAACTTCAAAATGAAACCAGGCTCTAATACCAAATTGTCACGCCCCAAATCCGGTATTGACCGGACTCGAGACGTGACTTAAAGATAAAACAAGTATAACAACAAAAGTGTCTCAAATCCAATATAACTCTTCCAAGTTTAGTTCAATCAAAATATCTCAAGTAGAGACTCCAACATAAATTCTTTAAACATAATGTTCATAACACCAAAGTAAAATCATAAACGTCTCTAAAGATAAATGCACCCGGACCCACTGAAGCTCCCAAGCCTCGAGTCCACTACTCATCAAGAAAGCCTGTAAAAACAGTAAACAAACCAGTAGGGGTGAGCTTACGCTCAATAGGGAAAATAAATAACAAGGGTAGCCTTCAAGTTTAACAATTGGAAATTCACAAATTCGATCGAGTCTCAATAATACAAAGAACCAAGAAGAAGTTGAAATACGAAAAAGAACGGGTATTTAAAGCCTTTAAGAAGATAACAATCATTATAGAAAGTAAGGGAGACAATAGACTTCTTAACAATCAATATAAGATAGAGCGTTTAAGTAATGCCGTGGGACATGAAGTCACCACCCTCGGATCCAAAATACTCTTTGTGTCATATCGGATTTTCCCTCAGCCCAGAGGAGACACATAAATTGGATTACCGGGAGTATCCCTCGAAGGGTACATAACGTCGGAATCTCCGAAAATGTCACCAAAATACCATATATCATCGGGACAAGTAGAATAATTTTCCCTCGATCCAGAGGAGGCACATACATCGGGCTACCGGTAACAATCCCTGAGGGACGCTTATCGTCGGGATTTTCGGAAATGCCCCCAAAGGACCATATGTCATCGGGAACCAAGGTAATGCTCCCGCAGGACGCATACACTCGGGTGAATCAATAAGTAACCATTCCCCGCACGATAAACCATCCAACTGCCCCGCAGGGTCCAATAACCAATGCCTAGCAGGGTCCAATAATCAATGCCCCGCAGGGTCCAATAACCAATGCCCCGCAGGGTCCATAACCAATATCCCGCAGGATCAACCAACAATTTCCCCGCAGGGCCCAATAACCAATGCCCCGCATGGTCCATAACTAATATCCCGCAGGATCAACCAACCAATGCCCCGTAGGGTCCAATAACCAATGTCCCGCATGATCAACCAATATTCTCAAAACACACACAAGAGACTAACACGCCAACACATCATACAACCGAAGCTTAGCAAACCACAATTCCATCACAACACACAAAAGGGATCCATATACCTTTACACTTACCGTTAAACTTACCAATCGCGTTCCATCGGTCTACCATTCACCCGATCATACCATTTAGCACAATCAATTACACTCAATATTCATACAATCATTCATCCAAGCATTCGATCCAATAGTCATTCAAGCATTCAAGTTCAACATTCAAAACATCTAGTTGTATTAGACTCTTATCCTATCCAAACTAGGCAAACCAAGCATGTGAGGCAACCACAAGCAATCCTAGGGCTCATCTCGGCCTTTCTACCAGTAAATCAATTCCCAAGTATTGAAAGCAAGTTACACTAGTTATTCACATCTTAATCATGCACACTAGCACGTCCGGTTATTAGTAATTGAAAGACGATTATTCTAGTTATTCGCATCCTATATGCATTTCTAGGACCTTTCCAATTTTATTAACCTAATAGGCATACTAGGTATCGAAATGCACGAGGAGTTAGTACTTTCCCTACCTTTTGGTCTTCCTCTAATAATACTCCTACCTGCTGACGACCGGGCCAACTCCGTCTGCTCAGGCGAAGTCCAAGCTCCCGGGCAAAGTCCAAGTTTGAGTATGATTTTTAACAGATAAAAGGGTCCAATTAATACCGGTAATTTTCCAAAGGTCCTCTGATGTCCAATTAGTCCTTTAAATTAACCAAATTAAATTAATTAAATAAATAAATAACCTGATTTTTAAAAAATGATTTTCTTTAAAACCGAGTTGACCCAGATCCGAGCCCAAACCCGGTCCAGACCCGGTTCCAGACCCGGTCTCTTGTCATGGGCCGGGCCCAAAGTCGAAGCCCGAACTATAGGCCCAAACTTCGTGGCTCGGTTCAGAAACGGAGAGGGCGGCGAGGGTTTTTGGTTCCAGAGAAATGAGAACGGAGAGAGAAGGAAGCTCGAAGAAGGAGTCGTCTCGAGACTTGTGCCAGAGAAATGAGAACGCGAACGTCGCGTCTAGGGTTAGGACTGAAGGATCCTGGGCCTCGCGCGCATGGGCTTGGGCGTGTCTTCTGGAGACGCAACTCCGACCCAGGCTTGCCCAGCCCAACCCTCTTCTTCTCTTCTTTCTTTCTTTTTTTTTTTTTGAAATTCTTTTCAACAACACTAGTTACAAATTCCTACCCCAACGTTTCGATTTTCAAAGTATTGCCCTTTTAGAAATTAGCGGGGTTTGACAAAAGTTATTCTTGACATACTAATCTCAACGAGTCTACGAGACTAGTTGGCCCTTGCTTTCCTTTTTCATAGGTGATCTTCCGACCTCCAGCGCGGTCAAGTTTGTTTTCCACATGGAGAGAGCCAAGGACATCCATTTAGGGCTAGGGAGAGCCATGGACATGCGTCGAGGAGCAGGTTTCGGGCGCCGCCTCTCTAGTGAACGTTAGGTACGAGTCTCGTCTTTCCCCTTCGTCGTCGCCTCCCCCGCGGTGGTTACGAGATGACAATGACTGTAGAAAGCTCCAAACTTATCCGACCATTGGATTTGGGATCCGGGGTGGGACGGGAAGTCGGCGTATCGTTCCACGACACCGAGGTCGAGTTACCCTAACGAATCAAGATGGCGGGCTTATCGATATCCTTCGAGCGGGGCATCCCAATCTGGTCCGAAAAACAAGATCTATCATGAGGTGATCGACTAGTCACCTATACAGTTCTTGGTTCCTTCGGCAACTACAATCCTAGAACGATTTATTGTTTTGTAGTACTTTTATGGTTTCTATTTCAGTTCTTAGTACGTTGGTATTTCCTTATGTTGTATATGATACAAAATAGATTTTTCCACAAGCCCAAGAGCGCTAGAAAACTTATACGGCCTCAGACATACCCTGGAACCTAGGATCTTTTGATCCATTTTCGTTACTATCAATTGACATGATCAATAAAATACTATGTCTTTTTATTAAAAACAAGTTATTCTTCCGAATTATTTGTCACACTGAATATTTTATCCTTCTCTAATTTTAAAGATAAGTTCCAAAATATTATGAAGCCAAAGCAAAATAGTTGTTGCAAGGTCGAGAATCAGCATGGGAAATCTACTAACATATTAGAGTACTGACCCTAAGCTCAACTATCTGCCAAAAAAATAAGACAAAGTTTCAACCCAATATGTACCCATAATCATTTAATAAAATAAAAGAGAGGGTCAAATTAATTAATACTTAATTCAGCTGTCATTTTCAACGGTATCGGACAGTGTAATCTTCACACACAGAAGTCATGCACCACATCACATGAATCGCAGAAACATTGCAATACGAACAAAAAATAAATATCGATCCACTTAAAAACATAATAGATCTGTGATGTTTTTGATAATTGATGAACTAGGATCACATCTTCTCATGCCGGACGATGTAAATTATTACAAACAGTTAATTACTCGACAGGACTTTCTGCATTTATCCCAGAAATTCAACATTATACAAAAACAAAAGGGATAATTCCTCAAAATTATCCTAAAGTTTCGTCCAGAAACGAGTTGATGTACAAAGTTTTGACCACGCTTTGTGCACGAAATTTTAGGGTAGTTTTGGACAATTATCCAAAAACAAAAACAAGAACAAGAAGCTATCATTTAAATACCTTAATGTATATTACATTGTCCGGCGATGGTGATTTTGTGATGGACGAGCTCATATTTTGATCTTGGGAGGTAGATAAGTGATTCGGAAACAGAGCAAGTCCTCTTGCAGGAAGTGTAGAGACTCACTAGACCGAACCTGTCACTTAGGCTCCTGGAGACCTTACAAATATTATCAGGCTCTTGTTCCTTGGAGCACTCTAACATTGCAGCCAAGAATGGATCTGAGCTCACCTTACCATGACCATGACCATGGTTCTTGATCTTGATCTTGTTGTGTCGTTTAGAGGTGGACAGAGGAGGCAATGGGAGGAAGAGAGATTCATCTCCTTTCTTGGAATCTTGGTTCTTGGGAATTCCCGGTAGCTTCTCCCAAGAGAAGGGCACGGCGGATATCAGCCGGAGAGGCGTCGCCGGGCTCAGGGGAGATAAGTCGTCTAGAAAACAGGACGACGACGATGAAAAGGATGAGAAGGAGGAGCGCGTCCGGCGAGAAGAGACACACTTCCTCGCCGGAGAGATTGTGCGGTCCATTTTGGGGGAAGGCAAGATTCAAGGCTGGCTCTAGTTATGCTCTGAGATATACTATCTCTAATTGACTTTACATTTCATATATAGATACTAAAAATTCCATCAAACAGACTATTATCTGTCACATCGTGATACAGAAGACAGTTAAAATGATAGATTATTCATAATACAAAAAAAAAAATCTTTATTTCAGTATAGATAAGTATTTTAAGAAAGTTCGCTTTTTATATTAATTAAGAAATATATATTTTTGAAAATCTATATATTATTCATAATAATATTTTTTGAATAATCTATTTCATTTCGGTATAGATTATTCATAATACAACAAAGGAACAGTAGGGGAGGGTGTAGGGAACTGTTGCACTGGAGGAGGTGGTGGACGGGACGAGGCCACACGCAGCGACGAAGTGAAACTCCATGGCTGGAGGAAGGGAGGGTGACGACTTGCTGTAAACCCTAGATAAGTCATCCCCACGAAAATCTCACTTTTTTCATAAATCGAAATACCTTAATTACTTCTTTAATTAATAAACAACCTTCTATATTATACGATTGAGGTCTGGGTCATAAACGTTTTTGGGACATATGGTGAAATTGTTGCAGCCACAGATCTGAAAAGGCCGAATCAACGAGGTCGATATTATTGTTTCTTTGAGTTTTTGTCCTATGTTTCAACGTTGTAGGTAATTGAGAGCCTCAATGGATTTAAGTTAGATTGTTTTACGTTGTTTGTCGTGTTAACACGATAGGAGAAACCAGGTCCTAGCGAGACTCCTACGATCAACTTGAGACAGAGTAAAATGCTTGCAACCAAGGTTGTAAAAAACGTTAGGCGCTAATTGGGCGGGAAGGGATCCTAGGCGCTAGGCAGGGATCGAGTCTGGAGTCGGCGAACTTTTGAGAGAGCCTCTTGAATAAGCCCAAATTGTGGTCATCGCATCGGCGACTGGCGAAGACGGAGTTTCCAATGATGCGAAGGTTCTCAACCAGCTTGACGCCACTTAGATCTACCAAATCGTTGGTCCAGTGGCCAAATATGTGTGAAGAGGATGGGAGGAAAGAAAATGGGGTAGGTTTAGATCTGAGAAACATGAACACTAGATATATGTGTGTGTACTGGGTGTCTTCTCCAGCGTGGTATCGACGAGGTCTAGTGAACGTGAAGGATAGATGATGAAGGAGACAATGCTTCAATTAGGTTTAGAATAGAGATGGATAGATGGATTTGATATGGATAAATGTATAGGTTAGATGAATAAATTAAAAATAGTTTTTTTTATTATTTTGTTTAACAATTATTTATTTAATTAAATTAATTTATTCTTTTATTCTTTTATTCTTTATTTTATTTTATAATTATTTCATAATTTTATTTATTATTTAATGAGGGTATAAAGGTAATTTTCTAGATATAATTCATCGGGTTTAAATGAGTAAGGGTAAAATTAGAATTTCACTATCAACTAACTGGCACATGGTGTCACATAACAGAATGGAATATTTCGTTAGTTTTTGAACTCCAAATGCTCAAAATTTTCGTGGACAGAACATAAGGGTACCAAATTGTATTAAACAAACATAAGGGTACCAAAAGGTCCGTGGACTGAACATAAGGGTACCAGGTACTTAACCTGAGTTTAAATTAATAATTGAAGACATAATTATTATTTTTTAAACCAACGACGAAGAAACTACATTAATCATGTCAATCAAAAGTTACACAAGAATCAAAAGACTTAGGGTTCCAAATATGTCCATTCTTGGACCCATCAAGGTAGTCTAATTTCCATAATATCAAAAAAGATACAATTCATATGTTCTACTAGCAGAATAACCAAAGTCATAAAGCAAAAGAACAAACAAAAATTCAAAACAAAATCGAATAAGTAAACATAAAGACGAACATAATAAACTATAGAGCTTGTGATCCTGTTGTCCAAAGAAGCATGGGATGCTTCGCACGAAGGTGATCGGTTGACATGTCGTCTTGGAATGCCATCGGAGCAAAGAAACCTAGAGTGTGGTGGAACGATACACCATCTTGTCTTCCCGCCTCCCGGATCCCAAACCCACTAGCCGGATAGCTCCCAATCATTTTTCAGTCCTTGCCATCTTGATGGGGGTTGTGGAGAAATCTCATGCAGGACATTAGTCAGTTGTGGCTTATTAGGTGGAGGTGGCGATATTGGTGGTGCTCAAAATAACTCTAGACTCAAACCTCTGAAAACAGGAAAGGTAGATTGCACACAAACAATTTCACTCTGTTCGGACTGTTCTCCTCGCCCAGACTTGAGGTCCTTCTCATGTGCCCATTTCCATCACTACCTTCTGGCATTGGAGATAGAACCAATCTAGATGGACATGCCACAATCATTGATCTCAATAGGTGACTTAGTGTCTTTCCCTCCCCTTCTCGATGATTAGAGATGAAACTCTTGGGTTGAAACCGCAGCCACCAATATAAACAGTGCTCGAAATCTGGTGTGGGTAACCAAGTGACGATGAGTCCATTTCTATCACCAACGTTAACTTCCAGTTCCATTAACTCATCATCATAGGTTATGTTCTACAAACATTAAGTGTTTTATTGTTTTTGCAATAATATTAATATAGTACTTCCTACATAAGTTAATATAATATTGAATGAAAAAATTAACTAAAAGTTTAAGATAATAATTGAAGACATAATTATTATTTTTTAAACTGTCAACGAGGAAAGAACAAATAAAAATTCAACACAAAACCGAATAATCAACTTAGACAAAAAGATATAGTTCCAAAGTTCTAAAGTGAAAGAACAAATAAAAATTCTAAACAAAAACGAATAAGTAAACATAAAGACGAACATAAGAAACTATAGATCATGTGATCTTGTTGTCCAGAGCAGTCTGGGATGCTTCGCACCAAGGTGATCGATCGGAATGTTGTCTTGGAACGCCATCGGAACAAGCCAACCTAGGGTGTCGTGGAACGATACACCATCTTGTCGCCCACCTCCTGGATCCTAAACTCACTGCCCGGATAGCTCTTGAACCTATTTCAGTCGATCCAATCTAGAGAGGGTTGTGAAGATATCTCGTGCAGGACGTTAGTCAATTGTGGCTCATGACGCGGAGGCGCTAGTGCTGGTGATGCTCGATCATGGGCGAAAATTGGAGAATGGATCCTCTTGAAGTTTTTTCACTCGTCGTTTCGAGAAGGGATTCGAATTAGAGGCAACAGAGAGGATGGAGGAATCTACTATGGTGATAGAGATGGTAGGTGGGACGAGACCCGGACAGAAGGACGCAAGTGATAGAAAAATAAAAACTAACAAGAAGATGAAAGAAATAGCAGGACATGCAAAAAGCAAATTTAACATTAAAAGACAAAAACTCTTTGCTAGGGCTTTTTCTCTAAGATATAGTTGTCGTACGTAGACAAAGCCATGGCTATGGACATGGTTATTACCATGACCTATGTCATGGTTATACTTCTAGTTTCTCTACATTTTCGCCCTTGCACCCCTCCTTTGGGTTCTGCGAAGTTTTTCTTGCTAGGGTTCCTTTCGAACCTCTAGCCACTGCGACGTTGGCTCCCTCCCGCTACCAACTACGTGTCTCTCCATCTTGGTCTTCGTCTAGCTCACCTCGGCATTGATCAAATTTATCGCCTTGGATCGGATCATCGATACTGATCAATCCCCGCTATCGCTGAACCCGCCAGTTGCGCGTCCTCCTCCCTGGCCTCCACCATCACACCCTCTGAAGCCTTCGTCGCCATCGTTGAAACTGTCTTCATCGCCCCGGCCACCGCCTTTCCCCTGGCATACACCTCCGCCCCTCCTCGACCTCTTTATCGGTTATGGATTTGGCTAATCGAATGGACTTTTTTGTCTCCTCTTGAAATAAATGATCACAAGTTCGGTTTAATACATCGGATTGAGCATGAAAGCTACACCTTGAACATCGATTATTGGGTTTGTGGAGGAATGAAAGGGATAGCTCTGCCTCGCTTGGAAGCCGATGTCAGGAGGTTCGGTCGTATTTTACAAAATATGCAGCAGTTGGGCAGTACCTTGAGCAGCAGACATCAGATTCATTGTTATTTCCTTTTTGTTCGCCTTTATGGCATCCCAACAAACCGCATGTGTAGGTTCTTTTGTCACAGAGGTATGCGTAAACCGACTTTACGGACTCGATATTATGTAATAGCTTTTATATTGTGGTCAGAGATTTTTCTAATGTACTTGTTTGTCAGTTGAAATGTAGTTAATGAAATTGTACTTTTTAGATAAATAAAAAAAACTAACACGGCATGCTCTTTAGGTCTAGTAAAATGTGAATAGGTAATTAATAATTAGTGCATTACATTGAAGACATAATTATGATTTTATGCTCTAATATTAATCTTGATCCCGCAAAATATTTGGTTTTTGTACGAATGTCTTTAATTTAAATTTAACAGAGTAGTTCCAGAAAAGTAGATGTTACACTGCTTTGACATTTGAATCATGAATATATCCGAGAATAATAGTCATACTTTTGTTAACCAGAAAGATAATTAGATATGATTTATAATTAGTCGCTAGTGCCCGGTGAAAAATCATATAGAAATGATGTCCAAAAATGAACAAGAACTCTTACGATTTGTCTTTTACTAAACACTAAATTACTTTGAAACTGACGGAGTGTAAGAATTGTCATCGCATTGAGCACTGCAGTTACAAGGAAAATCATAACTGGGCGAGAGAACGAAAGCCCAACTATTTAGCCCAAACTGAACTGTCTTTATATGAAGGATTGTGCTGCAGAATGACTCAAAGCCCACAAATATGAAACGACGAAGACTCCAATGTGAGGGGGTACAAACTACGTACATCCCATTTGTGATTAGCTTCTTGGGCTGTCATTAGAGTTTTGTTGATTGAGAATTTAGCAGCCGCACCCCTCCCCCTCTCTTTAACCCTAGCCGCCGTCTTTTTTGAGTTTCCCGTTTCCTGCCGACGACGTCGTGGTCTCCGACCATGGACGTCGTCGGTAGGTCCCCTTGATCTACTGCTCCGTTCTTCCCCCGGCTTCAAACCCCCCTCCCCCCCATTTTCCCTCTCTCATCTCAGGGCCGGCGTTAGATTTTCGTTGTTCGGTGTCTGTGTCCGCCTCCCGCTGATGCTGTTTTGTTGCCAATGGACTCGCAAGGTAGGTCTGAGCGGTGGTGGGCAGCTCCGACGGCTCGTCACGCCGCAGATCCGGCCTGAACGATTAGCTTTAGCGGGGATCTGGAGTTCGCGTTTTCTGGATTCCTCGAATCAAGGTCCCTTGTCGGACGGTGGCGACTCTGAATCGGCTATTTTTTTTTCCTTTCGTTTTTCAACTTTTCAATAACTACACTTGGTGCAAATTGGGTGTGCACTAGTTGCACGTATGGTGTGCACTTGTTGCACGGTTGGTGTGCCCGTTATGTGGCATGGTTTGGTGTGCACGTTTTGTTGCAGTTTTGACGTGCACGTGTTTGCACGTTCTAGGGCGTCCTATGTGCGTTCTAGTATGGAGTTCGATAATATTATATTATAGGCTTTTTAGTTTGGAGTCTGTAATTTTTATCGGTGGCTTGTGCGCTTTCATCAGACTGTACGTATATCACTTTGATTGATATATAAAATTGATGTCTCCCGCTTTTCATAAAAAAAAAGCATAATTATAATGGAGATTTCAGAGTATATGTGTTGAATAAAGACATTGATGGGTGAACATAAAAGACCCAAAATAAAAACTCCTCTTGAATGTGCGAGCGAATCTATTCCACCATCTCACGTTGTCGTATGTCTCTTTTGAAGAAACCCTAAACTCTAACTTATCTATGGCGTCAAATCCCTCTACCACCACTGCTCCTCTAGCCCTCGGTGTTGTCCCATCGTCGTCTGCACCATCAATAAAGTTCTCTGCATCGCCATTGAATGGAGGGCAGGCCGTCTCACCACCATGCGCATCTTCCGAGATTGTCAGTCCCTTAAAGGCCCGACGCAAATGAAAACCGGAGATCAATCCACCCGGACCAGTTACGATGTCTCTGCCACAACCCACCATAGCCATCGTGGCTTTCTCCCCGGGACTCACCACGCCGGTTCCGCCCCTCTCAAAACCCTATCCCTCCCTTCGGCGTCAAGCAACTCTTCACCGATTCTCTCTCTCTCTCTCACCCTTGGAAACCGTCCCGAGTCTCTAAGGTCTTTGAAGGCAGGCTCTAAGCAGGAAGAGGACCATGTCGACCAGGGAGCCCTGAGGAATGAGGCGTGGGCACTTCTACATGTTCCCCTTCTACTCCCCAGTGCAGACCGGATTCTGGTGATTCATTCTCTGATGGCTATCCCTGTAAGCATGCTACGTCAGCGTGGGGTAACATCGCCGCCCAAATGAAACCTTAACACCACCCGTTTTGGTACCGCTAAGCTTGAACAATGGGCTAGTTTTCAAGAGAGTCTTTCCACTTGCATTCTCAGGGAGGAAGATGACATGGAGGTGCTGATCCCTTACACACTCGTTGACCTGACTGTACTGGCGCGTCAACAGTTTGGTATGGTTGGGAAACTATTGGCCCCACGACCCCCCCCCCCACTAAAAGGAAGTCATGCTACGAATCATTCCCAACGCATGGGGACGATCGACATCGAGATTGGTCATCAAGTATATCGCCCTGGGGATCTTTGGCTTCTACTTTGAGTCCGAGGAGGCTCGTGCATGAGTCCGCGGCAACGAGCCCATGTGTTCTAATGGTCACCTCCTCTCCTTTGGGACATTGATCTGATGGCCAAGGATCTTCAAGAACTGAATCGCTTGTAATTGTGGGTCCATGCTCACGACCACCCACCGTTGGTAAGGACGAAGCCAACAGGAGAGACCATTGGAGCTTCCCTAGGAACTTGTGTGGAGGTACCATGTGACCATTCGGTTGTTCGCTGGGGAGGGGCGGTCAAGGTTCGCTTCTGGCATCCTGTGGAGCGTCCTCTCAAGCGAACCCCATTGTTGAGGTGTAGGGAATTCCTGGATCCTATATGGGATTCCCTCACCTACATGAAGTTATCCACATTCTACTTCAATTGTGGGATGATTGGGAATGTGGCTTGATGCGGGTGCATTCTAACACATAAAAGAGCCACATTATATCGAGTTATACAGGCTTTTGGTCCCGATTTTCTATCATATATTTAGATTTAGCATGAATAACTGATTTTATCGATATGTTCGGTGTTCCGATGGATTTTCGATGCATTTTGGGTGTTTTGTGCTTGTGGACCATCAAGAGGGTCGATTTTGTTCGCTCCTAAATATATGCATGACTGGTCTTGTTTTGTAGGTCTCGAGAAGAGGAATTTTTTGGCGCAAGAACGAGATCGATCGGAGCCCAAACGAAGGCGGAGCGAGCAAAATAGCGGAAAAGGAGCAAAAAATGGAGCAGCCCATCAGAGTCCGCCACGTGGAGCCGCCAGTCCAGCCGCCAGTCTCTCCTATGTGCGACACATGGCGCCTCCTCAAGTCGGCCCCGCTTGCTCGCGCGTGGTCGCCACGTGTCCTAGAGCAGCGCCAGCACAACAGCCCCTGCGGGTCCCAGTGCCAGCTACTTGTCTCCCCATGCGCCACTTGTTCCCTCTGGCCCCGCTCCAGCCGCCTCTCCTATCCTGCTGCCACCTGTCCCATCTCAGCTATCTCCCCATGCGCCACCTGTCCCTAACCAACTCTCCATTCTCCGTCTGACGCGTGTTTCCTCCGAAGCCAACCCTATTTTCTCTTCAGGGCAGCACCGCACCAAGGATTGGACATCTTCTTCATTTTTGAATTTGGCACACAGACACAGAGAAGAACCGAAGGAAAAAACACGACTTTGTATAGTTTTCTTTTTTTATTTTTTCTATAGAATTGTTGAGAGCTTTTTGTCTTAGATTATTTGTTGAGGATCAATTTATTGGGTAAAGAACCATTTGAGATTTATTTGGGTGTTGACTGTTGGAGAAGCTCCATTGTTGGCTACACAAGTGGGTTTCTTTTGGTGGATTTTCAAGAGCATCAAGGCTAGAGATTGGAAGAGGAGAAGAACAAGCTTTGGACAACTAATTCGATGATTGTATCTCAACTTTCATCCTAATTATGAGTTTATTTGTTTGTTTCTTTTCATCCTTGTATTTTCTCACCATGAACAACTAAACCTCCAATTTCTAGTGTTATGGGGGATTAGAGTAGTGATTTCTATATTTTAAATGCTTCGATTGTGGTGTTGTTGATTTGTATTAGTGTCTATGATTGATTTGTGCTTAATGCTTTACCTCCCGTGTAGGCTTGGTAATTGTTTCGAATTAGGATCTGTCGCTCGAAAGAGGAGGGTTCTAATTAAGTCAAAAATCGATCATAGGTTGGATTTAAATCCTAGCTAGAACTAGCGGGGTTAATACAACTGCAATAGCTATAGACTTGTTTGGTCAAAAGTTAGAAGTTGTCGTAGAGCTTAACGCTTTGTGTCTTCCTACATCGAGGTTCAAAAGAACTCGGTGGTTAGATTCCATTAGGGTCCGAATCGTTCGAAAGAAGTTAGGACTAGATTCGAGATAACTCGTTGCCTGTAATACAAGTCGACATAGCAACAATCGAACGTGTTCAATTTTATGGAATGAATTTGATGAACCCATGCCCTTGATCTCTCTTCACTTGATTCAAGATAAGAAAACTCTCTGTTAAATTATGTATTTTCTTTTTAGTCGTTATAGGTTTATTTTCAAAACATAAAAACTCGATTTTTACCGAAACAGTCTATTGCTCCTTTGGGCTTGATATTCCGGACTTCAAATCCGATTACTACTTGACGGCAGGTGCACTTGCCGTGCTCAAGTTTGCGCTTAAACCCGCAGGGCGTCAAGTTTTATGGAGTGCGACCGGAGGTACCAGGCATCCAACGTATGGACACATCAAAGCTGGAGTTCTAGAGGGACCCTAAGAACAAACAATATGCGCCATATTGTGAGGATAAGGAATCACTGATCATGCCACCAGGTTTTGGCCTTTGACCTTGAACAATCTACTTAAGGACCTCTCACATTGAGGCAGAAGCCCGATAGTAACCCCTAACACTGACATAACGATACAGTGGGAAGGGTAGGCGATCCATGCTGGAAAAATTGGAAAGTCGGCCAATCCTCAAGAAGCAGGGTGACCGAAGTCCCAAGACCCTCCTCGACCGGAACTATAGGGTTGAAGAGGGAGTCAACTAGAGAACCTCGTGAAGATCAGGCGAGGGTTGCAAAGTAGCCTCGCCAAGAGGAATGGTAGACAACTATGGCTTCAGGGACTTGCCTTGGGAGGGGTCCCTAGTGAAAGCCATTCTTCCTTCTGTTACTGAGAAGTTTAGGCTCGGTCGCATCTCACATGAAAACATACAGCGTTTAGGAAATACCTTGAGCAATACTCGCCAGTTTCTTCCTTTTCCTAACTCCCTTATGTTTACTTATGTGGCGATTTCTACACCGTTTATAAGGGTCATATTGTCTTAGAGTTATTTGTTCAGAGATCTTCTAAGGCTCTTTACTTTGTAATGACTTTCTTTTATTATTAATAAGATTTGCATCTTTTA
Organism: Erodium maritimum; assembly: GCA_963921825.1. NCBI lineage: Eukaryota > Viridiplantae > Streptophyta > Magnoliopsida > Geraniales > Geraniaceae > Erodium > Erodium maritimum. Next base: position 30,646,909 of record OY997595.1, read on the forward strand.
GATAATAAAAAAGGCATGGATGGGTAAGCGTCAATAAATAACATATATTAGTTATAATTAGATATATATTATATATTAATTGAAGTGAAAATTTACTGAAATTTAGGTCTCTGCCTTAGTGTTTCAAGTTTCTCTCTTTATCTCCCATTTTCATTTCTGCCCCTCTAAGCTTAAATGTACCTCAACCACCTTGACCTTATTGACGATGATCTTGTGATGAGATCAACCATGATCTCAACCACACGATTTGGGGTTCGTAATTGATGGGTACAATATTTATTTGACATATATCGTATTTCTTTTTTGGGCTCATGACCCTTGTATAAATTCGTAATGCTTAATCAATAAGAAAAGATACAATTTCTTAATTTTACATGGTATCAGAGCCTACACATGGCCATCTACTCAGATTACATGGCTAGAGGCACTAATGCCCAGCCTTCCCTTTTACCTTCCTTTGACAAGTTTTGGAAGAAGTTGCAGAAACTCCATCTTCCGAATTATATTTGTGGACAGTGCATTTATGGTATCAACAATCGTATTCAAGTATGCAGACTACAAACATGCTCATTAAGAGCCCCAACATATCGAGTTGGCCTCACGAACTATGGACACCACTCAGGCTGCAGTAGCAACCAAACATTCAATTACCACTGGTAGGTTCTGGTCAGCTGGAAAAGCATCTCAGACCATTGGTGATGACCACCACCGTTCTGCCAACAATAACCTTCCGCCAATGGTCGTTGTATCAACTTGATGTCAATAACGCCTTTCTCCATGGAGATTTACAGGAGGATGTCTATATGAAAGTTCCACAAGGCTTTTTTAGACAGGTGGAGCAGTGTGTTTGCCGCCTACTCAAATCTCTCTATTGGCTAAAGCAAGCATCCCGTAAGTGGTATAAAAAGTTCACTTAGTCTATTATCGCACTTGGTTACAAACCTTCAGCTGCAGATCACTCCTTTTTCACCTTTATTGCTCTTAGCTCATTCGTTGATGTTCTTATTTATGTGAATGATGTGGTCATTACCAGAACAGATGCCCTCCATATTCAACATCTCAAGGAACACTTGGACCAGTAGTTCAAGATCAAGGATCTAGTAAAATAGAAGTACTTCCTTGGCCTCAAGGTGGCACGCTCTCCTTTAGGGATTATCCTCTCTTAGAGAAAATATACGCTCGATATCTTGGTTGATAGTGGATTCACTGGTTGTAAGCCATCATCCTTATCACACGCACAATAACACTGTCTCTCAGTTGATGATGAACTTCTTTGCGAGAATAATGGCCAATATCGTCGTTTGGTAGGGAGATTATTATACCTAACCATCAATCAACCAGATATTAGTTATACAGTACACATTTTGAGTCAATTTAAGCATGCCCCTCGCCAACCTCATCTGGATGTAGCCTTCCATGTTTTCTGCTACCTCAAAAGTTATCCTGGGAAAAGGTTGCTCTTTTCAGCCGATAACCCACTCACTCTACGAGAATATTGTGATGGGGATTAGGCGAGATGCCCAGACTCTCGGAAGTCCACCACTGGCTATATTATGTTCCTTGTGTCGTCTCTAATTGTTTGGCGATCTAAGATACAGACTGTTGTATCTCTTTTATCGACGAAAGCCGGATATAGAGCCATAGCAGCCGCTAGCCGAGAGATAGTGTGGCTAGATTTACAGATCACCCAAAGTGCAACATTGTCATTTTTTGTGATAACCATGCTGCTATATGCATTGCTTCCAACATAGTCTTCCATGAATGAACGAAGCACATAGAAAATGAATGTCACTTCGTTCGTCAACAATTCCAGGCTGGAGTTGTTCGACCTCAGCCCATCCCTAACCACCAACAACTTGCTAACATCTTCACCAAATTTTTGGGACGTGACCGCATCATAAGCTTCTTCGTAAGTTGGTAATTATTAACCTCAATGCTCCAATTTGAAGGCAATATTGACGATGATCTTATGATGAGATCAAGCATCATCTCAATCACATAATTTGAGGTTCGTAATTGATTACTTCCTTATTTGTAGATACATTATTTATTTAACAAATATCGTATTTTGTTTTTTGGGCTCATGACCCTTGTATGAATTTGTAATGCTTGATGAATAAGAAGATAAGATAGGATACAACTACCTAATTTTACAGACATCACCACCACCACCACCTCCATTGACGCCTTACTTTCCTCGCCGTGTTGCTCGTTGTCCCCCCATGGTACGACTGATGCAATGGGGACATGGGTCCGGCGTTCGAGCGACGGCCTCATCCTCACCCCACACCGCAACCTCCTCCCCACAAATGTGGTATGGCCATTGATGGAGAATCTCTTGCCCATGAATTCCCCTCGTGCACTAACGTCATTCCGAAGACTCCACAACACAAAGGAATTCAGGTCGGCCCTATAATGGCTCCCTACTGATGCGGTAATAGAAGATTATGACCACCTCTCCAGATGACTCCGCTCGACTGATACATGTTGCACTACCCGTAGAGAGGCCCGCGTGATCAACCCATCCCTACTCGACGTCCAAGATCTATGAGGGGTACCCATCTTCGACCAGAGTGACCCATTTGTAACGAGTACTGTGCTCGTGACTGTCATCCACATCTGGTAGGTTTTCACGAATGGAGACTGCTCCACAGTTAGGAACTAGTGGTGTAGAAGGAAGTTGGAGTCATCAAGGAGACGCGAGACACTCGGGAGGCACCTCATGCACGAACCATGTTGTTCTGCATTTGCATTACTGTGGACATACACCCTCGTATGTGTCCACCAATCGGGTTAAAGAACCAGAGGGAGGACTGTTGGGTCTCGAGGTAGGGTTGGAGATGAACTAACTCGCAGCGGAAAATCAATAAAAACCAAGAGACGATTAAAACCATGAAACAACTAACAAAGAATGGATTCACAAGAGAAAAATTCAGCACTATTTCTTACCAAAACAAGAACACTGGGTAACGAATGATTTGGCTTGAGTCTCTAAGACGCCTACGTATCCATATGGGAATCAAAGCCACGTAATTCTTCTCTTTGAGGACTCAAGAACACAAAATGGAGATAAAAGCTTGCCTTGGCCGAAATTAGGGAGGGGAGGGAGAGAAAATTGTGTTTCCTATTCTTGTCTTGTGTTTGTTATGTTGAAAAAAGATGACTTAAACATAACAAACCCTACACTTGTCCAACTAAAGGCATGAGACAAGTGTGGTGACAAGTAAGGTGTAAATAGGATAAAGTATGGCTAGACAAGATGGGGTTAGGTGGTAAATCACCAACACCTTAATCCTTGTCTTGCTTACTTAGTACTAATTAATCAAGACTTGATTAATTAGTTCCATGGGCCTCTTGGAACATTGCCCGTGGCCATTTCCAACGAGGTCCCATGATTCGCTCATCGCCTCCAACCCTTCCATACCGGAAATGTCCAACATTATCCGACGCGATCAATCCCAAGGCTCCAAGCCTTGTCTTGATCTGTAAAGTCTTATTCACTTACGGGCACATGACCCAAAACCCAGTTTTGGTCATGTCCCTAGACAACTCCCTTTTAGCCATTCTCCATAAATGTGTCAATGAGTTTCATCCTCCGGTGTGACCCTTAGGTTTATGCATGTCAATAGATCAACGTAAATCCCATTTTACTTGATCCTATTTAAGTGGTTACTAGGGAGACTTTAGTATTGTCTGACACTGCATAGCGAATCGACCCTGTCGATTCTAACCTTTCCGTCGTCCCTGTCATTATCCTTTTATCTCCGATATCCTGATTGAGATAAGGCATAGAGCCGTCATCCTTATTATTCTCAATCATTGTTCCTTGATATGTGAGATGACTGAATATATGATACCCAGTATCATGTGCATGGCCATGCTATTCTTTCAGTCACTCTCGATCAAGCGGCCGAGAACCGATGTCTTTCCCATACCGTAGTATGAGGGATAAATCCCTTAGCCGTCTTTCGTGTCACTCATGTAGCCCGTCCCCAAGTCAATCTTGGCCGTTACGGACAACGTTAGGCTCAGGTCAAACTCAGTTGTTGACTACATAGCGATCACAAAGACTCCTTGGTCTAAGGATACATGACAAGCTACGACACAGAATATGTTCATGACTTCAACTATGGCACATATTCAGGGCGGGTCGTCCAATATCATGTCCCACATGATATCTATGATCAGACTCTGGAATCTCATTCCAATGACTAACAAAACGTAAGCCATAAAGAGCCATCTTTCACACTAGTCGCTTCTAGTGCAGCTTTGTTGACTAGGGACCCTTCGAGTGTGATCTATCTCGATCTATGGTTCTATTCGCATTCTTGTCATAGATCAGAGCATACATCGATATATTACACCAACACATAAGTAATATAAAGCAGCTTTAATTTTATTGCTAACGATGATATATACATTTGGACATTTACGATTGAATTACGAGCACTAAGACTAACAATCTCCCACTTGCCCTAGTTCAAATCTAAACTCCAATATGTCCCCATCCACTTTACATGTCTAACATGTTTAGGCAGCGACAGTGCCTTAGTCAAACGGTTGGTTATGTTATCATCTGTTGCAATATAGATTATCTTCACTTCACCTCGGTTCAGTATTTTTCTGATGAGGTAGATACGCCGCAGTACATGTTTGGATTTGTTATGTGATCTGGGCTTTTAGCTTGCGCAATGGCCCTTGTGTTGTCGCAAAATGGATTCACCGGGCTGGATGGGTTTTTAATAACACCCAACCCTGCCATGAATTTCCAAATCCACATAGCCTCCTTATCTGCCTCTGCAGCATCCATGTACTTGGCCTTTGTCATACATTCTCGACGGTATCTTGCTTTACGCTTTCCCAGCTAAAGCTCTTTCATTCAGCGTAAACACATATCCTGACTGACTTTTTAAGTCATCTGGATTTGTCTTGGAAAACTAGCGTCTACTCATCCTTCGACGACTAGTTCAGCATCAGCTTTCCCCCGGGTTAGACTAATGTCTACTGGTACAACATAAGGCTTACGAGACGTCTGATCTCGTACATGTCATGGCATATATGATCGATCCTTCCCCCAAGCGCATGTGATTCACATCATCCTTTTCAGTTCATCAGGTGTCTTAGGACACTGAGTCTTGCTGAGATGAATGCCATGACTAGTGGATAAGAGTCCTTTCTTTGAATCGAGCACTGATAACCTACTCAATGCCTTGTTCACATAGGTTCCCTGACTTAAATCCAAGACCCTATTGGTGTGATCTCTACATATCTTAATCCCTAAGATATAAGAAGCATCGCCTAAGTCCTTTATTGAAAAACACTTCCTCAACCAAGCTTTAGTCTCGTGCAAGGTTGGGATGTCGTTTTCAATGAGCACCAGAAAGGTAATCTTACTCCTACTAGCCTTCTTATAAACGCAAGATTCATCCTCGTTCTTGATTAAGCCAAATCCAATTACAGCTTCATCAAAACGAAGGTTCCAACTCCGAAAAGCTTGTTTCCATCCATAAATGGATTTCAACAACTTACAGATCTTTCCCTTGTTCTTCGGATCGACAAAACCTTTTGGCTGAGACATAAAATGTCCTTAGTCAAACTTTCATTTAGAAAAGCGGTTTTGAAATCCACTTGCCATATCTCGTAATTATGGTACATAGTTATGTCAAGAAGAATTTGGATCGATTTTGACCATAGCCGCTAGGGAGAAGGTTTCCTCATAGTCAATACATTGGATCTTTCTATAACCTTTTGCCACCAGTCGAGCTTTGTAGGTCAGAGGGTTTCCGTCCATGTCCATCTTCACCTTGAAGATCCATTTGCATCTGATTGTCCTCACACCATTGATGGGATCAACCAGTTCCCAGACTTGGTTGTCCGACATGGATTGCATTTCCTCCCTCATGGCTCCCAGCCATAACTCGGAGTCGGGCCCATCCACGAATTCCTGAAAGGTGGATGGATCATCGTGATCCACCATGAGTTTATTGTCACCTCCGAATACCATATCTTGGAGGTGGACGATTGATCCTTTCAGATCGCCTTGGACCTTCCAAAATTGTAACAGGAATTGGTTCTTACTCTACGACCATCTCTGGCTCCCTTTCTACTGGGTTGTCCATTAGTTTAAACGGATCTATACCATCCGGAATTTCTTCGAGATGCACAGTCCTCCCAATGACGTCTTTGGAAACAAAACTCCTTTTCCATAAAGACCCCACCCCAAGCAACGAACACCATGTTCTCACTGGGTTTGTAGAAGTAGTATCCCCTTGTTGCTCTGGGATACCCCACGAAGGTGCATATCTCAGATCTTGGTTCGAGCTTAGTCTAAACCAAATGTTTCACATAAGCCTCGCAACCACAAATCTTTAGGAAGGACAAAGCGGGCATCTTCCCCTACCATTTCTAAAATGGTGTCCCTTCCACAACCTTCGTCGGAGCCCGATTCACTATGAATGTGGTCGTCTCTAGAGCATAACCCCATAAAGAGAATGGGAGATCATTCCAACTGATCATAGTTCAAACCATATCCAATAAAGTCCGATTTCTCTGCTCGGACACAGCATTCAACTGCGGTGTTCCGGGAGGAGTCCATTCTGAAAAGATCCCGCTCTCCACCAGATGATCTAAAAACTATGTGGTTAAGTACTTTCCACCTCGATCCAATCTAAGTGTCTTAATACTTTTCCCGAGACGATTATCTACTTCAGTCTTGAACTCTTTGAATTTATCAAAATCTTCAGACTTATGTCTTATTGAACAAACATAACCAGATCTACTATAACTGTTAGTAAATGTGATGAAGTAGCTAAAACCCCTCTTGGCCAGTGAACCTATTGGTCCACACACATCCGAGTGCATCAGCCCCAATAGTTCACCCGCCCTTTCACCGTGATCGATAAAGGGCGCTTTAGTCATTTTTCTCATCAAACAAGTCTTGCACCTATCGATCGAATGGAATTCAAATGGACCTTATAGCCCGTACTTCTGAAGTGCTGATAGGTGCTTCTTGTTTATGTGGCCCAAATGACAGTGCCATAACAGAGTTAGGTTTAAATCGTTGAATTTAGACCTCTTGGTATTAACATAATATATAGAACTTGAGGCATTGTTACCCATATCTAATATGTACAATCCTCCAACCAAGTTAGTACTAGCATAAAACATATCATTGCATAGAACATTGAAAACTCCATTTTCAATATTAACATTATATCCTTCCTTGTCAAATACGGATACAGATATAATACTCCTACTAAAAGTAGGTATGCAATGTACATTATACAAAACTAAGACAAGGCCACTTGGAAAAGCAAGACTCCTGGATCCTACAACAGTTGCCATAAGTCTGAGGTCCACTTCGTGCTTTCCAAACCTCTCATACTTTCAGCAACTATACGTTAGTGCATGTGTGAGATTCAGTCCTGGTATCTAATACCCATGAATCTTTGGAAGTTGAGAGATGTAGATCTATAGAGTTAATACCGGATGAAGGCACAGCCCTTGCCACTTCCAATTCCCTTGTTGACCATCAGAATATCCTTGGATCCCAGATCCTTGATATTCTTCTTAGCAGTTAATGACACTTCGTGTAACTCTGATATTATGGGTGAGCATCGGCCGGTACCCGCCCAAAATCCCAAACCCGTTACCCAAACCGTTTTTCCCGGTTACATAAAACCCGTACACATACCCATCACCGGTCGCTAAAGGGAAGGCCGATAACCGCCCGTCCTCACTACCTGCCGGAGATGGTTATAACCAACCAAACCAGGCCCAATGGGCTTCTTATTGGGCCTACTGAAATGAACATTCAAGCATTCAAACATTCAACTTAATTCCTACAATTCAAACTTAATTTCACACAATTTAACTTAACTCCATAAACCTGCCTATTATAAAACTGATTTCAGTTTAAATACTTCAAATAAAACACAACAATTCCTACAACTAATACCTCATAATCATATAAAACATCGTACCGGCCGGTTCGGGTAGGACCGGTTTTCTAGTGTGAAAACCGATCAAACCCGTTGACCAGGCCGGTTCACCTATTTCCAACCCATACCCGCCTGTGGTTAGGTCGGTTTCGGGTTTTCCGGTGACGGGGACGGCCGGAGATGGTCGGTTTACGGTGATGGGCGGATTTTTGCTCAGCCTTATCTGATATGGTCTTAGAGACAGCCTTGTCAAGGACATATTCTTTGCGTTAAGACTTGAGGACTATCCTCAAAATTTTGTACCAGTCCAAATAGTTTGTCCCATTTAGCTTGACCCTGTCAAGAATGGTTTTTAATGACAAACTATTAATGTTCGCTGAATTTGCCATTTGATCTACAACAGATAAAATTCAATCAGTAAACAGAATAAATTTTATGAAGATCAAGCTTAAACACCAACAATTGATTTTATACCTTTAGAATCTAAAACCAAGATCCTTGATTCACTCGATCAAGCTGAACGAAGGCTCACCACTCAGTCGAGTTATGTAGGTAGGACTCCGTCCAATCACATCCAATGTGACTCTTGGCTAGGGTATGTACTTAAGTACACGACTTACCCTATCTGATACCCTAGCTCAACCCTATCTGAGAATCGTAGTCGGGTCCACCAATTTTAAACTATGACACGCCACTATGTAGGTGCTCCGCTAAGGCGCACGACACCCACATATGCCGTCCAAACCTACTACCCCGCTTTCCCATGGATGCTCCGCTAAGGCGCACGACATCCATAGGATGGGGAGGTAGTAAGGTGTTGATAATTGGGAGTTATCGGACATGACCCGTTTTTACTTGTCCGGTTGTGTTTAAAACTTTTGGCACATCCTAGATGCGATGAGCTCATTAACTACCTTCCAAATGTAATGATGCCTCCAATTACATCCAATTTAATTCTTCCTTCAAACTCGTCAACTACATCCAATGTAATGACGGTTTTAAGGGCTCACAAACAAGGATTAAAATTCCAATTTTATCTTTACGTGTGAGGTGATATGCTCGGTAAATAAAGTTAAAGCATGAAATTCTAAAACACATAAAATTAATCATGCATAAACTAAACCAAGCATAAAGCGATAAATGTGCACATAATAGCCCCCTAAACTAACTCCCACTAGCTTCTTGAGCTCCATAGACTCCAAGCCGATGCCACCACTCGAAAAGCCACCAAATGACCTTTTCGCCCTTTCTTCGTCTTGGAAAAATATTACAATTTAATACACAACTTGCAGGTCGGGAATAAATAAATATAACAAATAAGTGGTGCGACGACCACACCTTCAAAGAATAATTACACGCTAACTCTAACGGCTCGCAGGCCGTGAAAAGCGATAAATAATTAAAACGAGCTCGGGGCTATTATGTACACTATGCCAACATCACATCACACATCGTGTTATCAAACAAGCATGTTATCAAACATCATGTGATTTTCCGGTTTTAATTAATAGCCAAGTTTCGAAAAATTTTGATGCTCGGTTTATCGAAACCGTTCAAAAATGAAATTTGAACATTTGATCTTCGAGTTCGTCATGACGGTTCCAAACTCGTCATAACTAAAAAAACTGTTTAGCCTTGGCATATCAACCATCCAATGGTCATGCTTGGCCTAGCTTTGTCCAACGGAGCCCCGTTCGATCTCGATTTCGGCTCCCCGAGAGTCCCGTTCCCGAGACCCGAAAAATCAATTTTTTTTTTCAAAATTTCCAGATTTGAAATAATTTTCAAAAATTCATTTTACATGCATTAAATCCATAAACAAGAATTTAAAGCATGTTATCAAACAATTTGGCAAATTAACATGTCAAAACAGAAACTTTAAACACCGTCTTGTGAATCCCAAAGGTAGCACGGCTCTGATACCACTGTTGGGTCTCGAGGTAGGGTTGGAGATGAACCAACTCGCAGCGGAAAATCAATGAAAACCAAGAGACGATTAAAACCATGAACACAACTAACAAAGAATGGATTCACAAGAGAAAAATTCAGCACTATTTCTTACCAAAACAAGAACACCGGGTAACGAATGATTTGGCTTGAGTCTCTAAGACGCCAACATATCCACATGGGAATCAAAGCCACGTAGTTCTTCTCTTTGAGGACTCAAGAACACAAAATGGAGATGAAAGCTTGCCTTGGCCGAAATTGGGGAGGGGAGGGAGAGAAAATTGTGTTTCCTATTCTTGTCTTGTGTTTGTTATGTTGAAAAAAGATGACTTAAACATAACAAACCTCACACTTGTCAAACTAAAGGCATGAGACAAGTATGGTGACAAGTAAGGTGTAAATAGGATAAAGTATGGCTAGACAAGATGGGGTTAGGTGGTGAATCATCAACAACTTAATCCTTGTCTTGCTTACTTAGTAGTAATTAATCAAGACTTGATTAATTAGTTCCATGGGCATTGGTTGCATGGGCCTTTCATGGGCCTCTTGGAACATGGCCCATGGCCATTTCCAACGAAGTCCCATGATTCGCTCATCGCCTCCAACCCTTCCATACCAGAAATGTCCAACATTATCCGACGCGATCAATCCCAAGACTCCAAGCCTTGTCTTGATCCATAAAGTCCTATTCACGTACGGGCACATGACCCAAAACTCAGATTTGGTCATGTCCCGAGACAACTCCCTTTTAGCCATTCTCCATAAATGTGTAAATGAGTTTCATCCTCCGGTGTGACCCTTAGGTTTATGCATGTCAATAGATCAACGTAAAATCCCATTTTACTTGATCCTATTTAAGTGGCAACTAGCGAGACTTTAGTATTGCCTGACACTGCATAACGAATCGACCCTGTCGATTCTAACCTTTCTGTCGTCCCTGTCATTATCCTTTTATCTCCGATATCCTGATTGAGATAAGGCATAGAGCCGTCATCCTTATTATTCTCAATCATTGTTCCTTGATATGTGAGATGACTGAATATATGATATCCAGTACCATGTGCATGACCATGCTATTTTTTCAATCACTCTCGATCAAGCGGCTGAGAACCAATATCTTTCCCATACCGTAGTATGAGGGATAAATCCCTTAGCCGTCTTTCGTGTCACTCATGTAGCTCGTCCCCAAGTCCATCCTGGCCATTATGGAAGCCCTGTTACGGACAACGTTAGGCTCATATCAAACTCAGTTGTTGACTACATAACGATCACAAAGACTCCTTGGTCTAAGGATACATGACAAGCTACGACACTGAGTATGTTCATGACTTAATCTATGGTACATATTCAGGGCGGGCCGTCCAATATCATGTCCCACATGATATCTATGATCAGACTCCAGAATCTCATTCCAATGACTAACAGAACGTAAGCCATAAAGAGCCATCTTTCACACTAGTCGCTTCTAATGAAGTTTTGTTGACTAGGGACCCTTCGAGTGTGATCTATCTCGATCTATGGTTCTATTCGCATTGTGGGCATAGATCAGAGCACACATCGATATATTACTCCAACACATAATTAATATAAAGTCGCTTTAATTTTATTGCTAACGATGATATATACATTTGGACATTTAAGATTGAAATACGGGCACTAAGACTAACAAGGACCCCCATCGATTCATGGTCAGACGAGGAGACCTCGAGGATGGATGAAGATCAAATCAAAAAACAGAGGTAGTCCCCTAGTATGATGGAGCTGGGAATAATATATCTTTCAGGGATTTTGGCCCCGTAGTGGAGGTTGCAAGGCCTGCTAAGAAGCCTCGGTGGTCTTCATGAGACTTCTAGAGCACCATGGGGTATCCCAAAGGAGCCATAACGCGACCCATAGGGAACGAATGATGTCTGATATCTAGTCTCCTCTTTCCCCGGTATACTCTTTGGACATGGAAAGTCTTCTAGATGTCAAGCGCCAATCACCGAGAGAATAGGGAACAACTACCTACTTTCCTCCCTAGTAGCGCCAGGTCTATTGCCAAACGACTTGTGTTTCGATCGACACATACCTCAAGCGTAACAATACCATTAGCGACAGATATAACCACGACAGTTGGTAAGACAACGACGGAAACAGAAGAAAAAAATACATCATAGTTACGTAGAGAGACAGCTAATAGTAAGAATAAGTCTCAAACTATGAGAGAGAAGTTTTTTATAATTTAGCTCTATTTGTCCACAGCTTGAAACAAAGCCAACGGAGTAAATGCTTATTTAAATCGACAGTTAGAGTTTGTGTTGATAAAAAGAAAAATAATATGACGTAATAATTGAATACACTGGTCGATAAGATCAAAAACTGGACCCACCAATTTAACTTTTATGTCATTGAATGAAATCACTTGACTCAAACACTATAAAAGCAATGTTTTTACCCGTTTAAAAAAAAAGCAATGCTTTTTATGAAATAATAACATAATGGTGAAGGGGAGGATTTTGAGTGGTCAAAACTAGTGGGCAACACGGCACGTTTGGTGCTCCTATGACACGTGTCGGATCCTCCAATATATAAAACAAAAAAGTGCCACACTCCTCACTCACTTTGTAAGAACCACTCTCGGTCAACGTCAGTCAAATCGACGAAAAACAGGAAAATTTAAATTTTTAAACACACTTAAATGAATCTAAATTTGATCCCGAGGGTCATACCGGACTTAAGTTGACCCCAATATCGACCAAAGTGAGTTCCGGGGGATTCAGGGCAACTTTCTGACCAATTTGGGAAATATTGACTTTTCGCTGGAAAAGTCAACCGAGCGACGTTTTGGTCCGTTCGAGGCCCTTTTTGGATCCAAAAAGCTTAGCCGTCGTCATAGCGGTCTTAGTTGAGCCGTTTCCTTGTAGCCCGTGAAGTTTCGTAATTTCTTGGAAAAAGTGCCCATTCGGGGACCGAAACGTCCAAATTTCGCGAATCAAAAAGGTGTGGGACCCACTTGCCACATGTCACCAATGTGGTGGTGTTAGGTTTATTGGACAAAACAAGAAGACTACATAGGGAGAGGGGTTCGGCCATGGTTAAAAAAAGAAGAAGAGAAAAATAGAGTTTTAGAGAGAGAAAAGAAGAGAGAAGAAGGAGAGAAAAAGAGAAGAAGTTTGGGGGATTTGTGACTATTCTCGATCAGCAAACCGTTGGATCGTCTCAAAGATAGAAGAATCGAGTTCACACCGTCATTCTCTACGGTGAGCATATAACCGATCTTCGTTTTGTTAGGTTTGAAAGTTAGATTTTGGGGTAAAACTATTAGTTTTTGGTTGAGTTGAGGTGTGGGGCTCGTTGGAGACGTTTGGGAGCGAGGATGGGACGTTTTCCGGTGACCGGAGGCTCGGGGGAGCTCCGGCCACCGTGTAGGGTGGCTGGCCGGACTTGTAGGGTGGCCGGCCGGAGCTAGGACCGGCCCAAACCGGCCCTAGCCACCCACGGCCAAAGATGGCCGGGTGGGGCCCACTTGCTCGGGTATTCGGGTTTCGTGTTTGGGTGGTTTAGGATGTTCCCCAAGTGTTAATCCACACCCGGATCGAAATTTGGAATTAAATTGTGAAAGTTGTAATTGACGGGTTTAGAAACTTTGAACGCGAATTAAATTACTCGGAAGCCGGAAATTGATTCCGTCGAGTGCATAGGAACCCTTGAATTATTCTAAGACCGTAGAAACGAAAACGGGAATTTTCGGAGCCCCGGAAGGACGTTTCCAAAACCCGGGCAGATTTGCCACGTCGGGCGAATCGAGCTTTTTCGGGTCCATTATCGACAATGTCGAGTAATTGGGAAGTTTGGGAGTGATCGCCATTGTCGGGGTTAATTTTGGGCGTCAAGTTTATAAAAATTCAGTTTATGCCTGCAAGCTTAAATGTGTTTTAAATTGTGTTCTTATTAGATCGTGCCACCGACAGAGGAAAGGGAAAGCTAGGCGAGTGATCGAGATCACGCCGGAGCTTGTTTGTGAGCTTTTGGGGAAGGTATACGAGGTAGGGAAAAGTAGCCGGATCTCGGCCCTGATTAGGGAAAGTTAACAGTAGAAATGCATGTGACACCGGGGGGTCGTGGGCTAAGTAAGTTTATCGAATAATAGGAAGGCAGGCGACACCGGGTGGTGTCGTATGATACGGGAATGTATCGGACAATAGAAATGCATGTGACACTTAATAGTGTCGTAGGAGCAGTGAACTTATCGATATTAGAATTACTGGAGGCATTTGTTTATGCCCGGAGGTGTATTGTTTAGTTTGTGTCTTGGGTGGCCATGAGAGCCCGTACTTTACTGTTTGTGTCTTGGGTGGCCATGAGAGCTCGTACTTTACTGTTTGTGTCTTGGGTGGCCATGAGAGCCCGTACTTTACTGTTTGTGTCTTGGGTGGCCATGAGAGCCCGTACTTTACTATTGGTGTGTCTTGGGTGGCCATGAGTGCCCGTGGGGTTGTTGAACCCGTGTCTTATCGTTGGTGTCTGGGATGGCCATGAGTGCCCGTGGGGTTGTTGAACCCGTGTTTTACCGTTGGTGTCTTGGGTGGCCATGAGTGCCCGTGGGGTTGTTGAACCCGTGTTTTACCGTTGGTGTCTTGGGTGGCCATGAGTGCCTGTGAAGTGTTAAACCTGTGTTGTTGTTGTCGGTTGAACTTTTCTTGTGGTTGTGATTGTGGTTACCTGAGGTTGGGAGCCCGCCTCATACTAAAGGGGGTCCCATGATCGCGCGCGTATGCATGTTCAGACGAGGTAGGGGGGCCGCCTGAGAGTAAAGGTGTCACGCCCCAATTTCAGCGAACCGAACTCGGGACGCGAACATTTAAAAGATACAATTCTTCAAACCTGTTTTCTTTAAATCACTTTAAAAAAACCAGTTTAGTTCAACGAATAGTGTCATTTACATCTCAAACAAATTAGTCCCACACTTGGACAAAAAGGGGTAGGTACACGTCACTAGACTCAAGACTCCCAGAACCCGCTTCAAGCTCTTCAAGCTTCAGAAGCTCACCTGATCCAGCCCGCGAACGGTACCTGTAGGAAAAGCAGCTAGGGGTGAGCGTTCGCTCACCACCACGGATAACAGACTGACTACGGCATAATTAGCAGACAATGCCGGTAACACCACAACGACTCAAAAGACACACACACGACCAGTATTTTCCTCAACCGACTCAACACTCGGACACGTTATGTAGACCCCACACTACGATCGACGACCTCCTCCAAGGCACGATTGACCACACAATACCAAACAAGATCACAAAGGATCGCAAACCGGCTGCTCAGTAACCAATCTCTGTCTCTCGCCCTTTACCGATCATAGACGTGGTCAGGCGGTCGACCTGTCGCGCAACTTCCCCCGATCCCAGTCGAGAGGCTAACCCACAACCTCTCCGCTTCACCCGATCCCAGTCGGGTGGTTAGCCACACCCGCGCGTCCTTCCCCCGATCCCAGTCGGGGAGCTAGCCCACAACCCCTCCGCTTCTCCCGATCCCAGTCAGGAGGCTAGCTACACCACACAACCTCCACCAGTATCAAGTAACCAATCACAAACAAGTTCAACAGACAACAACGACACCGGTGACAACTCCACAGGCACTCAAGGCCAACAAAACACCGACAACCAAACACAGGTTCAACAACCCTACGGGCCCTCATGGTCACCCAAGACACCAACGATAAAGTACGGGTTCATAACTCCACGGGCACTCACGGCCACCAAAACTCAACAACAATTAACACGCAACAACCTCCGGCATAAACGATGCCTCCAACAGTCCTAAGATCGCTAGTTTCACAAACAACCTCCGGGCATGGTCATATGCCTCCAGTACTCCTAATATCGATAAGTTCGCAATCAACCTCCGGGCATGGTCATATGCCTCCAGTAATTCAATTATCGCTACGCTCTCTGTTCCTACGACACTACTAAGTGTCACATGCTTTTCTCTTAAGCGCTACAATCCCGTATCATGCATTTCTAATATTCGATAACCTAAATAACCCACGACACCCCGGTGTCACATGCAATTCTACAGTTAACTTTCCCTAGTCAGGGCCGAGATCCGGCTACTTTTCCCTACCTCAACCGAAGAGCACCCGCTACGCTTCCTAGCTGCTGACGTTCTGGCTCGCTACCTCCGGACTTCACTTCGATCGAAGCCGGACGCTAAAGATAACATGAAAGCCATAATTAGAGTCGGTTCCCAGGTTAATTTAAAGGTCACGATTTATCTAGTTTTAAAACCGACAGTAGTCCCTTAAACTCGAGCGAGATAAAAGCGGGGTCACGGCGAATCGGGTTTGAGTACCCGAGCTCCGGAACCAGTGCATGCGAGGCACGGTTCCAATGCACGAGGTCCGATTCAGCGGTCCGCTTTTGTTCCTTTCTAAACCCAATTAGCAGTCCATTTTAACCAGGGTTCCATATTCGTTCAAAAGCTCAAATTCCGTTTTAAATCAAATCTGATTGTTCCCTTAAATCGATTTTCTAAAACCCAAGTTTTATTTCCGACGATTTCAGTCCCAAACCATAAAACCAACGTCGTTTTAGTTTATTTCCTAACAATTCTGATTCTCAACTCCTCGATTTAAAACCGTTTTTTAAAACCGAGTTGATTTTAATTCCTTTTATTTTAAATCCCCTTTTTCTTAAATCTGAATTTCTGTTTTACAACCTTTTCTTTCCAAAACCTGGATTTCGATTCCAACCAAAGCAGATCCAAAATAAATTTCATTCCAGATCAATACAATTTTACGTCCAAAATACAAAGATCGACTTTTATTTCAAATCTCGTTTATTTTATTTTATTTCGTTCTAACAATCTTTGACCGATCCAGAACGACTCGGGAACAACCCAAAAAGAGAGGAACTCGGACTTAGTCCGGCCGGCCACCGGCGGAGTCACCGCCGACGACCCAAAGCCTCAAGGGCTCGAGACTCTCACCGTGGGAAAAAAAATAACGGTGACGGGGACGGTGTGGTGCGACGGAGATCTGGACGGTGTGGTCTCGTCCCAGATCTGGCGAGTTCGCCGGCGAGTCCGCGTGCACGGCGACGGCGAAGCGTCCGGCCATCGCTGGAGAAGGAGGCTCGAGGGAGCGCGGGTGTGAGGACGCCGGCGAGCTCGGGCGTGAGGACGCCGGCGAGCTCGGGCGTGAAGACGCCGGCGAGCTCGGCTGAAACGCCGGTTGCGGATCTCAGGGAGGGCGACAGTTCGGTTGCGCGCCGGGCTCGGACTGTCGGAGACGAAGACGGACGGGCAAGGGGAAGCGGGGATGGAGGGGCTCGGTGACGGAGCGGCGGCCGGAACACGGTGAGGGCGAGCTCGGGCTCGGGACGACGAACTCGGGCTCAGGACTGAGTGAGGACGGAGAGACGGCGGCGGTGGTCTCGGGTAGCGGCTGGTTGGCCGGAGATGGAGAGGTGGTCGGAGACGCCGATTTCCGGCGAGGGTGAGAGGAGTGGGTCGGAAGGGGTTTGAAGGAGACGAAGAGGAAGGAGTGAGGGAGGACGGGGTTGGGAGGTGGGAATCCGGCGAGTGAGAGGGAGACGGCGTGGAGGTGACGGGACGGTGAGGGCGAGAGGGGCTGGCCGGGACATCGCCGGCGACGGTGTGAAGAGGGAGGAGTGAAGTCGGGATAGGGGACGGCTGCACACGAAGAAGGAGAGGCAGAAATGCTTCTCAAACCCTAAAAACAATGGGTATTTATACCCATTTGGCTTGGGCCTCTCTTGCAGTTGGGCCTGGCACAGCTTTGCTGGGCTGGTTCAATAGTTGGGCCCGGCCCGACCAGCTGGCCCTAGAGCCCCCCCTTTTTTTTTTTTTGCAAAGACCAATTTTTGCGCAAACCTAACCCGACGTATCTAATTACAAAAGAAAACCCCCTTTTAAAAAAAGCGGGTTTTACAAAAGGGGTTCTGGAAACGCGTGCGTGGTGGTGACAGGTCGACAGCCTGATCCGACTTTGTGTCGGGAAAAGTGCGACAGGTCGATCGCCTGATCCAACCGTCGTGTTGGGAAAAGTGCGACAGGTCGACCGCCTGGCCTGACAGGGATCGGTAAAGTGCGTGGGGACTGAGTTGCTGGAGTGCGATCCTTTGCGATCTTGTTTGGTGTGCGATCCTTTGTGATCTTGGGTGTGGCGTGGTTATCTTTCGTGTCTTTGGAGGAAGTCGTAATCGTTGTGTCGGGTCCACATTACGTGTCCGAGTGTTGAGTCGGTTGAGGAAAGTAATAGTCGTGTGTCAGTCGGGTTACTTGAGTTTGGGGATAGTAGTCCCCGGTGTTTGGGCTGTTGTTGGTGTTACCGGCATTGTCTGCTAGTATGCCGTAGTCAGTCTATTATCCGTGGTGGTGAGCGAACGCTCACCCCTAGCTGCTTTTCCTACAGGTATTGGTCGCGGGACGGACTAGGTGAGCTCTCGAAGCTTGAAGAGCTAGGAGCGGTAGTCCGGGTTTCTTTTTTGAGTCTAGCGACATACGCCTTGTATTTTGTCCGCTTGTTGGGACGTACTTTTGAGTTGTAAATTATTATTTTGATTAACTAAACGGTGGTTTTAAAGTGTTTTATTTAAAAGGTTGAAAATGTTTTATTGTCTTAAACGTTCGCGTTCCGGGTTCGGTTCTACTGAATTTGGGGCGTGACACACTTATTGGTTTTCTCTTCCCTAAAAGTCAACTTCACCAACCTCCATTCCGTTTTTTGTCTGTCACACTTGATCGTGAACCGTTGGTTTAGAGACGTGACGATTCACCATTTTGTTAAATTAAAATTGCATGTTTCTATTTATTTAGGAAAAAAAGAGCCTGTATATTATAAATCCTGAGGCGAAATCGTTTGAAAACAACCCTTAAACTACGAACCATGTGAACAAATCCAGTCCGTTCAGCCGAAGCAACCAACCGTCCAGATCGAACCTTCATATTCTTCTTAAATTGCACGTTACTTCTAGCTTTCGAGGGTAAGATGGTCAATTCCACGCTTCGTCCTTATACAGTCCGAACAGATTCAGAATCGCAGTCAAAGCAATTCGACCAAATTTCTCGTTTCCTCTCAACGAAGCAACTCCAAAACAGGTGATCATTCTCTGTTTTTGTGATTCGATCATCATATAATCAAATTTCATCAACAATTTTGAGAATCTCTGTCTTCTCCAAAACATGAAAATCAAGCTCTATTTTTGCTTCTCGACTGTAGATACTTGTTGTTTTATCACCAGATCAAGGTCCAAAACAGGTTTGAATTACCTTTTGACTTGATTAAATCGTCATCTAATCAATTGCAGGATCAAAAAATCATAGTATGTGTCGTTTTCAAAATTATGAAATCGTGCTCTGTTTTAGGTTTTAGCGACTGTGCTGCTAAGGTTTATCAATTGTTTGATGTGAATTCACCTCGTTTCTTAGCTGATCAAACATAAACAAGGCTATAAATTACATATTTCGTTGTTTAAATACAAAAATAAAAATCTGGAATTCTTCTTCTTCGTTCATCATGAAGTTTCACACAATTAGCTAATAAGAACCGTTGTGCGTTGATAAAAGTTCCGTTTGTTGTTGATAAATCTACGTTTATGAGTTGATAACTTCTGTGACTGTTCACTCTTGAGTTGATGATTGCTCCAGGCACACATCTTAGTTAGCAGAATACGTTGATAAATTCATCTTCACGTGTTGATAAATCTTCGTTTAGGAGTTGATATACGTCTGTGATATTTTCACTATTGATTCGATCTTAATGCAATGAATTGGATTATCAAAATATCAAAACATGTTAGAATTAAAAAATCTAAAATCATACTCTGTTCTAGGGTTTATAACCTTTTTCTGCGAATTCAACTCGTTTCTCAAATGATCGAGCACAACGAAGGTGATAAAATTAAACTTTCGTTGATTAAATCTGAAATTTGACAAGAAAATATCAAAATATGTGTAATTCAGAAGTTTTATATTCCTGTTCTTGGATGATCATGGCTGTTTCAGAGATCATTGATAAATTTATCGTTTCCATTGATAAATGCTAATTTGTGAGTTGATAACTGTCTGTTATATTTTCTCTATATAAGTTGAAAATCGATGCAGGCGCAGGTCGTATAGTATGACATTATTGATAAAGTATTCGTTTCTCATTGATAAATACATATTTCTGAGTTGATAAAATGTTTGTAACATGTTCCCCTGTCTGAGATGATAATCGATGCAGACAGAGGTCGTGTCTGCATTGATAAAGTTATTGTTTTTTGTTGATAAATGATATTTTTTGAGTTCATAAATGTATGTGACATGTTCCCTGTCTGAGTTGGTAGATTTCTGAGTTGATAAAATGTCTGTAACATGTTCCTTGTCTGAGCTGATAATCAATGCAGACAGAGGTCGTGTCTGCGTTGATAAAGTTATCGTTATGTGTTGATAAATGATATTTTTGAGTTGATAAATGTATGTGACATGTTCCCTGTCTGAGTTGATAATCGATGCAGGCGTAGGCCATGTAGTATGAAATCGTTGATAAAGTTATTGTTTTATTGATAAATAATTGACTGACAGTTGATAAATGTATGTGATCTGTTCCCTGTTTGAGTTGATAATCGATGCGCGCACAGGTCGTAAATAACGAAGCATTGATAAAAGTATATTTTGTGATGATAAACACAAAGTTGTGAACTGATAATTTTTGTGTACTTGTGATACAGTGATGGAGAGCATGGATCATGATGATACATAATTTGGGTTCGAATATGAAGATGATGAGACTGTTTCGGAAGCTATAAGCACACAGAAAGTGTGGATTTCTGAATGTGGTGATGAGCTAAAGCCTCGAAAGAATATGAACTTTGACTCCTTGGAGGATGGTATTATTTTCTACCAAACATATGCGTTAAATGGTGGTTTTGGGAGACGTCGTGGCCCAGAAAAGAAGAAACCAAGGAGTAACACAATCGATTTTGAGTACATATATTGTGCAAGAGAAGGGGAACATTTTGTTGATAACATTGAATGAGGTGGCAAGTCAAGAAAGAGATATAGGATGTCTACACGAACAGGTTGTATGGCAAGGATGTCTTTGAAGCACAATGGAAATGGTTATACAATGTATGAGTTCAGAGAAGACCACAACCACCTGTTACAGTGTAAGCGTGATTTGCACTATTTGAGATCGAATAGGCATTTAACACCTAGACACAAGAAATTTATCATAGATTACTCAAAGGTCAATTTGGGGGCTACAAAAGCGTTTAATCTTTACAGCCAAATAGTTGGGGGTCCTATCAATGTAAGAGCATGTCTAAATGATTTCGGGAACTTCCAAAGGGATCTGAAAGTGTACAATTGAGAGAGCGATGCGCAGATCACCATCGACCAATTTCACACTGGGGAAGACTATTGTAGCGACTTCTTCTTTGAGTATAAAGTAGACGCCGGCGATCGATTAAGTCACCTTTTCTGGGCTGATTCAACGTCGAGAAAGAATTACGAGCTATTTGGTGATACAATATCGTTCGATTCAATTTATCGATCAAACAGGTAAAATCTTTTGTTAGTGTATGATAATTTTTTGTTGTTGGTTTGATAAACCATGTTGTTTCAGTTGATAATCTGCATCTGGTAAAATTGATAAAAACCTTGTTTGCATTGCAAGCTTGATAAAAGTACAGTATATGTTGATAACTTATTTATGCTTGTTGCTTGTATTTTTGTTTGTATAGGTACATGATGGTCTTTGCACCATTCACCGGGGTTGACAACCATAACAAGTCGGTCATCTTTGGTGCTGCTTTATTAGCCAAAGAGGATGCAAAATCTTTTGTTTGGTTATTCCGTACATTCCTCAAAGCTATGAAGATGAAAGAACCAACCTGTTTTATAACAGACCAAGACCCATCAATGAGAAAAGCGTTTGAGAAAGTGTTCACACAAAGCAGACATCGTCTATGTATGTGGCACATAATGCATAAGCTTCCTTCTAAAGTTGTGTTTTCAATTTATATGGCTGATGAACTAAACGTTATGGGGTAAGGATTTGTTTGGTTGAGTGTGATAAATGTGTTATTATTCTTTCCGGTGCCTCGCACTATATACCACGAGACAAATTTCAAGAAGAAATTTAAAGCATTGGTGTGGAGTAACTACACCGAAACAGACGAGTTTGAGCTGAGTTGGAAGTCTTTGATAGAAGAATTCCAACTAACTTATCTCCCCTGGTTGTCTACTATGTTCGATATGCGGGATCGGTGGATCCCTACATACTTCAGAGGGTTAAAAATGGGTATATTCCTTAGGACTACATCAAGATTAGAGGGCGAGAACAACGCATTTGCTCAATTCACTAAAAGGTACCTTTATTTTTGGAGAATTCATACAACTTTTTGATTGATAAAAGTTTTTGGTATTATAATTCAATAAATGATTAAGCTACCTTGTGGGGTGACCATGTTGTTTGCTGATCAAATACTTTCAAGTGGTGATAAATGTTTCATGAAGAACTGATAAAATATCTATTTTTGATTGATAAAATTTTGTGTGGTGGTCATGATCTTTGCTGATAAAATATATGTCAGTTTGTGATAAATATTTCACTAATAACTGATAATTGTATATTCTTAATTGCTAAAATTTCTTGTTCAGGTGTCTTACACTAGTTTAGTTCATGTGGCGCTTCGATACAGTCGTTGAAGAACAGAGACAGAAACAGTTACAGCTGGACTTCCAATCAAGCACGTTAGCTCCTAACTTCATTATGTTATTTGAAATTGAGAAGGACGCTTAGAGGATTTACAGCCGCACAATCTTTGACATCATAAAGAAAAGTGTTGTGGGAACAACCTTCAAGTGTAGGATCAATTCATGTGCTGAAGAGGATGGGAAGAAGATATACAAAATCACCAACAAACATGGGAGCAAAACATTGGTTGTGGTGCAAAGCTTGCCTGGGAACCATTTCACATGCTCTTGTAAGATATTTAAAGGATTTGGCATCCCTTGCATGCATATTTTTTTGGCTTTGCAAGCATCTATGGTTGATCAAATCCCGGAGATCTTGGTTACACAACGATGGACAAAGGATGTACGCAGGAATGCTGAAAATTCTACAACTTCTACAGATTCACAACCAACTGCCTATAGTGAATGTAAGCAATTTATATCAGATATAAGCTCGATGCTTCAATCTTGTGTCCTTCATCCAGCAGTGAATGTTGTAAAGTTGAAGGACTTCGTAGAACAAGTGAAGGACTTCAAGAAGCAATTGAATGATGATGAAGCTGATGACTTTGCATCAACCACAACACATGAACTTCAGACTTTGACAGGTCTTTCTAAAGCTTCCCAAGCTGTTGTCAAGCTACCGCATATATCAAGGACAAAAGGTTGTGGACAGAGAATGAAATCAGGGATGGAAAATTCTATTGAGGCAGCTAAGAAGAGGAAGCGAACTTGCAAGGGATGTGGTGAATTAGGTCATGACATCAGAAACTGCTCCCAGAATAAGAATGATTGAAGTGATAATTCATTGGACATCTGTTAATAATACCTTTTCACAGAGTTGATAAAACGATAATTCTTACTGTTATCTGTGAGATTCACAGAGTGTGAAACTCTGCTCATATGATTGATAAACTCTTTTCACATAACTGATAAACTCTTCTCAGGAGGTTGATAAATGATATTTTGCTTGTTGCTGAAATATCTGTGTCGTTTACAAGGTGATTCACATTGAAAATTGAAGATGATAAATCTGTTCAAATGATTGATAATCCTTAGGAATATGTGTGATAAATCACAGGCAAACATACTTAACTCTGAATAATATTACCTCTTCAGATCAAATGATAACACATGCATGAACAGTTGATAATCCAAATACAATATAGTTGATAACCTTGTTATTGCTTGTCACTAATTAAACGTGATTGATAACCTCTTTTAATATAACTTATAAACTCTTCTGAGGTGGTTGATAAATGATATTTTGCTTCGTGCTGACTATCTGTGTAGTTTACAAGGTGATTCACATTGAAATTGAAGATGATAAATCTATTCAGATGATTGATAATCCTTAGTAACATGTGTGATAAAAAGAACTTCAAGTATACTTAACTATGGATAAAATTACCTCTTAAGACCAGGTGATAACATAGACATAAACAGTTGATAAACCTGTTGACAAATCTAATTAAGCGTTGAAACTTTCCATGACCATTCCATTCCAGAAAAAGCTTAAACATCTATGTACATTTTCATAACATATGCTCCCCAAAATATACTAAAGTGATCAGCAAAAGTCATTAGACTCTTTTTCACAAACATCAGTCATAAACATACTAAAACTGACTACCAAAAGTCACTACACCCTTTTTCACAAACATCAGTCGTAAACATACTAAAAGTGAGTACCAAAAGTCATTACACCTTTTTTCACAAACATACTAAATGGTTCTTTCCGAAGAACCAGAAGATTGTTCATCCCCTTTAGTTGCTTGAATTATCTGGCAATAACTCCTAATCCTTATCTTGTTCACTTCCATTGATGTGTTGCTTGGGTGCGTGCAAAACTTCTTGACGTATCGATACCTCAGGTTTGATAGTTGATCAACCTATATACACACAACAAATGACCAAAAATAGTTAAACTTGCAGCAAGTGCATATGCTAAAGGACCGACACACGAAAAGACAATCTTACATTGTTTTTTCGCATAGGATACCCCCAAGTACTGTCGGTTTCACCCATGTACCTCTCCATGTGGAACATACAGTACACACCACAATCCGTCTTATTAACATTGCTACTCCAACCTAGCTTGGCACAACTTGCAACTGCACTTTTCACTTTAACTGACAGTGTAGCATCAAGCTTTTCGAAGAAGACGGAAAACTTATTCCTCTGCCAATGATGGAAAAAATACATAGTTTATAACCACGACAAGGTGCATAATTTAATAACTACATAACACATATAAACTTACCAAATTGGAGATTCTGTTCCCATATTTGGACCTAAAGTTAGACCCCTCCAAATTATCTAGGACATAAATCATGTTTCTCTTTATATTGATGCACACCAAGTAATAATGATTAGATGCATGTATTGGGAAGAACACCTATTGTTGTTAAAGGAAGAAAACACAATGTCGTTACACATGCACAAACCTATAAGCATACATAGGCCCCAATTGGAGATAGAATTATTACCCAATCGATTGTAGCAATATTCACACTTGGGTACATGCCCAACTCAAGTTCAAGTTGTGCAGCCCAACTTTCGCCCTTTGCTTCAGTTAACCCAATCTAGTGATATAAAGAACACAAACTGATAAAAACATTCCAACATAACTATTATTAAAGAAACACAAATTATATGAACAAAAAAACTTACATCCGCATATGGTGTGAAAAAAAACCTCGAAGGTTCATCCATTGTTCTATTCTCCTCCATTAAATTCATCAAGCCTGACCATGCATTAACAACCCCCAATCTTATTTCCTCCCCGACTCTCATGGACTGTAGATCATTTTTCATAAAACCCTACATCGCCTTCCAAGGCTTCAAACAACATTTCCCTGCAAAAAACACATATGCATCTAACTTGTCAATATTGATAAAAAGTCCAGCCAAAGTTGACAAATATGTCTACAACTGGTTGATAAAAAAGTTCAAGATGGTTAATAAAAGAAAATATTAGGGGTTTATAAATCTATCTCAAAGGATAGATGGGGTTGATAAAAATGTAAAGCCATATACAGTAAAGTACAAATATATGGGGTGATAAAACCTACATGACAGGATTGATAAAAAAGGAAAGACATGTAAAGCATGGTTGATAAAATGCACACATTGAGTTGATAACCCTATAAGACAGCATTGATAAAACAGTAAAAGGTAGGGTTTAGCATAATACCACTCATCTCCGCGCTCATCGTTTATGAGCCATTCCATCCACATTTTTTCTTCTTTTGTTAGTGGAGAATCCACATCTGTCATCCTGCTTTCAGGCCTTCTTGATATACCCTCCTTGATTATAAGCCTCTTCTTCATACTTCCAGATGTTCTATCTTGTTGTTTAGATTTGTATTGACCGTATTTTCACATGTTGCCCTCCCCTCCTCAATTATTTGCCTCTTCTTAATACTTATCGGTGTTCTCTACTGTTGTTTCTCTTTACCCTTGTCTATGCTGAATTCATGTTCACACACTGCCCTCCCTGTCACGCGCCCAATTTCAGTAAAACCGAACTCGAAACGCGAACGTTTAAAACAATAAAACCTTTCAGACATTTTAAATAAATCACTTTTAAAACCACCACTTAGTTACACAAAATAATTATTTACAACTCAAAAGTACGTCCCACAACGGACAAAATACAAGTGTACGTCGCTAGAATCAAAAGTAAACCCGGACTCCCGCTCCTAGCTCTTCAAGCTTCGGAAGCTCACCTAGTCCAATCTGCGACCAGTACCTGTAGGAAAAGCAGCTAGGGGTGAGCGTTCGCTCACCACCACGGATAACAGACTGACTACGGCATACTTAGCAGACAATGTCGGTAACACCAACAACAAACTCAACACCGGGGACTACTATCCCCAAACTCAAGTAACCCGACTGACACTCATAACGTTACCCTCCACAACCGACTCAACACTCGGACACCTAATGTAGACCCGACACAACGATCACGACCTCTTCAAAGGACACAAAAGACAACCACGCAACACCCAAGATCACAAAGGATCGCACACCAAACAAGATCACAAAGGATCGCACTCCTGTCAGCTGCTCAGTGTCGGTTGCTAATCGGCTGGGCTCGAGCCTGCCCCACGCACTTTACCGATCCCTGTCAGGCTCCAGGCGGTCGACCTGTTGGCGATATACTGAGCTACTTTTCCGATAGCTAGTCGGAAGGGGAGCAACCCTCCATCGCCTAAGAATGCTCAACCTGCCGATCCCTGTCAGACCAGGCTAGCCAAAGAACGCTCGACTTGCCGATCCCTATCAGGCAAGCCAGCCAACCTCCGCGCAATCACAATCACAAACAAAATTCAACAACCAGTAACAACACAGGTTCAACACTCCACAGACACTCATGGCCACCCAAGACACTAACAGTAAAACACGGGTTCAACAACCCACGGGCACTCATGGACACCCAAGACACCAATAATAAAGACACGGGTTCCACAACCCCACGGGCACTCATGGCCACCCAAGACAACAGTAAAGACACGGGCTCTCATGGCCACCCAAGACACCAACAGTAAAGACACGGGCTCTCATGGCCACCCAAGACACCAACAGTAAAGTACGGGCTCTTATGGCCACCCAAGACACCAACAGTAAAGACACGGGCTCTCATGGCCACCCAAGACACAACAGTAAAGTACGGGCTCTCATGGCCACCCAAGACACGACAGTAAACAATCAACCTCCGGGCATGGTCATATGCCTCCAGTAATTCTAATATCGATAAGTTCACTGCTCCTACGACACTACTAATTGTCACATGCATTTCTAATGTTCGATACGTTCACACGAGACTACCCGGTGTCGCCTGCCTTTCTAATATTCGATAAACCTACTTAACCCACGACACCCCGATGTCACATGCTCCGGCTACTTTTAACTTTCCCTAATCAGGGCCGAGATCCGGCTACTTTTCCCTACCTCGTATGCTTTCTCCAAAAGCGCACTAACAAGCTCCGGCGTGATCTCGATCACTCGCCTAGCTTTCCCTTTCCTCTGTCTGCGGCACGATCTTATAAGAATACAATTTAAATGCTTTTAAGTTCGCAGACATAAACTGTAATTTAATAAACTTGACGCCCAAAAGTAACCCCGACAATGTCGATCACTCCCAAACTTCCCAATTACTCGACATTGTCGATAATGGACCCGGAAAAGCCCGATTCGCCCGACATGGCGAATCTGCCCGGGTTTTGGAAACGTCCTTCTGGGGCTCCGAAAATTCCCGTTTTCGTTTCTACGGTCTTAGAATAATTCAAGGGTTCCTATGCACTCGATGGAATCCAATTCCGACTTCCGAGTAATTTAATTAGCGTTTAAAGTTTCTAAACCCGTCAATTACAACTTTCACAATTTAATTCCAAATTTCGATCCGGTTGTAGATTAATGATTCGGGGAACGTCCTAAACAACCCGAACCCGAAACCCGAGCACGTGGGCCCCACCCGGAAAACCTTGGCCGTGGGTGGCTAGGGCTAAAATGGGCCCGGCCCACCATAGTGGTGGCCGGCCCTAGCTCCGGCCAGCCACCCCATGGCCGGCCGGCCACCCTACATGGTGGCCGGAGCTCCCGCCGAGCTCCCGGTCACCGGAAAACGTCCCTCTTCACTCCAAAACGTCTCCAATGATACCCAATCCTCAATAAAACCCTAAACTACTAGATTTACTCAAACCCTAACTTTCAAAATTTAGCAAAACGAAGATCGGATAGTAGCTCACCGTAGAGAATGTCGAGGTGAGCTTGAATCTTCTAACTTTGAGACGATCCAAGGGTTAGATGTTCGTGAATAGTGGAAAGAACCCTAGAGCTTCTTCTCTTTCTCTCCCTTTTTCTCCTTCTCTCTCTAAAACTAACTCTTTTTCTTTTTTTTTTCTTTTTGAAATGGTGTGGCCGAACCCCCTTAAGGGGTAGTCTTCTTGTTTTGTCCCAAAACCTAACACCACCACTTGTTTGACAAGTGGCAAGGTGGGTCCCACACCTTTTTGGAAAATATCTTATAGATATTTTTCAATCAGATTCGCGAAATTCGGACGTTTCGTGCCCCGAACGGGCACTTTTTCCAAGAAATTACGAAACTTCACGGGCTACAAGGAAACGGCTCAACTAAGACCGCTGCGACGACAGCTAAGCTTTTTGGATCCAAAACGGACCTCGAATGGACCAAAACGTCGCTCAGTTGACTTTTCCAGCGAAAAGTCAACATTTTCCAAATTGGTCAGAAAGTTGCCCTGAGTCCCCCGGAACTCACTTTGGTCGATGTCGGGGTCAACTTAAGTCCGGTATGACCCTCGGGGTCAAATTTAGGTTCAATTAAGTGTCTTTCTTAAAAATTTTAAATTTTCCTGTTTTTCGCAGGTTTGACTAGCGTTGACCGGGAGTGGTTATTACACTCCCTATGTCAGCGACATCACTAAGCCCTAGGCTGAAAGTTGGCTTGCCACGACCTTTTGGCTCTGCTCCTTTAACCACTACGTCAACTTCCTCCACCCTCATATGAACTTCACTTCCTTTATGTTCAACCACATTATTAGTTTCAACACCCACATCATGATCTTTTCCTAACTCCACACCTGTTTCCACATCTCCTGCATTGTCCTCACTTACCTTATTTATTTCTCCCCCAACATTCTCTCTCTCTCCCGTATCATCTTGATAACTGTTTTTCTTCCCACTACTTTCGCTATTACCTTTAGATGCAGCCTGCATTTCCACTTCGAAAGCTCTCACCACATCTGGGTGGTTCCAAAAATGGTCTTGTGAAGACTCTTCAATATCATGCTCTGTTTGGGCCCCTACCATTTCATTCACAGCATCCTCAAGTCTCTTGACAGTGATACTATCAGAAAAGTTCAAACTTGCTGTTCTTAGGGTTTCCTTAAAAACCACATAGCAATCAGCAAGCTTTAATGCCTGCTGCGCCAACTTAACAATGATTTCGTACAAATTTTAAAATACAAACAATGTTAGCAAAGAACAAAATTTATGTATCACCCCAACTATGTTGATTATACCTCTTGTCCAACTTCATGAATGACATTATCCGTTTCCTTTGGCATGTACGGATCCTTCTCAATGTAACCTTTCCCAAATGAGCCATATTGCATTTCTAGATGCTCCATGTATTTCAGATGCTCACTTGTCCAACCTATAAAAGAAGGTTGTGCCCTATCCACATTTCTTTTCTCTACCACGGTACGATCAACATAGTACAATTGCACAACTCAAAAAATATAAAAACATGTCACTGCTGATACTGATAAAACCATATAAATGAGATGATGAAACAAATGTTTCAGAGTGATAAAATATAAAACACATAAAGGTGATAAATACCATGTAATTGAGCTGATAAAACAAATGTTTCAGAGAAATAAAACAATATAAAATAGGGTGATAAAACATGAGATTCAAAATGATAAAAACAATGTTTCATAGTGATAAAAACAAAAAAGTAGAAAATAGATGATCAGAAAATAAGACTAACCATAAAAAATGTCATTGGCCCAGCGTAGAATTTCTCTCTAGTGTCTGACTTCTCCCATTTATTTTGGCTTGCAATTAGACCATCAATGACATAAGAACACCAGTCATATTCCGCAATAGCATTTGCGTCATCCATTGCGTACAGAACACAATGATTCACATTCCGCTCACTTGTCCATTCAATCATCAAAGTTGTGAATAACACTAGAAAATTCCATTTAAACATATCCTCATCCCCAGTCTGTTCCTTCATTTCTTCGATCAGAAGAGTGATGGTCACTTCAAAAACTGATTTCACGCGAAACTGCTCCAACCAACAGTCCACACGTTCGCAATTTTCAGTCCGCCTAGCAACAATTTCGCGCCCCTAAGGGGAATCCCCAATGTCTCCCTAACATTCACTGCACTAATGTGTAAATGCCTACCTTGCAAAACGTTCAAACACCGACTACCAGTATGAAAATTGCTTGCAAGAAAAAACCCTAGGGCTTGTGGTAATTCCTTCACTTGCTGCTGCAAAATACTTCCAAACCCCATGTCCACGACAGCCCTCTTCTGTGCATTGGTCATTGCCTCGATGAAATTAACCAAGGATTTTGGTGATGTCCTAATTTTTAACCTCCGAATACCATCCCTCTTGATGCCGCAACCTCTTTCTTGTTCCCTCCTAATGCCACAACTTCTTTCATGTTCTTCTTTGCAAGTGGGCATGCAACATCTTTTTCCTTTCATTGTGTCCTCTTCTTCAAAGGGACTATAGATAGTTGCATTGATGAGGCCTCACATGCATCATCTCCAAGGTTGGTAGGGGCTTCTTTTGATAAGCCTTCTCCTATATCCTTTGGTGGATTAGCAGGAGTTTGGCTTAAAGAACTTTCTCCTACAACCTTTGCAGGATAGGGAGAGACTTTAATCTTAATAAAAGACTGTTTTTCCCTTTCATTGTACACACAAACATTCAGAAAAAATAAATAAGCATAGGATAAAAACACAGTTTAACATATTGAAAACCTTTTACCTGGTATCATATCTTTAAGAAGCATTGAATCATCAGACCCTGTGGTATTCACCATTTTCTGAAAACATACAAATATACAGTGTTGATACAATGAGTTGATAAACATATATCACAGAGTTGATAAATGTCAATACAACTGTTGGTAAACACAGATAGAACACCACACACACATTTGCACAGTGTGTAAGCATTCAAAATCTAACGTGATTGATAAAACTAAATCATAGAGTTGATAAAAGTAACAGATAATGATAATAAAAACACACATTGTAAGCATTAAACATATCATATGATTTGATAAACTTACATCACATAGTTGATAAATGTCAACACAACTGTTGATATACCACGAATAAACACCACACACATTTGCACCCTGTGTAAGCATTCAAAAATCTAATGTGACTGATAAAACAACCATATGTAGTTGATAAAAATAACAGTTAATGATTATCAAATGAGTTGATAAACCTACATCACATAGTTGATAAATGTCAACACAACTGTTGATAAACCACAAATAAAAACCACACATTTGCACCCTGTGTAAACATTCAAAAATCTAATGTGACTGGTAAAACAACATCATATAGTTGATAAAAATAACAGTTAATGATTATCAAAACACATGTCACAACACACATTGTAATTATTCAACATATAAAATGAGTTGATAAACCTACCTCATGGAGTTGGTAAATGTAAGCACAAGTGTTGTTAAACACAGATAAAACACCACACAACACATTGAACCAACCATTCAGCTAATGAACAAAGCAACACATTACAACGCTTGAAAAT
Organism: Erodium maritimum; assembly: GCA_963921825.1. Taxonomy (NCBI): domain Eukaryota; kingdom Viridiplantae; phylum Streptophyta; class Magnoliopsida; order Geraniales; family Geraniaceae; genus Erodium; species Erodium maritimum. Next base: position 30,678,859 of record OY997595.1, read on the forward strand.
TTGAAATCAAAACTTCGAAACCAGTATATGCACAAAAAGATAACATCACCATTCAAAATCAATACACATGCACTTCAAAATGAGCAAAATAAAATCACACAAGCTACAACCGATTTACAAACAAACTGAAATAAGTTTCTTCCTCCGAAAATCAGACAGAAAAACACTTCGAAGAAACAAAATTAACTATCCAACGCATAAAACAAATCAAAATCGATACACATACACCTCCGATGAACACATGCACATCAGATGAACACATGCAGTTGCTTCAAAGAATTTCAAACTACTGACATACGTTCATTCCTCACAAAATCGCACTAGGAAATGCACTTTGAAGCACCAGAATCAACTTGTCGAACGCATCAAATAGGTCAAAATCGAGTAAATTTCAAACCAAAATTCCTAAATCAAAAAAATTTATGAACAAGGAATAACCAACAAAACAGAGAGAATCGAACCAAACCTAGATGTATTGCGTCGAAATGAACTGGAAGCAAGAAATTTGGCTTCAAACAACACGATTCCTCTACCAAATCCGCAGAAATCGCACGAAGAAGACGAAGTGAGCGTAGAGAGAGTTCGTGCATGAGAGACAGAGTGCGAACGTCCCTTGGATTTCGGATGCACGAAATACAGATGTTAAGTTACAATAATACCATCACCAACCAGCGTTATTGCAAAATTGCCACCGAATGTGCTGTTTTTTTTCAACAATTCAGTCAACAAGTCAACTCCCTAACTATGCATCTCAGCCATCCATTTCATAAATGGATGGCTTGGATTGGTTCTCACGGTTCTTAGGTTAAGACATGGTGTATTAGATTTCTCCTCTATAAATCCTAACATTAAGAAAAACAAGCAGGGAGAAGAAAACATACAGTAAAATAAAAATTTATCAGTCGAAATATTTCACTAGACTGTTTAGAAGGTAATGATAAGATAACGTCCGATGAAACCAATACAACGAATCCAAACGAAAAATTAGGACAGAACACACCATTTCCGAAAGATTGAGACCGAGACTCTGGAATGTGCTCCAGGAGAATACTGCATTAGTGGTTGAGGCCACCAAAGCAGTTGTTGAAGTCCGAAAGTATCTAACTGAATGTTCTATCCTAAGAATTATCTTAAGCTTTTGAGGAGATGGAAAAGCTGCTCTCCTTTACAGCTTTTTGTTCTCAGCTCCTCACCTTCTATGGTCAGTATTCCACCTTAGTTTCTTCCACTAAGGAGTTTAAGGTGGGTACTGGTGTTTCTAGGGGTCATGTTCGTGCTTTCAAGCTTGGGAAGGCTCACAAATCAGGTGCGACTACCAAGCCAGCCATGAAACCGGTGGCGAAGCGAAGCAATGTCGCGCACCAGCATCGTGGGAAGACAAAGGACCCCAAGTCTGTCATGAAACCAACAGAGAAGAAGGGTGGTGCTAGTGCTTCGTCACAGATTCATGGGCCTGTGGGAAGAAGGACTCAGATTCAAGTAGTGTGGAACAACCTTTGGGACCGGCTTGTGTCGTCCCAAAGAAACGAAGACAAGCTTCGATTCCAAGTGAGGTCGAGACTTCGAATACGATGGTGTTTGTACATAATCTTCCGTACTACGTTACAGAGGATTGGGTTCAGAATTCCCTTGGGGTTTTTGGGGAAATCGTTTCGATCAAAATCCTGAAGAGGCCAACTCGACGTGGCTGCTATTTCGGATTCGTCGAATTTCAAGTCTTCGGCTACTGCTTTACAGGTAATTGAAACGTTCAATGGGTTCCAATTAAACGGGTTCAAATTGCTGGTTGCGTTTGCCCGTATTTCAGCCCAGAATCCGACGGAGTGTGTAGCTGCATCTTCTGGCGAAAAACAGAGCGTCGAAGGTCCTGTTTTGGCCTTAAATCCGGTGGGTGTTGATGCTGTTCATCCGGATTTGCTGATGCCAGAATTGTCACCTTCGTCGGAGTTGAACCAGTCCGGTGGGATTCAAAATTAAGAGAATTTCGGTCGGTAGTCAAACGTGATTCCAGCTGTTGATGTGTCGATCCCAAACGCGTTAAACTCGATTGCTCTGTTCGATTGCAGGGATTTGGTTGTTGGACTCGATCCTGCTGTTGAAGTCGATCTTACTGTTGCAGTCGATGTTGTCATTTCTGCACGTGTAGGAGAGGATCGAGATTTGCGCGACATTGATGTAGAATGCGAGGCTGGGCTGGTTTTAGGGCCTGCGTTTAGCCCATCTGTTTCTGCGCAGGAAGGGTCTGTTTCCCGCGTGAACAGACCAATTTCCAGCAACGTTGGGCCTGTGTGTGGCTTCAGGCCTGAGGTTGGGCCAGCTTCTAAAGTTCCACCAAGTTTTGGTATTGCATCATTAGTTGTTGCGGATAATTCGGTAGGTTCAGATAGTGTTCATGATGATTTTGTTCATCATGCTATAGCGGGTCACTCGCCACAACTTATGGGAACTATTGAACCGGTCGGGGATCAACAAAGTAGTCCTTGGAAGGAGGCTCTTCTTAAACGTTTGACCAAGGGTCGACATTCGAAGCAGCCGTCTAGAGCTTCGAATCGTCTGAGTCGACCCCCCAAGTTTCTAGGGGACTACTATACCGTTCACATCAAGTCAACCCATTCTAGGAGTCAGGAAAGACTTGTAAATTCTATGGACGCACCTCAGTTTGCTCCGAGCAGGTACCGTTCAACCTACTTACAAACTCGACTTGCTCAGCTAGCCCATTCAGATAAAGCTTTTGACGATCCGTATTTGACTTCGGAGGCTGAAGAATGGTTTACTGATGGTTGATCTTGTGGACTTTTTTGTCCTGTAGCCCGATGAAATTGTTCACCGGTTGGTTTCTTTTTTTGTTTTTGGATTGTTCTTTGTCGGGGTTTGTTCCCGCAGCTCCAGCTGAGAGCTCTCTTGTTATGGTTGTGTTTTGGTTTGATCCTGCTTGGATCTTTCTTTTTTCTTAATAAAATTTTTCGAGCTTATACACACAAAAAAGTCTGAAAGTGACAGTTTGGACAGTCTTGTAACTAGGGATTAGGGTGGATCGATTGAACTATGCATCCTCATGAGAAACCAGTTGATGTCGTCCCCCTTTTGATGATAATGAGGCCTTTAAAAATGTGCAGTTGTTGGTTCTCGATCTAGTAAGAGGATGTCGCCCCGGTACTAGGTGGAATCGATGCCACCCTACGTCCAATAAGGCGGTGTTGTCGGCCAACCCCCCACTGGACCTTGAGGTCCTCATTGATCGAGGTGAGGGTGCTTTCCGCCCCTCGTCGCTACTCGTGACACTACAAAAAGGTGTGTGTATCCCTTCGGTCTTTTTTCCAAAAATTCCCCTACAAAGCGCTCTTTGTTCGGATTACATCTCCGCTGCCGCAAGTCTCTTAGGTCCGCAAGTGGATCCTCTGAACCCATAGTCGTCCAACCATCCTTGCCCCGACCCGAGGACACCTCCTATAGTATAGTCTCTGTCTCGCCTTCCGGTATTTGTGCACCAAAGATCCCCTCGGGCCACCCCTCTATGAGCCAACCACGCCTCACTCCTCCATGCATAGGCACGAACGGCTCCTGTGCAAGCGCGGTAAAAAACTGCGCCACCACAACATAATGTATCCTCGTATTCGAGACCGCTCGAGATCCCTGCATCCTCTCTGTCTCGGTACATACGTCGACGTTCGTCGGCCCAAGCCCATGCGTGCACCCAGGATAAGCCCGTGCTCGGGTGCCCGACCACCAATAACAGGAGAGAACCAACGGTGAGTCGGCTCTCGTTATAGACACAAGCCCCATGTCATCCTTACCATAGAGGAAGAGAGGTGGACTTGAAAAGGATAAGCCTCCCAGAGTAGTTATCGCTACGTCCGTCATAGCTAAGGAAGAAACGAACCTTAGACACGTACAGAAAGAGTAAAGGACGAGCAGTTGAACTGATAAAATACAACATTAACTTTTGGCCTAATAAAACCTACAACAGTACACACTCAAAAAAACTATATCTTGGATGCACTTCTATGACCGAACATGATGGGGGATCAAGCACCAAAATACTACAGCGATGGCACCGCTGCTTGTCCTCCCTGTTCTTAACTAGAGTTTTTTGATCCTTCAGTCCCATGCATGTTTCTACTTTTTTTTTTGATCAGCGAAAGCGAATTGAATTGATCCTCACTGAGGTAGAAAAGAAACATACACCCTAAACTAAAAATCCAGCTACAGATCAATAGTAAGAGGCCAAAAAACAAGAGAAACAAGAGCAGAGAAGTTGAAATTCGAAAGCAAAAGGATGTGAGATGAGATCCTCAGGATGCGGTCTTCAAAAGTGCTGCAGAAAAGAGGGGCTGACGCAAAGGGATCTAACCAAGCTGCAGATAAATCCGTGGGGAGACTTGGGATCCAAGTAATGAGAATGGGGATTTTGGTCTCTGAAGAGGCAGAGGATAAATGTATGAAGAGGAGGCTGGAAGCCTTGAGTGCCAAGAATGCTGAGGGAAGGATGTAGATGATCTGAAGCAGGTACTAATGTTTGAGGAGCAAGGATGGATGTCGAAGGCCCCTAAAATGGATTGATCAGATGAACTTGAGAGGAATTGTGGGCTTGAGAGGTACTGGGAATGATCCTTGAGGGTGTCTGAACATCAGTGGCATGAGAGAGGAGAGTGCAGGTTTGTTGAGATGAACTGTAGATGTAATGAGTCTGAATATTGGAGTGCGACTGAATCGTTGAGTGATCAGTGAACCAAGCAGGAAAGTCAGTTTAGAACCTGCAAAAGAGAGCAAAGAACAGTAGCCAAAAAGAAAAACACTCAAGCCTAAGGAGAAGCTACCCACACACCAACAAGGAGAACAAAGGAACCCCCACTCCAAAGAAGCCAGTACCCAAAGAAAACCTACCTCACCAATAAACTAAACCCCCAGACCACCCAAAACCCTTCCCAGAACCCCAACCCCCAAAGCAAGGAGCCAAAAGCCATGAACCAGAAACCAAGGGCCAAACCACAATCAGGTAGCTTTTGACAAATTGGAGACATGCACTCGTACACATACATATATAGAGTAGAGATTCGGTAAAAAAAATATTTTTAAAAAAAATTAATCTATTACTAAATTTACAGTAGTAACATATTTTTTTGGGTCACATCATAACCTAAATTCTTGATCAAGTAATCAAGTCATATAAACTTATTGTTAAGTTTCTCTCAACTAGCTACAGTAATTACTATTCTACAACAGTGTTTTCTATCGGAATCTTCAGTCCTTCTTCACACGGTGTAGTGTCCACGATGGCGTCTCCACTAGCCATCGTAAAGACCGCTCCGGTTAAGAAGGTTTAAGATTTAATATGTTCGAGAGCAACTTCGTGGTTTGAAAGCGAATCGTTTTTGGAAGTTTTTTTGCAAAAAAGTATATATAAAAAAAAATATATGGGCCTCATCTTTGGCCCATGTAACTGAGCCCACTTGTATTTTGGCTTTTAGGAACAATAGGGTTTGTGTTTAATAGTGAAAAGGGGTAAAGCTGAGATAAATCACAAAAGGTAGAGCAGCGAGAGAAATAAAGAGGAGAGATTCATCTTGTGGGGTGCGCAGTGAAAAATCAAGAGGCCTTGGTTCTTGATCGTGGGTGTGCGTGACTGAGAGCAACAATCTTTTATTGAATTTGGTTGAGGAGCTGTGTGGTGGGCAAAAACAACACCGTGTGCATCATTTCTCAAAGGTCTGCTCTCTCTCTTTTTGAGTACTGTAAGAGACCATTAATGATCCTGGTATGAAGCATTAAAAGCTCTTATATATCCTTTGTTATGTTCACAACAGACTGGTAAGGCTTGAGCAGCATCCTTTTGGAGAGAGAGTGTAAGTTCATTAACTATCTATTCCTTTTTTGATTGACTCTGTCAGTGGAGGGTTTATGGAGCATCAAATTGATCCATATGTGACAGGAAGCAGCAACAACAAGGGTGCTGTGTGGCTTGAGTTCAAAGTTAATTATAGGTAATTTCATACAACCTTTATTATTTATCTTTCTTGAAAATGGCATCAAAAAAATCAAAGGAAATAGAAATTGGGTTCTTGGAATTTTCTAAAGAAAAGGTGAGGTCTTCGAAGCTAGTTTATCGGTATTAAAAGATTGGTTTGGGTCGTTGTAGATTATCGACTTGTATTGAGAAATAGGGAGTTAGGGTTTGTAACTCGTGAGATTGTGATTAGAAACCTTAACTGCGGAATTAAATTACTCGGAAGTCGGAAATCAATTCCGTCGAGTGCATAGGAACCCTTGAATTATTCTAAGACCGTAGAAACGAAAACGGGAATTTTCAGAGCCCCGGAAGGGCATTTCCAAAACCCGGGCAGATTCGCCATGTCGGGCGAATCGGGCCTTTACGAGTCCTTTATCGACAATGTCGAGTATTTGAGAAGTTTGGGAGTGATCGACATTGTCGGGGTTACGTTTGGGCGTTAAGTTTATTGAATTTCAGTTTATTCCTGCGAGTTGTTAAGTGCCTTAAAATTGTGTTCTTTTAGATCGTGCCGCGGACCGAGGCAAGGGAAAGCTGGGTGAGTGACTGAGATCACACCGGAGCTCGTTGGTTGGCTTTTGGAGAACACGCACGAGGTAGGGAAAAGTAGCCAGATCTCGGCCCTGACTAGGGAAAGTTAAGAGTAGAATTGCATGTGACACCGGGGTGTCGTGGGTTAAGTAGGTTTATTGAATATTAGAAAGGCATGATACGGGAACGTAGCGAATATTAGAAGAGCATGTGACACTTAGTAGTGTCGTAGGAACAGAGAACTTAGCGATATTGAACTACTGGAGGCATATGACCATGCCCGGAGGTTGTTTGTTTAAGTTTATGTCTTGGGTGGCCATGCGAGCCCGTGTTGTATTGTTGGTGTCTTGGGTGGCCATGAGAGCCCGTGTTGTATTGTTGGTGTCTTGGGTGGCCATGAGAGCCCGTGTTGTATTGTCGGTGTCTTGGATGGCCATGAGAGCCCGTGTTTTATTGTTGGAGTCTTGGGTGGCCGTGAGTGCCCGTGGGGTTGTTGAGCCCGTGAGTTATTGTTGGTGTGTCTTGGGTGGCCATGAGTGCCCGTGGGGGGTTGTTGAACCCGTGTTTTACCGTTGGTGGTTTAGGTGGCCGTGAGTGCCCGTGGGGTTGTTGAACCCAAGTCTTGACTGTTGAGGTGTCTTGGGTGGCCATGAGTGTCGTGGAGTGTTGGACTGGTGTTGTTGCTGTTGTTGAGCTTTGGCTGTGATTGTGATTGTGGTTACCTGAGGTTGGGGGCCCACTTCATGAAACAGGGGGTCCACGAGCACACGCGTCTGCATGTTCAGACGGGGTAGGGGGCCCACCTGACAACAAAGGGGTCCTGGCCGCGCGTGTGTGGTTTGGGGTTTTGAGTGTGATAGGTCGACAACCTGATTCGACTTTGTGTCGAGGAATTGCGACAGGTCGACCGCCTGACCTGATGAGATCGGTAAAGGGCGTGAGGGAGGTTACTGAGCAGCTGGTATGCGATCCTTTGTGATCTTGGTTGGTGTGCGATCCTTTGTGATCTTGTTTGGTGTTGCGTAGTTCTGTCGTGTCCTTGGAGGAGGTCGTCGATAGTTGTGTCGGGTCTACATTACGAGTCCGAGTGTTGAGTCTGTTGAGAAAGGTATCGGGTTGTGTGTCTGTTGAGTACTGTGGTTTGGGGATTGTATTCCAGGTGTTGGGTTTGGTTTTGGTGTTACCGGCTTGTCTGCTAAGTATGTCGTAGTCAGTCTGTTATCTGTGGTGGTGAGCGAACGCTCACCCCTAGCTGCTTTTCCTATAGGTACTGATCACAGGACGGACTAGGTGAGCTCTCGAAGCTTGAGGAGCTAGGAGCGGAGTCCGGGTTTTATCTTTTGAGTCTAGTGACGGATACCTTGTACTTTGTCCAATTGTTGGGACGTTTTTGAGTTGTAAATATTATTTTGATTAACTAAATGATAATTTCAAAGTGTTGATTCAAAACAGGATTGAAAATGTTTTATTGTTTTAAATGTTCGCGTCCCGAGTTCGGTTTACTGAAATTGGGGCGTGACAGCTTGGTATCAGAGCTCGAGGTTTCACACCTCGGACTGTACGTCAAATAGGTGGGGAGAGTCGAGTCAGTAAAAGTCCCGTCGTGCGTTGGGTACGCAAGTCGGAAACCGTGTGTAGACTCGTAGTGTTGTGAGTCATGTTTGTGTTTGTGTGTATGTGCAGTACGGTCATTACTGGCATACTGTTTGTGTGTGCTTCGTGAAACGTTTGTAGGCTGCCGCCTCTCGACTCAGGGGCGCCCCTGTAGTCGAGCGTGACGGTGTTGATATCAAGTGGGTACAATGTAGTTCGGGGACGCCTGGACCCGGTTGTAACTACGTGATGTCAAGAAATGAGGTTTTAACGAAGTGGAGGAAGTTTTAAAATTGGTTGGCCCTGTGGGCGTGCTTTGATTTTGGTTGGCCCGGTGGGCATGCTTTGGTGTTGTTGGCCTGGTGGGCGTGTTTTTGTATGATTGGCCTTGTCGGCTTATGATTGAGGTTGGGTGACTTGTGTTGGGGTTAAAAAGGGGTAAAAATCGAGTCAGAAACAATTTTGAGAAATAGGCCTGCACGAGCGTCACGGACCCTGTCACGGATCCGTGATTCCTGTCTTGTTCCACCGTCTTGATTGTGCAGTTTGAGTGTTGGTTTTGCGTGGTTGTGTTCACAGTTGTGTTGGTTGTAGAGGTCGTAAGTTCGGTGTTAAAAGGAGAGATCTTGGGTTCGAGACTCATCAATAACCTACGGTAGTGATACAGCGCCTCGGTGTGAGAGTCTCACCATACGGAGAGGGGTTAAGGTTGATGCGCTGCGACGCTATACGAACTAGGTTTCCCCTATGTGAACGGGTGTTCGAGGTTTCCCTCGCGTGAACGGGTGGTTTGAGGTTTCCTTCACGTGAGTGGGTTATTTGAGGTTCACTACATGATCGAGTAACTAGGGTATCGAGGTTGTGAGCAATAGTGGCTTGCGGAATTGAGAATAGGATCCCCGTTGAGGTTTCCCTACGTGATCGGGTAATTGGGGTATTGAGGTTGTGAGCAATAGTGATTCGCTGAATTGAGAATGTGATCCCCGTTTGAGGTTTCCCTACGTGAGCAATAGTGATTTGCTGAATTGAGAACATAATCTCCGTTTCGAGGTTTCCCTTACGTGAGAGAGTATTGAGGTATTAATAGCTTGAGCAGTGTGACATTTTGGTATCAGGTTTTGAGGTAGTGGTTTTCCCTGGCTGGATTGGTAACTCGTTAGTGCTTTACTAGTATGCCATAATCGAACGGGTGTCCGTGGAGGTGAGCAGAACGCTCATCCCCTTTACTACTTTTCCCGCAGGGGACGAGTAGCGAACACTGGTTTGGTTGCGGAAAGTTATAAGTGAATGCATAGAGGATCGTGTGAGGGTTGTGTTAGACTTTACCGGAGTGACTAATGGAGGGATTGTTCGGTCTTTGATTTGGGCGTCAGTTTTATTGGATACCGGGGAGTCACGCTCCTTTGCTCGTCGAGTTATGCTGAGATGTTGGGACCGAATTTAAAGCCGCTGAGTCCACCCCTGCGTCCGGATACGCCGGTTGGGGTGATGTGGTGTTGACTAGGGTCTGTCGTGCCTGCGGAGTTAGATAAGCGAACCGTTACAGGAGGTTCGAGAGAGGGCTCAAGAGCCCTGATGCTGGATCGAGTCATCACCCCGAAGATTCGGGTATGTTCGGAGTTGGTAGGCAGGACGACGGTAGAGCAACGAGGTCTTAGAGAGACCGCGAGGTTCGGCAGCGACTAAGCTTGTGCATGTATCCGTGGGAAGGACACTTACGAAATGACAGCCTTTGACGTGATCCTGAGAATGGATTGGCCGGCGAAGTGCCGAGCAAATATCGACTGTTACTGGCGACGAGTGATGGTGTCAACAGGCAACACGAAAGCTTCGTGTATTCTGGGCAGTGAGAGCGGGGTCCTCCTGTCGGCATTGTCCGCGGTGGAGGAAGTATCGGCTGTGCAGAGCCGCGAGTTACCGCGAATGGTGTGCGAGTTCCCCGAGGTTTTTTCTGAGGAGCTGAGCGGGTTGCCACCAGTTCATGAGGTGGAGTTCAGGATTGACCCGGTGCTGGGAACGGCAGCGATATCGATGACGCCGTACGAATTCGCACTAGCCGAGTTGACCGAGCTGAAGCGTCAGCTCGAGGAACTTCGGGAGAAGGGGTTTATCCGGCCGAGCACATCGCCGTGGGGAGCGCCAGCACTCTTCGTGAAGAAGAAGAGTGGAGAGCTTCGGATGTGCATCGACTACCGGAAGCTGAACCGGGTTACGGTGAAGAACCGATACCCGATGCCGAGGATTGACGACTAGTTCGACCAGTTGAGGGGAGTCGACGTGCTTCTCGAAGATCGACTTGCGATCCGGATATTACCAGTTGCGAGTCCGAGAGGGGGGTCGCAAAGACTACATTCCGGACACGCCATGGGCATTACGAGTTCTTGGTGATGCCGTTTGGACTGACGAACGCACTTGCAGCGTTCATGTATCTGATGAATAGTATATTCCGGCCGTTCTTGGATTGGTTTGTGGTGGTGTCTGTAGACGACATCTGGATCTACTCGCGGAACGAGGCGGCGCGTGAGGAACATCTGAGGAGTGTTCTGACCCTGTTGCGCACACGTCAGCTATACGCCAACCTAGAGAAGTGCGAGTTTTGGCTCGCTGAGGTGAGAGTCCTCGGTCACGTTGTGTCCCGTGACGGTGTGTTGGTCGATCCGGTGGAGATCGACGTGGTTTTGAAATGGGCGCGGCCCACGAGCGTTTTTCGAGATCCGCAGCTTCTTGGGGCTGGCAGGATATTATCGGCGGTTGGTCCAGAACTTTGCGCGTCTAGCCACGCCTATGACTCTTTTGACGCGCAAGGGAGCCGGGTTTGTGTGGACAGAAGATTGTGAACGTGCGTTCACGGAGTTGAAGACTCGTCTGACTACCGCTCCAGTGTTGATAGTGCCAGAGCGAGGGGTCGGGTACGAGGTCTATTGTGACGCGTTCGGGGAAGGACTGGCTGCGTACTAACACAGTTAGGTAAGGTGGTTGCTTATGGCTCCAGGTAGTTGGAGACGCACGAGCGCAACTACCCGACCCATGACCTAGAATTAGCAGCGGTAGTGTTCGCGCTGAAAGGCTGGCGGTATTATCTGTAGGCGAGCGATTTCAGGTGTTCTCGGACCATGAGAGCTTTAAGTACAACTTCTCCCAACGAGACCTGAATATGCGCCAGCGACGATGGATGGGACTACTTGAGGAGTACGACTTTGAGCTACTCTACCATCCGGGTAAGGCAAACGTGATTGCCAATGCCTGAGTAGGAAGCCGATGCCGTGTCCTGCTAGCATATCAGTCCGGGAGTAGGACATGATGGGAGAGCTGGGCACGCTCGGGTTGGAGCTAGAAGAGGTTACTGGCGGCGTGGCCATGTGCTTCTTGGTGGATCATCCCACCCGGCCTGGCCGGGGGATAGAGGCACAGTCGGTGGATGTCGAGACGACTGAGATCCGGGAAAGAGTTGCCGGCGGTGTTGACGCCGAGGGCCGCGATCGTCGTGCTGATTGGGAGTTACGACATCGTGGAGGTTTGTTCGTACCGAGTAACGGTGGAGGCGACGAGCTGCGAGAGTCGCACTATTCGTGTCTGACAGTGCACGTGGGTAGCACTAAGAGGAGCGCGACATCAGGCGACATATCTAGTGGAGCGGGATGCGGAGAGCGGTTGCAGAGTTGGTATCGCGGTGCCTCACTTGTCAGCAGGTGAGAGCCGAACATCAGCGTCCCGCAGGGTTATTGCAGCCACTGCCGGTTGCACAGTGGAAATGGGGGCACGTCATGATGGATTTCGTGAGCGGTTAGCCGAGTTCGCCTAAAACAACAGCTTTCGGGCCAGTATCATGATGGCACCGTTCGGGGCGTTGTATGGTAGGCCGTGTCGATCGCCCGTGTGCTGGGCAGAAGTGAGGAATAAGAGTTTACTAGGTCGAGAACTGGTCCGAGAGACAGCTGAGTCGGTCGTGCCAAAGCGTGAGCGGTCGAGGACCACGCAGAGTCAGCAGGAGCTATCCTGACAGACGGCGCCGACCTCTCGGGTCAGCAGTCGGTGACCATGTATCCCTGGAGGTGAGTCCGAAAGGTGGACTGGTGCGTTTCAACCGCGGCGGAGGCAGGTTAACCCCGCGGTGTATCGGGCATTCCGAGATCTTGAGCAGAGTGGGAGCAGTGGCCTATCTTCTGGCATTACCACCACAACTTGGGAGTGTTCATAACGTCTTCCACGTGTCCCAGTTGCGGCAGTAGAATGCGGACCCCTCCCACGTCACTGAGTAGGCAGATATCGAGGTGGCTGACGATGTCTCTTATGAGGAGCAGCCGGTTCGAATCATGGACACACGGGAGCAAGTCCTGCATGGCAAGGTTATCCGCTTAGAACGGGTGCCGTGGCGGCACCACGAGGCCGAGTCGACCTGGGAGCGCGAGGACGAGGTTCGCGCGAAGTGCCCCGATCTGTTCGGCTCATGAGGTACGTCTGTTTTAAATTTCGTGGACGAAATTCTTTTAAGGGGGGTAGACTGTAAAGACCGCTCCGGTTAAGAAGGTTTAAGATTTAATCTGTTCGAGAGCAACGTCGTGGTTTGAAAGCGAATCGTTTTTGGAAGTTTTTTTTGCAAAAAAGTATATATAAAAAAAATATATGGGCCTCATCTTTGGCCCATGTAACTGAGCCCACTTGTATTTTGGCTTTTAGGAACAATAGGGTTTGTTTTTAATAGTGAAAAGGGGCGGAGCTGAGATAAATCACAAAAGGTAGAGCAGCGAGAGAAATAAAGAGGAGAGATTCATCTTGTGGGGTGCGCAGTAAAAAATCAAGAGGACTTGGTTCTTGATCATGGGTGTGCGTGACTGAGAGCAACAATCTTTTATTGAATTTGGTTGAGGAGCTGTGTGGTGGACAAAAACAACACCGTGTGCATCATTTCTCAAAGGTCTGCTCTCTCTCTTTTTGAGTACTATAAGAGACCATTACTGATCTTGGTATGAGGCATTAAAAGCTCTTATATATCCTTTGTTATGTTCACAACAGATTGGTAAGGCTTGAGCAGCATCCTTTTGGAGAGAGAGTGTAAGTTCATTAACTATCTATTCCTTTTTTGATTGACTCTGTCGGTGGAGGGTTTATGGAGCATCAAATTGATCCATATGTGACAGGAAGCTGCAGCAACAAGGGTGCTGTGTGGCTTGAGTTCAAAGTTAATTATAGGTAATTTCATACAACCTTTATTATTTTTCTTTCTTGAAAGCGGCATCAAAAAAATCAAAGGAAATAGAAATTGTGTTCTTGGAATTTTCTAAAGAAAAGGTGAGGTCTTCGAAGCTAGTTTATCGGTATTAAAAGATCGGTTTGGGTCGTTGTAGATTATCGACTTGTATTGAGAAATAGGGAGTTAGGGTTTGTAACTCGTGAGATTGTGATTAGAAACCTTAAATGCGGAATTAAATTACTCGGAAGTCGGAAATCGATTCCGTCGAGTGCATAGGAACCCTTGAATTATTCTAAGACCGTAGAAACGAAAACGGGAATTTTCAAAGCCCCGGAAGGGCATTTCCAAAACCCGGGCAGATTCGCCATGTCGGGCGAATCGGGCCTTTACGAGTCCTTTATCGACAATGTCGAGTAATTGGGAAGTTTGGGAGTGGTCGACATTGTCGGGGTTACGTTTGGGCGTTAAGTTTATTGAATTTCTGTTTATTCCTGCGAGTTGTTAAGTGCCTTAAAATTGTGTTCTTTTAGATCGTGCCGCGGACCGAGGCAAGGGAAAGCTGGGTGAGTGACTGAGATCACACCGGAGCTTGTTGGTTGGCTTTTGGAGAACATGCACGAGGTAGGGAAAAGTAGCCGGATGTCGGCCCTTATTGGGGAGAGTTAAGAGTAGAATTGCATGTGACACCGGGGTCTCGTGGGTTAAGTAGGTTTATTGAATATTAGAATGGCATGATACGGGAACGTAGCGAATATTAGAAGAGCATGTGACACTTAGTAGTGTCGTAGGAACAGAGAACTTAGCGATATTGAACTACTGGAGGCATATGACCATGCCCGGAGGTTGTTTGTTTAAGTTTATGTCTTGGGTGGCCATGAGAGCCCGTGTTGTATTGTTGGTGTCTTGGGTGGCCATGAGAGCCCGTGTTGTATTGTTGGTGTCTTGGATGGCCATGAGAGCCCGTGTTTTATTGTTGGAGTCTTGGGTGGCCGTGAGTGCCCGTGGGGTTGTTGAGCCCGTGAGTTATTGTTGGTGTGTCTTGGGTGGCCATGAGTGCCCGTGGGGGGTTGTTGAACCCGTGTTTTACCGTTGGTGGTTTAGGTGGCCGTGAGTGCCCGTGGGGTTGTTGAACCCAAGTCTTGACTGTTGAGGTGTCTTGGGTGGCCATGAGTGTCGTGGAGTGTTGGACTGGTGTTGTTGCTGTTGTTGAGCTTTGGCTGTGATTGTGATTGTGGTTACCTGAGGTTGGGGGCCCACTTCATGAAACAGGGGGTCCACGAGCACACGCGTCTGCATGTTCAGACGGGGTAGGGGGGCCCACCTGACAACAAAGGGGTCCTGGCCGCGCGTGTGTGGTTTGGGGTTTTGAGTGTGATAGGTCGACAACCTGATTCGACTTTGTGTCGAGGAATTGCGACAGGTCGACCGCCTGACCTGATGAGATCGGTAAAGGGCGTGAGGGAGGTTACTGAGCAACTGGTATGCGATCCTTTGTGATCTTGGTTGGTGTGCGATCCTTTGTGATCTTGTTTGGTGTTGCGTAGTTCTGTCGTGTCCTTGGAGGAGGTCGTTGATAGTTGTGTCGGGTCTACATTACGAGTCCGAGTGTTGAGTCTGTTGAGGAAGGTATCGGGTTGTGTGTCTGTTGAGTACTGTGGTTTGGGGATTGTATTCCAGGTGTTGGGTTTGGTTTTGGTGTTACCGGCTTGTCTGCTAAGTATGCCGTAGTCAGTCTGTTATCTGTGGTGGTGAGCGAACGCTCACCCCTAGCTGCTTTTCCTATAGGTACTGATCACAGGACGGACTAGGTGAGCTCTCGAAGCTTGAGGAGCTAGGAGCGGAGTCCGGGTTTTATCTTTTGAGTCTAGTGACGGATACCTTGTACTTTGTCCAATTGTTGGGACGTTTTTGAGTTGTAAATATTATTTTGATTAACTAAATGATAATTTCAAAGTGTTGATTCAAAACAGGATTGAAAATGTTTTATTGTTTTAAATGTTCGCGTCCCGAGTTCGGTTTACTGAAATTGGGGCGTGACACCCATCTTCTATGTCTACAACCTCCTCCTTCTTCCATCATGCATCGATCCCGTACATCGTGTCTTAGAACCTCCTCAGTTTTGTGGTTCTTGTGTACATGGTTTCGTCGTCGGCAACGGGGCCTCCCCCGGGTTTTGAAAATTTCACTGGTGCTGGTACTGGACTTGGAAGGAGGTTGGACTCGGTGATCATAGCTACACAAAATCGATTTGAGCCGATAGCTGATCAACATTCTGGGCGGGAGTCTCTCTTCAAACTGTTTGTTCACAATTTACCACCGAGAACTTCAAGTCAGTGGCTTCAGAATCTGTTCTTGGAGTGCGGAGAGATCGTGAAGGTTGTGACTCCGACTAACCCAAATAGTCGGGGGAAGTGGTTTGGTTTTGTGACTTTTAGTTATGAGCAAGCAAGGGCGAAAGGGATTGAGATTTTCAATGGATATGTCCTCAAGGTTTTCAAGTTGTTCGTCGCCACTGCGTGGGATAGAAGACCTAAAACATTAAGGGTTAGGAACAATCTCAACTGGAAGAGAAAGGGTCACGTGACTGAGAATAGAGCTCGGGGACGGAGTCAGCCGGAACAGGAAGCTGGGGTTATTTATCCTCAAGGCAAAGTAGTTGAGGAGTACAAAAGGTGGCTGGACAAGGGACATCTTGCGGTGATAAACAAAGAGTATTCACTGGAAATGATCATGGAAGATTTTCATGCTGAGAGAGATGGAGAAATTTGCATCAAATCCTTGGGAAATAGGGTGGTTCTCTTGTATTTCCCACAGGAACAGGTGGAAAAGAATGCTCTGAAAGAAGATGCTTTGTGGTTGAGGAGCTGGATGACTGTTTTGGAGGATAAGGTTCATCTTTGTAGAAAAGGAGGTAAATTTACTTGGGTTTCTCTCCAAGGCATCCCCATTTTGGGTTGGTGTTCAGAGACTTTTAATGCTGTTTGTGATGATCTTGGGTCAGTGGTTTGGATTCATCCTCAAACCCTGAATGGTACTTCATTGGAGGTGGGTTTTGTACTACTGCATTCACAAGAGTACCCTAGGGTTTATAAGGAAACAGGGCTCATTCTTGAGGAACAGATGTATAATATCATGGTCAGTTATGTGGATTGTCACTTGGTGCCACAAGTGAACTTTGTGGCCTCTGAACTTTCTAATTCTGACTTTTCTAGTCCAGACAAAGACTCCTATCACTACTCAGGAGAAAAGGAAATCATAGGTACTAATTCTGAGAGTGGTCCTTGTAGTGAAGGTGTATTAAGAGCTTATATGGAGGTGGAGGAGTTATTAGCCTGTGCTAAGCCTTTGGAAGATGCTGGTTTGGCGGAAGTGGTTAATGTGGTGGGGGCTGAGCATGTTTTGACAGACATTCCCACAGACATTCTCACTTCTCCTCTGCACTTAGTTCCCAACAATGAGAGTCTATCATTGGCTTCAATTACCTGCAAAGAATTATTAATTGTTCCTGATTCTTTGGGTGAAGAAAACTCAAACAGCTTACTCACGGTTCCGGCCAACATTTCTGGTGTACTCAGTACTGTTCCAATGGTGGAGATTGGAACAAATCCTACAGATACTCTTCTTCTGTCTGAGGGGACAGCTTTGGAGATACAAGGACACAAGGTTACATTGGGTTTGGGGGGTATTAATGAGATGGAAAGTTCTTCCTCATATGCTGCAGTTTTGGGGCCCAGACCATAGGCTACTTTGGCTAATTTTATGGTTTTGGAGGGAAATGAGGGTTCAAAATCATTTTTAACTCTTAATAAGGTGTTAAGCATTACACCTGCCAGCAAGGCTTCTTTGAACAGGAAGAAACAAAAGGGAGGAGAAGTTGTTGCTTATAATACAAGATCCAAGGCTAAAACCATTGTTGCTAAACTCAGACCTATTACAAAGAAGAGGAGTGAATCTATCAGACAAAAATTTGAACAAGGAGGGGCTGGAACATTGGAGTATTGCAAGGCTCTGGGATTGAAGGCATACTTATCTGATGAACTGGTAGCAGAGCAATTTGACAACCTTGAACATGAGGTCAATCAATCTGTGGAGTCAGATACTAATACTGAAGATGAGTATTGTGATTTGGAAGAGTTGAAGGATGATGATTTAGAGGTGGGGAGGTCTATTACCCCCCTCAGACTCTCTACACCATGAGATTGCTTTCTTGGAACATTCGAGGGGCTTCTTCAAGGAAAAAAAGAAGAGCCATTCGAAACGTGTGTTCCAAGCAACTTGTAGCTATGGTTTTAATACAGGAGACCAAGCTATCTCATTTACCTGTGTATTTCATATCCTCTTGTGGCCTCGATTCTTCTTGGGAGGGTATTTGCAGCCCATCATTGGGGAATTCTGGGGGTCTTTTCATTTTGTGGGACAAAGGGGTATTTCAAATGCATCAACATTTCTGTGATGACCACGTTATCTATTGAACATGTTGCTATTTACCTCTGAATTTACTTATATCTATGATAAACATCTATGCTCCTTGTTCAGTCAGTGCTAGGACAAGGCTTTGGGGTGAGGTTGGAGAAGTGATTACATCACTACTTCACAATTTAGTGGTGGCAGGTGATTTCAATGCAATATTGGACCCTGGGGAGAAGACTGGGAACAATTTTTCATCTACAAGTTTGAGGGACTTCAGGAGCTTTGTTGAGGACCAGGGTCTTGTGGATTTGCCTTTGGGAGGGGGAAAGTATACATGGTTCAATTCTAGGAGCATTGTCACGCCCCAATTTCAGTAATTCCGAACTAGGGACGCGAACATTTTAAAACATAAAAACACTTGAAAACCTGTTTTCATTAAACTCTTTAAAAGTACCATTTGTTCAACAAAATAATAAATACAGTTTAAAACACGTCCTAACAAGTGGACAAAGTACACAGTATCCGTCACTAGACTCAAAAGACAAAACCCGGACTCCGCTCCCAGCTCCACAAGCTTCGAGAGCTCACCTAGTCCGTCCCACGAACAGTACCTGTAGGAAAAGCAGCTAGGGGTGAGCGTTCGCTCACCACCACGGATAACAGACTGACTACGGCATAATTAGCAGGCAAAGCAAGTAACACCAACAATGACTCAACACCGGGGAAACCATCCCCAACCCAGGCACTCTGACTGAACAAACACCCACGATGACCTTCCTCGAACGACTCAACACTCTGACACGTAAAGTAGACCTGACCCAACGATTGACGACCTCTTCCAAGGACTCAAAAGAAAGTACGCAACATCAAACAGCATCACAAGGGACCACACACCAACCAAGATCACAAAGGATCGCACACCAAAACAAGATCACAAAGAATCGCAAACCAGCTGCCAAGAACGCCCTCCCGGGACTCTAACCCGATCAGGCCAACCCAAGAATGCTGCAACTTACCGGGACTCTAACCCATAAGCCAGCCGGAAAATGCTGCAACTTACTGGGACTCTAACCCATAAGCCAGCCGGAAAACGCTGCAACTTACTGGGACTCTAACCCGTAAGCCAGCCGGAAAATGCTGCAACTTACTGGGACTCTAACCCATAAGCCAGCCAAGGTATGCTCACAAACCCAAACCACACACGCGCGGCCAGGACCCCTTTATTGGCGGGCGGGCCCCCTACCCCGTCTGAACATGCAGACGCGTGTGCTCGTGGACCCCCGTTTCAGGAAGCGGGCCCCCAACCTCCGGTAACCACAATCACAATCACAATCACAAACACAATTACAAGCAAAATCAACAACCAGTAACAACACAGGTTCAACACTCATAGGCACTCATGGCCACCAAGACACCAACCGTAAAACTCGGACTCAACAGCCCCACAGGCACTCACGGCCTCCCAAGACACACCGACCATAAAACACGCTTGCAACTTACCGAGACTCTAACTCGTAAGCCAGCTAAAGAAAGCTTGCAACCCCCCGAGACTCTAACTCGGTAGGCCAGCCAAGACACCAACCTTAGTACACGGGCTCTCAAGGCCACCCAAAACACCAAAGGTAAAGACACGGGTTCAACAACCCCACGGGCACTCATGGCCACCCAAAACTCAACGATAAAACACGCTTGCAACTTACCGAGACTCTAACTCGTAAGCCAGCTAAAACACCAACAGTAAAGTACGGGCTCTCATGGCCACCCAAACACGAATAATAACACGAGCTCTCATGGCCACCCAAGACACCAAATAAACAATCAACCTCCGGCTTAACCCAAGCCTCCAACAGTCCTAAAATCAACAGTTTCACAAACAACCTCTGGGCATGGTCATATGCCTCCAGTAAATCAATTACGCTAAGTTCTCTGTTCCTACGACACTACTAAGTGTCACATGCTTTTGTCTTAAACGCTACAATCCCGTACCATGCTTTTCTAATAATTGCTACGATTCCGTATCATACATTTCTAATATTCGATAACCTAAATAACCCACGACACCCCGGTGTCACATGCAATTCTACAGTTAACTTTCCTTAGTCAGGGCCGAGATCCGGCTACTTTTCCCTACCTCAACTGAAGAGCAACCGCTACGCTTCCTAGCTCCTGACGTTCTGGCTCGCTACCTCCGAGCTTCACTTCGATCGAAGCCGGACTCTAAAGATAACACGAAAGCCATAAATTAAAGACGGTTCCACCGTTAAGTTAAAGATTACGATTTGTCCAGTCTAAATCCGACATTTGTCCTTTGAACTTGAGGGGGATAAAAGCGGTGTCACGGCGAATCGGGTTTGAGTACCCGAGCACCGAAACCGGTGCATGCGAGGCACGGTCCCAATGCACGAATCCCGAGGTCCGATTCAACGGTCCACTTTTGTTCCTTTTTAAACCCAATTTGCAGTCCATTTTAACCAGAGTTCCAGATTCGTTCAACTGCTCGAAATCCGTTTTAAATCCGCTGATTTTACTTCCCTTTTATTTCCAAATCTGGTTTTATTTTAAAACTCTTTTCAAATTAGGTCATTTTCCAATTTAAATCCCCTTTCTAAACAAAACCGATTTTTCGATTTAGGGTTCCTTTCCCTTCAACTTCAGAAGTTCGATTTTCCATCCAAAACCGATCTCAAACCCTAACTGTTTCAAAACACTTCATTTTCCCTTTTACAACTCGAAATTTTGAGTCCAGATCAACAAGGCAAACATGACCAGATCCAGAATTACAAAACTAACGTTTAAATTCAAAACTGGTTTTATTTCTTCCTTTTCTGGATTTACAGAAGCTCGGACAATACACAGAAACCAAATAAAGTTGAACGGTACGAAACAAATAAACCGGCCGCCGGCGAAGACGTCGCCGGCGACTAAAACCCCCAGGTACCAACCTCACCGTGGAGGAGAGGAAACGACGGGCAGCGGTGACTGCCGCCGTGGGGGACTGGTCCCCGTCTCGGAGCTGGACCGCACGGTGGGGTCTCGACGGAGCCACGACGCTCCCGGTTCTGCAGGTGTTTCCGGTGTCGGAGCAGCACCGGCGTGGACGATCGAGGGAGAGGAAGAGAGGCTCGGTGCGGCGGAGGTGGTTGCGGCCGGGGGACGGCGGAGCACGGTTGTCCCACCCTAGATCTGAACAGGTCCGGCGAGCTCGTCCCGTCTCTGGCGACGGCGAGGCAGCTCCGGCCTTGCTACCCTCGAAGACGGCGGCGGCTCGGATCCGAGTGAGGGAAACGCCGGCGCCGACTCGCACGGCGTACTCGCCGGTGGCGATGGCGAAGGGAGAACGGCTCGGGCGAGGTCTCGGTGACGGACGGTGAGGAGAAGACGGCGGTGCGGTTGGACGGAGAGGAGGAGACGGCGGCGTGGTGGCTGGACGGGCGGTGGCGTTGAGAGGGCCGAAGAGGAAGGACGGGTGGTGGCTGTCGGGCTCGGTGGTGGCGGACGGAGAAGAAGGAGCCGAAGATGGTATGTCGGCCGGAGAAGATGGAGGTCGCCGGAGAAATGGAAGGGAGAGGATCGGGTTCGGAGAGGAGAGGGGCGGCGTGGAGAGGAAGGGGTCGGAATTAGGGTTTCCAACCCTGATTCGCCCTTAAATACCACGCCGGGACTGGGCTTAAGGAGGTTGGGCCTCTGGTTGGCCACGGGCCTCACGGCCCAAGGTTGGAAGAGGAGGGCTCGGTTCAGGCCGGGCCTGGCCGGGTTTGGCCTGCTCTGCTCGGGCCGGGTCGCTGGTCGGGTCCGGTCCGACCCGGTCCGACCCAATAGTTTTTTTTTTTTTTTTTTTTAAAAAAAAAAACGGGTTTTACAAGCATGGCATCCAGGATTGATAGGTTCTTGGTTTCAGCTTCAATTGTAGCCTCCTTCAACAATCTCTCACAAACTTGCCTCCCTAGATTAATTTCTGATCACAAGCCTATTGTTTTATCCAATCCTGTGGTGGATTGCGGGCCTAGGCCTTTCAAATTCATAAGTGCTTGGGTCAGCCATCCACTTTTCTTTCAGCATACAAAAGATCATTGGGAGAGTATTATTATTGGAGGTTCTCCTTCATATAAATTGTGGTTCAAACTTAAGTCTCTAAAAGCTTTCTATAATACTTGGAACATCAATGTGTTTGGTTGGTTGGATACTCAGATTGAAGTGATTAAACAAGAGATTGGGGTCCTGGATTTCTTATTTGAAGATAGAGGTCTCAGCCCTGAGGAGATCTCTCAGAGGGCTTTATTGAATGCTAGACTCATTCTGAGTTTCAAAACTCAGGCCAAAATCTGGTGTCAGAAGGCTAGACAAAAATGGTCCATTGATGGGGATAGGTGTTCCAAATACTATCAAATAGTGGCCAAAATTAATCAAGCTAGATTGAAAATTACCAGTATTGAAGAAGGTGGAGTGTTATATCAGGAGCCAGATCAGATCAAACAGGCTGCAACTGAACACTTTGCTAAAAGATTCCAAGGATCCTCATATGTGTGTTTGGACCTGTCTTCCTTACCTTTTAAAACCATTACCTTCCTGCAGGCTAATCACTTGGAACTTCCTTTTACTAAAACTGAGATTTTAGTATCCATTAAGGCCTGCAATGGGCAAAAGTCTCCTGGCCCTGATGGCTTCTCAATGTTATTTCATCAGACTTGCTGGGAGGTTGTTAAATGGGATATCTTGGAAGTTTTTGATCATTTCCACAAGGGAGGACAGCTGGGGAAGGGTTTGAACTCTTCTTTCATCACACTTATTCCAAAAAACAATGCTCCAGTGAGTTTTGATGATTTCAGACCCATCAGTCTTATACACAGCATCTACAAAATTGTTTCCAAAGTCCTAGCTGCAAGACTCAAGCCCATCATGAATTGTTTAGTTCATGATACCCAAACTGGTTTTATTGCTGGGAGGCAAATTATGGATAGGGTGTTATGGATGGGGTGTCAAGAGGTCATTGTATTAAAACTTGATTTTGATAAAGCATATGATCACATACACTGGAAAGCCTTGTTGAATGTATTGAATATTATGGGTTTTGGGGCTATTTGTAAGGATTGGATCTGTGTGTGTATGGAGGCTTGGACATCAGTACTGATAAATGGCGCACCCTCTGCTGATTTCCCTCTCAAGAGAGGTCTTAGACAAGGCTGCTCCCTCTCTCCATTATTATTTGCATTGGTAGCTGAGAGTTTACACCAACTTATGGTTAAAGGGTCAAGTTCAGATATGTTCTCAAGAGTGAAATGTAGTGAACAAGGGCCAGAGATCACCCATCTACAATTTGCTGATGATACCTTAATTTTTATCCAAGCGTGGAAACAACAAGCCATCAATCTGAAGCACACTCTCATATGTCTGCAAAAAGCAACTGGATTGAAGATAAACTTCAATAAATCAAAAGTTTTGCTAATGAATCCTTGCTCTATGTCCACTGAAGAGGTAACTGAGATTTTAGGGTGCAGTGCAATGCAGCTGCCCTTTGACTATTTGGGCTTCAGTTTAGGTGCTAACCCCAGGAGAGCAAAAACTTGGGAGCCAGTGATCAACAAATTCAAAACCAATCTGAGTCTCTGGCAAGCCAAATATAAATCCTTGGGGGGAAGGATAACCCTTATTAAATCTTCACTCAGTTCACTCCCACTGTATTTCATGTCTTTATATAAGGCCCCCAAAGGTGTTATAAAGGAGATGGAGAAATGGCAGAAAAAATTTCTTTGGAGTGGGAAATTGAACAAAAAGTCTCTGCATAAAGTGAGGTGGGAGAATATTTGCAAACCAAAGAATGCAGGAGGCCTGGGAATTCTGAAACTGGAGATATGAACATGGCCTTATTGGCCAAGTGGTGGTGGAGGTTTGCACTGAAACATGATTCACTATGGAAAAGGTTACTATGCTCTAAATTTGGTTGGGACCCTTCAGCTTGGGATCTCCCAAAATTTATGTTAGGTACTGATCAGAGTTTCTTGAGACATGTTGGGTCTTTATTGGATTATCCAAGATTTGCAGATGCTTTTGGGGCTGTGGGACTCCATTGGACTATCAATTCTGGGAGATCAACACTATTTTGGGATGATTTATGGATCACTAATGTTCCTCTGAAAGTCCTATTTGAAAGACTCTATCATCTAAGCTACCAGAAGAGGGCTTTGGTGTCACAGGTTTGGCTGGATGGGGATTGGGTTTTGATTTTCAGAAGGCAACTGAGAGGCTGGGAAGAAGACATTTTCGAATTATTATGTGACAAAATTAATGTTCTGCCCCCTTTAAATGCTGAGGAAGACAAGGTGGATTGGGTAGTTGATAACAAAGGATTCTCAGTCCATAAAATGTATCAGTATCTTGACAATGCTGCTGAGGAAGATCTGATTTCGCCTGCACTTTTATGGGAATCTAAAGTACCCCCTAAAATAACTGCTTTTGTTTGGTTGATATGCATGCAAGATGTGCCTACAAAGTGTTTCCTTCTCAACAGAGGAATATACTCTATAAATATTTGGTGTCCTCTCTGCAATGAGGAACCTGAGGAAATGGATCATCTATTCTTGGGATGTAGTGTTTCTTGGTCTATTTGGACTCTAGTCTTGGATTGGTGGGGGGTAAAAACAGCTTGTCCAGATGATATTAAACACTGGTTCATTACTTGGAAGGCTCTTGGACCATTTTCCTCTCAGTCCCCTTGGAGATTTGTAGTCTTCTTCACTATTTGGAGAATCTGGTTGTGCAGAAAAAATTTGGTTTTCAATCAAATCTTACTCAGTTCTGAACAAGTGTTACAACAGGTACAAAATGATGTATTTCAGCTGGTATGGGCTTTCTCTAAGGGGAGAGCTTTCTTCTCCTTTATGGATTGGATAAATATGCTAGGGACTTGTATTTTAAGGAAGAAAAATGCACCTGCTGGGAGGGTTCTTAGGCTTGGTGGTATGGCTTAACTGAGCTTCTTTGGATCACTGATTTCATTCACTTTGGGTTGGGGGAAGGGTTTGGGTTTGGGAGGGTAGGGAGTGAGTTTTTAGGCTGGTAAGGTTAGATTGAGTGTCTGTGGGGTTTCTTTTGTCTTGTGTATTTTTGGAGTGTGGGTTCTTGGCCAACTGTTCTGGCCTTCTCTTTCTTAAACTGATCTTGAGTGGGGATTTAGTTTTAGGTGAGAGGTTGGTCTGTCCTGGTCTAGTTTCTAGGCTTTTATCTTGCATTTGTTGGTTACTTAAGATTTTGGGCTGTCAGGTGCTGGTTGGGGAAGCATTCTCCCTTCTGCATATCAATTATGCCTCCGATGCTGTCTACATTTTGCTGGAACATAACTTCTTAGCATTGAACTGATCTAAACTTGTTTGCAGAACTAGTCTGCTGGTTTTTGGAGAATTGTTGGGCAGGTATTGAATCAAGGTTGGACTATGGACTTTCAAGTTGGTTGTTGTTTTCTCCTGATCTTTAGGGGACGGTTTCATAATGGTATTGGCTTGGACAAACAACTCCAGTTGATGTCAAGGGTGCTGTCAAGGTTTTAATAAGCTACAAAGGTTCTAATACAACACTAGTAAAGGAAAGGGTGGTTTAGATGCATTTCTTGGGGGCTAGGTTCTTTAGTTTGCTATAACTTGGGGGCAAGCTTCATAATTTCAAATGTTGGTTGGGAAGCTTGACAAACAAGTAACCGATGGTGGTTAATGGTTGGAATGTTAAATTGTAATTGTTTTGGAGGGATAATCCCTTAACCTAGGTTTTCTTTTCGAAAACTGGGTTCTAATAAAATCAAAAAATTGCTGATAAAAAAAACATATTTTTTTGTGAAACAGTACGAAAGATCATGTCATCAAATTGAAGTGAGGTTCATTTTTACTTCAGTTTAATTCTTTTTGAATGAAGGGTGCAATTTTATTACTTGAAATCGATTACATTATCTTGGATCCGGGAACATGCTCCCCGACCAACAGAAAACAAACAATTATTCACTGAACCTTTTACTATCATAACCGTTACTGACGGTATTGTGATGCCTCGAGGGCAGAGAGAGAAGACGGTGAGGGGGAGCGAGGTACCGGAGATCCTGAGGGACCTCAACAGTAATGGTGATGGTAGGAGGAAAAGCATCGTCTGGGGACCCCTCCTAGGCCCAGTCCACGATGCTCAGACGGTGCATTATCCCTCCCGGTGGAGCTTCTTCCTCGCTCGTATTATGGCTCCCCACAAAGGAGCTGGCGCCATCCTCATCCGTGCACCATCAGCGGCGCTCCCAAGGATAATGGGGGTGAAACTTCAACACATCGCGCCCCTAGATGCGCGCGTCCTCCACCTCTTAACTCTCCACGTTCCTGGAATAGGGGATCAGCCACCAAATCAGTAGAGGGCCGATCATCACCCGACTCCTACCAGATCTTTGCGTGTACAAAATCCGGAAGGTTTGGAGCGAACCCCCTAGGGAGGCTTGTCGCAGGTGGCCGACTAGTGCCCCAGGTAAGAGAACGGGGTCCCGAGTTAGGTCTCGGATCCAGTGTCACATGGGCACCCCGTCTAGATTATATGTACTCAATGAAGTGTACAATTCACTTTTTATTTTGCTGACCCAATGAAATAGTTGAAATAAAAAAAACAATTACATATTATTTTGATTTATATAAATTTTTCAATGGGAGGACAAATTGGTTAGGAACTCCTCTTATCCTAAAAACTTTGTGAACTCATCCTAACCACACACTTAAGATCTAACATTCACCATGATGCCACATCATCATCCACAAGACACCAAACTCACGCACAATTCAAAAATCTCTTAGAGCATCCACAATTATATACTATGATTAGTGGTATGGAGCCCTAGTAAGAGCACTTTTTTTCTTTCTCTCTCCTCCATACAAGTACCTCATACCATGGACTCTCCACTGACATACTATGACAAGTAGTAGGGAGCCATTGTATGAACTTTTCGTATTTCCAAAACCACCTCAAATATAACTAATATTTTTATTTAAAGCCACAAACACAACATACACATTAACCTAATCAACCTACGATAACTAAACATATGATAATTTAATGTACAATAATTAAAAATACAATAATTAAAAATATGATAATTAAAAATACGATAATTAACCTAAGATCTAACGGCTCTAATGTATAGACGCAACTTCTCCTCATCTTTGAGCATCTCCCACACAACACGTTTTGTCCATAGCTCGTGTTCTTTTTCATAATCACTCACGGTCGTAGCATAGATGTCGTCCTCGGTTGCTCCTTTCCTAGGGTCGTTGAGACGTGTCTAGTAAATCTTATCGAAAGCCTTGCACTTTTAGCTCATCTTTTGAGAATGATCCTTAATATGCTTCTCCGTCCGCTTCGGCCACGCTTCATCTCTGTTTTGAACAAAAGCGAGGTATAGTTCATGCCAGTACTTGCCCTCGATCTCGAAAAAGGTGAGACAATTCACCACCAAATGCATCTCCTCCTCCGCCGACCATAGTGGACCGGTTGCCCAAGAAGATGATGCCCCCGGCATTGCAAATATGAAGGATGAATTTAGAGAGTTTAAGAGAAAGATATGGAGAAAGGTGTAAGATTTTGAGGGAGAAGTGAGTGGTATTTATAGGAAGGGAGGGAGAGGGGGTCGGCGTGGTAGTGACGACCCACACAGTTACTATTCCCAAATAGTAATCGTGCACGAAGATCGAGGCACCGAGAATCCGATCAAAAAAACTTTTTTTTATTATTTTCTTTATTAACTACATGAAAAACCAAACTACAACAAGTGCAACTAGATTAAAAAAATTTATTACATAGATTAAAAAACAAACTAAAGCGACTCCAAACGTTTCCTTAGGCTTTCAATGAGAGCGCGACGAGTCTTCTGATCTTCCTCGGACATATTGGTGGTGTCTTGACTAAGAGCTCGGTCCAACATCGCCATGACTCGCTCCTGAATCCTGAATCTGGTATCTTTGAGATTTTGTTTGTGCGCAACAATTTTCTCTTCCCGCTCACTCATTTCATTCTGGGTTTTAGCATACTCTGTCAGAAACTGCATTTGCTCGGGTGGTAATGTTGCCGGTGGGTGTGGGGGGTCCATTTGTTTGCCCTTTCCTCGAGCCTTGGCCTTGGCTCTTTTCTGACCGATCGGTCGCTCTTCCCTTGCCAATGAGGTCAAATCGTGATCGGCTCCATCGCTTGATGTGTTGTTGCGAGACTTGTCCAACCTTGTACGCTTGCTTGCTTCACTTTTTACGTCGAGGTCAATGTCAATGTCACATTGTGGGACCTTGCGATGCTGCCACTTCGGTTGCGTCCTCACGATCCTCAAAACATGCTTCTAAGGAAACTCGTGGCCCTCCTCGTCCTTGTACGCCCGTTCAGCCGTTGCAATGACATCAGCCTCGCTCCTCCCGCTTGTGAGATCGTTCTCAAAGTTGGTACACTTCTCTTGGAATTTTGTGACTCTTTTGTTGATCTGATGTTAGTGGTCCTTGCAAGGAACCCACTCCCGAGGTGGGTCACCTTCCTTTCTTGTCGAATGGAACTCAACATGTACTTTTTTCATGTACATGTCGTTCCTCTAGTTCTTCCCTGTGATGGGGTCCAGAGAATTGTTGAGCCACAAACTCGCCAATCTTTCCTCCTCCAAGATGGACCACTTCAACTGCGGAGCTTTAATCGATGTAGATGCACCCTTCTTCCCCTTTCCCTTCCTCCTCGATTAGGTGGCCAGAACGAATTTGGAAGGTTGTGAAGGTTGCATGGTGTGGAATTGCGACTCTGGCCATTGGGAGTATTGGAGAGGGTTGAATGTGGGAAGCGGCGTTGATTGGGTCGAGTTGAGGAGGTGGGTATATGTTTCAATATTCACCATGAGGTCTTCTTCAGTGTATTGAGAGTCGGTGTCGTCATTGTTCAACGTGTCGGATACGAATTGGAGGTTACTACTCTCGTCCATTGTGAATCAAAGGAAAAAATCGAGAGAAGAAGATAAGAATAAAAGAAGAAAGGGTGCTTGTGTGTAGAAGATAAGGAGTGATTTTTGAGGTAGGGGTCAATCTGTATATACAGTAAAATTTAGTTTTTTTTATTCGGCGCCGACACGTGCCGACTTGTATGTTGGTTGTCGACTAGCCGTTGGCGCTGCAACTACGCGTCACGTCATTGTAGGATCCTGCAATGACACGTTGCCACGACCCCTCTGCAATGACCCCTACAACGATAAGTCGTGGCACGAGTCGTGGTAGAGCCATCGCAGGCCCTGCAACGACATGCCTACCACGACCGTTGCAGGTGCCCTTACACAAGTAAGGGTATAATTGTAATAGCATGGTGCCATGTGGACAAGTGTCCATTTTTTGGACTAATTCACTAATTTAATCATTCCCACTTCGTTTCAATTCCGATTAGCTTCAAACTTGCGTCGTTATTTTTATTTTTCAGAGGGCTTTCAAACAAGATCAGTCATGAATATATTTTGAAGCACGAAAAAATAAATTATATCGGGGTGATAAAACTATTGTTGAGTATTGATAAATCTTCACTAATAAATGTTTCATATCAAAATGATAAAACTAGTGCTCGGTGTTGAAAAAAATCATGTTTAATGTTGATAAAAAAAACATATGTTAAGGTGATGAAACGCATGTGCTGAAGTGATAAAAACAAGTTATGAGATGATAAAACACATGTGATGTGATGATAAACCTAATGTTTAGTGTTCATAAAACTAGTGTTCAATGTTGATAAAACACATGTGATGGGGTGATATAAAAACAAGAGATGAGGTGATAAAAATCATGTTCAATTTTGGTAAAATGAGGTGATAAAACTAGCGTTCTGGTATTGATAAAACCAGTGTCCAGTGTTGATAAAACTAGACATGTGATGAGGTGATAAAATTCTTGTTCAGTTTTGGTAAAATGAGGTGATAAAACTAGTGTTCCGTGTTGATAAAACCAGTGTTCAGTGTTGATAAAACTAGTGTAAAGTGTTGATAAAAATTACCCAGATATAGTTTTTTTTAAATCAACTCCGAAATAATTTTTTTTCGTTCTTCATAATATATTCATGATTAATCTTGATAAAAAGCCCTTGAAAAAAATTAAAATATTGACGTAAGTTTGAAGCCAATTAGAGTTCAAACAAAACACGAAAAATTAAATTTGTGAATTGGTAAAAAAAATATGGTAGTTTTACTGAAAAGCCCTTACAACTTAGTAAAAAGTGTTGTATTTTTGCAGTCAACAACCACTCAATTACATCTCATCTATTTATTTATAAATTAGATTCACACTGTTTTTATATTAAGACATGATTTTTATTTGATTTATTCTCTTTGCAAATGGTCCAAATTCAGTGAAGTTGATTCATATATGTGACGATCATCATTTTGTAGTGGGTAAACTACAAGTGCATACCCTTAAGTATGCACGTTTAACCGATGAATACCCTGAAGTTTAAAGTTAACTGATGCATACCCTAAAGTTACGAGTTGTAACTCAAAACCCCTTCGTCAGCTAAAATGACGAAAATACCTTTAACTACACTTCAATAATTATGTTTAAAAAATTATTTAAAAATTACTTTTGTTATATATATATATATATAGGATAGCTTTCAGGTACAAATTTCCTTAAAATACAAACGGTGCGAACCATGTAAATCTGTGGAAAAAAAATGTAATTACAAATTATTTATGTAGATTTACATTTCCGATTTACATTTACGTTAGACTATCCTATTTTTGATTTACATAAACAAAATATAATATCTCTAAAATAAAATGTAATTACATTTTTTTTTCCGCAGATTTACATGATGTTCGCATATTTGTATCCTAAGAGTGGTGTGTACCTGAAAGCTTCCCTATATATATATATATATATATATATATTTACTTATTAAATGACTTCATTTTTATTTAAAAAATCACTTCATTTATATTTAAAAAAAAATATTTTAAAAAATCACTGAGGGTATTTTCTTCATTTTAGCTGACGGAAGGTGTTTTGAGTTACAACTCCTAACTTCAGGGTATGCATCAGTTAACTTTAAAATTCAGGGTAATCATCGGTTAAACGTGACAACTTCAAGGTATGCATTTGTAGTTTACCCATTTGTTGTTTAAGATGCATGTTTCATTTAGATAAAATAGATTTTGACAAGTTGAGGGCATGCACTCGTATGTATATTACATATATAGAGGACATACTCGGTTAAACTTCTTCCTAAACTAATATATTAACAATAATTATGATTAAAAATAATTTTCATGAGACAAAAGAAGATGTGCAGTATTCATGGATAAAGAAGTAAAACTTTATCGGTACTTGAATGGTTGTCTTAGAAAGTGTTGTAGTTTTTTTTTTTGATCAGCAATTTTTTTTTTGTATATATAAGTAAACAAGCTTAAGGTCCAACTACAGACCAAACACAAAAAATTACAGTAAACTGAGATGATGAAGGGGAATGAATGAAGCCCCCAACCCTAGAAGGACACAGTCTTCATCTTGGGGCGGTACCAAAAACAGATGAAACCAAACAAGTTGAACAAGAAATGACTAAACAAGAAGCAATGAGATGAAAAGCCCTGGAGACCAGATAACCAATAATCAGCGCTAAAGGGCCTAAGACGCCAACCACCATGATCCCCCAACACTAATCACCACCGGAATTAAAACAACCCCTAGATCTCAAACCCAAGGCTTTGCCGGCGCCAACACGCCCGGCCGAGAATCTTGTCCTAACATCTATATTATAAAGGAGAAAACAGAGGGCTAAAGCCCCGATGTCCTCGCCGGCGGCCAGCACCGAGATCCGACGAGGTTGGACCACCAAGTTGTCCAAAAACATCATTTTTTTCCTTTAAAATAAGATGAAGAGGGCAAAAGGGGAGAAACCGATGGTAAATCGATCAGGGGAAAGAGCTTACCTCATCTTCCCATCCTTAGATCTGACAATCCCCTCTCACAACGAATTGAGCTGCTTCCACAATGCCTCACGCATCCCAACTTTCGCTGGAGATTCCCTGAGTAGAGCGACCCGAACCCTTGCCTTTCCGACACGGTGCAGGTGAAGGACGTTAGAGAGACTTGCGCGACTGTAGCATCAGACGACCTCAACTCATGGCGGGTCCTCAAATCTCTCCGGCCAACACCGAGAGAGAGGGAGGAGAACCATGATTTCTCAAAGCCAGAGCCGAGAAAGAGGAGCCATAGATCTGACCTGGGGAAGCTCCTAGAGGCTGGGGAAACCTGAGGAGCCACCAAGGGTAGCCGGATCTGATGAGAGGCCGACCAAGGCGGCGGAGCAAAGGCCGTAGATCTTGCTTGAAGAGCCCAGATCTACAAAAGGCGGACCGAAACTAGCCACCAGGAGTCGGCGACGGGAAGCACGGCCACGCCAGACCACACGAGAACCACGGGAAGAAGGAGAGACCTTCCTGAGACGCCAGATCTACCCCTCGCCCGCATCCCGGAGGCCAGAACAGAGAAGAAAGCCGAACGGGAAGGGGGGAAAAGAAGGAGGGAGGAAAGGAAGAGGGGTGGAAGGAAGGAGAGGGGGAGAACCAGCGGTGGCCATGACAGCCGGAGCCGCCGTGGCCACCGTCGGAGTAGAAAGGGAGTGGGAGGTTGAAAGCGAGGCGAGAGGGGAAGTTTCTAGAGAGAGGCGAGAGCTTCTCTCTCTAGAAACTCTTATCTTTTTTAAAGTGTTGTAGTTTTAACTCTGTTATAATTGTATCACCGCTTTTATCTGTCGTGTCGTCGCTTCCAACCGTCGACATGTCTCCATCCTCAGATAAACAACCTGTTCTCACGCCCCTTCTCATGCCTCTGAAGCCTCCTTCTGGCTTCGTCAAACCGGTAAGGGAAAGGAAGAAACTTCGTCTGAATTGTCCTCCATCGATCACGTCGCCGACATCCCCTACCGATCTTGTGCAACCTCCATTGTTTAAGGACCAAACCTTGGTGGTCTTCTCGTCGGGAGATACCACACCAACCGCAGTCTTGACAAAAGAGAAGAGAGGCCGAACTACCAAGGTGATTGGCCAAGCCTTGTCGCCGATTTCCATGGGGGCATCCTTGGTTCTTGTGGATCTCTCGGAGTATGTCACGCCCCGAATTCAGTAGGACCGAAGCCGGAACGCGAACTGTGAAACAATAAAACTGTTTTCAACATTTTAATAAACCGCTTTGAGTTAATCAAAATAATATTTTACAACTTAAAATACGTCCAAAACAAGCGGACAAAAACCAAAGCGTACGTCGCTAAACTCCCAAAAACCAGGACTCCCGCTCCCAGCTCTTCAAGCTTCGAGAGTTCCCCTAGTCCGCCTCGCGACCAGTACCTATAGGAAAAGCAGCTAGGGGAGAGCGTTTCGCTCACCACCACGGATACCAGACTGACTACGGCATACTAGCAGAAAAGCCGGAAACACCAACAACAGACAAAACACCAGGGACTACCATCCCAAACACAACTAACCCGACTGTCACACGAAAACTGTTACCTTCCCCAACCATCTAAACACCCATGCCCGTAATGTAGACCCGACACCGTAATGACGACCTCAAAGAACACAACAACACAGAAGTGATCAAAGTCACGCAAACCACAACCACAAGCCTCAGCACTTTACCGATCACGCGCCGGAAGGTGCTACACACCTGACGGGGACCACAGCCCTCTGCTCTTTACCGACCGCGCACCGGAGGGTACGACACACCCCTCGGGCATAAATCCAGCCTCAGCACTTTACCAATCACGCGCCGGAAGGTGCGACACACCTACGGGGACCATAACCCTCTGCTCTTTACCGACCACGCATTGGAGGGTACGACACACCCCTCGGGCACAACTCTAACCTCAGCACTTTACCGATCACGCGCCGGAAGGTACGACGCACCTGACGGGAACCACAGCCCTCAGCACTTTACCGACCGCGCACCGGAGGGTACGACACACCCATCGGGCATAGCTCAACAGTCATCACCAGAACAATCACAGTCACAACCAAATAACACACAATACCCCGCAAATAGAAAGAAAATACGACAACGCGACTAACTACCACTCGGCAAGTCAGTCAACCAATACGGGTTCAACTCCCCATAGGCACTCATGGCCACCCACAAACACAAAAATATCAATCAACCTACGGGCACAACCAAATGTCACAAGTTTTCTAATGTTCGATACGTTCAGTGATCCTACGACACCACTAGGTGTTACATGTACTTCTAATGTTCGTTACATTCACTAATCCTACGACACCCAAGTATCACATGCATTTCTACTGTTAACTTTCCCTAGTCAAGGCTGAGATCCGGCTACTTTTCCGTACCTCGTAACGCTTTCCCCAAAAGTCCACGCCCAAGCACCGGCGCGCTCACGATCACTCGCCTAGTCTCCCCTTTCCGCGGTCGGCGGCACGATCGTAGGGAATGACGACGGGAACTCGATTCTACAACCGTTGAGACGATCCGTCGGTTGGATCGTCGGGAAATCCATAAACCCTAACCTTTCTTCTTCTCCTTTTTCCTTCTCCTTCTCCTTCTTCTCTCTTCTTTCTCTCTCCTTTTTCTCTTTTTTTTCTCTATGGCCGACCACCCCTATTACTTCTTCCTTTTGTTTTGTTCAAAAATACCTACCACCACCACCACTTGTGTGCAAGTGGCAAGTGGGTCCCACATCTTTAAAAAATATCGTTGTAGATATTTTTCTGTCAGATTCGCGAAATTCGGCCGTCTCGGTCCCCAAACGGGTCCGTTTTCCAATAAATTACGAAATTTCACGTGCTACAAGGAAACGTCCCAACTAAAACCGCTGTAATGACGGCTAAGCTTTTTGGATCCAAAACGGGACTCGAACGGACCAAAACGTCGCTCAGTTGACTTTTCCAGCAAAAAGTCAACCTTTCCCAAATTGGTCAAAAAGTTGCCCTGAGTCCCCCAAAACTCACTTTGGTCGATATCGGGGGTCAACTTAAGTCCGATATGACCCTCGGGGTCAAATTTAGGTTCATTTATGTGTCTGTCCAAAATTTTTAAATTTTCCTGTTTTTTCGCCGATTAGACAGGCGTTGACCGGGAGCGGTTCTTACAATCTATCCCCCTTAAAGGAATTTCGTCCGCGAAATTTAAAACAACGTACCTCCGGAGTCGAACAGATCGGGGTACTTCGCGCGAACCTCGTCCTCGCGCTCCCAAGTCGACTCGGCCTCGTGGTGTCTCCACTGCACCCATGCTAGGCTGTTAACCTTGCCACGTAGGACCTGCTCTCGTGTGTCCATGATTAGAACCGGATGCTCCTCATAAGAGACATCGTCAGCCACCTCGATATCTTCCCACTCAATGACGTGGGAGGGGTCCGCATTGTACTTCCGCAACTGGGACACGTGGAAGACGTTATGGACCCTCCCAAGTTGCGGTGGTAATGCCAGACGATATGCCACTGCCCCCACTCTGCTCAAGATCTTGAAAGGGCCGATGTACCGCGGGGCTAACTTGTCTCCGCCGCGGCTGAACCGTATCAGTCCCTTCCTCGGGCTCACCTTCAGGAACACGTGGTCACCGACTACGAACTCAAGAGGTCGGCGTCGTCTGTCGACGTAGCTCTTCTGACGACTCTGCGCGGTCTTCAACCGCTCGCGTATCAGCGCGACCTTCTCTGTCGTCTCTCGGACGAGCTTTGACCCTAGTAGACTCCTGTCCCCCACCTCTGCCCAGCATACTGGCGATCGACACGGCCTACCATACAACGCTTCGAACGGTGCCATCCCAATACTGGCCTGGAAGCTGTTGTTGTAGGCGAACTCGACTAACGGTAGGTGGGTCTCCCACGACCCCTTAAAGTCTAGCACACATGCCCGCAGCATGTCCTCCAAAATCTGAATCGTGCGCTCGGACTGGCCGTCTATCTGGGGGTGGTGTGTTGTACTGAGCAGAACCTCGGTCCCCAACGCGGTCTGTAGACTCGGCCAAAATCTGGACGTGAAACGAGGATCCCTGTCAGACACTATCGACACAGGGACTCCATGGAGACGCACTATCTCCTGAATGTACAGGCGGCTCAACTTGTCGACCGGATTAGTCATCCTCATGGCCAGGAAATGGGCCGACTTGGTCAACCGATCGACTACCACCCATACCGCATCATGTCCCCTCGGCGATCTCGGCAATCCGCTCACGAAGTCCACCGTGACGTGCTCCCACTTCCACTGGCAATTGGCAGTGATTGCAATAATCTGGCGGGACGCAGATGCTCGGCCTTCACCTGCTGACAGGTGAGACATCTCGATACAAATTCCGCGACCTCTCTCCGCATCCCGCTCCACCAGAAGTGCCGCCTGATGTCGCGGTACATCTTGGTGCTACCCGGATGTACTGTAAGACGCGAATGATGTGACTCTCGCAACACGTCGTCTCTACAAATGCGTGGCACGAATAATCCTCCTCGATATCGTAACCCCCAATCAGCATTGAGTTCCCATCCTTCCGCCTCGACACCGCTGACGACCCTCTCTCGGATCTCTGACGTCTCGACATCCTCCGACTACGCCTCCATCACTCGGGCAAGTAGTGAGGGCTGAGCCACCAATGAGCACATGGCCACGCGACCAGTAACCTCCTCTAGCTCAAGCCCGAACGTGCCCAGTTCCCCCATCATGTCCCACTCTCGGACTGATATGCTAGCAAGACTCAGAACCGACTTCCTACTCAGGGCGTCGGCAACCACGTTCGCCTTACCCGGATGGTAGTGTAGCTCAAAGTCGTACTCCTCAAGTAGCTCCATCCATCGCCGCTGGCGCATGTTCAGGTCTCGTTGGGAAAAGATGTACTTGAGGCTCTTGTGATCCGAGAAGACCTGAAACCGCTCGCCATACAGATAATACCGCCAGCCCTTTAGAGCGAACACGACTGCTGCTAATTCCAAGTCATGGGTAGGATAGTTGCGCTCGTGTATCTTCAACTGCCTGGAGCCATAAGCAACAACTCTACCCAACTGCATCAGTACATAGCCCAGTCCTTCCCCGGACGCGTCACAGTAGACCTCATACCCGACCCCTCGCTCTGGCACTATCAATACTGGGGCGGTAGTCAGACGAGTCTTCAGCTCCGTGAACGCACGTTCACAATTATCTGTCCACAAAAACCCGACTCCCTTGCGCGTCAAAAGAGTCATAGGCGCGGCTAGCCGCGCAAAGTCCTGGACGAACCGGCGATAATATCCTGCCAACCCCAAGAAGCTGCAGATCTCGAAGACGATCGTGGGCCGCGCCCACTTCGAAACCGCGTCGATCTTCGCCGGATCGACCAGTATACCGTCACGGGATACAATGTGACCGAGGAATCTCACCTCAGCGAGCCAAAACTCGCACTTCTCCAGCTTGGCATATAGCCGATGTATGCGCAGTAGGGTCAGAACCGCCCTCAGATGCTCCTCATGTGCCGCCTCGTTCTGCGAGTAGATCAAGATGTCGTCTACAAACACCACCACAAACTGATCTAAGAACGGTCGGAATATACTGTTCATCAGATCCATGAACACTGTAGGTGCGTTCGTCAGTCCAAATGGCATCACCAAGAACTCGTAATGCCCATAGCGTGTCCAAAATGCAGTCTTTGCAACGTCCTCCTCCCGGACTCGCAACTGGTAATATCCGGATCGAAAATCGATCTTCGAGAAGCATGTTGACCCTCTCAACTGGTCGAACAAGTCGTCAATCCTCGGCATCGGGTATCGGTTCTTCACCGTAACCCAGTTCAGCTTCCGGTAGTCTATACACATCCGAAACTCTCCACTCTTCTTCTTCACGAAGAGTGCTGGTGCTCCCCACGGCGATGTGCTCGGTCGGATAAACCCCTTCTCCCAAAGATCCTCGAGTTGGCGCTTCAGCTCGGTCAACTCTGCCGGCGCGAACCTGTAAAGCGCCATCGATATCGCTGCCGTTCCCGGCATCAGGTCAATCCTGAAATCCACCTCACTTACTGGTGGCAACCCGCTCAACTCCTCAAGAAAGACCTCGGGGAACTCGCACACCACTCGCGGTAACTCTCGGCTCTGCACGACCAGTACTTCCTCCACTGCGGACAAAGCCAACAGGAGAACCCCGCTCTTACTGCCCAGAATACACGAAACCTTCGTGTTGCCTGCTGACACCGTCACTCGTCGCCTATAGCAGTCGATATTGGCTCGGTACTTCGCCAGCAAATCCATTCCCAGGATTACGTCAAAGGTCGTCATTCCCAGCACGAGAAGGTCACTAGGGTAAGGACAGTCTGCGACTCTAATTTTCCAGGCACGACAGACCCTAGTCAACATCACATCACCCCCAACTGGCGTGTCTACACATAGGGGTGGACTCAACGGCTCTAAACTCAGCCCCATCCTCTCAGCACAACTCGACGAAAGAAACGAGTGCGATGCCCCGGTATCAAATAAAAATAACGCCCACACGTGATATAATAAACAGGTACCCTGAATGGTCTCATGGTAGGTAGCGGATCCTGTGGCTCGGGAGTCGGTGAATGCATATACTCTGCCCTGTGACGCATGCTGCCTCTGGCCTGGCGCACCGACTACTGGCTGTACGGACCTCTGTTGCTGTCTCGGAACTGGCGCGCTCGTGGAAGGCTGCGAGAACCTCGACGGCTGACTCTGACGCTGGTGACCCCTGGGTGACTGCACTGTATGTGACTGCTGCGGTCGATGCGCTGACGTTTCCCCAATCAGATCAGGGCACCTTGCAGCTGAGTGCCCAACCCGCCGCACCGGTAACACCTGAAATCGTCGTCCCTCGGCCCCGTGCCCTGTCCTGTCTGGCTGATCACTGGTACCGCCGCGGGTGTAAGAACCACTCCCGTTCAACGCCAGTCAAATCGGCGAAAAACAGGAAAATTTAAAAAATTTGGACAGACACTTAGATGAACTTAAATTTGACCCCGAGGGTCATACCGGACTTAAGTTGACCCCGATATCGACCAAAGTGAGTTTCGGGGGACTCAGGGCAACTTTCTGACCAATTTAGGAAAGGTTGACTTTTTGCTGAAAAAGTCAACCGAGCGACGTTTTGGTCTGTTCGAGGTCCGTTTTGGATCCAAAAAGCTTAGCCGTCGTCACAGCGGTCTTATTCGAGCCGTTTCCTTGTAGCCCGTGACGTTTCGTAATTTCTTGGAAAAAGTGCCTGTTCGAGGCCCGAGACGGCTGAATTTCGCGAATCTGACTGAAAAATATCTAGAAGATATTCTCCAAAAGGGGTGAGATCCACTTGCCACATGTCAAATATGTAGTGGTGTTAGGTGATTTTTGAACAAAACAAGGAAGACCACATATAGGGGTGGTCGGCCACACTTGTGAAAAAGAGAACAAAAAAGGAAAAGAAGAGAGAGAAAGGAGATAGAAAGAGGAGAGAAGGAGGAGAGAAAAAGAGAAGACAAAGTTAGGGTTTTCGATCTCTCGACGATCCAACCGACGGATCGTCTCAACGATCGAAGAATCGAGCTCCCGTCATCATTCCCTACGGTGAGCACCTATCCGATTTTCATTTTGTTATGTTTAAAAGTTAGGGTTTGGGTTAAAACGAATAGACTATGGAGGAGTTCAGGTGTGTGGGTCGTTGGAGGCGTTTTGGAGCGAAGGATGAACATTTTCCGGTGACCGGGGGCTCGGGAGAGCTCCAACCACCGTGTAAGGTGGCTGGCCGGACCGGGTGGTGGCTGGCCGGAGCTAGGACCGACCACCACCATGGTGAACCGGCCCAAGCCACCCACGGCCAAGGATGGCCGGGTGGGGCCCACATGCTCGGGTATCGGGTTTTCGTGTTCGGGTGGTTTAGGACGTTCCCCAAGTAGTTAATCCACACCTGGAACGAATTTTGGAATTAAATTGTAAAAGTTGTAAATGACGGGTTTAGAAACTTTAAACGCGAATTAAATTGCTCGGAAGTCGGAAATTGATTCCGTCGATTGCGTTGGAACCCTTGAATTATTCTAAGATCATGAAAACGAAAACGAGAATTTTTGGAGCCCCGGAAGGACGTTTCCAATCCCGGGAAGATTCGCTGGGTCGGGCGAAACGGGCCTTTCCGGGCCCATTCTCGACAATGTCGAGTAATTGGGAAGTTT
Source organism: Erodium maritimum (assembly GCA_963921825.1). Taxonomy (NCBI): domain Eukaryota; kingdom Viridiplantae; phylum Streptophyta; class Magnoliopsida; order Geraniales; family Geraniaceae; genus Erodium; species Erodium maritimum. The sequence continues at coordinate 30,718,718 of OY997595.1, forward strand.
GGGAGTGATCGACATTGTCGGGGTTGCGTTTGGGCGTCAAGTGTATTAAAATTCAGTTTATGCCTGCAAACTTAAAAGTGTTTTAAATTGTGTTCTTATTAGATCGTGCCACCGACAAAGGAAAGGGAAAGCTAGGCGAGTGATCGTGAGCACGCCGGAGCTTGGTTGTGAGCTTTTGGGAAAGCATAAGAGGTAGGGAAAAGTAGCCGGATCTCGGCCCTGACTAGGGAAAGTTAACAGTAGAAATGCATGTGACACTTGGGTGTCGTGGGTTGAGTAAGTTCATCGAACAATAGAAAGGCAGGCGACACCGGGTGGTGTCGTATGATACGGGAATGTATCGAACAATAGAAATGCATGTGACACTTAGTAGTGTCGTAGGAGCAGTGAACTTATCGATATTAGAATTACTGGAGGCATTTGGTTATGCCCGGAGGTTGATTTTATTGTTGGTGTCTTGGGTGGCCATGAGTGCCCGCGGGGTTGTTGAACCCTTATTTTATTGTTGGTGTGTCTTGGGTGGCCATAAGTGCCCGTGGGGTTGTTGAACCCGTGTTTTACTATTGGTGTCTTGGGTGGCCATGATTGTCGTGGGGTGTTGAACCCGTATTTTACTGTTGGTGTGTCTTGGGTGGCCATGAGTGCCCGTGGGGTTGTTGAACCCGTGTTTTACTGTTGGTGTCTTGGGTGGCCAAGAGTGCCCGTGGGGTTGTTGAACCTGTGTTGTTGCTGTTTGTTGAACTTTGGTTGTGGACTGTCTCTGCCCGAGGTTGGGGGCCCGCCTGACAAGAAAGGGGTCCCGTGGTTGCGCGCGTGTGCATTGTTCAGACGAGGTTGGGGGCCCACCTGACAAGAAAGAGGTCATGTGGCCACGTGTCGTGGGGGTTGGCTCGCCTTCCGGGATAACCACCGGTAAAGTTGTGCATTCTTCGGCGATGGAGGGCAGCTCCCCTTCCGACTAGCTATCGGAAAAGTAGCTCTGTATATATCGCTAACAGGCCGACCGCCTGGCCCGACAGAGACCGGGGGAAGTTGCGTGGGGCAGGCTCAAGCCCAGCCGGTTAGCAACCGGTACTGAGCAGCTGGAGTGCGATCCTTTGTGATCTTGTTTGGTGTGCGATCCTTTGTGATCTTGGGTGTTGTCTGGTTATCTTTTGTGTCTTTGGTGGAGGTCGTAACCGCTGTGTCGGGTCTACATTACGTGTCCGAGTGTTGAGTCGGTTGGGGAAAGTAACCGTTTGTGCGTCAGTCGAGTTACTTGAGTTGGGGATCGTAGTCCCCGGTGTCTGTTTTGTTTTTAGTGTTTCAGGCATTGTCTGCTAGTATGCCGTAGTCAGTCTGGTATCCGTAGTGGTGAGCGAACGCTCACCCCTAGCTTCTTTTCCTACAGGTACTGGTTGCGGGACGGACTAGGTGAGCTCTCGAAGCTTGAAGAGCTGGGAGCGGGAGTCCGGGTTTCCTTTTGAGTTTAGCGACGTACGCCATGTCTTTTGTCCGCTTGTTTGGACGTACTTTTGAGTTGTAAATTTTTATTTTGATTAACTAAATGGTGATTTAAAGCGATTTATTTAAAAGGTTTGAAAATGGCTTTATTGTTTTACCGTTCACGTTCCGGGTTCGGTTCTACTGAATTTGGGGCGTGACAGCGGGCCTTCCGCCGGTCGTGCACTCCCGTTGTAGATGGCCAGACTGCCCGTAGGTAAAACATATCGGCACCCGCTCTGAGTCGACTGGCCCTACCGATGCCACTGACCCCATCCGCCTCAATCCGCCCGGCTGAACCTGTGGCCGAAAGAATCTCGCAGTCCTCTGCCTCCTCAGATCTCGGAACTCGGACGGTCCCGCAACACTAGTCGGCCACGGCCGAACCTCACGGGTCCTCGCTGCCTCTCGGAGACCACGCTCCACTACCGTTGTCGTGTCCACTAGCTCTGTATACACCTGAATCCTCAGGGCGAGGACTCGATCCCGAATTGACTGCCTCAGCCCGGTCTCGAACCGCCGCCAACGATTCAGCTCTGTCGCCACCATTTCTGGTGCAAATCGGGTCAGGGCAGTGAATCTGGTCTCATACTCTGCTACTGACGCTCCGTCCTGTTGCAGTTCCAGGAACTGCTGATGTCGATCCGCCTTGGCCGACTCGGGAAAATACTACTCTAGGAAGACCGCCTCGAAGGTATTGTAGTCGTCCCCGACTCTGTCCCGTACGCGCCCCCACCGGTGGTAGGCGTTGTCCCTCAGTTGGTGAGCTGCAAAGGACACCCTGGTGTGACCGTCCTCTATGCCTGACGTGTCCAGGTCCCGAGTGACCTGCTTCATCCATCTCTCGGCTATGTCGGGGTTCGGTTCCCGAAGGAACGTAGGTATGCCCAGCTTCAGGAAATCCAGCAGTGTCCTGGCCGTATGGCCTTCGGCCTGAACGGGCCTCGCTGGATCGGCTGCAGTAGCAGAAACTACTGTCTCCGGAGTCGACGACGCGGACTCCCTGCGGGCGATGATCGCCACCAAGCTCTGCACCGTCCGGGTCAGCTCGCCCAGAGCAGTCGCAGTGGACTGCTCTGCGACCGGCGGGACGCTGGGCGAGACCCCAAATGGTTCTGGGTCGTCCCTCTTGTCTTCCCCAATGGGAATACCCCGGGCTCCCGTGGACTCAACGGGTTCGACGGTGGGCGTCCGTCCCGGTGACCCAGCTGATCGTCCTCTCCTGCCACGTGGTGCCATGTAGTAGGTATCCTCTACACGGAAACACGCAAACGCGTAGTTTGCGAACTTATACAACGACGTCAAGCCCAATACACTAGCGTTCACACAGCCTACGTCTATATCAAAACCCGATACCAAAACGTCACACTGCTCACGCTATCAATACCTCAATTTTTCGCTCACGTAAGGGAAACCTCAAAACGACCCGACACAAACGTGAACAAAGTCACGAAATAACAACACACAAACTGTACAGTCAAGACGGTGGAACAAGACAGGAATCACGGATCCGTGACAGACCCCGTCACGGTTGGGGTCACGGAGCCATGATAGACCCCATCACGGTTGGGGTCACGGAGCCGTGACGAAGGCCCAAAACTCGCCAAAACGCTCTGATCCGTCACAGATCCGTGACAGGGTCTGTGACGCTCGCGCAGGCCTGTTTTCCAAATTTGTTTCAGACTCGATCTTTACCCCTTATTACCCTAAAATCAACCTTAAGGGCCACACACGTTCAATCACCAATTTAACAAACACACGCACAACAATTCACAGACAAATTCAAATCACCCAACCTCAATCACAAGCCGACAAGGCCAACTAATTTCAAAACACGCCCACCGGGCCAACCAATTTAAACACACGCCCACAGGGCCAGCCAATTTTAAAACTTTCTCCTTTTCATCATAAAATCTCATTTCTGACATCATGTAGTTACAACCCGGTCCAGGCGTCCCCGAACTAAATCGTACCCACTTGATATCAGCACCGTCACGTTCGACTACAGGGGCTCCCCTGAGTCGAGTCGCGACAGCTTAAAAACGTTTCATGCAGCAGCATACAATCATTATGCCAGTATCAGCAATACTGCAGACACACAACAACAAACATGACTTAGGACACTACGGGTCTACACACGGTTTCGACTTGCGAAACCAACGCACGAAGGGACTTTTAACGACTCAACTCTCCCCACATAATTGACGTACAGTCCGAGGTGTGAAACCTCGTGCTCTGATACCAAACGGTCACGCCCCGAATTCAGTATGACCGAACCCGGAACGCGAACGGTGAAACAATAAAACAGTTTTCAACATTTTAATAAACCGCTTTGAGTTAATCAAAATAATATTTTACAACTTAAAATACGTCCAAAACAAGCGGACAAAAACCAAAGCGTACGTCGCTAAACTCCCAAAAACCCCAACTCCCGCTCCCAGCTCTTCAAGCTTCGAGAGTTCCCCTAGTTCGCCTCGCGACCAGTACCTGTAGGAAAAGCAGCTAGGGGAGAGCGTTTCACTCACCACCACGGATACCAGACACACTACGGAATACTAGCAGAAAAGCCGGAAACACCAACAATAGACAAAACACCAGGGACTACCATCCCAAACACAACTAACCCGATTGTCACACGAAAACTGGTACCTTCCCCAACCATCTAAACACCCGTGCCCGTAATGTAGACCCGACACCGTAATGACGACCTCAAAGAACAAAACAACACAGAAGTGATCAAAGTCACGCAAACCACAACCACAAGCCTCAGCACTTTACCGATCACGCGCCAGAAGGTGCTACACACCTGACGGGGACCACATCTATCTGCTCTTTACCGACCGCGCACCGGAGGGTACGACACACCCCTCGGGCATAAATCCAGCCTCAGCACTTTACCAATCACGCGTCGGAAGGTGCGACACACCTACGGGGACCACAACCCTCTGCTCTTTACCGGCCACGCATTGGAGGGTACGACACACCCCTCGGGCACAGCTCTAACCTCAGCACTTTACCGATCACGCGCCAGAAGGTACGACGCACCTAACGGGAACCACATCCCTCAGCACTTTACCGACCACGCACCGGAGGGTACGACACACCCATCGGGCATAGCTCAACAGTCATCACCAGAACAATCACAGTCACAACCAAATAACACACAATACCCTGTAAATAGAAAGAAAATACGACAACACGATTAACTACCACTCGGCAAGTCAGTCAACCAATACGGGTTCAACTCCCAACAGGCACTCATGGCCACCCACAAACACAAACAAATAAATCAACCTACGGGCACAACCAAATGTCACAAGTATTTCTAATGTTCGGTACGTTCACTGATCCTACGACACCACTAGGTGTCACATGTACTTCTAATGTTCGTTACGTTCACTGATCCTACGACACCCAAGTGTCACATGCATTTCTACTGTTAACTTTCCCTAGTCAAGGCCGCGATATGGCTACTTTTCCCTACCTCGTAACGCTTTCCCCAAAAGTCCACGCCCAAGCACCGGCACGCTCGCGATCACTCGCCTAGTCTCCCCTTTCCGCGGTCGGCGGCACGATCGTAGGGAATGACGACGGGAGCTCGATTCTACAATCGTTGAGACGATCCGTCGGTTGGATCGTCGGGAAATCCACAAACCCTAACCTTTCTTCTTCTCCTTTTCCCTTTTCTCCTTCTCCTTCTTCTCTCTTCTTTCTCTCTCCTTTTTCTCTTTTTTTTTTCTCTATGGCCGACCACCCCTATTACTTCTTCTTTTTGGTTTGTTCAAATATACCTACCACCACCACTTGTGTGACAAGTCCCAAGTGGGTCCCACCTCTTTAAAAAATATCTTTGTAGATATTTTTCTGTCAGATTCGCGAAATTCCACCGTCTCGGTCCCCCAACGGGCCCATTTTCCAAGAAATTACGAAATTTCACGTGCTACAAGGAAACGTCCCAACTAAGACCGCTGAAACGACGGCTAAGCTTTTTGGATCCAGAACGGGCCTCGAACGGACCAAAACGTCGCTCGGTTGACTTTTCCGGCAAAAAGTCAACCTTTCCCAAATTGGTCAAAAAGTTGTCCTGAGTCCCCCAAAACTCACTTTGGTCGATATCGGGGTCAACTTAAGTCCGATATGACCCTCGGGGTCAAATTTAGGTTCATTTATGTGTCTGGCCAAAAAATTTAAATTTTCTTGTTTTTCCGCCGATTTGACCGGCGTTGACCGGGAGCGGTTCTTACAGAGTAGGTCCTTCCTATTAAGGTTCTGACCCTTCATCCAATGGCCTCGGCAGTGGCTACTCATGGTAGGGTTCTGGCTTCTCATGTTCCTCCGTTGTGATGGAGGACTTCCAAACCAATTTCTCTGCCTATTGCCTCACCGAGGAAGAGGCGGTGGAAGTTGTGGTGTCCTATAATCCCTTAGAACCTCCGGTATAGGCGCGCCTCCGGTTTGGCATGGTGGGTCGTCTAGCTTCTCCTAACCCACCCTAGAAAGAGGTGTTGATATCGATCATCACGCGAGCATGGGGCCGCGCCGTCATGGGTGTGGTGGTCATGGACATCAAACCAGGCACATTCGTGTTTTACATCGTGTCCCTCGGGGCTCGGGTCTATGTTCCCCACAACGAACCGTGGTGTTTCCACGGGCATCCACTACTACTCGGTGAGATAGCTGACCTAATCATAGGGGCTACACTAGGCAAGCACGTGGAAACCCTATGTGATCAATGGGGTCTATGTTGGGGTGGTACAGTGAGGATTAGTTGCTAGATGGACATTCATCGACCTCTCTAGTGAACCATGATCCTGCGCTTCCGGGAATACCCAGATCCGGTGAGGATCAGCCTGACATATGAACGACTTCTTGGTTTCTACGTCAATTGAGGGAGGATGGGTCATATGGTCTAGGATTGTGACTAGAGATGCCACAGGTTCCCCTCGTAAACCCGGACACAGTACCTAACCAGTTTATCAGGTCCCAGGTTCGGTCCGGGGTAATGTCCTACCCTGGAGGCCCTGTCAGTCTTCAGAGATAGGCCTCCCTGGGTGTTCAGAGATAAGACTCCTTGGGTTTGTTTTATCTAGGAAGCTATAGGGCCCATGGGCCAGAAGAGGTATATAGCGGGGGAGCCGCAGGAAATCAAGCGAGGGCTAGGAAGCAGCCCCGTCATGAGGGATGATAGGCAACCTTGGCCCTAGGGACCTACTCTGGGAGGAGTCCTTGGGACGAGCCGTAACTCCTAGCCAGACTGCAGGTTCAAGTTCGGTAGCTCATTTGACAAAACGAGTGCTAGGAGAGCAGGGACCAAGCAGCGTTTAGGCCCTACTTTGAGCGGTTCTTGACAGTTGGCTGTTGGGTCTCGAGGTAGGGTTGGAGATGAACCAACTCGCAGCGTAAAATCAATAAAAACCAAGAGACGATTAAAACCATGAAACAACTAACAAAGAATGGAGTCACAAGAGAAAAATTCAGCACTATCTCTTACCAAAACAAGAACACCGGTTAACGAATGATTGACTTGAGTCTCCAAGACGCCTACGTATCCACATGGGAATCAAAGCCACGTAGTTCTTCTCTTTGAGGACTCAAGAACGCAAAAATGGAGGTGGAAACTAGCCAAACCCGAAATGGCCATGGAAGAGGGAGAGAAAATGTGTTTCCTATTCTTGTCTTGTGTTTGTTATGTTGAAAAAAGATGACTTAAACATAACAAACCCCATACTTGTCCAACTAAAGGCATGGGACAAGCATGGTGACAAGTAAGGTGTAAATAGGACAAAGTATGGCAAGACAAGATTGGGTTAGGTGGTGAATCACCAACACCTTAATCCTTGTCTTGCTTACTTAGTACTAATTAATCAAGACTTGATTAATTAGTTCCATGGGCCTTGGTTGCATGGGACTTTCATGGGTTTCTTGGAATATGGCCCGTGGCCATTTCCAACGAGGTCCCGTGATTCGCTCATCGCATCCACGCCTTCCATACCGGAAATGTCCAACATTATCCGACGCGATCAATCCCAAGACTCCAAGCCTTGTCTCGATCCGTAAAGTCCTATTCACTTACGGGCACATGACCCAAAACCCAGTTTTGGTCATGTCCCGAGACAACTCCCTTTTGGCCATTCTCCATAAATGTGTCAATGAGTTTCATCCTCCGGTGTGACCCTTAGGTTTATGCATGTCAATAGATCAACGTAAAATCCCATTTTACTTGATCCTATTTAAGTGGCAACTAACGAGACTTTAGTATTGCCTGACACTACATAGCGAATCGACCCTGTCGATTCTAACCTTTCCGTCGTCCCTATCATTATCCTTTTATCTCCGATATCCTGATTGAGATAAGGCATAGAGCCGTCATCCTTATTATTCTCAATCACCGTTCCTTGATATGTGAGGTGACTGAAGATATGATACCCAGTATCATGTGCATGGCCATGCTATTCTTCCAGTCACTCTCGATCAAGCGGCCGAGAACCGATATCTTTCCCATACCTTAGTATGAGGGATAAATCCCTTAGCCGTCTTTCGTGTCACTCATGTAGCCCGTCCCCAAGCCAATCCTGGCCGTTATGGAAGCCCTGTTACGGACAACGTTAGGCTCAAGTCAAACTCAGTTGTTGACTACATAGCGATCACAAAGACTCCTTGGTCTAAGGATACATGACAAGCTACAACACTGAATATGTTCATGACTTAATCTATGGCACATATTCAGGGTGGGTCGTCCAATATCATGTCCCACATGATATCCATGATCAGACTCCGGAATCCCATTCCAATGACTAACTGAACGTAAGCCATAAAGAGCCATCTTTCATACTAGTCGCTTCTAGTGAAGCTTTGTTGACTAGGGACCCATCGAGTGTGATCTATCTCGATCTATGGTTCTATTCGCATGGTGGGCATAGATCAGAGCACACATCGATATATTACTCCAACACATAAGTAATATAAAGCCGCTTTAATTTTATTGCTAACGATGATATATACATTTGGACATTTAGGATTGAACTACGGGCACTAAGACTAACATTGGCACCATTTGGATCTTATTTTTGTTCTATTTTGGGTTTCAATTCCTGATTTAGTTATATTTCTTGTTTTAGTTTTGATTGCTATAATTGTTTTCTATTGGACAGGTTCTTTTTTAACGGTTATTGGATCATTATCCCTACAAGGGAAATGGCCAATGTAATGACTCTGTTTTTCTGATTAATGAAACTACTTATTCTTAAAAAAATGTGCAGTATTCATGATAAAAAAAATCATATCATATTTGAAATATTTTTGTTTCTAGTTGCATATGCACATAGTCTGATCCGGTTAATTTAATTATTTTGATTTTGACAACTAGAATATATCAAAGTAGTGAAATACAGTAAAATATGGTAAATTTCATCTCACCACCTTAACTTTTGATTTTTTTTTTCATTTCACTACCCTAATTTTAATTTTTGGCACCTCACTACCCTATAATTGGATTTTTTTTTCACTTTCGTATCTACCGTCAACTTGCCATCAATTTTTTCATCCAAACACCTAAAAAGTCCATAATACCCCTCACTAACAATCAAATTTTTAAAAGCTTGTCATTGGTTTTCAAAATTTCTTTTTATTTATTTATTTTATAAAAATTGTTTTTTTTTTATTTTAAATATATAAAAATTAGATTTAAAATTTTAAAAATATATAAAAATCATTTTTAAAATTTTTTAAATATATAAAAATCAGATTTTGAAATTTTATAAATATATAAAAATCAGTTTTTATATTTAAAATCAGATAATTATTTTTTAAAATAACTTTTATTTTATAAATTCAGTTTTGAAAAATATTATATTTCATTATTTTAATAAATTTAAAATTTTCTCATTATTTTTTTATAAATTATTTTTCGTTAATAATATTTTTTTTTCCAAAAAATAGTTCTGTAAAATTTTATTAGCAATTATTTTAAATATTTACAAAAAAATAGAAAAAAAAATTGTGTTCGTCCTCCTTCCTCTTCCCAGATCTGGTTTTGGCTTGAGTATTCAAAATCAAGGGTTTTTGTCCATTAAAATGAAGCTTTGATCTCTTCTTCTGTTTTTAAATTTTAGAGCCAATGGCACAACCGGAGATCTGCTTCTGGTTTTAGCTCTGATTTGTTCTCCGCATGGAGCTCCGACCATTGTTGAAGGAAGGGCACAATTGAGATGTTGGTTGGCCCACCGTCGGAGAAGAAGTTTTCCTCGCCGTATTTTTGAAGACCTCGAGCCTTAATCCCTTACCACCAAACATCTCCTCATTGCCTCTCCCCATTTTCTCGAGCTCTCATTTCCTCTCTCTCCATTTTCCCAAAACGGCATGCATCAAAACCAATCTGATTGAAAAAAATGGTTGTTGAATCAGCAAAGAGGATGGAGGCGTGATTGGAAGACCGCTCCGGCTTTAAACAGTTTAAGTTTTAAGTTTTTGTTCAATCGGAACGTCGAGGGTGAATTTTGGGTTTAATCTCTTATTCGTTCAAAAAAATGAAGTTTGAATCAGTTTTAATTAAATAAACAAAAAGGTTTTAAAAAAAGGAAAGAAGTTGGGCCGGTCAACCCGACCAGACCCGCAGGCCCAGCCAGGCCAGGCCGACCCTGTTTTCCCTCGCGTGGGCCTTGAGGCCCGTCCCTTGTGTGAAGCCCAACCGGTCGCCCGGCCCATTTGAGGGCATCGTGTATAAGAGAAAAAAATTAGGGCAGAAACCTTAATTCTCGCCCCCTCTTCTTCTCTGTACGCAGCCGAGACCTCCCCCTCCTCTCTGTCGCGTCTATCACGACCTTCCCCACCTCGATCCTGGTTCGCTGGCCGCTCTCCGGCCTCTCTCCCTCTCCTCTTCTCCACTCCGTCCAGACATAACCACCACCGCCGCACCTTCATCTCCAACCCCCTCCTCTGTTGCTTCTCCGTTCAAGATCTGAACGTCGTACCGAGCTCCCGCCCCTCTCCCTTCTCCTCGCGAAACCATGGCCGAGTTCACCGTAGCCTTCTCCTCTGTCATCGCGCGTCACCGCCCTTGCCCAAACCTCCCTCTCCTCTCCTTTCTGCTCACACAGCCGCCACGCTCACGCACCGAACCCCTCTCTTCCTCCGCGCCGTCCAGTTTCGTTCGGAGGAGTTCACCGTACTCCGCCGTCCCTCCGTCGCCGTCATCGTCTTTTTATCCCCCATGGTGAGATTCCGATCCGTGGAGCTTCGGCCGGCAACGGCGCCGCCGGTGGTCGGCCGGATTCCTTCCCCGATCTTCTCCTTCTTTTATTTTATTTTCCCGAGCTTCTCCTTTTCGGTTTCTGTCTGAACCTCTTCTTGGATCTGGAAACTGGAGCAAAGTTCATTCTGGATCTGGTTAGGTTAGATCAAAGCTGAAGATGAGTAGAGTAACTGAAATTGAAAAAGAAACGAATTTGAGAAACGAAAATCAGTTTTTAATTGGAAAAAAGGAATTAAATTAGAAGGGGTAAATTTATCAGTTTTATTAAAATTAGACTTATGGACTGTTTGAATGAACTGGAAACCGAACGACTGAACTGGACCGATAATCAGACTTGGAACGGGACAAAAATGGAACGCAGAATCGGGCCTCGGGAAACGTGCACGAAACACGTACCCCGGGAATCGTGCATCGGGATCCGTGTCTCGGGAAAACGTGCACCAGGTTCTGAGTTCGGTGCTCGGGTGCTCAAACCCGATTCGTCGTATTCCCGCTTTTAGCCCACTCGAGTCGGAAAGACAACTTTTGAACTTAAATTGAACCCGTCGTAACCTTTTTAAATTAAGTTGTGAAACCGGTTTTAATTGTAGCTTTCTGTGTAAAGTAGAGTCCGGCTTCGATCGAAGAGAAGACCGGAGGTAGCGAGCCAGGACGTCATCAGCTAGTAGTCGTAGCTGTCGGTTCGTCTTGAGGTAGGGAAGTAGCGGATACCGGTTTAATTGCGGAAAGTTACTAGTATGCATGCTAGGAATTAATAAAACTGGAAAGACGTTTATATCAGATAATAACCGGGCGAGTCGTAGTAACATGTAGGATGTGACTCACTAGTTAACTGCTTTACCTGCTTTCGATACTTGGGAATTGCCGCGCTGGTAGATCGGCCATGTCGAGCCGTATGTTGTGTGTTGTTTTGGAATTTCCTGTTATCGTTTGAGATGCCTGCCGTGTGAGTCGGTGTCGTTAGGTTTAATAGACAAGATTTAATATATCCGTTGAGCATGTTGTTGATATGTATGAGCGAGTGTGCCATGTTTGTGTTGATGTGAACCCTTGGTTGACGTGACTGGTTGTGGTAACGGTTGTTGGGCTTGGTAAGCCGTGTTTATTTATGGCAATTGTGATATTATCTTGTTGTGTGTTTCGAGGAGTTGTTTCCGATATGGTACCTATGACCGAGGGGGTACGCTGGTGTAGGGTAGTACCTAGTCCGATGAGTGGTCTCAAGTATGCGCGGTCCCCTGGGTAGTGGTTCCGGTACGATGGCCTACATCGAGGGGGTAATCCGGTGTAGGACATCTAGGTCGACGGTTACATGATTTGTACTTTGCCCAAAGGAGTTCCGGGAAAGTTGTTTTCCCTATCCTTTGCCCGAAGGAGTTCCGGGAAAGAGGTCTAGGCCGATGGAGATTCCGGTATGACTATTTGAGATTGAGCCCCGGTTGTTTGACGGGAAGATATCTAGGCCGATGATGTTCCGGTACGATATGAGGGTGTCGGGTTGTGGACAGCCGACCGAGTAGGGGACTGCGGTACGGGATGTGTGTACTTTTACTGTTTACTTTATGTTGATGACTTGTTAATCGATGTGTTGGTTGTTGTTTGTGCTGTTTGGGTGATTGTAGTTGTAAGTGTGGTTCGGTCTTGAGTTGAGGATTGTGGTTACGAGTTCCGTTGGAAGTTAGTTGTGTGCTGTACTAGTATGCCCTGATTTGACGGTTACCCGTGGTGGTGAGCGCTTGCTTATAACCTTAACTACTTTTCCTACTGAGCGAAAGCTCACCCCTTACCTTGTTGTTTTTCATGTTCTAAGCGGGTTGTGTACGAGCTGGATGTTCGACGCATGGGAGCTTACGAGGGTCCTAGGCTAGATAGTCTAGAGACGTACAACGTTTTGAAATATTTATTGTCTTTACAGTTTATTTAAGAGTCGTTGGCTCGTTTATTCAAATTTATGAATCGCGGATTATTATTTTAAGCCTTTCAGTTTTACTTTTATTTCAAATTTATTACTGTTTTAGTTCACGTCTCGAGTCCGGTCAAAACCGGATTTGGGGCGTGACACGCGAAGAGCTCCAGGATTTGTTCAAGGAAAGAGGAGAGAAGAATAGATTAAGAAAATTAGGGGTTATGGTCGTAAGAGACCAAAGGGTAAAGTGGATACTTTTTGAAAAATTAGGGTCATGTGCTTCACACATGACCATTTCCCATCCAAATATGAATGGCAAGTTGACGATAGGTATCAAAGTGAAAAACAAATCCAATTCTAGGGTAGTGAGGTGCTAAGAATTAAAGTTAGGTTAGTGAAATGAAAAAAAAAATCAAAAGTTAGGGTAGTGAGATGAAATTTACCCTAACATATATTCTTGGATGATTTTGTTAACTTATAATTATTTGTTCAGTTTATTTCCTTTTTTTTATCCACGAAAAAAAACAGATTTTATTCAAACCCAAGAATTACAATCCAAAGGAGAATTACAAGGGAATGAAGAGATGAGGTAGCGCAAAGGCTGGAGAAAATTACAGCAAAACCAATAAGAAAATTAACTATGTTGTAATAAAAGAGAACAACATTGAGAAGCCCAAGAGACTATCTTGGGAACCCAATAGAACCACGAGTTGCACGCCTACGCCTATGCGCACACTACCCTCGAGGAACCACGTCGGAGCAACAGGTCGGAAGCGCAACACCGGCAGATGCAAAGAAAGCCAAAAGGCAAGCGATGTCGGGGGCCAGCACCCAGAGAAGACCGACCAGAAAAGGACCAACGAAGATACGAATTCGACGAGTTGCAACCACGGTACGAACGTAGAGGAGGCAGCGTAGGAGCACGGACCCGGGACGGCGCCGGAGACGGAGCAGAGAAACAAACCCCGCCGGAAACTTAGGGTACTCCAAGAAGAACGAAGCCGGAACCACCCGGAGGACCAAGAGATGTCGGAGAAAATGAGGGCCAACACCCAACAAGACCAATAAGCTCGCGAGCAACCCTCAGCACATCGACGAGAGTCCGAGAAAGCCAACCGAGCTCCAACGCTAGAAGAACAGAGAGCAGCGAGAAGAGCCACGGCGAGATAGAGGCGATGAGCAAGGAAGCGGAGAGGAAGGCTCGATCAGAAGACCCGAGGAGCGCCAGAAAGGGACGAAAAGAAGTCCCAAACAGACAAGGAGAACCGTAAGCACACGTAGAGACACAGAGGCGCCGGTGGATATCTGACCCATTAGGGATAGTCTTGTGGTTAAAGGTACGATTTCCCTCTTGATCATCATGGATCAAATCTTGGTGGGAACAATAACTATATTTGCTGGCAAGTGTGCACTTGTTGTGTTGTATCTTTGCATATTAGTTGTATCTCTACTCTGGCCTAGTCTGGAATTTGTAATATTATGGCTTAACAAAGTTTGGTGTCTGTAATATTATTGTTGTCTTGTGTGCCCAACAATTTATTATGTACATTTTCATGTTTATATATAATATATGGACAAAAGATAATCATTTCAAAATAAAAAGAGACACGTGAAATGCTTGAAAATATGTGATATTTGTTTTGTATGTTAATATGATTGAAAACTCAAAATTTGTGGACCAACAACTCTTTGTTGTGGGAAAAAGGTTATTTTCCAACATTATTGCTCATGATTGAACTTTTCTTTCTCAAAAGGACTTTCCCCAAACCTTAGCTTCCACCTCTGTTCTCATCTTGATCGGTGACGATCCCGTAGTGGCGGATTCAACTTTTCAAGTAAGGGGAGCACCAATTTTTTTTGTATAATAGTAATAAATTTCAAAATATTATAAATTGACATTAAAAGTATTAGTATTGCATCAAAACGATAATGACTACTTATTACAATAAGTGGCGTCGAGATTTCATATTTTGAAAATATTGTAAAATACTTTCATTGTCATTACAATAAAAAATATATTCCTCGATGTATACGATCATATTATCATTCATCCATTGGTCTCCCATTCGATTTTTCAACCGAGTATTTATGATATTCATAGCATAAAATACTATCTTCATGGTCCCAATAGCGATTGGCAAGATCAATGCTAATGTAATCAACAAATAAACTAATTGATATATATCATTACTTTTTGTCTCCGTCATTTTCTCTGCAAGAACCCCAATACCTTTCAAATTTTCAAAGCTTCTGCCGGATGCATATTTATGATATAAGTGTCAAGTTGTGTGTCTTAAGAATAATAAGATCCAATCCAGAGAAATCATGAGGATAACCTTTGTTTGTCAAAAGCTACAGATAAATCACCTGGACACAAGCATACTACACAAACAAGTAAATATGTATCAACCTCGTTGAATCGACCTTTTAATTCTTGAAGCTACATATCAATAATGGAATAAAAAAATCTCCGCACGGTAATGATGCAAATTTGTAACTTCTTAGCCTTGAGGTCTGCGTCGTGATCTACCTTGTTCTCTAAACTTGACATCCATGTTAGGAGTATCAATGTTGTGCTTTTCACAGAACAACATGACTTTATTCAAAAGAGTAACCCACTTATGCTTCTTCATCGTTTGCAAACATTCTTTACATATATGTACCAAATTCATTGCATTAACAATGTCTTGATCTTTACGTTGTAATGTCTTTGAAAGATCATTCGTAACTCCGACTATGTCTATCATCAAATGAAGTTCAAACACAACCTCAAATGATTTCAACTTCGACAATAATACTTCTGACTCTCCATTTTGCTCACTATATGATGAATCCTCCACAATTGTTTCTAGACGGCCAACTACAGAAAATAAGATGGTAACCAGTCGAAGTAACGTACCATAATATAACACCTAACGTGTATCGGTGGGGCACACTAAAGAAGTTTGTTGATTTAGTCCTCGTCCACTTACATGTGCATCACTTTCAACGGCTTGATTAACTATCCCAACTTGCATATCTTGAAGATTGTCAAACCGTTTTGGTGATGCCCAAACAATATTCACAGCACTTCCTGTTGGGTCTCGAGGTAGGGTTGGAGATGAACCAACTCGCAGCGGAAAATCAATGAAAACCAAGAGACAATTAAAACCATGAAACAACTAACAAAGAATGGATTAACAAGAGAAAAATTCAGCACTAGTTCTTACCAAAACAAGAACACCGGTTAACGAATGATTGGCTTGAGTCTCCAAGACGCCTACGTATCCACATGGGAATCAAAGCCACATAGTTCTTCTCTTTGAGGACTCAAGAACACAAACATGGAGGTGGAAACTAGCCAAACCCGAAATGGCCATGGAAGAGGGAGAGAAAATGTGTTTCCTATTCTTGTCTTGTGTTTGTTATGTTGAAAAAAGATGACTTAAACATAACAAAACCCATACTTGTCCAACTAAAGGCATGGGACAAGTATGGTGTCAAGTAAGGTGTAAATAGGACAAAGTATGGCAAGACAAGATTGGGTTAGGTGGTGAATCACCAACACCTTAATCCTTGTCTTGCTTACTTAGTACTAATTAATCAAGACTTGATTAATTAGTTCCATGGGCCTTGGTTGCATGGGCCTTTCATGGGCCTCTTGGAACATGGCCCGTGGCCATTTCCAACGAGGTCCCGTGATTCGCTCATCGCCTCCATGCCTTCCATACCGGAAATGTCCAACATTTTCCGACGCGATCAATCCCAAGACTCCAAGCCTTGTCTCGATCTGTGAAGTCCTATTCACTTACGGGCACATGAACCAAAACCCAATTTTGGTCATGTCCCGAGACAACTCCCTTTTGGCCATTCTCCATAAATGTGTCAATGAGTTTCATCCTCCGGTGTGACCCTTAGGTTTATGCATGTCAATAGATCAACGTAAAATCCCATTTTACTTGATCTTATTTAAGTGGCAACTAACGAGACTTTAGTATTTCCTGACACTGCATAACGAATCGACCCTGTCGATTCTAACCTTTCCGTCATCCCTGTCATTATCCTTTTATCTCCGATATCCTGATTGAGATAAGGCATAGAGCCGTCATCCTTATTATTCTCAATCAATGTTCCTTGATATGTGAGATGACTAAAGATATGATACCCAGTATCATGTGCATGGCCATGCTATTCTTCCAGTCACTCTCGATCAAGTGGCCGAGAACCGATATCTTTCCCATACCTTAGTATGAGGGATAAATCCCTTAGCCGTCTTTCGTGTCACTCATGTAGCCCGTCCCCAAGCCAATCCTGGCCGTTATGGAAGCCCTGTTACGGACAACGTTAGGCTCAGGTCAAACTCAGTTGTTGACTACATAGCGATCACAAAGACTCCTTGGTCTAAGGATACATGACAAGCTACGACACTGAATATGTTCATGACTTAATCTATGGCACATATTCAGGGCGGGTCGTCCAATATCATGTCCCACATGATATCTATGATCAGACTCCGGAATCCCATTCCAATGACTAACAGAACGTAAGCCATAAAGAGCCATCTTTCATACTAGTCGCTTCTAGTGAAGCTTTGTTGACTAGGGACCCATCGAGTGTGATCTATCTCGATCTATGGTTCTATTCGCATGGTGGGCATAGATCAGAGCACACATCGATATATTACTCCAACACATAAGTAATATAAAGCCGCTTTAATTTTATTGCTAACGATGATATATACATTTGGACATTTAGGATTGAACTACGGGCACTAAGACTAACAATCTCCCACTTGCCCTAGTTCCAATCTAAACTCCAATATGTCCCCATCGACTTTACATGTCTAACATGTTCAGGCAGTGACACTGCCTTAGTCAACGGGTTGGCTATGTTATCATCTGTTGCAATATCGGTTATCTTCACTTCACCTCAGTTCAGTATTTATCTGATGAGGTGGATACGCCGCAATACATGTTTGTATTTGTTATGCGATCTAGGCTTTTAGCTTGTGCAATGTCCCTTGTGTTGTCGCAAAATGGATTCACTGGAATGGATGGGTTTTTAATTACACCCAGCCCTGCCATGAATTTCCAAATCCACATAGCCTCCTTAGCTGCCTCTGCAGCATCCATGTACTTGGCCTCTGTCGTAGATTCGGCAATGGTATCTTGCTTTACGCTTTCCCAGCTAAAGCTCTGCCATTCAGCGTAAACACATATCCTGATTGACTTCTAAAGTCATCTGGATTTGTCTTGGAAAACTAGCGTCTACTCATCCTTCGACGACTAGTTCAGCATCATCTTTCCCCCGGGTTAGAATGATGTCTACTGGTACAACATAAGGCTTACGAGACGTCTGGTCTCATACATGTCATGGCATATATGATCGATCCTGCCCCCAGGCGCATAGGATTCTCATCATCCTTTTCAGCTCATCAGGTGTCTTAGGACACTGAGTCTTGCTGAGATGAATGTCATGACTAGTGGGTAAGAGTCATTTCTTTGAATCGAGCATTAAGAACCTACTCAATGCCTTGTTCACATAGGTTCCCTGACTTAAATCCAAGACCCTCTTGGTGCGATCTCTACATATCTTAATCCTTAAGATATGAGAAGCATCGCCTAAGTCCTTTATTGAAAAACACTTCCTCAACCAAGCTTTAGTCTCGTGCAAGGTTGGGATGTCGTTTTCAATGAGAACCAGAAAGGTAATATTGCTCCCACTAGCCTTCTTATAAACGCAAGATTCATCCTCGTTCTTGATTAAGCCAAATCCAATTACAGCTTCATCAAAACGAAGGATCCAACTCCGAGAAGTTCGTTTCAATCCATAAATGGATTTCAACAACTTATAAATCTTTCCTTTATTCTTCGGATCGTCAAAACCTTTGGGCCGAGACATACAAACGTACTCAGTCAAATTTCCATTTAGGAAAGCAGTTTTGACATCCACTTGCCATATCTCGTAATTATGATACGCAGTTATGTCAAGAAGAATTTGGATCGATTTTGACCATAGCCACTAGGGAGAAGGTTTCCTCATAGTCAATCCATTGGATCTGCCTATAACCTTTCGCCACCAGTTGAGCTTTGTAGGTCAGAGGGTTGTTGTCCATGTCCATCTTCACCTTGAAGATCCATTTGCATCCGATGGTCCTCACACCATTGATGGGATCAACCGGTTCCCAGACTCGGTTGTCCGACATGGATTGCATTTCCTCCCTCATGGCTCCCAGCCATAACTCGGAGTCGGGCCCATCCACGACTTCTTGAAAGGTGGCTGGATCATCGTGATCCACCATGACTTCATTGTCACCTCCGGATACCATATCTTGGAGGTGGAAGATTGACCCTTTCAAATCGCCTTGGACCTTCCGGAATTGTAACAGGAATTGGTTCTCACTCTACGACAATCTCTGGCTCCTTTCTACTGGGTTGTCAATTGGTTTAGACAGATCTGTACCATCCTGAATTTCTTCGAGATGCACAGTCCTCCCAATGACGTCTTTGGAAACAAAACTTCTTTTCCATATAGACCCCACCCCAAGCGACGAACACCATGTTCTCACTGGGATTGTAGAAATAGTATCCCCTTGTTGCTTTGGGATACCACACGAAGGTGCATATCTCAGATCTTGGTTCGAGCTTAGTCGAAATCAAATGTTTTACATAAGCCTCGCAACCACAAATCTTTAGGAAGGACAAAGCGGGCATCATCCCGTACCATTTTTAAAATGGTGTCCCTTCCACACCATTCGTCGAAGCCCGATTCACTATGAATGCGGTCGTCTCTAGAGCAAAACCCCTAAAAGAGATTGGGAGATCAGTCCAACTAATCATGGAACAGACCATTGTCTAACAATGTCCGATTTCTCCGTTTGGCTACACCTTTTAACTACAGTGACCTAGGAGGAGTCCATTCCAAAAGGATCCCATTCTCTTTTAGATGATCTAATAACTCTGTGGTCAAGTATTTTCCACCTCGATCCAATCGAAGTGCCTTAATACCTTTGTCGAGCTGGTTTTCTACTATAGTCTTAAACTCTTTGAATTTATCAAAAGCTTCAGACTTATGTCTCACCGAATAGACATAACCATATTTACTGTAATCATCAGTAAATGTGATAAAGTAGCTAAAACCCCTCCTGGCAAGTGAACTTATTGGTCTACACACATTCGAGTGTATCAGCCCCAATAATTCACCCGCCCTTTCATCGCGATCGATGAAGGGCACTTTAGTCATTTTGCCCATCAAACAAACCTTGCACCTATCGATCGAATGGAATTCGAATGAACCTGAAAGCCCGCACTTCTGAAGTGCTGATAGGCGCTTCTTGTTTATGCGACCCAAATGACAGTACCATAACAAAGTTAGGTTTAAATCGTTGGATTTAGACCTCTTGGTATTAACGGAATATATAGAACTTGAGGCATTGTTACCCATATCTAATATGTACAATCCTCCAACCATGTCAGTACTGGTATAAAACATATCATTGCATAGAACATTGAAAACTCCATTTCCAATATTAACATTATATCCTTCCTTGTTAAACACGGATACAGATATAATATTCCTACTAAAAGTAGTTATGCAATATACATTATACAATACTAAGACAAGGCCTCTTGGCAAAGCAAGACTCATGAATCCTACAGCAGTTGCCACAACTTTGAGGTCCATTTCGTGCTTTCCAAATCTCTCCTACTTTCAGCCACCATATATTAGTGCATGTGTGAGATTCAGTCATGGTATCTGATACCCATGAATATTTGGAAGTAGAGAGATGTAGCTCTATAGAGTTAATACCGATTGAAGGCACGGTCCCACCGCCCTTCCTTAGATCATCCAGGTTTCCTGATGAAGGCGCAGTCCTACTGCCCTTCTTCAGATCATCCACGCTATTTGATGAAGGTGCAGTCCCACTGCCCTTCTTCAGATCAGCCGTGAACTTCCTGTAATCCCGGTTCCAATGACCAGGCTGTTGGCAGTAGAAGCAGACATTCTCAGGTGTCTCATCTTTCCTGCCAAGTGCGCATGGGCCCAGCCCTTGCCACTTCCAATTCCCTTGTTGACCATCAGAATATCCTTGGATCCCAGATCCCTGAGATATTCTTCTCAGCAGTTAATGACACTTCATGTAACTCTGATATGGTCTTAGAGAAAGCCTTGTCAAGGACATATTCTTTGCGTTCAGACTTGAGGACTATCCTCAAAATTCTGTACCAGTCCAAATAGTTTGTCCCATTTAGCTTGACCCTGTCAAGAATGGTTTTTAATGACAAACTATTAATGTTCGCTGAATTTGCCATTTGATCTACAACAGATAAAATTCAATCAGTAAACTGAATAAATTTTATGAAGATCAAGCTTAAACACCAACAATCGATTCTAAACCTTTAGAATCTGAAACCAAGATCCTTGATTCACTCGATTAAGCTGAACTAATGCTCACCACTTAATCGAGCTATGTAGGTAGGACTCCATCCAATCACATCCAATGTGACTCTTGGCTAGGGTATGTACTTATGTACACGACTTACCCTATCTGTTACCCTAGCTCAACCTCAGGCCGAGAATCGTAGTCGGGTCCACCAATTTTCAACTATGGCTCGTCACTATGTAGGTGCTCCGCTAATGCGCACGACACCCACATATGTCGTCCAAACCTACTACCCCGCTTTCCCATGGATGCTCCGCTAATGCGCACGACACCCATAGGACGGGGAGGTAGTAAGGTGTTGATAATTGGGAGGTATCGGACATGACCCGCTTTTACTTGTCCAGTTGTGTTCAAAACTTTGGCACATCCTAGATGCGATGAGCACATCAACTATATTCCAAATGCAATGATGCCTCAAATTACATCCAATGTAATTCTTCCTTTGAACCCGTCAACTACATCCAATGCAATGACGGTTCTAAGGGTTCACACACAAGGATTAAAATTCCAATTTTATCTTTGCATGTGAGGTGATATGCTCGGTAAATAAAGTTAAGCATGCAATTCTAAAACACATAGAATTAATCATGCATAAACTAAACCAAGCATAAAGCGATAAATGTGCACATAATAGCCCCCTAAACTAACTCCCACTAGCTTCTTGAGCTCCACCGACTCCAAGCCGATGCCAACACCCGAAAAGCCACCAAATGACCTTTTCGCCCTTTCTTCGTCTTGAGTAAAATATTACAATTTAATACACGACTCGCAGGTCGGGAATAAATAAATATTACAAACAAGTGGTTCGACGACCATACCTTGAAAGAATAATTACACGTTAACTCTAACGGCTCGTAGGCCGTGAAAAGCGATAAATAATTAAATTGAGCTCGGGGCTATTATGTACACCATGCCAACATCACATCACACATCGTGTTATCAAACAAGCATGTTATCAAACATCATGTGATTTTCCGGTTTTAATTAATAGCCAAGTTTCGAAATTTTTTGATGCTCGGTTTATCGAAACCGTTCAAAAATGAAACTTTTGAACATTTGATCTTCGAGTTCGTCATGACGGTTCCAAACTCGTCATAACTAACAAAACGGTTTAGCCTTGGCATATCAACCATCCAATGGTCATGCTTGGCCTAGCTCCGTCCAACGGAGCCCCGTTCGGTCCCGGTTTCGGCTCCCCGAGAGTCCCGCTCCCGAGACCCGAAAAATCAAATTTTTTTCAAAATTTCCAGATTTGAAATAATTTTAAAAAATTCAATTTACATGCATTAAATCCATGAACAAGAATTTAAAACATGTTATCAAACAATTTAGCAAAACAACATGCCAAAAACGAAACTTTCAAGCAAAACCGAAACTTTGAACACCGTCTTGTGAATCCCGAAGGTAGCACGGCTCTGATACCACTGTTGGGTCTCGAGGTAGGGTTGGAGATGAACCAACTCGCAGCGGAAAATCAATGAAAACCAAGAGACAATTAAAACCATGAAACAACTAACAAAGAATGGATTAACAAGAGAAAAATTCAGCACTAGTTCTTACCAAAACAAGAACACCAGTTAACGAATGATTGGCTTGAGTCTCCAAGACGCCTACGTATCCACATGGGAATCAAAGCCACATAGTTCTTCTCTTTGAGGACTCAAGAACACAAACATGGAGGTGGAAACTAGCCAAACCCGAAATGGCCATGGAAGAGGGAGAGAAAATGTGTTTCCTATTCTTGTCTTGTGTTTGTTATGTTGAAAAAAGATGACTTAAACATAACAAAACCCATACTTGTCCAACTAAAGGCATGGGACAAGTATGGTGTCAAGTAAGGTGTAAATAGGACAAAGTATGGCAAGACAAGATTGGGTTAGGTGGTGAATCACCAACACCTTAATCCTTGTCTTGCTTACTTAGTACTAATTAATCAAGACTTGATTAATTAGTTCCATGGGCCTTGGTTGCATGGGCCTTTCATGGGCCTCTTGGAACATGGCCCGTGGCCATTTCCAACGAGGTCCCGTGATTCGCTCATCGCCTCCATGCCTTCCATACCGGAAATGTCCAACATTTTCCGACGCGATCAATCCCAAGACTCCAAGCCTTGTCTCGATCTGTGAAGTCCTATTCACTTACGGGCACATGAACCAAAACCCAATTTTGGTCATGTCCCGAGACAACTCCCTTTTGGCCATTCTCCATAAATGTGTCAATGAGTTTCATCCTCCGGTGTGACCCTTAGGTTTATGCATGTCAATAGATCAACGTAAAATCCCATTTTACTTGATCTTATTTAAGTGGCAACTAACGAGACTTTAGTATTTCCTGACACTGCATAACGAATCGACCCTGTCGATTCTAACCTTTCCGTCATCCCTGTCATTATCCTTTTATCTCCGATATCCTGATTGAGATAAGGCATAGAGCCGTCATCCTTATTATTCTCAATCAATGTTCCTTGATATGTGAGATGACTAAAGATATGATACCCAGTATCATGTGCATGGCCATGCTATTCTTTCAGTCACTCTCGATCAAGCGGCCGAGAACCGATATCTTTCTCATACCTCAGTATGAGGGATAAATCCCTTAGCCGTCTTTCGTGTCACTCATGTAGCCCGTCCCCAAGCCAATCCTGGCCGTTATGGAAGCCCTGTTACGGACAACGTTAGGCTCAGGTCAAACTCAGTTGTTGACTACATAGCGATCACAAAGACTCCTTGGTCTAAGGATACATGACAAGCTACGACACTGAATATGTTCATGACTTAATCTATGGCACATATTCAGGGCGGGTCGTCCAATATCATGTCCCACATGATATCTATGATCAGACTCCGGAATCCCATTCCAATGACTAACAGAACGTAAGCCATAAAGAGCCATCTTTCATACTAGTCGCTTCTAGTGAAGCTTTGTTGACTAGGGACCCATCGAGTGTGATCTATCTCGATCTATGGTTCTATTCGCATGGTGGGCATAGATCAGAGCACACATCGATATATTACTCCAACACATAAGTAATATAAAGCCGCTTTAATTTTATTGCTAACGATGATATATACATTTGGACATTTAGGATTGAACTACGGGCACTAAGACTAACACTTCCAACCAGTGAAAAAAGTGAAGCCAGATTACTATAATATTTGGCCACATGTACAAGTGTTAATTGCATTTGATGAGCAAAAAAATGAACGTAAAAAGCACATGGATTTTCTTTCAGAATAAGAGTTTTAAGACCACTCAACTTACCTTGCATATTGCTAGCTCCGTCATATCCTTGTTCTCATAATCTTGATAAGCTCAATTTGTGACAGGAAAGTAATTTCTCAATTGCTTGTTTCAATTAAAGAGGAGTGGTGCTACTAACATGCTCAATACCCATAAAGCGTTCAATAACTTTTCCTCTTTTATCCACATAGTGAAAAAAAAACACCATTTTTCCTTCACGGAAATGTCACGTGATTCGTCGACCATAATCGTAAACAATGTTTCTTCGAGATCATTAATAATAACATTGATCGTCACACAAACTAACGAAATCCATCAGTTTTGACGTTGCCGTTAGTTTTTTGGACACGCGTTGGTCACGTGCACAGTAACATTTTCCTAAATGGCAGATTTACCCTCATATTTATTGAGCTTTCGTGACAATTTATAACGGTGAAATATCCACTTTTTACATAGAAATAAAATCTCATTTTTTATATATTTAAAAGGAATAAAAAATCAGATATGTTGTTTTTTTATTAAAGAATAAATTATGAAAAAAATAAAAATATATAGTTTTTATATATTTAAAATTAAAAAAATCAGATATGGTATTTTTTATAAAAGAAGAAATTGAGAAAAAGTATTTAATCCATAAAAATAAAATCTATTTTTTTTATCTATTTAAAATAATAAAAAATAAGATATGTTATTTTTGTTAATGAATAAATTTTGAAAAACAAAATTAATGCATAAAAATAAATATATTTTTTAGATATTTAAAATAAAAGTTCTGATATTTTTTACTAAAGAAAATAATGTGAAATAAAATATTTAATCTTCTAAAACAAAACATCATTTTTATATATTTAAAATAATAAAAAAAAAATCGGATCTGACATTTTGAAAAAATATATATTTAATAAATATAAAAATTATCATTTTTATAAATTTAAAATAGAAAAAAAATCAGATCTAATTTTTAAAATAAAAAAAGATATAAAAAATTAAAACTTAAATTTAGAGAAAAAAAAAACAAAATATTTATGCGTTAAGGAAAACCTAGAGTAGGGTTAATGGCATTTTTAGAAATTTTGAGTTAGATTGAAGGGAATTTTCAATATTTTACACAAAAACTAACAATTTGTTAGTTTTGACGGATTTCATTAGCTTGTGTAAAACGTGATAGTTCGTAGTTATAAATTAGCACGAAACGTCAGCCGTAGTTAGGACGATGAAAACAAAAGTAAAAAACAAGGGTAAATTACGTTGACATACCATGTACAATACGCGTTGGAGAGAGATTTACGTTTGGATTTAGGATTGAAGTTGCTTTTAGGATTGTAACACTACGGATAATTTCGGAATTTCTGAAAAAAAAACACAATAAATGGACGGAAAATTGATGAAATGGGGGATGTTTTTACTAAGTGTTAGTTCGGGGTATGTTTTCGTTACGAAATAACTTTGGGGTATTTATCCTTTAAACACGTATAGTACGGGGTATGTCAACGTAATTTACCCAAAAAACAATTAGGACATATACTTTCCCTTTGATGTGAATATGGAGAGAACTAAACTCAAATTGATGTAATCTCAAAGTCTAAAAATGATTTAAATAGAGGTACATTTGTAGACCAATTAGAATTAAAAAATTGTAATTGTAGGAAATAAGAAAAGAATTTAGAAATAAAAAAGGCATTGTTACAGTGTTACGAAACTTTAAAAAAAGAAACAAACATCTGTTTTGGAAATTACAGGGGGGGGGGGTCTATTACGAAACTAAGCAAAAAAAGGACATAAATTTTTTGTTTCGAAAATTATAGGGGGGCACATGGTCCCCCTCAAGCATGAATGAATCTACCTATGAGGCCACGACCTCCGGCTCTGGACGCCGCTGGTGGCAACCTACTCATCTCCACTTACTTCTCATCATTTTCTCCCTCTGTTGGCATATGCCGATCTCTGATTCTTCTCCAACCTCCTCTTCCTCGTCGGTCGCTGCTCAAGGTGCCTCGTTGCTCTGGGAAGGCGCTCGAGAAAGACTTTTTTTGGTGGTTCCGACGTCTTATCCACTTGTGTGTCTTCTTCGAGTTCTAACTCGCCTCCGTAGGGTTGTAGGTATCAGATTTGAAGTTTGAATAGAGCCTGGGGTGCCGGATCTATTCTCGAATCTGTCGTCAGCTATTGAGGCTCCTATGGTGGTTTTTGTTAGTGATTCTGTTTGTTCGCTGGAGCTTCTTCTCGGATCAGTCGTTCCCAGAGTTCCTAGACATGGTCTTGGGCGAAGGAGGCCCCATCCGGTGGTGCAACTCGTTGTTCGTCAGAATACCACCATTTCGTGATGGTGTTTTATAACCTGTGGAGTGGGACTTCCTCCATCCAGACCGTTGGAATGTGCTTACGATAATCATCGCTAGCTTCGTGTCATGCTCAGGTTGTCCGATATTTTGTAATCCAGCCTTGTCTCCAAGTATTTCTTCCCATTTCCCCTATTTTAATCCGTGTATGGAGTGGTGTTCTCTGTTTAGAATTGTGGATCGTTTGGTGTTGGCTGACAATCGGTGGTTTGAGTTTAGCGGGTTATATTTAAGTCTTAGAAGCAAGATCTTTAAAAATTGACGACGCGTGCCTTTGCGATGTTTCTCCAACGGTAGTTGGCTGGCGACATCTGTAGCTCTGGGTCGGGTGCCTCGCAATCGTGTATTCTTCCTTCCGGTGTGGCTTCGGAGAGCTTTCGACTGCGCTTATGGTTCTCTGCCCATTCATAGGCATTTCATTCCAAATCTTCCGTGGGAAGCGTTTCGTGACCTTTTGGGTCATTGATTCGTTGTGGATCGGGTTTCGTTGTTGATGCAAAGAGCTTTGGATCGCATTTGTGGTTCTTTACTCCTTCATCAACGTCTCATTCGAGATCTACTATGGGAACCGTTTCACGACATTTTGAGTCAGCTATTTGTTATGGATTGGGTCTCGTCCCTCGTCGTCGCGGTTGGTAAGGTTCTCGTTTCATCCCTTTCTTTTTTCGTTGCTTATGGACCTTTCCGTAAATTTTTGACTCGTTTCGATTTTCTCTATCTCCCTGCCCGTTGTTGGTTAGGGCCCGTCAACTTCTATAGGTGCGACGAGCATAACTATGTCCTACTTAGTTTGACTATTTTCCCTATATTTTTTCTTGTTTGTGCTTGTTTTTATATTTTAGCTTTATTTAATAATTGCATTAATCCTCGTTCATTATTTTTTAATATGTTGCAGATATATTCATCACTGTTCTTGTTTTGTGGGCCTTGAAAAAATAAAAAATATTTGTATAAGAGCAAGGTCGACTGGAGGCTAAGGGGGGCGGGAATGAGCGATGGAAATTTATATTTGAAAATGGAAAAAGCTGCTCTAGAATAGGCCACGTGGCACAATAAGAACGTGCCATTATAACCTAGAACTTGATATACACCCAAGAGATGAAGCAGCTAACACATGAAATCGAGTTTTAAAATCATGATAGTTCGAACACAAATATGAAAATCATGCTTCAACATCATTTAGGTTAAATATAGATAAATACCCATACAAGAAAGTGTATGCTAATTAAAATCAAAAGACACAAATCATGTAAATAACATCACAAAACTCAAATTAACCATAAATCCATGCATCAATTTAAAGGAAATCAACATTTACAGAATACCCATGACCAAAAATTGAAGGTCATGGATTCCAATTCCTACTCAAACAATCCAAAAATCATAACTTTACAACAAATCTAGATAATATTAAGAGATTAGAATCGGTATTGGGTTGAGAAACTCAATCAAAAACTCTTCTAGCTTGCAAACCCACCATCTACAACTCTCCAAAACTTCAACTCATGAAAATGAAAAAGTTAGATATGGTGGGAGAGTCTTGGATGCTTGAAACCTCCTTAGATCGCCAAATTTATGGCCTCAAGTGGTAGATATGCTCTCAAAAAATACAGAACACTTAAGAACAAAAGGAGAGGATGAAGAACAAAAGAGAAATATGCTGAAAAAAATAATTTGTTGTTATAAAATTCGCCCCAAACTAATATCCTCTCTGCTAAATAAATAGGCTACGACAAAAAAAGAAGAAAATTTTCAGTTTGCCTCAAATTCATGCGAGATAAGCTTAGGAGGAGTGCTTGCTGGCGGGAGAGATCCGATGGGGACAGGATCAACCAAGCGAGCATGCAACCACATAAAACAACGGTCCGATCCGGTCCACACGTGCAGGTAAACGAGATTTGCGGCTGCGATTCGCGGACACACAGAAATACCATGCGTTGCATCACACGCGAACTGACCGAGCATTAGCCTTTTCACTTTTGATTTTTTTTTCCACTATTTAGTTCATTCACGCTACATCAGACTTCCGATCGGCCTCATCTTGTGCCAATAATTTTAATTTTCCGCGGCCTACAAAACAAGACCAATAATAAATATTTTATGAATATTTTAAAAATATCAACTAGAACGAGGTTTAGCGCAATTATTAAATACAACTTAAAATATAAAAATGAGGCACAAACAAGGTAAAAACATAAGGAAAACTAGTCAAATAAAGTATGAAAAATTTACGCTCATCAAGTTCCCCCACACTTAAACTTCGCTCGCCCTCGAGCAAACTAAATAAAATTAAGATAAGTACCAAGGAAACCCCAGCGATATAAAATTTTCTAGGCGAATCTTGGTGGCTCCTGATTATTGAAAGCAAAAAAAGATGCAAATGTTGACTCAATTAACCAAACTAAAAGACCTCATGAAAATGTACAAGCAAATAAAAGACCAAAAATCTACGACTCAAACAAAGCGTGTGCTTAGAACTTGAATTTGTTAGAAATATTGGCCTAGAGCTCGCTAATGAACTGAAATCTATCATAATTTCTTTCCACTTTCTGTTAACCATTATTTACTGGTTTGTAGATTAAGAGTGTATATGTGGAGGTCTACAAAATGAAATGAAATAATTAGAAAAAATTCAATCCTCCCTACCATCATTTAGCCTTTTTCTCTCTCGGCTATAACATACTAGCGATACTTATCAGGAGCAAGCATAGACTCATTCACAACTCACACGGTCGGTGTTGTCATGCAATTACATTGCCGTGGGACTATGAGAATTGTAAACCCATCTACTTCCTTTACAAGTCAAGTGGTAGATCAAAGTTTTGTTTGTTTTTTTGAGTACGTGTAGAAAACTTTGGATCACTAAGATAGGCTGGGGGTTCACCTTTTATTACTTTTGGAGAGGTTCCAGGTGTGAGGTTCATTCTTCATGTGAACTTTCGCACCTCACACCCTTTCTTAAACAAAGCTTTTCTTAAATTGGCCTCCCCCGGGACCTATACTTAATTTCCCGTGCATAGTGTGTGTGATTTAGAAAAATTGGTACCACAAACGCACAATGGGACTAACCACCTGAACTCAACTAGATTTTTAATTTACCAAAACACACAGTTTGATTCCTCAACAATAAGCATGTGAAGTCAATACTCTCTCAATGTGACAAGTGAAATAAGTCTATTGTCTCCTAATTAAACCCGCTATAGGCAAAAACCAAGTAGAATCAGGCTGGTGATGATACAAAGAATTGAAAAGTTCATCATAATCTAGCATCTTATAATCATTTCATACCCGAGTAAAGCGATAGAACATAAACACAATATACGACTTCTTAATACTACCAACAGTAAATCCTCCATTCATTCCTCAAAACCGCAAATGATACAAAGAAACCTACTCCCGGCTTACTCATATTGGCGAAAATTGTTTATCCAAGGTGTACACACAAAATAAGACTCATAACAAAAATATGCTTTTTTAATTCTACTTGCAAGACTCAAACAACTTAATTGTCATTTATGCTTATAATCAAACCCCTCATCCCCCTACTTTGTTATTGGATAAGGTGTTCATGCAATTCTCACGAGTTCAAAGATATATCATGCACGAAAATGCTCAAACAAGATCCTATATATGTACAACACGGCAAATCCCAGCAGGTATCATTTAATTTAGAGTGGCTATCTTTAACATTTAAACTCTAAGGGATTAGGAATATCACGCCTTTTATTGTAGACGCTACAATTGGACTTCACTTGAGAAATGCGAGGATTCTCCTAGTTGCAGGACAAGCTAATGAAGAGGTTTCCTTCATGAATTCTCCAGGTGAGAACTCTGCTTCATATTTCTATGAATAAACTCTTCCATTCACCTACAAAAGAGGCAAGCAAACATGAGAGATCACAAAGGAAATTAAGCTAGCTAAAAAGGTGCAAAATACTAATGACGCTTGTTATTCCCCGACAACGACGCCATGTTGATGAGTTGGGATGACTATGTGTCAAATCCCTTTTTTAACGTGTATCAGGACACGATCATCAAGCAATATAGAGACGGTTAAGTACCAGTCGATCCCACGGGGAGTAGAGGTATCACTAGTATTTTGCGAAAACCTAGGGACGTGGTCTGTCACTTCCACATCCGAATGGGAAAATAAAGGGCGGAAATTAAAAGTTTTTGTTTGAGTCTAGAAATCAATAGAATATGTGCACGCTACCAGTTAAGACTCATACAAATTGATTCACACAAAGAGTTGGTCACAAGTACTAGTAAACGCAATTTCCCATTAATGCATGATTTGGTTAATAATGAGTACAAAAAATAATGCTTTCCTTATGGTCTTAGAACACTTAAGTTCTTATGTATGCGCTATCATGAAATCAACCACATACTAGTCACGGGGAGAGGGCACAAGACCATTTCCCGGACCGATATGCGACCCACCAATCATCAAAAAGAAATAAAATAGGGTGCAGTTTTATGATCTTGAGCGACGCTCGATCAATCATCGAACGAGAAATAAAAACAACGCATGCATGTCACTCTTGCTACCGATCAAGACAGTTTCAGTAATCAAGTAGAACTAAATAGAACATCGAATCACGACATTATGGTAATACACAGGCATAAGTAAATTCTATAAAAGTGAAATCTCGTCTCAGACTAGATCGAATCATGGACCGCTCCAAACATCAATCTACATAGCGCACACAACAATTATGGGAAAATCCCCTACTCGTTCGGTCATCTTGAAACACACAAGAGAATCGAGAAAACACATACTAGCATATTTCTATCTCATCAATAGGAAATCAAGACATGTGAATGTCGGAAATCCTATATAAGTAAACTAAATGGCTAAAGTTTTCATTTTTACGAACTCTAGCCAGAACTTAATATACACCCAAGAGATAAATTAGCTAGCACATGAAATCGGGTTTAAAATCATGAAATTTTGAACACGGAGTAAGATAACCATGTTTTAACATCATTAGCTTAAATATAGATTAATACCCAGACAAGCAAGTGGATGCTAATTAAAATCAAAAAACCCAAATCATGCCAAAAACATCACCAACATCAAATTAACCACAAAAACATGCATCAATTTAAAGGAAATCAACATCTACACAACACCCATGACCAAATATTGAAATCCAAGGTCATGGATTCCAAATCCTACTCAAGCATACCACAAATCCCAGTTTTACAATAAAATAGAGAATAGTGGAGATTGGGTTGAGAAACCCAATCAAAAATTCTTCTAGCTTGTAAACACACCATCTCCAACTCTCCAAAGCTTCAACCAAGGAAAATTGAGAAGTTGAAGATGGAGAGAGGCTCCTGGATGCTTGAAACTTCCTTGGATCGTCAAAACTATGGTCTCAAGTGGTTGATCTTTCTCTCAAAATGAAGAACACTAAAGTGAGAAGAAGAGAAAAAAAATAAAGCTTGAAATTAATTGTGTGGTGGAAAAAAATCTTATTTACAAAATATCTACTCAAGCCAATTTATAATAGTTGCTATATAAAAAATTAAAAAATATATAAATTATTTCCAAAACTTCGCGCGCCCATGGGTAGGGATGAGCAAAAATCCGACCATCATCGGAAACCGGCCGCCTCCGGCCGTCCCCGTCACCGGAATATCCGGAACCGATCTTACCCGGGCCGGAGATAGTTTCAAAATCATCGAACCGGCTTCTCAACGGTCGGTCAACGGTTTGAAGGGTACAAAACCGTGGTGACCAAACCGGCCGACACTGTAGCCATATAAATTGTCCGAAAGCCAGCAGCTTTCTACCCACGTTTATTAACCACTGTCCACATAGATACCCATTATGATGCTTGTTCTTGGGCTAAGCCCATGTACTTTAACTTCGTTATTCATCCAACGGTATGGCCCATGTCCATATGTACTCACTATTTTATTAACTCTAACCCTAGATACCCTTCTTTTCTCTATAAATATGACTCTTATCTCTTAAGCAATATCACAATTCTGCCGCACTCTCATCCTCCTCCTTGCATTTTCTTATTCTTCATCTATCCTTTGAGTTCAACTCTCTTTTTTCTGTTGTGATTTTTTTCCATATTTATTAAATGTAAATGTATACGTTGTTCTCTCGTCTTTACATCTGATTATTGTTTACATTGAGTTTTTCAGATCAATGATACATAACTAAGATCCCTTTGCGTATGTATGTGACTTAGTTTATTGTTATGTTCATCAAATTTGTTTTTTGTTATCTTCAAAAATATCATATCTTAATGGATAATTTTTATTTACTAATACATTCTTAATATAAGTATGTAAACCAAACATGATGGTTTGGTTCTTCCTTTACTAAATCAAAAGGCATTATAGTCTTTCCTTTTCTTTGTTGGTTCGTAATAATAACTTGATAGAATCTGATTGTAATGTGAATAGATGAATAAATTCTGGTACACGTAAATGACTAACATTTATATATTTAAATTTTGAAAAAGGCAGTGTTTCATGTTAATTACACTTTGGGTTTATGTAAATAAACTGGGCAAGTGTTATTATTTGTGTACGTTATAATATCATTGATGAAAAAACTTGTATTTTGGTCTAATCTGGTTTAAATTGTAAGGCCCAATAGGTCTGTGGGCTTGGGTTCGCTGATTATATTTTGAAGGCTCAACAGAAAGCCCATTGGGCCAGGGTTAGCTGGTTATAACCGTTATCGCCCGGTAGTAAGGCTGGGCGGTTATCGGCTTCCTTTTAGGCGATCGGTGATGGGTACAGGTACGGATTTTAGATAACCGGGAACAACAGTTTGGGTAATGGGAATGGGTTTTAGGGCGGGTACCGGCCGATGCCCACCCCTACCCATGGGATTCATGCGAGCTGGAAGGAGAAAAGGGTGGTGCACAGTTGACCAGGTCAGCGCGCTCTGGTTCGCTCCTTTATTTTTAATGATTTTTTTCACGATTTTGCTAATAACTACTCCGTTTTAGCTACGATTTGTTCCGTTCTTTCGCCAATATTTTTATTTTTTCGCGGCTTACAAAATAAGAACAATCACGAATATATTTGGAACATGTGAAAAATATCAACAATGAACAAGGTTTTGCACAATTATTAGTAAACGCTTAAAATATAGAAATGAGGCACAAACAAGGTAAAATTATAGGGAAAAAAAGTCAAATTTACGGTCATCAGAAGGAGACCCCAAATATGAATTGCAAGCGTGTTATTGTGGGTCCAGACAGTAGCTTCATTATTAGATACACTACTCCACACAAGGAACGAGACCCTTGGCGTTTCACAATCCTAGTGTTATTCGAAGAGTCTGATTATGTCACCTCTTTACATTATTTTGGAGCAAATGTTAGTTTGATGCCGCTATCTCTATACAAGAGATTGAAATTGGGTACTCTAGAGTCAACCATATTTTCTCTACAGTTGACCGCCAATTCTATTTTAGACCAACTAGTGTAGTGGAGGATATATTGGTGAGGGTTGGAGGACTAATGTTTCCTGCTGACTTTGTTGTTATGGAATTCCATGAGAACCCGCATGTATCAATTATATCGGGCCGACCTTTCTTGGTGACAACTTCCACATGTATAGATGTGAAGGCTACGACAGTCACTATGAGGAATGGGAGGACTAGGGTAGTATTTTCCATGAGAGATCCGAAGGGTTCACCTCGGTTGAGCATATCATTTGTACATGTAGTTCCTGACCTTGTTTGTGGGACCGTCCTTCCTAGAGTTGTAGTGGTTGAGGAGTTTTCTTCGGTATCATCTGAGAAGAAGACCAAAAAGAAGAGGAGGAGAAGGAGTCCCATGATGCTTAGATTGGAGGCGAGAAAGAAGTCGAAGACTAGGGGGTGTTGGTTGCCCACTTCAGGTACTATTTGTTGGTCATGTGTTGTGTTAGCATGCTACCCAATCGTATGTTCATGCTATTGTCACACCGCCAAGGAGGCAATTGTTTTGAGTTGATTGAGTATTTGATGTGGTCGTTGTGCCGCCACCCGTCGAGCTAACAACATTAAACAAATGCGTTTCCTGGGAGGCAACCCAAATGATTCTATCCTTTTTCTTTTCTTTTATTTGTTTAGAATTTTG
Organism: Erodium maritimum; assembly: GCA_963921825.1. NCBI lineage: Eukaryota > Viridiplantae > Streptophyta > Magnoliopsida > Geraniales > Geraniaceae > Erodium > Erodium maritimum. The sequence continues at coordinate 30,753,456 of OY997595.1, forward strand.
TTGAGTCGTTGTAGTATTTTTCCCATCATTTTCTTATGTTGGCTTACTCATAATACATGAATGGAGACTGGAGTGCTTGTACGAGATATATTAGGGATCAAACTAGTTCTTGGAGCTCTCCTAGCCATCTCCCACCTGTCAAGCCAACATTAGAGCGTTCTTTCTCTCCCAACAGTCTTTAGTTATGCTTGAAGCTACTTATGCACATGGACGATATCTATGCTCCTTTCGAGTTTTTTTTATGTTTACATGCTTCTAAGTATTGTGATGTGTGCTGGAGACGCTGAGCATCCGTTGATGTGCAGAAAATTTACATTTATACCATGCGTAGCCTTTCACGTCATATTATTGTATTTTCTAGAGATTGTCACTGTTTAAGTGTGGGGGAGGGGATGATTATTATGTTTTTTGAATGTCTGAAAATTACTATTTGTCGATTCTTGCATTTAGTTAGGATAATTTGCATTCATGTTTTGGTTGAGTCTTTATTTTGTTTGTAAACCTTGGATAAGAAATTCTGGCCAATATGAGAAAGTCTGGAGTAGATTGTTCATCATTGCGGAATTTTGAGGAATGAAAGGAGGATTTACTATTGGTAGTGTTAATGAGTCATATGTTTTTTTTAATACTTTATTGCTTATCGGGCACAAAATGAGTATGCAATGTTAGATGCCTTAGAGTTATATGAAAAGGCGGTCATACCAATTTAGGGTGTGGTTAAATTTCAATTCTCTTTATCATTGCTAGCCTGGTTTTATCTTGGTTTTTATCTATAGCGGGCCTAGTTAGGAGAGTGTAGACTTATTTCACTTGTCACATAGAGAAATTGTTGAGTTCACACGCTTATTGTTGAGGGGATATGAGCAAAATAGTAAAACAAAAACATCAAAGTAGATGAGCCAGCCAGCTGACGACACGTGTCAATGTCCTGGTCAGCTGACAAAGGTTTCGGTGCAGCGGCGATGCATGGCGTAACTTACAGCCGCGAGACTTAAACCATCTATCTTTTGACTTTTGTTTGACCGAGCCTTGATCGCATCATCATTATTCGATCTGAGCGGTTACACCATGTGCCCATGAACTCTCTCGCATGGAATCCAACTCGAAATCTTCTTCTTCTCTACTTGTTTCATGCAAGTTCGTAGAGTAGAAAACTGAGAGAATTATTTTCAAGACAATGCGTGTGTACGGAGCATACTTTTGGACGTCGAATCTCCATTCTCTGGTCACCTCCGGAGATGTTCCGGCCACCGACGCGAAGCCCTCATCACCCTCTTTCCATTTCTTTCATTATTTTCGTTCTTTGGGGCATCTATAGATAGAAAACAAAGCTTAAAGGAGGCTCAATACCAAACTCGTGTTAAGCTTATTTTTTGGAGATTTGGATCGGTTTTGAGTAGGCTTTTGAGTATTTGATCTAGGAATCGTTATTTCTAGAATGAATTTCATTGTATACCATCCTTTCTTTAGCTCTATGTCGATTTCAAAACATGATTTTATCGATTTTAGCTCCATGGCCTGTGGTTAGTCACTCCTAGCCATGGATGTCGATGTATATGCATATTAGTTTAATAAATGAATGAGGTTATTCATTTGTGGTGTTAGATGATGATATTCGTGAGATTGAGTTCGATACCCAATTGTGTTTATTACCCGATTTAATTGATTTTGGTTGATTTATGTATGTAGATCTAATCATAAGTTAAATAAATCGGGGGAAATAATGTGTACGTATTAGTTGCATGCTAAAATAGAGATTTTGGGTATGAACTTAATTAGAAGAATTTTCGATCTCTTGAACGAATAGCAAGTGCTAGATTCCTATTTCCTAGCATTCGTTACTTAATATATTTAGTGCTTATTTGGATGCTTGATTTTATCATTGCATTCTATATGAGATTGATTATTTTCTGATGATTTATATTTATATCATGTATGTTTTTAAGCTAAATTGATGATTACGGGCGTGGATTGCCTTTGAGTGATTTATTGCTTTGGGTGTGAATTACCCCGTGAATTATTAGTTGTGGCTATATAGGATCAATGTATGATTTATCGTTCACTTTGAGACTATTGAGACAATTGCATCATTTCTTTTCTTGATGTCTTATCTAGTTTGAATGATACTAAGTCACTCATTAGTGGACTTTTGTAGATCATACTCTAACCAAGTTGTTCACGTTGAAATCGGAATAGTCGGGTTAAAGAAGTTGATCTATGCGTAGTTAGATAACTCACACTTTCTTGAGGTTGTGTGTTCTATGCTTGAGTATTACTAGACATATGTTTTATTTAGTTCCACTTGATCATTGGAGACCATCTTGATCGATGGTGTTCGATATTCAAGAAGTGAACTAAGGCAGCTAGACAATCTTTTATTCTTACTTATTTATTCTAGTATTGTGTATTACTAGGTAAAGCACTCACTTATTCTATGTAAGTTGAGTTGCTTTGATTATTTATCGATATGGTATATTATCAAGTCGAGAAACAACTTTTACTTGGTTTTAAAAGAGTATATCAGTGACATTTATACACTTTTCGATTTTTTACCATTTTCATAGATTTTGTCATCCATTGGCCCGATTGCTCTCTTGTGTTTGATCGGTTACTTACCGTTATCATTTATTGTTTGAACGATCGTGTACGGAAGCACATTAAAGATGGTATGAAAAAACGTCGTCTTCAAGATGACCATGTACGGAAGCACGTTAAAGAGTGTATGCAAAACCCCCGTCTTCATAAGGTTCGATGGTCACCTCTAATTATAGGTTTATTCTAGCTAAATATTAATGCAGTAGTACAAGTTGAGAGACTAAGGCCTGGTATAATACTAAGGGATGGAGCAAGACAAGGGCGGGATGCATGGGTTTGTTTCTAGATTCACTATCTCACCTCCCCAACAGTTGAATTTAGATTACTTGCACTTCAATTTACTCTCACCTGATCAGTCTTCCTGGCTTCAAAAACCTGAGGTAGAAGTTTTTCAAGCTTTAATGGCTTGTCAAGGAGACAAAGCTCCTAACCCAGATGGATACACAATTAAGTTTTTTACAAGTTTGTTGGTTGATATAAAAAGAAGATATCTTGTCATTCTTCTGTCATTTTCACAAATCAGGCCACCTCGGGAAAGGATTGAAAGCCTCTTTTCTGACTCTTATACCAAAATGTGATGATCCATCCTCTTTTGATGACTACAGACCCATAAATCTAATGGAAGATCCTTATAAGATGCTTTCAAAATTACTTTCACTCAGGCTCAAAGCTATAATAGGGCTTCTTGTAAGAGAGGTTCAGTTTAGTTTAATCTCAGGAAGGCAAATTTTGGATGATATCATGGTTACTTCTGAGGTTGTCCTGCATATCAAGAAATCAAGAACAAAGGCTTTAATCTTCAAAGATGATTTTGAAAAAGTTTTTGTTAGTGTCAGCTATATATATCTCATGAATTTATTGACTAAAATGGGTTTTGGCGTGCCGTGAAGGATCTGGATGTTATCTTGTTTTAAAGCTTCGGCTTCAGTTCTTATTAATGGCTCTCCAACCGTGATTTTAACCTATATATGGGTCTAAGGCAAAGTTGTGCACTTTCACCCTTGATCTTCCACAGCCCTCGATTTTGATGTTACTCACAAACAAAATAAATCAAGTGCAAAAAGAAGTCGAAAAGGTACTGAACTTAAAATGATGAGGTAACAACTATGAAAACAAATTTAGACAGATTTGAATTCTGCTCAAAGTTTCTCTTTTTTTCTCTTTTTTTGGAAAACTAAAACAACAACAAAAAGATAAAAATGAAATCAAAGCAAAAGGGATTGATAAAACCTGATTTGGAGCCTTTAGCTCTAATACCAGATGATACGGAACGTGGTGGTAGAATGAGATAGAATCTCGTTGGTAGGTTATGAAGGATAGTGATGATAGGATGGAGAACCTTAGTTGGCCATACAAGACTCTCTAAGGAACCAATGGAATCGAAGATGGAGATACTTTAACTGGTCGTACAACACTATTTGAAATATCTAAGTAACTAAGGAGATAGAGAGACGGATTGAATCACGCAACACAGATTATGGAAAGTCTATGATAAGTCGAAACACTCAAACTTCAAGGATTCACACACATGAAGATTGAAATGCTTAAAGTTCTTACCAGAAGAAAACTCGGATTTTTATTTCATAAAACTTGCATAATACATGCTAATAAGGGACTTTATTAAATAGTCCAGCAGCAGGTGACTTTCTATGGTCGAAAATTGATTACAGGAGACTATTAATAACTAATGACTCTTGAGAAACTAAAGGTTGGAAATCTGCAAAACCGCAAAAATAACTCATTAATAATTTGAATTCAAATACATATCTTGGCTATTCACCCCCCTTGAATGAATTAGGTGGTTGATTTGTCTTAGAAAATGATGAATAAGTTGGCTTCATTTATTCTTTGAAGAAGAGGTAAAAACAAATTTGTTTAAGCCTTGAATTGTTCTTTTTTTTTGATCCGCAAAAAAAACGATTTTATTAAGATAAAGGAGATAGGTACAAGCTGAAGTCAAAAGAGACTTAAAAGCTAGAGGAGTTAAGCAAGACTTCGAAGGGGAGAGAGTTTCCAAATCTCCAGATCTTCCGAGCCTCGTTATGAAGGCTTAAGGCTGAGTAGGGAGAAGGTGAACAACTTGATTCTAATTAAGACCATGTCAGGAGGTTCCAGCGAATCTGAAAAGACGGCCGAATTCCGTGAGAGCCAAATATGCCAAAAGCTGATAAATAGGGTCTTTTTCCGGAAAATTCCAGCCAAGCCTCGCGGAGCCAAGCCCTGCCATTGGAAGATAAGGTCCAACGGAGACTCGGGGAGGCAGCTGGAGATCCCCCACCAGTTCAGGATTGAATACCAAACAAAAGAAGCACGAGGACAGGTTAGCAACAAATGTGAGATGTCTTCGAATTTGGTTTTGCAAAAGCTACACATAGCTGCCGCTAGAGGAATTGGTATCCCTCTATCCTCGAGGAAGGATTTGGTCGGGACCGCCTCTAAAGCGGCCAGCCATCCGAAGAGGGAGATTTTCGGGGGGGAGTTTGGCACTCCACAGGTACGAACACCAAAGCAATTTAGAACCATTCAGACTTTTTCTAATCTCATTATAGACTTCCTTCACAGAGAACTCCATGGAGTTATGGACCCATCTGATTTTATCAGGAGCATTGGACGGCTTGAAGAGAGACAGATGTTGTTGAAGCAGAACCGACAGATCTGATTCATAAACCATGAGCTCACGTCTGAACACTGGCGACCAGCTAGAGCCGAGCCAGTAATCACTTACCCTGGCTGTTTTATCGGCAGCTAGAAGATATAGAGGATGATAAAGGGAGGAGAACGGCTCAGAACCGGCCCAACAATCCGCCCAAAAGGAGAGAGACGAGCCCGAACCCAATTCCCATCTGATACCATCCGGCCCAAATAGACTTGCGATCCTCGAGTCTTCGAACAAACTTAGAATATTGCTGATATTGGCAGAGCAATGCCTGGAAGGTAGCACAGAAAAATCCCACGCAGAATTTGGCCAACTATAAATCGAACAGAGAACTCTCTTCCAGAGAGAGTTTTCCTCAGCTGCGAATCTCCAAAGCCACTTTGAGAGTAGAGATAGATTGAAATACGAGAGACTATGAATTGATAAACCACCATGGGCTTTCGACTTCTGCACCTGGTTCCAATTAACTTTGGGGAAAGGTTTCCGATCCGGTTTAGCACCCCAAAGAAACGATCTCTCGATGGCTTCCATCTTTTTAATAACCATAGAAGGCGCTTTGTAGAGGGACATATGAAAAACGGGGAACGGGGATAGAGGTCAGGTTTGATCTGATTAGCGTGTGTCGACCCCCGAAGGACAGAAACTTGGATTGCCATAGGTGGGAGGCTTGGTTAAACTTGGCAATTACAGGGTCCCAGGTGGCAGCAAGCCGAGCATTGGCTCCTAGGGAAAACCCAAGATAAGTAAATGGTAACGCACATGTGGAGCAGCCAATAGAGGAGGCGAAGCTCGCTGCTTCTTATGCCGATCCATTAAGGAGGGAGAGATGCGACTTGGAGAAATTAATCTCAAGACCGGATGCTAATTGGAACGCTGCAAGTAAGGCCTTGACATTGATTAAGAACTGCGGGTTGACCTCGAGGAAGAGAAGGGTATCGTCAGCATATTGAAGATGGGTGATTGATTTTGCAAAGTTTGGGAGAGCAACTCCTTTAATCATCCCCAACTCTTCGCTTTCTTCCAATAGAAGATGAAGGCCTTCCGCTGCCAAAAGGAAGAGGAAAGGGGAAATTGAGCATCCTTGTCTCACCCCGCATGAAGAGGAGAATTCGGCTGAAGGGGAGCCATTGATGAGCACCGAAGCGTGGGCTTTCAGACAAGAGCTAATCCATTTTTTCCATTTGGAGCCGAAGCCCATTCGGGAGAGGACTCTCTGCAGGTAGTACCAGTTTAACCGATTGAAAGCTTTGGTGAAATCAAGTCTCAACAAGATCAGTTTGATTTTTTTAGCTTTGGCGAACTAGATTAACTCACTGGCTATCAAGACAGAATCGACTAGCTGCCTCCCCTTGACGAATGCTGACTGAAACTCGCTGATCAGATCTGGAATGAGAGGCTTGAGACGGGCGGCCAGCAATTTAGAGAGTATTTTGTACGGGGCTGAAAGGAGACTGATTGGCCGGTAGTGACAGAAGGTTGCAGGAGAGGGGATCTTGGGCAACAGGGTGATGAAGGAAGATCTGAACCCCTTACCCAATTTACCCGTCCGATGAAACTCTTCAAAGACGTTCAAAACATCAGAACCCTTAACCCTAAATTCCAAATATTTCCAGGCCGTTGCCAATTGCAGAGCCTTCAAGAACAACATCAGGTCGATCAATCATAATGGAGGTATTATCTCAGACCCAGATCAGATAAAAAATCTAGCCTCTTCGTTTTTTGCTGACCAGTTCACTGACAAGCTCTCCAAGCATCTAAGCCTCCCACACTACAATTCAAATCTATCACTTCGGAAGCAGATGTTAGTATTGAGGTCACCTTTTCTGAAGAAGAGATAGTCGAGAGCATTTTCAGCTTAAATGGAGATAAAGCGCAAGAGCCTGATGGCTTCTCTCTTAAGTTCTATCAGAAGGCCTGGCCTTGAATTGTTCTTAACTGTCTTCTTGATCTGCCTTGGTGATCACGTCTTCTTGGAGTTCCACATGCTCTATGAGCGTAATTAAGCTCTTCACGTGTTTGTTGAACTCTTCTCGTAACGCTCTAGTTCCTGACCTTATCCTTGGTGCTAGTCGTATGCTTGGAATGTTGGTGATAGCTTCTTTCTCGGTTTTGATTCGGATAAGCTAGTCTCGATATCCTCATCAGCTACTTCATCTAATGGGGTATCTCTTTTCAAGGAGAATGTTGTCCTGACCATGTGTGGGAAGGTTGGGGCGAGCTGTTCCGATGAGGTCCCTGGATCGCCTATCACTAATTTGAGAGCTAAGGAGAGACAGGTGGGTCGAGTTCCTTGGGTTGCTGGTCTGAGCTCTAGTATCGGACCGCAAGGAACAAATGATATTCGTTGCTTTGTTGGTGGCAACTTTTGATCATCAGAAACGGGCGTCGACCAGGGAAGAAGGTCGTGACTTGTACTCTATAAGAGGACGATATTTTTGTCTACAATTTTCCCTATGAAACTATGGATGATTGGGTCTAAAACGTCTTTAGAGCTTTTGGTGAAATTGAGTCCTCGTTTGTTCTTTGTTTTTGCTCGATTCTTTTCGAAGGAAGTGATTGCTCAGGCCCTAGTCATTCTGAAAAAATTTAAGTTTAACGGATACATCCTATTTCTCGGCGTCGAAAAACCAGTCTGATAGGAAAGACGACAATTCAGGTCAAACCGAGTATCAGTGGTGCAAAATATAAAATCGTCGAGCTTGTTACAGAGGAGAAGAAGGTTTCTGGGGAAAATATTGTCGATACACTCTTGGTTGAGTCGTCGGTAGATACGCCTCAGATTCTAATTTTGTGATTGCAGATCGTGGTTGACTTCGATTAGGATTCTCTTTGAGAGATCCTCGGGAAGAATAGCGTTGCATTTGATTTGAAATTAAATTTGGCACTCCCAGATGTACCCGAATCGCACGCTGCAATTTACGGAATACCTGTTTCCGATACTTGAGTATTGCGTAGCGTTGCGATTATCCTAGAGGATTAGATATATGTCTAAGCTCCGGAAGTTGATTCAGATAGGAATGTACTAAATGTAATCGCATGTAAATCTCTACTATATCGATACTCCTAAGTTGGGTTGTTTAGTTGAAGCCCATGGTGATTTGAATCAGGTGCCCTATATCGATTATGTCTGTTTGTTACTGCAGACGGTCTATCTAGCGTGGATAGATCTCCTGTTGAAGCCTGTTTTGTAGCTTCTTCAGAGGATAGGGTGGGGCAGATGCCTTAGGTGAGCCAGACCTTATTACAACTGCTTTTGTTTTGGTAACGGCTTTTTTTGGACAAGGGTGTTCTGAGTGGTGGATCAAGTGGGACTCAACAGTTGGCTAGTCCTTAGGAGAAAGCATTCTTCAAGCCCCCGAAGCATAAGGGTCTCCCACCAAAACATCTTTTGGCGACTCGTTTGCTGGATTCTCTGTACTTTTTTACAATACCAGGTTGGTGGGGAAAGACCGAGTAGCTTCCACCACTACTAATACGTGGAAGCAAATTGCCCAAACTGCACAAACCCAAGCTCTTAAGGAGAAAGACATTTGAGAATTCGACTTTAACTTTGGAAGTTGAAGAGTGGGTTACGGACGAGAGTTGATTTCTTTTCTGTTGGTCATGTGGTTTGGACTATTGCAGTCTTTTTTTCGGGCTTTGGCCCATTAGCTCTTCTTGAGAGATCTTTTGTAATCGTTGGTGGATATTTTGTCCTAGTCCTTCTTGGACTTGGTTACTTTTTTAATAAAGTTTCGAGCTGATAAAAAAACATTTTCTAAGATTAATAAAATCTGAATTATATTAGTAAGAATTAGTTAGTAAAAATACATAAAAATATTCTATTTGTTAGCATACGGACATGATTTTTATTGATATGATAAGAAAATGGTCATGCTGACGTACAAAGAAGAACAACAACGAACATGATGAGACACAGTATCGGTGACATCCAAAACACTAATCCTATATTTTAAAACCTGGTTAAAACCAGGGAGATGCTAGGGGGTGGTCCCTATTCGAGTTGTGCTTGGCGTTGTGGTTCCGTAAGGCTTTCCCCATCTTGACTTGATCGGTACCGCTATGTCGTAATGATCGATCAAGGAGAATGACAGGGAAAGGAGTAGGCTAGGAATCAATAGGTTTCCGATCCTTAGGGGCTGGAGTATGGCTTCTCAATAACACCCTATGGTGCCTGGTGGAGTCATGGAGCGAGGCCTCCCAGCGTGCCTCACTGTTTTCATGTAGAATCAAGTTCCATGGTAGTTCCCTTGGACATCCCTATGGGACATAGATCCCTGGATTGGGTCAGCCAAGTAGGGGTTAGTGGTATCCAGCCCGGGTGGATGTCCGTCATTTGTCTGGTACCATGGCGGGCGGAGGGATTCATCACAACTTGGTCGCCATTTCCTGGGTCATACCCCTTCTAAGATAGGTTAGTCCCAATGGGAGCACTAGAGAGGGTGGTTGTATCAAGGAAGGTAGGGTCGATCGGGCTGAGTAGTTGGTGAACCCCCTTGGGGATCCTTGAAAGATTTCAAGGATCTTGTACCATTCAGGTGGGACCCCTTGAGGCAGGAGGTCATGTATTGCCTCTACCTCTCCAGGTCCTGAATTTCAATCCTCTTTGGGGGATCGAATGGAAGAAGTGGGTACAATGCACCCCGTTTTTGCTCATGATGGTACCTTAGGTACAATATCTTGTATCGATGCTGGGTTGGATGGGGGCCAAATAGCTGGGCCTAGCCCGAGGTGGCGATTCAGCAATTGGGTAGCCCACGAAATGTCTGTATTTGTTTTAGTGGTTAGTCAGGTTGGTCGGGCTTCTCCCAGGTCAGGTCCCCTATATCTTGGGGTGTGGGAAGATGGCGCGACGGGGACAACAAGTTGTCGGAGCTTCACCCGCGATCTTCCGTTCCCATTGGCGGAGACCCTTGCATCAGTCTCTCGGGCATGTCCAGTTTAGTGGCGGCTTTCACGTGATGAAATAGAGCTCATCTAGGGCAAGCTAGGGTTGGACCTCCGAGACCGAGGTGGGCCGGGTTCTCTTTTATATACCAAGATAAGCCAGCCACGTGCGCCTTAGCAGGTTGAGCATGCCTCCTTAACCGGGACAGATGACGAAGTGAAGGCACATTTGTTGTAGGCCAGGCTCAATCAATGGGGTTCCAAGCTCGAAGGCCTCCCGGTTAGCAACGGTGGTCGCAACTAGCAGTCTAAGGATTATGGTAATCGGTCGTCTTGTGGGGTATAGTCAGGGGGGCTTCACTCGAATCGATCTGGGCCGAGTTGGATGAGAAGGGGATTATGGGGTCGCTTTTTCCTCCAGAATCGCTCTAACCTTATAACCTCTAAAGTAGGTGCTGGAGGCATGGTGGGTGGTGATAGGATAGGGCATTGGTTAGTTGCAGGCCGAGTAGTCGTAATCACATAGGGACTTGTCACAAAGGCAATTATCTCGGATGAGGAGATGATCACACGGGGCACAAGGGGCAACGGGATTGTGGGGGCCATCAGTGAAGTCAGGGTTAAGTGGTTAAGACGGATTGGAGGTTGCCGAAGGTAGTGATGACTTTACAGAAACAAAGACAAAGAAGAAGAGGAAATTCTAAAGAAACAGAAGACTTTTGGTTTTGGACTAATAAAAATAATCTATTAGTAAAGAACTAATGAAAATTATAAAAAAGAAAAAATATTTTTTTTTATAAAATAAATAAAAATATTAAAACAAAAGATAATTAAGATTTTTAATGAAAATTCAAATAAACTAAGAATTAATAAAATAAATAGGTAATTACAAATTATTTAAGAAAATTAATAATATTACTATTTATTAAATAACATATTAATGATGAGAGTCTTGCCGCCTTCTACATCTCCATGGCTTTGGCTATGGCAATTGCCATAACTTATGTCATGGTTCTTCTTCTCTCTTCTTCCCAACCTCCCCTTTGTACTTTTTCTTTGGATCCTGCGAAGCTTCTTTCTGTTAGGGTTTCTCTCAAGCCGTCTCTAGCCACCGCGACGTTAGCCGTTTTCCGCCACCAACGGAGCATCTCCTGACTTGTTTCGGTTTCTCCTCTGCACCAGGGGTTTTCATCTCTACAGCCGCCATCCCTGATGCTGCCGCCGCCGCCTCTACTGTAGTCGTCGCCTTGGATGCCGCCGCCATTCCTAGAGGCGTCTCCTCTACCCCGTCTGAACATGCAGACGCGTGTGCTCGTGGACCCCCGTTTCATGAAGCGGGCCCCCAACCTCAGGTAACCACAAACACAATCACAATCACAATCACAAGCAAGTTCAACAACCAGTAACAACACAGGTTCAACAATCACAGGCACTCATGGCCACCAAGACACCAACAGTAAAACTCGGACTCAACAGCCCCACAGGCACTCACGGCCTCCCACGACACCCCAACAGTAAAACACGGACTCAACAGCCCCACAGGCACTCACGGCCTCCCAAGATACACCAATAGTAACTCACGGGCTCAACAACCCCACAGGCACTCACAGCCACTCAAACCACCAACGATAAAGACACGGGTTCACAACCCCACGGGCACTCATGGCCACCCAAAACTCAACAGTAATACACGGGCTCTCATGGCCACCCAAGACACAACAGTAATACACGGGCTCTCATGGCCACCCAAACTCAACAATAAAACACGGGCTCTCAAGGCCACCCAAGATACCGACAATAATCAATCAACCTTCGACTTAACCAAAGCCTCCAACAGTCCTAATATCAACAGTTCACAATCAACCTCCGGGCATGGTCATATGCCTCCAGTACTCCTAATATCGATAAGTTCACAAACAACCTCCGGGCATGGTCATATGCCTCCTGTAATTCTAGTATCGCTAAGTTCACTGCTCCTACGACACTACTAAGTGTCACATGCATTTCCAACATTCGTTACATTCCCGTATCATGCATTTATAATATTCAATAACCTACTCAACCCACGACACCCCGGTGTCACATGCAATTCTACTGTTAACTTTCCCTAGTCAGGGCCGAGATCCGGCTACTTTTCCCTACCTCAACCGAAGAACACCCGCTACGTTTCCTAGCTGCTGACGTTCTGGCTCGCTACCTCCGGGCTTCACTTCGATCGAAGCCGGACGCTAAAGATAACACGAAAGCCATAATTAGAGGCGGTTCCCAAGTTAATTTAAAGGTCACGATTAATCCAGTTTAAAACCGACAGTTGTCCTTTAAACTCGAGCGGGATAAAAGCGGGGTCATGGCGAATCGGGTTTGAGTACCCGAGCACCGAAACCGGTGCATGTTTCTGAGGCACGGTCCCAATGCACGAATCCCGAGGTCCGATTCAGCGGTCTGCTTTTGTTCCTTTCTAAACCCAATTAGCAGTCCATTTTAACCAGAGTTCCAGATTCGTTCAACTGCTCAAATTCCGTTTTAAATCGAACTGATTTTACTTCCCTTTTATTTTCAAATCTGATTTTATTTTAAAACTCTTTTCAAATTAGAAACGTTTCTGTTTGAAATAAATTTTCCTTGTTCATTTTTAAAAACTGATTTTGAAACTTCCAATAGATTAAACTCGGATTAGGTTTCATTTCTTTTCCCTTTTGTTACACAAAGAACCAGATTCAAGAATAGTTTCGATCAACAAAGCATCAGATCCAGCCGTAAATCGAAGAGCAAAAAGGGAAGAGGAAGGAAAAAGGGGCTCGGGTTTCGAGTCCTGCCGGCCAACCTCACGGTTAGGGCTCGTCGTATGCGAAAAACGGGACGACGGAGGGAGAGGTGGCCGTCACGGGAGCGGCCGGCACGGCGCCCTTGCCTCAGATCCGGACGAGACCGGCGACTCCTTCTCGGATCTGTCGATCTCGCCGGCGAGAAGCTTGAGACGAGGATGAGGGCGGTCGGCGGCGACGATTCTCGAGCGTGGAGGCGCGACGGAGCTCGGGCGGCGGCGATGACGTTCGCGGCCGGTCCTCTCCAGATCGGAGAAGACGAGTGGGAGCGAAGGGCGGCGAGAACGAAGGTGAGGGCGGTTGGCCGTGAAGGGAGGAGCTCGGGGGGCTCTGCGTGTTGTCGGAGACGAACAGGGAGGAAAGAGGGCGGCGGCTCGAGCCGGAGAAGGAGGGAGGGAGGTGGCTGTCGTGGTTGGACGGAGGAGCAGACGAGAGATGAAGGAGAGAGAAGCTATGGCTGGACGTGGAAGGTGAGGGAGAGGGTTTGGGGGTCGGCTGCGCAGGAACGAAGAAGAGGGGGAACTGGGGGACGCCGAACCCTACTTCGGCCTTATAAAGCCCAGACTTGGGCCGGGTCGGCCCGGTCCAGCCCAATTTTTATTTATTTTTATTTTTTTTACCAAACCACTTATTGCGCAAACCTATCCCAACGATTCTAATTATAAAAGAACACCCCTTTTTAAATAAGCGGGTTTTACACTAAGGTTTCTGTGAGAGAAAACCAGAGCTTGCGTCGAAAATATCAGCCTTTCGTACCGTGTATATATTTAATTTACAAAACGGTATTTTTGAAGTTCCGCATTTTTGTAACGATGAATTTAATTTTACTACATTATTATTAACCTGGTAAAAATCCCTGTGAAATGACTAGAAACTAGGAAGTTCCTATTTTTTTATATAAAAATTACAACTTTAGTCATAGTAATAAAGATACTTAAAATGGATCCTAAATTCAGATTTCAGTTATTTAAAATGGTGAGCTGCGATACCTGGCGGCGCAACAGATCCATGGGTGGTGAGCTCGTGGGCGGCTGTGTCCTGGCGAGTGAGAGTAGATGTATAGGAAGGAGGTGGGCGAGAGGATAAGAATCACTTGTATTTAGCAGGAAACATGGATGATATTTTTGTCAACAACAAACATATTCTAAAACACATTTACTTGTATTCTTGGAAATACTCACAACTGCATTCATGGAACCCATACTCATTCCCCTATGCTATCCTGCACTTGCATTTACTTCTCTTCTTTCTCAAGGAAACACTATAATTATATCTCTTAAATGACCTTTTCACTTCTTCTCATGCCTCCCTCTTTTCTCTTTGCTTTGACTATTTCTATTGTTTTTATTTTATTTTGTTTTCTTTATAGATTTTTTTGGATATTCATTCTATCAATTCCGTATTGAAATAACAAACCGAGGAGCTTGTTAGGGTTACAGAACTTTTAGCTCAGGCGGTGGTTTTCTCCAGGGCCCTCGTTGTTTCTTTCGGTCTCAACCTGGTATTGTTGTTCGTCGATATGACGTTCATACTCTTCACCTTCTTCTGTTCATCCACTGCCCACGAGGGTTATCACTACCCAATTCCCATCTTCCCCGATTTTCCCATTATTACTCCCGACTCCCATCACCACGATCACGCCGCCGCTGCCATCACTTGTCCCTTTCCTATACTTGTTTTTTTTTTCGGGGGTGGGGGTGGGAGGGGGTCTCGTCTGCTTCCGCCTCTCCCCCGATTAATCTTTCGAAAATCAATTAACCCTAGGTTTTGCTTCAAAGAAATCACTCCTTACTTTCTTCTCTGTTGCCGACATCCTTAACCCGTTCCTTCCGGTTTTGACTCTCTTCAGCTTCTTCTGACCAATTGCTTCTTCACTCCTTTACCGAAGTCCCTCTTCTCCTCCTTTGTACACGTTAGCTCACACAAATGAATAAGGACCCAAGGTTTATGTTTGAAGCCAAACATAAGAGGAAAATTTGACCATTTAAGAAAATATTGACAAGCATGTGACCTTCACGTGCTGAAAACGCTGACAGTACAACTAAAACAGACGATATCCGTTACTTTTCAGGAATCGCGAATAATTCGTCGATGAAAAATATCACCAAAGGTCGGTCGTTGTTAAAAGGTGAAATTAAAAATAAATCATAATTAAGATACAGTGCTTCCATATATCAAAAAAAAGTATTCAACCCTAAATTTAATATAATAATTAAGTTGAAGGAAATCAACCCTTAGGCAACCACAACCATTTCGTCGACTGCTGGCGGGGAGAATAAATAATATATTTTTTTGTTAGCTTACAGTCAGCTCTCTAACCAGTACCCTACAATGCCAGGTGGCTTATAGTCAGCTATATACCCCTTTTTGTTCATATTTTTGGTCTCCTTTTTTGTTCATATTTTTGGTCTCCGCCGGTATAAGGAGAGGTGTTGAACTACAAACCAGCACTCCGAATCAGTATTATTTAATTAATTTATCTCTTTTTCTTTTTTGGACTATATTTCCTACTTTTTACTCCAAGCCGACTCGTGACTTCTCCAATGTGGATGCCCTAAAGAAGTCAGCATTCTTTTTTTTTCTAGTTCCAACCAATATTTTAAGGAAGAGAGATGTTGTAAGGGTTCTTTCATTCATTAATTTTTGTTCTCATACACCGAACATAACCTCATATGAAAGTAACGGAAATATTGTAAATAATACGAAACATGATTGTGAGTTGGGCATGATTTCAGTGTCCACACTGCAAGATCAGCTTATGAAGTCGAAACAAGTCAAATGACTTGACAAATGGATCAGTAAACAAATGAAGTAGAACTGAAACATGCGTGTCCTTACGTAGTCGATATTAGTATACACCATTCAATTCATTAATAAGTCAAGTAGCATCAAAACATGTGTATTTCCACATGTTGGAATAGAATAATCTCCAAAACTAAGTATCTTTCAAAACACAGTGATGTATATTAATATTAAAACGTTAATCACCCCAACTTAATAAACAGAAACCCGAAGCAACAAGTAGCAGGAACAAAGTAAGAACAAGTAGCTAGGTTATACATACTTATATATATATATATTTAAGGAAGGAAGGAAAAGGAAACATTAAATAAGACGAGAAGGAGGAGACAAGAGTAAAAGCCTATAGAAATAGGAGCATCACTTTCCATGAACCCATCACAGAAAAGCTCCTCTAGCTGACACGTAGCACTCGCGCTATGGCGGTTTCGATTTGGCGTGGCATCCATTATGGGTCCCTCTCCCTACTCCTCTGATCACTCCTTAAATACTCGTCTCCTCTCTCCCCCACCTCTCTCTCTCTTCTATCTCTCATTTTCTCTCCAAATTTTCCCGGAAAATAATATGCCAGTGTTTGATTTGGAAACTGTATCCGACGGCCACGATCGATCCCAGCGAGACTTGCAATCTTCTTTAATGTCTTCCTGTTTTCCCATTACTCTCAACGTAAGTACAATATATACATATACATACTTGTATGTAGAGCTCACGACATTTTCGTGGTCCTTGTTTTTCGGGATTCAGTTGGTAGTTGGGATTAGATACGAGTCAACTCAGTCCTGACTCGGTTGACACTTTTTGGTTTGCAGTTTATTGATGTCTTTTACCGAGTCAAGATTGAGGACAAGAGTAATAATGGTGGTATCAGGCGCATGTTAGCAACCACGGCGTCTCCTTCCGAGGCGGAGCGGACGATACTGAACGGGATCACGGGCACGGCGGTTCCCGGTGAGATCCTGGCCGTACTCGGTCCCTCCGGCAGCGGGAAGTCCACGTTCCTCAATGCCATCGCCGGGAGGCTCCAGGGACACGGCGGATTCGCCGGGACGATCCTCGCCAACAACCGGAAGATCTCCAAGTCCGTACTCCGCCGCACGGGGTTCGTGACTCAGGATGACGTCCTCTACCCCCACCTGACGGTCCGCGAAACCCTAATCTTCTGCTCCCTCCTCCGCCTCCCGCCGCCGCTGAGCAGATCGGAGAAAATCTCGATGGCGGAGTCGGTGATTGCTGAGCTGGGGCTCGGCAAGTGCGAGGACACAATCATCGGGAACAGCTTCATCCGCGGGGTCTCCGGCGGGGAGCGGAAGCGCGTGAGCATCGCGCACGAAATGCTGATAAATCCAAGCATGCTGATCCTGGACGAGCCGACCTCGGGGCTCGATTCGACGGCGGCGCACCGGCTGGTGGGGACGCTGGGCTCGCTGGCCCACAAGGGGAAAACCATAGTGACGTCAATGCACCAGCCGTCGAGCCGAGTGTACCAGATGTTCGACTCGGTGCTGCTACTCAGTGAGGGACGATGCTTCTACTCCGGGAAAGGGACCGATGCGATGGCCTATTTCGACTCGCTAGGCTTCTCGCCGTCATTTCCCATGAATCCCGCCGATTTCCTCCTCGATCTCGCCAACGGTACGTCACCCATTAATTTCCACTGTCTTTTCCTGCTTGTTTATTAGTTCCTTCACGTGTCAACCGATCTACTAGGTTTTGACTCGATTGATCAAGGTTCTAAAAATCGATAGGCATTAGTTTGACGGTTAGGGTTTTCGGGGGATTAATTGGGGATTAACGGAGATTAATCGGGCCTGCCAACAAGGAAATGGGGCCTAAGCAGGCGCTTAGGCGAGACCTAGTTGGGATTTTTAGAACCCGCGATTGATAGATAATTTTTCATAAGTTTGTAATCCAAGGTTTATGATCATGTCTAAGAATATTTGCTTAGATGTTTTAGTTGACCTTATTCACATATGAATTGAGTAGAAAAATCAATGTTTTACCGTTAATTCAAGCAAATGAGTGGAGTTGCACGTCAGGTAGCTGTGGTGGTGGTGGATGAGAGGGGTGATTAAGTTAGTGATAAAATATTATTTTACAGACTATTGTTTGAGTGGATAAAACTTGTTACCTATGGCATTTGAGTTTGAACTCAATGGTTCTGAATCTAGTGCAAAATAATGTCATGTTTTGATGACCAATCGACTTCGGGTTTTCTCACTTTTCGTGTTTCTTTTCTTCTCAACTTTATATCAATTATCTACTTTTCTCTTTGTTTGAAAATATGCTTGATTTCATCTTCCACCAAGGAGCTGTGAGTTTCAACATCCACGGGTTTTGTGGTTCTGATTTAATGAATGAAATCAGTTGATCCCACATGTTTTATCCCTGTCTGAATTATATTTTTTAGATGTGTACAAGTTATACACACCTCTCCTTATCACTTTAAGGAGAAGTGTTAGGTCCAATGTTTGGGCAGTCTATGTGAGGAAGTTATTGCCTTGTGCAAAATCGTTAGTTCGGCTGTTTGGCCCTTTGGGGTAGTCTAATTGAGGATGGAGTGGTAACTCGTATTATGGAAGGAAACTTTATGCATAAAGGAATAGACAATATATTCTTTTTACCACAACTTGAAATTACAATAAAAATATTTTATATTATGATATTTATTTTCAACAATACTATTTAGTATTGGGATTTGTACCCATATTATCCTCTCCCAAGTGACAAGATATTTGTGGTGGATTTTATATATGAATTACAATGATATTAGTTAGGTACATGCACTTCATTTTATTAAATGTTAAATAAATAGCCAGGATGAGGTTTATAGCTTTTTCTTTTTGAAATAATGATTTTATTGATTTGATATTTTAGCTTGGGAATCCTTTATAGTGACCTAGCTAAATATGATTTGTTGGTGGAATATGGGTCCCTTTTATTTTTCCTTGGGAGGAAATTTTTGTAGTGAACATAAATATATTATTCATACATGATTTCAGCTATGTTCCATTGAGAGTAACACAAAAATTGACTTTGGCTGTGATGGAGGCAGCTTAACAATTACTGAATTTTGTACAAGTTTGAAGTTGACTTGCCTCTCTCTGCATCTGCATCTGGATAGGCTCCTCTTTTATTAAAAAAAATGCACCTTTTAGCTTTAGGGATAAGATATTTTGCGATATTACCATAACAATCTTTGTGCCCACATGGGTTAACCTGGTGGTGAATACCTCTTCATGTCTCACTTCTCCTTGAGGTCACAGGTTCAAATCCCGGTGTCTACACTTGGTTGGCAGTAAGTGTGGGTGGTGGGTTAGATTAGGCTAAAATATGATTTTTTCTGTATTTCTCTCTGATAAAAAAAACCCCATAACAGTCTTTGTATTTTCTGTGCTACCACCCAACTCCACTCTGTCCAACATCATTTAGGATTTTATAGATGCGCTTATATGGTGGGGCTGGTTTCAGGTTAAAATGAATATATTGTTCTATGGTGGGGCTGGTTTCAGGTTAAAATGAATATATTGTTCCTTTCGGTTTTGTTTTGTTTTGTTTTGCTGTCTAAATAGTTATCGGAGAAGATCCAAAACAACAAGAAAAGACAATCAGATTGCTAGCTAGACTAGATTAACCATGATGGAAACAGAGTGGTTTTATTCAATCAGATACTTGAATGTTCTTCATTATAAGAGGAAAAAATGCACATGCAAATATTCAATCAAAATGTCACATCCATTATTTGGTTTCAGTCCACCCAATAAGACTCAGAGTCCTGCCTATGTATTTGCTTAGATGTAACATATATTTAATGTTGTTAGATCTTGTTGTGTTGTTAGTAGTTTTCTTGCAACAACAGGTGGGTCATATGCTCACCGATTCAAGAGTCTAATTTTTAAATAATGCATACAGCTACATAGTGCACACAACTTGTGAGGGGGGAGTGCACTTTGACTAGGAAGATTTTATCCTAGGGATCTTGTTGAAGACAAAAGATATGCATAGTTTGAGTGCTAGGGGAAATTCTTTACTAATTTTTAAGTATCCTTTTAATCTTTACTCTCAAATAGCATGATGATATTGTTGATTATAGTGGGAGCTTTAGAAATCTGACGACATTGATAGCGTGTGAGAGCATAATTTAGTTCATTTTAGGCCCTATGAAAGGGGGCACATTGCTTCTCTGTCTCTTCGGTAATCAGTCTCATCCGCACATAGGTAGACCTGCCATTATTCTATACAACCCAATATCAGTTGATTCAATCTTTCCATTATATTATGAAAATATTGAGTTATTCTTGTTTGGCTAAGTTATCTGGTCCCTCGGATCTCCTTGTTTTGTTTTCATGTGTTTTTCTCTTCCATATCTCTTTATGCAGTACGAAAGCTTATAGGAAAAGATTTAATAGCGTTTCTGACATCAGACTATATGCTTGATGTGAACTCCTAGTTTTTAGTTAGGTAAATTTTTAGAGATAATTTCATTCTTCTAAATCATATCCCCTCTGTCCCAAATGATACCACTTGGAAAGATGAGTGGCCAACTCTTATCATGATGGTGATCCTATTGGAACCATAAAGGAGTGGTGATAGAGAAAGGTGGCATTGCCATTAACAACCTTTCATGTTGGCATTATGATTTAAAATAATCTTCTTTCTCCCCACATGACTGGAATCTGGATTTAAAGTTGCAAAAGTATCTTCATCTTTTGTCAAGATTATTGTTTTTGGTGTTTTGAAAAATGGGTCTCAAAGCTGTCCTACACACTCTCCTTGTCATTACACTTGTCACATTTTGAATGCCTTCTCATGAGAAAATTGAATCAACTGATCTGGCCAAACAGTTTTTTAAGATTTCTATTTTGGTGGAGTGTCGTGTTTTCAGGACCATCTATTCCTTACATATCTTTTCTTACTTTGTCTTCAAAACTTCAAGCGTAGGATATGATGAAGTGTCACACGTGTTATGATGCTTGCATTTCTCTATACTTGTTGTTCCCCACAAAAAAGTGAATGCTGTTTATCATATTTTGCTTGAACCATTTGCAAAAAGAAATATATTATTAACTAGGGAAAGGTAGAAATGGGGGTAAGTGGTGGCCCAACCACTAGTGATAGCACCCACTCTCAGTGGACTCCCACCTTACCATTACCACAAACATCAGCATTGGCTACCATTTTTATTTGCTGGCTTTGCTTGTTCTAATAGTTACACTAACCCTTGCACCACCCAAATTAGTTTATTCGGCAGTACTCATGAATCTATGCAAAAGCGGGTTTCTTACTTTGTTTCTTTGTGTATTCTTATAAATGGACATGTATGTTTCTGATATCGTTATTTTTTACTCTGCCACCATGTCCTCTAGTATGCTATTGGGTATGTAGATCACATTATAGTGCTTAGTTTCTCTCCTTTGCCCCAAGTGTATTGAACCTAGCCAGTTGGGTTGTCCTCTTAAATTTAATATTGAGTGGCCATGATATATCTTGAACATACTTTTGACCTACTATCATGAGTAAAATGCGGTCTTCTTATTGGCTGATACGAAAAGTTATAATATGTTAGACTTACGTTGCGTGTTTGAATTTTATTGGTGAAACAAACTTGGTTGGGAATTGTATGTGGTTTGTATGTGGTGCTATGCATGTGAAACTGCGTGCTATGATTTGCTCGGTAAAAGGTATTCCATATTTTTTGTTTACCTATTGTTAGAAAAGTGTGAATTTGTTAGGGATGTGATTTGAGTTGGTGAGAAAAGATGGTTTCATTTAGATTTAAGTTTTACTAAATGTTTTGAGTTTCTAGTAAACAAAGATATTGATCATTTCTAAAAATTGCCTGCAGGTGTATGCCATATCGATGGTGTAACTGAAAGAGATAAACCAAATGTAAAGCAAACCCTCATTTCTTCTTACAACGCTTTGTTGGCTCCCAGAGTTAAAGCAGCTTGCATGGACAGTTCCTCCAATAATACCTACAAGGAGACTGTTATAGTTAGGAATGGCCATCACTCTTCTGGAGAACAAAGAATTAGCTTATCCAGTTGGTGCAACCAGTTCAATATACTCCTCCAAAGAAGCCTGAAAGAACGAAAACATGAATCTTTCAACTTTCTCAGGGTCTTCCAAGTACTTGCAGCAGCAATACTAGCCGGTTTGATGTGGTGGCACTCGGATTACCAGGATATCCAGGATAGGCTCGGTCTCCTGTTCTTCATATCCATCTTCTGGGGTGTATTCCCGTCTTTCAATTCAGTGTTTGCTTTCCCCCAGGAACGCGCCATGTTCATGAAGGAGAGGGCATCTGGCATGTACACACTTTCTTCATATTTCATGGCACGGATTGTAGGAGACTGGCCCATGGATCTTATCCTGCCCACCATTTTTCTCACTGTGGCATATTGGATGACTGGTCTGAAACCTGACCTGGTTGCTTTTGTCACTACTCTGCTGGTTTTGCTGGGCTACGTGCTCGTTTCTCAGGGCCTAGGCCTAGCTCTAGGTGCTGCCATCATGGATGCCAAACAAGCTTCCACAATAGTCACTGTGACAATGTTAGCATTTGTCTTGACAGGAGGGTTTTATGTGCACAAGGTGCCATCTTGCATGGTCTGGATAAAGTATGTTTCCACTACCTTTTACAGTTACAAGCTTCTGATTTTTGCACAGTATGGGGATGGGAAGAAAATTTCGTCAATGCTCGGTTGCCTTGACGATCAAAGCATCCATAGAGACTCGAAAGCAAGTTGTAAATTCATCGAGGAGGATGTCTTGGGACAAATCAATCCGGCGGTGAGTGTTGGGGTCCTGTTCTTCATGTTTATAGGCTACAGGTTACTGGCTTACCTAGCGTTGAGGCGCATCAAAGCCTGAAACAGAAAAAAGATAGACAAGGCGGAATGAGTCAAACTAATTTAGGGACGGTGAGGGATCCCGGGTTCTTTCTTGATAAGTGTAATTTTTCAAGGTGGCCTAATTGAGAATGAATATTTTGTTAAAAGTCTGAAATATGTACAAATTAAGGTAGAGGTGGTTGGGTGGTCATATGAATATTGTTCCTTCCCAACCTTTTATTTATTGACTGATGTGGGAGTGAAAGGAATCATTTTCTGTAGCTCATTGACGTCTTGTTTCTTCATCTAACAAGTTACTGATTGATGCTCTCTTGAAATTGTAGTTGTAGTTGACTTGTTAGACTTAGTCACACAAGTCCATTCCTCCTAATTACAATCATCAAATGATTACAAAATCTTCTAAGTTTCGGTCGTTCTCTTGACTGAGGATTAGCAATAAACCTTCTTCTTAATACCTTACACTATTGTGAATTTGTGATCGTACGTTCTCTGTAAGAGACATCACAAGAGCTAAAACTCTCCTTCCAGAGCATGATTATGGAAGGTAGCATCAAGCCCTTCTTTTCTACAATAGGATTATCTACCTCCTTTTAGATTTTCTTGCTCAACACTCTACTCTTCTTTTCCTAGTACAATCACCATCACTTTTATTGTTGAATCCACAATAACCCATATTGTAACAATATTTGATGTAAAGCATTTGCTTGCACTTACCAGAACTCCCCATATAGTAGCCGAATTTTGAACCATCCTTGAAGCAATTTTCCCAAAATGGTTTGCAATTTTTTTGAACAACAAGGTGTTTTCTGAAAAATACGTATCCTTTACTTTATCCCTCAATGCTTCAATATAGTTGTTAGTTGTAAATTCCATATCTGGCTTCTCAGACAATTGAATATGGTAAGTAGCACCAAATGGACAAATGATCGTGAAATGAAGGAACAATGCTTTTGTATCGTGTTTCCAACTGCTCTTGCCACATCATCCCCAACAACCTGTAACAACCCTCCAACTGGCTCTTACGTGTCTTCCTTTTTTTTTTCAGCCAAGAAATTTCATAAATACCTCCTTTTCAAGTTTGAAAAGGGGAAGAAGAGCATCAGTCTTCTAGCTACACAAGATGAACAACATTCATGATGATAGGTACAATACAACTAGGATTAATTACGCTCACATACCCCGAACTATACACGTTTAACGAATAAATACCCCAATGTTATTTCGTAACGAATACATACCCCGAACTAAACGTTTGTAACAATATCCCCCCTTCCATCCATTTTTCCATCCTTTTTTAGGTTTAGATTTAGGTTTGAAGAGAGATTTAGGTTGGATTTAGGGTTGAAATTGGTTTTAGGATTGTGACACTATGAGTAGTTCCAGAATTTCTGAAAAAATAAACAAAAAATGGACGAAAAAATGGATGGAATGGGGTATGTTGTTACAACTGTTAGTTCAGGGTATGTATAAGTTATTTGGGGTATGTATCCGTTAAATGTGTATAGTTCGGAGTAAGTGAATGTAATTAACCCATATAACTAACTTGAAATAACATCAAAGACAAAAGGCATTAAGATCAAAATCAAACAAGTGATGAGATGGAGGTTAAAGAAACCTCTGTTATGTTCTTGCATTCCACACAAAACTGAGCATTGTAGGAATCGCAAGTGTCAGGGTATCATAAAGGGTAACGGATGATGTTATCTTGAAGAGATTAATCCCAAGCAAGCTAATGCACTATAGATCGATCAGTTGTAGAAATTGGATAGATCCATGTATAACCCCAAGCTGAAAACTAGGGATGACAAATAGGCTGCAGCTGAGACGATGATTTAAAGTCTTGATCAGAAGTCTGAGGAGGTAAACAGGCGAGTACAAAATCACCTTGATCCTGCAGTAGAGCAAAACAGAACCTGCAGAAGAGAACCAAAAGGAGGAAGAAGGAGCAAAACACAGCTCAAATAAGGAAAACTCTCAGGCCTAGAAAGACTACCCACACAAAAGAGACGGAGAAGGAGGAGAGCATAAAGAAAAGAGAAACCACATTAAAAAAAAGGAGGACAGAAACCTCCAGGAGAGCCAACCCAAAGAGAGCCTTGCCAGCCTCACATCACTCCCCAGACCCAAAGATGCCTTGAGGATGAAAAAAATCCTAAGATACAAATATTATGATTACTTGGGTCTGAAGAAACCTATATAAGATGCAGCTTCTTAGATCTGCAATTCAATTTTGGAATAATAAATGATATCCTGGCTTGAAAGAGGCCCAACTGATAGTCTTAAACCTCTTCCCTAATTTGAATTTGAGAGAGAATAACACATAGAGCACCTTATTCTTTACATTCCCAACCTCTAAGATGTCTTCTCAGATCTAGATTCCACTCTTCCCCATCCCATAAGTAAGCTATAATTGAGTTTTTTTTGAGTTTGCAAGGAGATAGATTCTTGGGAATAAATATTTGAAAATCAGGTCTCCCCACCATGAATCTTCCCAAAAGTGAATTTTATAGCCATTGCCAAGAGTCCAGAGAAAAACCTTTTGTCCAACTAGTTCGGAAAATCTGGGATCTTCTTTTAAATCAATAATATGATTCATAAAGCTTCCATTGTTAATTTCACTAAAATTGGAGAGATCCCAGTGATGAATATCCCAACCAAATCTTGCACAAATAGCTTGCTTCCAAAGAGAATTATCTTCATTTGTAAATCTCCACCACCATTTTGCAAGGAGACAAGAGTTCATTAAAGATAAACTCTTAATTCCCAAACCTCCAAACTCCTTAGCTTTGCATACAATGTTCCAATTTACTTTACAAAAGGCCCTATCAATTGAAGATCCATGCCAAAGAAATTTTCTTTGCCAACTTTGAAGAGACTTGAGGATAGCTTTTGGAGCTTTCAAAATTGAGAAGAAGTATAGGGGTAATGCTCCAAGTGTTGATTTGATCAAGGTTAATTTTCCCCCAAAAGATAACAGTCTAGCATGCCACAGTCCTAGAGATTTCTTGTATCTATCCACAATAATTTTCCAAAGTCTGATTCTTCTATAATTAGCACCTAAGGAGAAGCCCAAATATGACATGGGGAGAGATTAATCCTGTCAATCAAATAGAGATGTATATGTTTCTGCTTCTTTAGGTGAGAAATTCATAGAGATGATGGCTGATTTAGAATAATTGACCTCCAAACCTAAGGCTAAATGAAACAATGAAAGAGCATTTTTCAGATTATCAGCTCCTTGAGTAGAGGCTTGTATGAAGAAGATGATATCATCTGCAAACTGTAAGTGAGTAATAGAGGAGCCATTTAGTCCTAAAGAGATCCCATAGAATTCTTGACTTACCACCCCAGCCTTCATTATTTTATTAAGGCCTTCTGTAATCAAAGTTAATAATAAAGGAGAAAGTGCACATGGGTCTGATCCCCCTTTGTAGTTTGAAGTCAGGAGAGGGTGAGCCATTTATAAGCACTAACACATGAGCTCTAAAGTAGGAAATCATCGAAATTCTCCAAAATCCACCAAACTCTATCCTTGATAAGATTTCATGATATAAATCCAACTGACATTATCAAAGGCTTTTGTAAAGTCTGCTTTGAAAATTAGAGCCCTTTGTTTTGATTTCTTTAGGTGTTATACTACTTCATTGGAGACCAATATGCCATCCAAGATCTGTCTACCAGATATGAATCATGTCTGCTCTTGACCCACAATTTGATCTAGCACTGTTTTGAGTCTGGTTTCTAGAAGTTTAGTAAGGATTTTGTAAACTCCTCCCATCAAACTTATTGACATGTACTCATCAAAGGATTGAGGGGTTGGACATTTAGGGATCAGAGTTGGGAAAGACAAGTTGAGACCCTTCCCTAATTGTCCTGACATGTGAAAATGAGTGAAGAACTTCATGATTTCTTCCTTGATTATATTCTGTCACGCCCCAAATCCGGTTTTGACTGGACTCGAGACGTGAACTAAAACAATAATAAATTTAAATGAAAGTAAAGCCAAAACAGTCTCAACTAGTAGTTTAAAACTTTAAACAACGTCGCGAGTCACAGCTCGATAAAAACAACAGTAAAATAGTTCAACAGCTAACGGTACGTCTCTAGACAATCTAGCCTAGGACCCTCGCAAGCTCCCTGTGAAGTCCGCCTCGTTAAATTTTTTTAATTTATTTAACTTAATTCGATCGAAACGTCGAGGTTGAAATTTGGTTTGGTTGTCGGTAACGACGTGGTTGAAATTCGATTTAATTCTTAATTCGTTTTAAAAAGAAGAAGTTATAACTAAGTAAACAAGAAAAAGAAAAGCAAAAAAAAAATGATATTGGGTCGGACCGGACCCGGCCAGGCCAGGTCGACCCGGCCTTATTCTCCTCTCTTGGGCCGGCAGGCCCGTTACCCGCCAGAAGCCCGAGAGCTCGAGCAGGCCCAGTCCTGGGCCCAAGCCCGATCGCAACCATTTGTTTAAAAGGGTAAATTTAGGGTTTTAACCCTCATTCAGCTCCCTCTTTCACCCACATAGCCGCCCGAGTCCCTCCTCTTCTCCACTCCTCACGCCTCCATCCTCTCTCCCTGAAATCGATCCTCCCTCTCTCATCTCCCTCGTCGACCTCACCCTCTCTCACCCTCTCTCACTCTCCACTTCTCTTCCCTCACCACCGTGAGCCCGTCTCCCCTTCGTCCTCGTCGAACCTCTCCGTCCCTCTCCCTTCCTTCTCCGTCCAGCCACCGTCTTCCTCACCGAGCCGCCGCCGTCCCGACCTCGCCCCTCAATGACCAGCTCCCTCTCCACAGTTCCCGTCGCCGCCCCGCCACCAGAGAACCAAGCCGAACCACCACCGCTCCCACACCCGTAGCCACCGTCGTCGACTCCCTTTTCACCTCCCTCTCAGATCCCGAGCCAGCTCTCCCTCGTCTCCACACCGAGCTCGCCGTCCCTCCCCGTGAGCGTTTCCGATTCGCCGGCGATGGAGTCGATCTTCACCAGATCCGAGCTCCCGCCGTCGCCGGCGAGCTCATCAGATCCGGGACGGGACCGAGCCGTTTGGATCCGAGGCGAACCTCCGCCGTGCTCAACCCGTCCGCCACCGTCGTCTTTTATACGGTGAGCCCTACCACCGTGACCATTTGGTCGCCGGCGATGACTTTGCCGGTGGCCGGATTTCTTTTCCTAGTTTTCCTTTCCCTTGTACTCTTCTGTCCCGAGCTCTTCTTGGCTCTGTAAAACCAAATCACCGGATCTGGACTTTTTGGAACGGTTTTGTTGAATCCGGAAAATTAAAGAAAAAGGTTTACACAAAATCAGATTGGAATAAAAGACGGTTTTTGGGACTGTTGTTTAAAAACTAAGCTTAAGTCATTTTGGGCTCAAAAGGTCGGAACAGAAACAGACTTAAAACAAAAAGGAATTAAAGTCAATTTGGTTTAAAAACCGGTTTTGAATCGAGGAGTTTTAATCGGTGGAGGGTTCCAAAACCAGATTTGAAATTTAAAAGAAAATTTGTTTGAAACGAAAAGCAGTTTTAAAGGAAAGTGGGAAAGAAACCTGTTTTGAGATTAAAAGGAGATTAAGACAAAACTGATTTCGTGTTTAATTAAGGGTAAACTACAAATACCTACCCCAAACTTGTAGCGTTTAACTAATATCTACCCTAAAGTTTTTTTTAACTGATACCTACTCAGATGTTTAGTTATTTAACTGATACCTACCATAAAAAAATTTTTAACCGATACCTACTCAGATGTTTAGCTAAAATGACGAAAATACCCTCAACTGCATTTCAGTAATTATTTTAAAAAAATATTTTAAAAATCACTTTTGTTAGGTATATATATGTACTTATTAAATCACTTCAGTTTTATTTAAAAAATAACTTCAATTTTATTTTTAAAAAATCATTGAGGGCATTTTCGTCATTTTAGCTGTCTGCTTGGGCAATCAGTAAATAACTAAACATCTGAGTAGGTATCAGTTACAAAAAAAAAACTTTAGGGTAAGTATCAGTTAAACGCTACAAGTTTGGGGTAGGTATTTGTAGTTTACCCTTTAATTAAAAACGGTTTAAATCTGGTTTTGTGGAAAGAGTTAGATCCGACTTTTGGGCTGTTGATCGGACCGGAACCCCGAGATCGAATAAACTAAACTGAAGAACGGACTTAGAATGGGACAAAGTGGAGTGCTGAATCGGTGCCTCGGGAAACGTGCACCGGGTTCTGTGCTCGGGGCTCGAGTTCTCGAACCCGACTCGTCGTTAATCCAGCTTTTATCCCGCTCGAGTTTAAAGGACAACTGTCGGTTTTAAATTGGACAAATCGTAACCACTAATTTAACATCGGTACCGTTTTAATTTGTGGCTTTCATGTTAAATTAGAGTTCCGGCTTCGATCGAAGTGATGCCCGGAGGTAGCGAGCCAGAACGTCAGCAGCTAGGAAGCGTAGTGGGTGTTCTTCGGTTGAGGTAGGGAAAAGTAGCCGGATCTCGGCCCCGACTAGGGAAAGTTAACTGTAGAATTGCATGTGGCACCGGGGTGTCGTGGGTTATCTAGGTTATCGAATATTAGAAAAGCATGTTACGGGAACTTAGTAATTATTGAAAAGGCATGTGACACTTAGTAGTGTCGTAGGAGTAGAGAACTTAGCGATAATTGATTTACTGGAGGCATATGACCATGCCTGGAGGTTGATTGTGAAACTGTTGATAGTAGGACTGCTGGAGGCATATGACCATGCCCGGAGGTTGCTTGTGAAACTAGTGATCTTAGGACTGTTGGAGGCATCGATTATGCCGGAGGTTGTTGTGCGTTATTTGTTGTTGAGTTTGGGTGGCCTTGAGAGCCCGTGTTATTTACTGTTGAGTTGGGTGGCCTTGAGAGCCCTTATTATTTATTGTTGAGTTTGGGTGGCCTTGAGAGCCCGCATTATTTATTGTCGAGTTTGGGTGGCCTTGAGAGCCCGTGTTATCTATTGCTGAGTCTTGGGTGGCCATGAGAGCCCGTGTTGTCGTTTCGGTGTTTTGGGTGGCCGTGATTGCCCGTGGGGTTGTGAACCCGTACTTTACCGTTGGTGTCTTGGGTGGCCATGAGGGCCCGTAGGGTTGTTGAACCTGTGTTTGGTTGTTGGTGTCTTGTTAGCCTTGAGTGCCTGTGGAGTTGTCACCGGTGTCGTTACTGTCTGTTTGAACTTGTTTGTGATTGTGATTGGTTACTTGATACTGGTGGAGGTTGTGTGGTGTAGCTAGCCTCCCGACTGGGATCGGGAGAAGCGGAGGGGTTGTGGGATAGCTCCCCGACTAGGATCAGGGGAAGGACGCGCGGGTGTGGCTAACCACCCGACTGGGATCGGGTGAAGCGGAGAGGTTGTGGGTTAGCCTCCCGACTGGGATCGGGAGAAGTTGCGCGACAGGTCGACCGCCTGTACCGACTGGGATCGGAAAGGGCAGGATACAGAGATTGGTTACTGAGCAGCCGGTTTGCGATCCTTTGTGATCTTGTTTGGTATTGCGTGGTTGTCAGTCGTGTCTTGGAGGAGGTCGTCGATCGTAGTGTGGGGTCTACATCACGTGTCCGAGTGTTGAGTCAGTTGAGGAAAGTTTTGGTCGTGTGTGTGTCTTTTGAGTCGTTGTTGGTGTCACCGGTTTTGTCTGCTAATTATGCCATAGTCAGTCTGTTATCTGTGGTGGTGAGTGAACGCTCACCCCTAGCTGCTTTTCCTACAGGTACCGTTCGCAGGCTGGTTTAGGTGAGCTTCTGAAGCTTGAAGAGCTTGAAGCGGGTTCTGGGAGTTTTTGAGTCTAGTGACGTGTACTTCGTTTTGTCCAATTGTTGGGACTTATGTTTGAGATGTAAATTTTATTTTGTTGAACTAAACTGGTATTTTAAAGTATTTTAATGGAAAAGGTTTCAAGTGTTCTTTATTTTAAACGTTCGCGTCCCGAGTTCGGTTCGCTGAAATTGGGGCGTGACACTCCCAAGCATCGAGCATCCAGCTAGTACACATCCCGCTTAGGACCTGAAAAACAACAAGGTAAGGGGTGAGCTTTCGCTCAGTAGGAAAAGTATTTAAGATTATAAGCAAGCGCTCACCACCACGGGTAGCCGTCCAATTAGGGCATACTAGTACAGCACACAACTAATTTCCAACGGAACTCGTAACCGCAATCCTCAACTCAAGACCAAACCACGCTCACAAACATACTCAAACGAACAATAACAAACTGCAACCACATCACTTAACAGGTCATCAAGCACAAGTAAACAGTAAAATCACATAAACGTCCATACCACAGTCCCCTACTCTGCCGGCTGTCCACAACCCGACTCTATCATATCGCACTGGAATACACAGCATCGACCTATATATCTTCCCGGCAAACACTCGGGGCACAATCTCAATACGTCATACCAGAATCTCCATCGGCCTAGACATCTTCCCGGCACTCCTTCGGGGTACGATAATACAAACCGTCGGCCTAGATATCCCACATCGGACTACCCCCTCGATGTAAGTATCATACCGGAACCACTGCCCGGGGGACCGCGCATACGTGTGTAATAACCACTCCCGGTCAACGCCAGTCAAACCTGCGAAAAACAGGAAAATTAAAAAAAATTTAAGACTGACAGTTAAGTGAACCTAAAATGACCCCGAGTGTCATACCGGACTTAAGTTGACCCCGTTATTGACCAAAGTGAGTTCCGGGGGACTCAGGGCAACTTTCTGATCAATTTGGGAAAAGTTGACTTTTCGTTGGAAAAGTCAACCGAGCGACGTTTTGGTCCATTCGAGGACCGTTTTGGATCCAAAAAGCTTAGCCGTCGTCGCAGCGGTCTTATTTGAGCCGTTTCCTTGTAGCCCGCCAACTTTCGTAAATTCTTGGGAAAAGTGCCCGTTCGGGGCCCGAAACGTCCGATTTTCGCGAATCTGATTGGAAAATATCAAGTAGATATTTACCAAATGGTGTGGGACCCACCTTGACACTTGTCCTATTTGTGGTGGTGTTAGTTCTGGGGGGAAAAGATGAGGGGACAAGTGATGGCCGGCCATATAGGGTTAAATGAGAAAAAAAAAATAGAAATTAGAGTTAGTTGTTTAGAAAGAGAAAGAAGAGAGAAGAAAGGGAGAGAAGGAGAAGAAGGAAGAGAGGAAGCTAGGTTTTGGGCACTATTCACGCCATATCCAACCCTTGGATCGTCTCGAGGCAAGGAGCAATCTACTTCCCCTCGTTCTCCTCTACGGTATACACCGAACCGATTCTCGTTTTTTTTAATTTTGGAAGTTAGGTTTTTGTAAAACTATTAGTTTAAGGTGGTTTTGGTGTTGGGGTAATTGTTGGAGACGTTTTGGAGGTGTTTGGGGGGGAAGGATGACATTTTCCGGTGACCGGAGGCTCGGGAGGAGCTCCGACCATGGGTGGCTGGCCGGAGCTGGGACCAGCCACCACCATGGTGGCCGAGCCCCACCTTGAGCCTAGGGCCCACGGCCAAGTGGGTCGGGTGGGGCCCACGTGCTCGGGTTTTATCATTCAGGTGGTTTAAAACGTTCCCCGGACCATTTATCCTTAACCGAATCGAAAATTGGAATTAAATTGGAAAAGTTACAATTAACGGGTTTTAGAAACTTGAAACGGAAATTAATTGCCTCGGGAGTCGGAATTCGATTCGGTCAAGTACATTGGGACCCTTGAATTATTCTAAGACCGTAGGAACGAATGCAGGAATTTTTGGAGCCTCGGAAGGGCATTTACGAAACCCGGGCAGATTCGCCATGTCGGGCGAATCGGGCCTTGACGGGTCCCTTATCGACAATGTCGAGTAATTGGGAAGTTTGGGAGTGATCGACATTGTCGGGGTTAAGTTTGGGCATCGAGTTTAATGTTTTTCAGTTTATTCCTGCGGGTTGTTAAGTGCCTTGAATTTGTGTTCTTTTAGATCGTGCCACGGACCGAGGCAAGGGAAAGCTGGGTGAGTGATTGATATCATCACCGGAGCTCGTTGGTTGGCTTTTTGGAGAACACGCACGAGGTAGGGAAAAGTAGCCGGATCTCGGCCCTGACTAGGGAAAGTTAACAGTAGAATTGCATGTGACACCGGGGTGTCGTGGGTTGAGTAGGTTATCGAATATTAGAAATGCATGATACGGGAACGTAGCGAATATTGGAAATGCATGTGACACTTAGTAGTATCGTAGGAGCAGAAAACTTAGCGTTATTAGAATTACTGGAGGCATATGACCATGCCCGGAGGTTGATTGTGAACTTATCGTTATTAGGAGTACTGGAGGCATATGACCATGCCCGGAGGTTGATTGTGAAACTGTTGATATTAGAACTGTTGGAGGCTTTGGTTAAGCCGGAGGTTGATTGTTTATTTGGTGTCTCGGGTGGCCTTGAGGGCCCGTGTTATTATTTGTGTTTTGGGTGGCCTTGAGGGCCCGTGTTATTATTTGTGTTTTGGGTGGCCATGAGAGCCCGTGTTATTATTTTTGTTTTGGGTGGCCATGAGAGCCCGTACTTTACTGTTGGGGTTTTGGCTGGCCTGACCGAGTTCGAGTCTCGGGAGGTTGCGAGCGTTCTTTGGCTGGCTTACGAGTTAGAGTCTCGGGAAGTTGCGAGTGTGTTTTATTGTTGAGTTTTGGGTGGCCATGAGAGCCCGTGTTTTGATGTTGTGTCTTGGGTGGCCATGAGAGCCCGTGTACTAAGGTTGGTGTCGTTGGCTGGCCTGACCGAGTTAGAGTCTCGGGGGGTTGCGAGCATTCTTTGGCTGGCTTGCGAGTTAGAGTCTCGGTAAGTTGCGAGCGTGTATTATTGTTGAGTTTTGGGTGGCCATGAGTGCCCGTGGGGTTGTTGAACCCGTGTCTTTACCTTTGGTGTTTTGGGTGGCCATGAGTACCCGTGGGGTTGTGAACCCGTGTCTTTACTGTTGGTGGTTTGAGTGGCCGTGAGTGCCCGTGGGGTTGTTGAGCCCGTGAGTTACTGTTGGTGTGTCTTGGGAGGCTGTGAGTGCCTGTGGGGCTGTTGAGTCCGTGTTTTACTGTTGGTGTGTCTTGGGAGGCCGTGAGTGCCTGTGGGGCTGTTGAGTCCGAGTTTTACTGTTGGTGTCTTGGTGGCCATGAGTGCCTGTGAGTGTTGAACCTGTGTTGTTACTGGTTATTGAACTTGCTTGTGATTGTGATTGTGTTTGTGGTTACCTGAGGTTGGGGGCCCGCTTCATGAAACGGGGGTCCACGAGCACACGCGTCTGCATGTTCAGACGGGGTGGGGGGCCCGCCCGCCAATAAAGGGGTCCTGGCCGCACGTGTGTGGTTTGGGTTTGTGAGCATTCTTTGGCTGGCTTACGAGTTAAAGTCTCGGTAAGTTGCAAGCATTCTTTGGCTGGCTTACGAGTTAGAGTCTCGGTAAGTTGCAAGCATTCTCCGGCTGGCTTACGAGTTAGAGTCTCGGTAAGTTGCAAGCATTCTTGGGTTGGCCTGACCGAGTTAGAGTCTCGGGAGGGCGTGAGCGTTCTTGGCACTGAGCAGTTGGCAGCTGGTTTGCGATCCTTTGTGATCTTTTTTGGTGTGCGATCCTTTGTGATCTTGTTTGGTGTTGCGTGGTGGTCTTTTGAGTCCGTGGAAGAGGTCATGATCGTTGTGTCGGGTCTACTTTACGTGTCAGGGTGATGAGTTGGTCAAGGAAGGTAACTGTGGGTGTATTGTTCAGTCAGAGTACTTGGGTTGGGGACAGTGTTCCCCGGTGTTGACTTTGTTTTTGGTGTTACCGGCTTTGTCTGCTAATTATGCCGTAGTCAGTCTGTTATCCGTGGTGGTGAGCGAACGCTCACCCCTAGCTGCTTTTCCTACAGGTACCGGTCGCGGGTTGGACTAGGTGAGCTTCTGAGGCTTGAAGAGCTAGGAGCGGGATTCTGGGTTTTTGTCTTTTGAGTCTAGTGACGGATACCTTGTACTTTTTTCCACGTGTTGGGACGTATTTTAAGTTGTAATTATTATTTTGATTAACTAAATGGAGATTTTAAAGCGTTTATTCAAAACAGGTTTCAATTGTTTTATGATATTAAATGTTCGCGTCCCGAGTTCGGTTTACTGAAATTGGGGCGTGACAACGTGGGACCACACCGTCGGCCTAGGTACTACCCTACACCGGTGTACCCCCTCGGTCGTAGGTACCATACCGGAATACAACTCCTCTTGGAACACACATCAAGATAATAACACGCATCGTAATGCCATAATTCATACACGGCTTTCAAAGCCCAACCTTCTTACCAAAATCAATCACGTCGGTCTATCAACCACCCGACCATTTCACAAGCAATGATTCACGTCAATACAAGCATGACACACTTGCCCAAAGATACCCACACATACTACACCGGGTAATACCAACAACATGCTTCTCGATCTAACATACCTAAATAACTCATCGTGCAATTCAATTAAGAACAAGGCAATTCAATCAACACACAACCTAGGGGCTTGCCAAGGCCCGCATGCATTTCTACCAGCACAACAATCCCAAACTTACGGCTCGACATGGAACGTAAGCTATCCCTCAATTCACTCGTTCCTCACCTCCTACTCATGCATTTCTAACAGTTCAGATTAAGTAAAAACGACCTATATGCATACTAGTAACTTTCCGCAATTGAACCGGTATCCGCTACATTCCCTACCTCAAGAAGAACAGACAGCTACGTCTCCTAGCTGCTGACGTCCTGGCTCGCTACCTCCGGTCTTCTCCACGATCGAAGCCGGACTCTAGATTAACACGGAAAGCTATAATTAAAAAATGGTTCCACGGTTAATTTAAAGGTTACGATCAATCAAGTTTAAAATCAACAGTTGCCTTTTAAACTCGAGTGGGCCAAAAGCGGGATTATACGACGAATCGGGTTCGAGCACCCGAGCCCCGAGCACAGAACCCGGTGCGCGTTTCCATAGGCACGATTCCCAATGCACGGATCCCGAGGCATGATTCCCAATGCACGGGTTTCGAGGTATCCAATTCGGCGCTCCCGCCTTTAGTCCCGTCCTAAGTTTGATTTATCCATCCAGTTTAATCGCCCGATGTCCCAAATTCGTTCAACAGTTCAAGGTTCTTCAGATTTGTTCTACAATCCAGTTTAAACCATTTTTAATTTAAATCTGTTTCGAAACCCTTTTTGTTTTGATTTAACTCTGATCTGGTTTTAAATTTGTTTTCTTTTACTTTCTTTAATTTTGTTTCCAAAGTCCAGATCCAGCATAAGCTCGAAAAAGAAACAGAAGGGAAGAGGAAAGGGTTCGGTCAGATTCCGACCGACCAACGGCGAAGACGTCGCCGGCCGAGGTCTCACCGTAAAGGGGAAGGGCGACGCGGGGAGGTGTTTGCCATCTTGGGAGCGGCGGAGTACAACAGGGATTTCTCCTCAGATCCGGACGAGACCGGCGAGGATCTCGGATCTGGTGAGCGCGCCGGCAAGCTCGCCTCGGCAGGACGTTCACGGCGACGGCGGGAAGCTCAGCTACGCTTGGTGGAGAGAAGCGATGGAGAAGAAGGAGCGAGCTTTGGCGCTGCGTGTGAAGGGAGAAGGGCGGCGTGAGGGAAGGACGGAGAGGGAACTCGGGACGTGAACGATGGCGGCGGACGTGAGATGGACGGAGAGGAGATAGAGGGAGATCGGTCGAGATCGAGAAGAGGGAGAGAGGGAGGTCGAGGGTTGGCTGCGCGAGAAGGGAAAGGGGAAAGTGAAGTCAAAACCCTAATTCTGACCTTAAATAAGGCGGGTCGGGCTTAAACGAGCCTCTGCCGGGCCTGGCTCTCTCGGCCCAAGCGAGAGAAGATCGGGTCGGGCCTGGCTCTGACCAGATCCGCAGGTCGGGTCTGGCCCGCCCGGTTCAGCCCTCTTCCTTTTTTTTTATTTTCTTTCCCCCCCTTTTTTTTTGCAAAAGCTACCACTCTTCGATCCATTTTCCCACCACGACGTTACCAAAAACCGACTTGATTTTCAACCTCGACGATCCGATCGAACAAAAATTAAATAATATAACTCTTTTTACCGAGGCGGTCTTCACATATTCTAGCAAACATGAAATTTTTTTAGGGTGAATCCATCAGGACATGAGGCCTTATCCCCTAAGCAGGCCATTGTAGCTAATAACACTTGCTCTTCTGAGAATGTTCTCTCCAACTAGGCTGCTTGAGCTTGTGGTATAGAATTGAACTATAGCTGATCTAGCACTAATAAATCTGAATGAGATTGACCAAATATGGCACTGAAATGATTTTTTGCAGCCTCCTTGATTTCTTGTGGCTCAAGAAGTTGCTCCCCTTGGTATGAGATTTGAGAGATTTTCTTTCTAGCTCCATTGTAATTAACAATTCTGTGGAAATATTTTGAACTCTTGTCTCCCTCTTGAAACAATTTTTTTCTAGCTTTCAAACTCCATAGCTTGGAAAGTTTCTTTGTTTTCATAAATAGATACGCTTTTAATCTTCCTCTTATGGCGCACTCTAGAAGAGTTAAAACTCTTGTATCTATAATTGAGTCAAGTTGATCAATATCTTTTCTGTGAGTGTTGATAGTAACATCAAGTAAACCAAAGACTTCTAGATTCCATTTTTTGAGATCTTCCTTGAGTAGTTTCAGTTTCCAGAGAACAATATGAGGTAGACCTTGGTGTTCTCCCTGGCCGTGAACGGGCAAGGAAAGGTGGCTGATTTTTGGAATGGTTCGGGGTGGTCGGTGGAGTTGAGGTGGTCTGGTTGGGATTGGGATAGGACCGAGATTGAGGCTTTTGAGGAGACCTGTCACGCCCCAAATTTCAGTAAACCGAACTCGGGACGCGAACGTTTTAAAAACATAAAAACACTTGAAACCTGTTTTCATTAAATCACTTTAAAATACCAGTTTAGTTCAACAAAATAATAATTACAACTTAAAACACGTCCCAACAAGTGGACAAAACGACGTACACGTCACTAGACTCAAAACACCCTGAAACCCGCTTCAAGCTCTTCAAGCTTCAGAAGCTCCCCTAGTCCAGCCTGCGAACGGTACTTGTAGGAAAAACAGCTAGGGGTGAGCGTTCGCTCACCACCACGAATAACAGACTGACTACGGCATAATTAGCAGACAAAGCCGGTAACACCAACAACCAACTCAACACCGGGGATTACTATCCCCAAAACTCAAGTAACTTAACTGACACACAACCCGTTACTTCCTCAACAGACTCAACACTTGGACTCGTAATGTAGACTCATCACAACGATCACGACCTCTTCCAAGGACTCAAAGACCACCACACAACACCCAAAATCACAAAGGATCGCACACCAAA
Source organism: Erodium maritimum (assembly GCA_963921825.1). Taxonomy (NCBI): domain Eukaryota; kingdom Viridiplantae; phylum Streptophyta; class Magnoliopsida; order Geraniales; family Geraniaceae; genus Erodium; species Erodium maritimum. The sequence goes on from OY997595.1 coordinate 30,791,385, forward strand.
CAAGATCACAAAGGATCGCATACCAACTGCTCAGTAACCCCCCTCAATCACGCGCTTTGCCGAACCACTCAGGCCAGGCGGTCGACCTGTCTCACTCACGCGCTTTGCCGAACCACTCAGGTCAGGCGGTCGACCTGTCTCACTCACGCGCTTTGCCGAACCACTCAGGCCAGGCGGTCGACCTGTCTCAGTAACCTCTCTCACTCAGGTAACCACAATCACAATCACAAGCAAGTTCAACAAACAGCAACAACACAGGTTCAACACTCCACATGCACTCATGGCCACACAAGACACCAACAGTAAAACACGGCTCAACAACCCCACGGGCACTCATGGCCACCCAAGACACGCCAACAGTAACTCACGGGCTCAACGACCCCACGGGCACTCATGGCCACCCAAGACACGCCAACAGTAACTCACGGGCTCAAAGACCCCACGGGAACTCATGGCCACCCAAAACACCAAAGGTAAAGACGCGGGTTCAACGACCCCACGGGCACTCATGGCCACCCAAAACTCAACGATGAAACACGCTCGCAACTTACCGAGACTCTAACTCGTAAGCCAGCTAAAACACCAAACCTAAAGACACGGGTTCAACAACCCCACGGGCACTCATGACCACCCAAAACTCAACAATAAAACACGCTCGCAACTTACCGAGACTCTAACTCGTAAGCCAGCTAAAACACCAACAGTAAAGTACGGGCTCTCATGGCCACCCAAACACGAATAATAACACGGGCTCTCATGGCCACCCAAGACTCAACAATAATAATACGGGCTCTCAAGGCCACCCAAAACTCGATAATAATACACGGGCTCTCAAGGCCACCCAAAACTCCAAAAGATCAAACAACCTCCGGCTTAACCAAAGCCTCTAACAGCCCTAATATCAACAGTTTCTCAATCAACCTCTGGGCATGGTCATATGCCTCCAGTACTCCTAATATCGATAAGTTCACAAACAACCTCCGGGCATGGTCATATGCCTCAAGTAATTCTATTAACGCTAAGTTCTCTGCTCCGACGACACTACTAAGTGTCACATGCTTTTCTCAATATCACTACGTTCCCGTATCATGCATTTCAAATATTCGATAAACCTACTTAACCCACGACACCCCGGTGTCACATGCAATTCTACTGTTAACTTTCCCTTGTCAGGGCCGAGATCTGGCTACTTTTCCCTACCTCGTGCGTGTTCTCCCAAAATCCAAACAATGAGCTCCGGTGATGATCTCAGTCACTCACCCAGCTTTCCCTTGCCTCGGTCCGTGGCACGATCTAAAAGAACACAATTTAAAGGCACTTAACAACTCGCATGACAAAACTGAAAATCATTAAATTCGATGCCCAAACTTAACCCCGACAATGTCGATCACTCCCAAACTTCCCAATTACTCGACATTGTCGATAAGGGACCCGTCAAGGCCCGATTCACCCGACATGGCGAATCTGCCCGGGTTTAGTAAATGCCCTTCCGGGGCTCCAAAAGTTGCCGTTTTCGTTTCTACGGTCTTAGAACAATTCAAGGGTCCCAATGTACTTGCCCGAATCGAATTCCGACTCCTGAGTCAATTAAATGACGTTTAAAGTTTCTAAACCCGATAAATTACAACTTCTCCAATTTAATTCCAATTTTCGAATTGGTTAAGGATAAATGGTCCGGGGAACGTTTTAAACCACCCGAAACACAAAACCTGATCACCCGAGCACGTGGGCCCCACCCAACCCACTTGGCCAAGAGCCCTAGGGTTCAAGGGGGGGAGGGGGGGCTCGGCCACCATGGTGGTGGCTGGTCCCAGCTCCGGCCCGCCACCCATGGCCGGCCCGCCACCACCCATGGTGGCGAAGCTCCTCCCGAGCCTCCGGTCACCGGAAAACGTGCCCCTTTCGCCTCCAAACACCTCCAAAACATCTCCAACAATACCCCCAACCTCAATACACCCTAAACTAATAGTTTTACACAAACTCTAACTTCCAAAATTAATCCAAACGAGAATCGGTTTGGGTATTACCGTAGAGGAGGATGAGGTGAACGAGCTTGCCCCTTGCCTTGAGACGATCCAAGGGCTCGATGTCGAGAATAGTGCCTCCAAACCCTAGCTTCCTCCCTTTTCTCTCTTCTTCTTCTTCTCCTTCTCTCTCTAAACATTTCTCTTCCTTTTTCTATTTTTTCCCTTTTTTTCTATGTTGGCCGAACCCTATAGGTCTCCCACCTCTCATTTTCCCCCCAAAACTAACACCACCACTTGTTTGACAAGTGGCAAGGTGGGTCCCACACCTTTTGGAAAATATCTACTAGCTAAAATCCAATCAGATTCGCGAAAAACGGACGTTTCAGGGCCCGAACGGGCACTTTTCCCAAGAAATTACGAAACTTGACGGGCTACAAGGAAACGGCTCAACTAAGACCGCTACGACGACGGCTAAGCTCTTTGGATCCAAAACGGTCCTCGAATGGACCAAAACGTCGCTCGGTTGACTTTTCTAGCGAAAAGTCAACACTATCCAAATTGATCAGAAAGTTGCACTAAGTCCCCCGGAACTCCCTTTGGTCAATAACGGGGTCAACTTAAGTCCGGTATGACACTTGGGGTCAGTTTAGGTTCACTTAACTGTCAGTCTTAAAAATTTTAAATTTTCCTATTTTTCGCAGGTTTGACCGGCGTTGACCGGGAGTGGTTATTACAAGACCATTTCACAGCACCCTGTCCTCCCTGACTTGGACGATGTTTTGTTATGGAAGAAGCATAGATCGGGGTTTTCGGTCTCTGTTGCTTATTCTATTCTCATGGATGAGGAGAATTATTCCTCTCAACCATGGGCATCGGCTTTGTGGGTTAAAGGCATTCCGCCTAAACATTGTGTTTTGGTTTGGTTGGCAGCTCAGCAAGCGCTTCCCACTGCGATTTTCTTGGAAGCTAGGTGTATTCCTTTGACCATCAGTCATATGTTTTGCTCCCTTTGCAAAACAGGTATGGAGACTTCTTATGATTTATTGTTGCACTGTTCGGTTTCTTGGTGGATTTGGTGCCTTGTGCAGGAGTGGTGGGGAGTGGTTTGGGTCATGCCCAAGACTGTTGGAGCGGTTTTATGTGCTTGGAAAGGTCTTGGTTCGAATCATTGGTGGAAGTCATGGGTTCGAGTTTGCTATATAGTTATTTGGCATATCTGGCTTCTAAGGAATGGGTTGATTTTCAATGGGGTGATGGAGTGCAGTGCGGTTGTGTTTGGGAAGATCCAGAATCATTCCTTGTTTGTACTTTGGCAGGCAGGTTCCCTGAGATCCTCTGCGTCTTTCCTAGATTGGCAGCGTCGTCCTGGGTGTTGTATTCGGCCTAGGAAGCGGGGGAGGCGGCTGCTAGTTGATTCATGATGTAGTCCTGTTATGGACGAGTGGGGTCCGATGAGTGCCTGTTCAAGAGTCAGTCCAGGTTTCGCCTGTTCCCATCAGGGTCCGGTGAGTACTATCCGGGGAGACTTTAGGGGCCGATCTGCTAGGATAGCGGAGGGGCACGAATTACTTAGTCCCCTTGGGACCAGAGGATTCACCCTGTCTACCCTGAGGTACCGTTCATCGGTTCGGGTGGGACGCCTGGTTTCTGGTCTTTTGAGTCACTGTTCATCAGCCCGGTTTTATGTTTATGTTCAGGTTTATTTTTTCCTGTTTTATTGGTTTGCTCTTTTTCGGGGTTTGTTCCCGCAGCTCCAGCTGAGAGCTCCTCTGTTATGGTTGTGTTCTAGAGCGATCCTCCTTGGATCTTTCTTTATTTCTAATAAAATTTTATGAGCTTATCCAAAAAAAAAATACGAGGTAGACCTTGAACCTGATATGATGACTAGAAGGCTTGAACTACAGGTAAGAATCTAGGGTCCTGTAATCAAATATTGAGAAATTTAAAGGGCCTTGGACCCCAATCAACTTGAGATTAAAAGAGAATTATAGTTTTTGTGATCTGATATACATCTTGGGAGACTAGATTGGGTTAGATGACGAAAAACACCAAGGAAATCACTTGAGATCAGAATTCTATCCAACCTTGAGGTAGATGAACCACGACCATACCTGGTATATTTTCCACCTAAGAGTGTGAGATCAATAAGAGATAAGGAGTCTATGAAGTTTTGGAAGGATGCCATATCAGAATTTGAGGCTCTTAGATTTGTTCTTTCATTAGGAGACAACACAACATTTAAATCACCAGTTATTAGCAATAGATCAATCTCTTGTATTGCATGAATATGAGATTGGATGGATCTCCACAGAGCTCTTCTGCCAGCTCTAAAGCAAAGGGCATAAACATTAGTCATGCAACAAGATTTATTGAGAGCAATTAGGTTACCAGACCAAATGAGAGCTCCTTCTATTGGGCTAACTGAGATTTTTTGAAAAGAGGAAGACTTCCAAATATAAATTATGCATCCAGAGGAATCAAAAGAGGGAATGTGATCAACCTCCCAACCTTTAGCAAGACCACAAGATCTCAGAAAGGAAGAAGAAATAGCATCTAGCTTAGATTCTTACCGAAGGACGAATTCAGGGGATTGCTTGCGCAACACGTCAGCAAGGGTTCTCCTCTTTTGCGAAGAGGAAATGCCTCTCATATTCCAGGAGAGAACCTTCATTATATAATTAGTGCATAAGAGGTTTGTGAGTTGATTGCTCACTAAATCCTCTAAAACTTCATCTGAAACTCTTTCTAAATCTAGATAATCTCCATCACTCCCAACCTCAAGATCCACACTGTTGAATTTCTCATCCTCTAGAGCTCTGAGTATTAATAACCGATTCTTTTGAGCCTTTCGATTTGATCCATATTTTTTTGGCAAAATTCCATGCCCTTTGACTTTGATGAAGAGATGCTTTTGCAGATACATGAGAGATAACAATGTTGCCTCCTTCTTTCAGTTTTGATCGCGTCTCATAGCCATGAGTTGGAGCTTGCTTATTTTTTTTTCTTCTTTTTGAAGCTTTTGAAAAACTGGCGGGAGATTTGTTTTCAGCAGAGAAACCCATAAGGTCTGACACCCCATTTACTTGCTTATGCATAAAAGGAGTTAGAGAAGCCTTTGAAGAGAGAGTGAGTGAGTTGGAATTGCCATTGTTGAGAAGATCTAGTTGTAAGTTTGAGGACATTGAGCCAAGGTTTTGGTCAAGAATAATTAATGAAGAAGGTTCCTCAATGTCCTTTTCTACAGAACTTACTTGGGAAGGAGAGTTGAGCAATAAATGTGGAGTTGGTCCTCTCTTATCTGCCATAGTGATGGATAGAGAGGGTAAAAGCTTTAGCTGATGAGTATCTACTAGGACCTCCAAATCTCGATGGATAACCAGAGTGTCTTCAAATGTAAAATCTTGAGTGATATGAAAATGGCCCATAATAATAGCCTTCTCCATTACCAAGACCTGAGTTTGTAGGGAGTCAGAGAGAATTATCGGATGATGAGTCCTCTCATAGACCGAAGTGGGGGGGGGGGGATCAAAAGTCACTTCTGCATTCCTTTCTTCCAACACAACAACCTCATCAGAAACCATAATACTTTCAACCATAACAACTTCCTCACCAAAAACCACATTAAAGACTCTTCTCCGTTCAATGGCTTCAGGAGAATAAGTATCATTAACCACCAAATTTTCCAAAGAATGGGAAGAATGTTCCTGTGATGACATAAAATCTTTGTCTCCCTCAATAAATACTGGCCTTAATGACTTATAAGTAGGCAGCCAAAGTTGAGAATCCTCGTGTTAAAGGGGTAAAGAGAAAATATCAGTACTTAATCAGTTGGTGCCCAAAATTGAGGAATCTTCTGAATCTAAATTGATTGTTAGAGATTTATGAGGCTCAGAGTTTGTTGTGTTCTGAGAAAAAGAACCAGAAGGAGTTGTAGTTTATTTCCTTTCAATCACTGGAATAGTTGTTGAAGTAGTGGAATGGACCCAAATTGCAAAGAGTTCATCACCCAACTTGATATGAAACTCTTTTGAGAAGCCAGCTAGCAATGTAGTATGCACCTACACTTGGGCTATATCCATATGTACACCTTGTTTGGTTCTTGGATGAGAGAAAACTAGGGTGCCAAACTACTGAATACAAATTTCTACTGTCTATTGACACCACCCATGAACTGGAATGCCATCAATAGAGAGCCACCTGAAGGAGCCACTTTTTCTGCGTAGGTTTTTCTTGCCAAGTAAGATAGATAACCATTGACCCATCCAGTCACCTTCATCCCTCAATAGTTCTTCATCAAATAGAGGATCAGGAAAATGGACTAACACCACTCTATTCCCAAGGGCTTTGATTTGAACTTCAAAGACTCTTTCATTTGAAATTTCATTCATAATTGTTTCAGCATTATAAATGCTATGGGTAATAGCCAGATGAGAATTGTGAAGCATGATATCTTGGGCTGTAACAATAAATCCTTGTAAAGAAGGAACTGAATCAGACACTGTAAGATTTTTAACAGTCTCCTTTGCCTTTTCTTCCTTGCTCCAGGCCTCTGTGACAAAAAAATCTGTGAGAGGAGAGAGTAGCTCCATTGAACTTAGATATTGCTTGTTGAAGTCCATTCCGATATGAAAAATGGCAAAAACCAAACCATTTTCCAGTTTTATTTTTCTTTGGAGCTACAATAGCCTTCTCCAATCCTTGGATATCTGCAAACACTTGAAACAACCATTTGTTTAAAGTAAAGTGAGTGAGATTAAAGATAAAGGCTACCAAATTGGAGTTTTCCTTGACTCGTTGACTTCTCTCTCTACGAAATCGTTTCATTCATGCTCGATCCAGATTCTAATAGTAACTCGAATTTTCTGGTCATGAGCCCTTGTTTTAAAATCAAAAGAAGCCTTTCAACTGTCCAAATAAAAAGAATAGATAATTACAAGTAACTATCATAACACATCAACAAAATTTACATATTATTTGTTGCATTGGCATGGGTCGATCCATCTGGATCAAAAACATCTCAGGCTTGTAAGGAGGTGATCATACCATTTTTTGTGTTGCAGGTCCCCAAGTTGTGCATCCCAGCTTTACGTTTAGGATAAGCCGATGAAGGGCGGCGAAATGCTTTCCTGAGAGGCGTAATCTGGATTGCAAGGTCAAGCACGTCACCGGAGAAGCTAATGGCCGATATGGTAGAGTATGGATCCAGATATATCGAGCTCAACATGTTAAGAGGTAGGGTTTTTTTTATATTAGATTCTCTGATTCTGTGTTTGCATTGACCTTAAAGGATACTAATTGGGCTTGGAAAAGTTCTAGGTTCGAGATCGCATGCCTAGACGGGTCCATACTACTGAAAGAAAGCTTTAGGAAATTGTATAGGGTTCATGTTTTACCACCGCATGGGTGTAATGTGAGCTCAATCTCTATTATTTTTGTAGCAATAGGCTTCTTGGTCTCAGTGAGAACTGATAGACGATCTTAGGATTTTCTATAGTCTTCAACAGTTCTGATTCATTCCCAAGAACGTTTCGCAAAGCCTATGAGCACGGTTTTGGATTTAGGATAAAGTTTGATTCCTATGAGTGTTGAACCCATCTCTTATTCGGTTGAGAGTCCAACTTTAGAAGGGACTTCACTGTTGGGTTTTATACCGAAGGACAAACCACACCATGTACTTTATCAGTTGTAAGTTAATAATATTTGGAAAATGTTTTAGTATCATTAAGTTGTAATGTTCATGAAACTGTGATTGCACTACTTTCTATAAGGTACTAGGGACCATTTCCTCAATAGTAGAACACTTATAAATAAAGGAATTAGCCCATTCAATCGTCCCTAGCCTAAACCGATAGTTAGAGCTAATGTGACTTTTGACTTGAGGATCATGTTTTACTGATAATGCATATATAGATATGAGTCAAAATCACAAATGCCAAAGAGTTTGACATTGGACGACCCACCTTGAGAATACTCCATAGAACAGAGACATGAGTATGTCTTACCTACCAAAGTAGTTCTTAGTCTTCTTTTTTTGGATAAGCGCTAAAACTTTTATTCGATGGTCATTCTCCAAGGAGGAGAAGCCACAAAGTAAACAACAACGATTACTAAAGTCCCCATAGGAGAAACATGGCTCAAACCCTTAACAAAGAGTGACCAGAATCATCTAGTCAAAAAACAACTTCTTCTAATCTTCCTCATACTACTCACTATCTGAGGTCGGCACACTGGAATTGTGTGCTCGGGTCTTGGACCTGGATTCTGATGACGAGGAACCATATAAGATTTAGGCCGTCCCTTACGTGCCTTAGTCGTGCAGGCATCCTCCACCCAACCATCGATCATTTGTAAAAAAAAATTGGGACACGTTTTCAAGGGGTGGGAGCTTCATGCCAAACACTTTATAATCCGAAAGATAAGAGGGAGCACGGCTCAAGCGTTTCGGGGACTTAAGTAGATCATCCTTCCATGGAACAGATTGATCCCCAGACGAAACACCCTCATCTTTATCCACATTACCTGAACCGGGTTCTGAACTTATCGGATCTGACCCATCATCAAGATATCCTGCTGATGTTACTGGATCTGGGCCTACCAGATCTATCCCACTAGCAACTGGGCTTGCATATGAGTCTTGAATATGCTCCATGAAAACGGATGGGCCAGATCCAAAAAATAGTTTAGGCCACCACGATAGACACAGCTCGCTCAGTACCTTGTAACGATCTGGTCAAGGGGGACTATTCATCGTCTTCCCCGGTAAACACGGAAATTTTATAGTTTGAAACCGCAGGCTGATCTCCTTGATTCGGGGAAATCACTGGATCCCCTTGATTCCCACGAATCCCACCTGAATCGGATGAAATAGATCGCCGACTCTTACCATCTGATTCCAGCGACAATGCTACGTCAAGCTTCAAACCATTGGACTCCGAGGACCTTGCTATGTCGAGCTTCAAGCCACTAGAGTCAACCACCTTGTGAACCCAACCTTCCTTAGATCGCACATCCGAAGAATCAACGTTGTTCTTAAACCGCTGAGGAACAGAGCATATACTCTGTTTTAGAGAAGCAAACGCACGAGACACCGGAACGCCATGATTTCCGACCCTACGCCGAGCACGAGCAAAGAATAAGACATAACCATTCATCTTAAAGTGCTCAATAGCCTGAGAAGCTGTCCCTTCCGAGAAAATCTAATGAAGCCGAAATACTGGCCTTGTAGATTTGGTCGTCGCAGAACTGAAATTGACTCAATCTCTCCAAAAGGACCGAAAACACCCCTTACCCACTTCTTAGAAGAATCAAAGGGTAAGTTACGAAAGAAAATTTCATTAGAAATCTCAGCAAAACGCACCGGCTGCCGACGATGACTACTGATAACCATAGCCTCCTCTGTATCAGACGAAACCTTGTCAGCGCCCTTCATAAGCATCGGAGCCTTATCAGCCACTGTGACCTCCACCGAAACTGGTGGTGATACCTTCAACCTTAGCTGGTTCTGTTGACCACGGACATGAGCCGGAATAGAAGACTTCTTACTCTGTGAAGCTCTCACAGTCACGACATGACTGGCAGGCCCTGTATTCATTACCTTGGCATGAATGGCAGTTGTGACTTCGGTCACTCTACTCAGAACTTTCACGACTGCACCCACACACGCCGATGACCTCACCAAACAGATCAACGAGACCACCCTCACGAGAAGAGTCACCTACCACGGACCTCCTCTGGCGATGGCGAGAGTCACATCTTTGCTTCATCCTTTTAAGATGGGCATATGAATATCACACTAACTAAGTTATCCTCATGTCGAAATAGAAACAATGAAGTAGTTCTTAATCTTACGATCATGATATCAACATGTGATCTACATGATGTTGATTCATTCCTTGACATAAGTAAATGCTAGTCCTAAACAGATGGTAATAAAGTTTATGTTCAGATATGGATACGCACATGTGAGACATATGGGTCACTCTTTATGAGTGGCAGAATAGTAAAAGAAGAATTACCATTGTCTGATTTATCATCTAAAATCCTCACTCTCGATCAAGAGAACTTGTGGACTGAATAGGCAATGATGATAATTCTATGCCTTTGTTCAGTCATGACAATCGCCAAAACGACAAGAGGATAAGACTACTTATGGTAACAGGATATTACAGAAAATATAGTCATTAATTCTAAGGATAATATCATAAAGTCATCCTTAAATTTCAGCTAGTTTCATAAAGTTACACTTAACTTTCAAAAGCAATAAACCGATACCTCAACTTTTCCATAATATCATGTTTGTCATTTTCTGTTTGATTTTGGATTGAAAAGTGAACATGTGCAGTGCAAATGTCTGATTTTTTTTCTTTCTAAAATCCAACATTACCCCTTATCCATCCAAACCCTAACACCCTTATCTCCCACACCATTCATTCCTAGTCTATTTATTCATCACTCCCTCTCTTTACCGTTGTTGGAGCTCGAGACCTCCATCTCTCAGCTCCTTGCCCTACCTCTCTTCCACCCTCTCTGCGTCCTAGTCTATTTTTTCATCACTTCCTAGTCTATTTTTTCATCACTCCCTCTCTGCGTCTCCCACACTCATTATTGTAAAAAGCGTTAGGCGCTAGTCGGGCGATAAGGACCCTTAGGCGTTAGGCGGGGACTAATCGGGGTCTAGGCATATTTAATTTTTTAATATTATTAAATATATATATTCGACAAATATAATAAAAAAATCAAAATATATACTATATTTGTATAATATAAAAAGTATCAAAATACAAAATACAAAAAAAAAAAACTAAAACTATTAATGCTTTCATTTAGATTCTACTCTAAGTTTTATCCCTTATTTCTATGAGTTGGGTGGTCATGAGGCTTGCTAGATGTTACCCATAACTTATAGGGGAAATGATTATTTCCATTCATTACCAACGTGGGCCACACATAAAGAGAGATACCACATTGAAGTGAACAAAATGTATTTACAATTAAATAAAGTGGATTAAGACCTCGGGCTGATGGGTCTATCCCGACTGGCTGACCCAACAATATAGAGCCACCCACCAGGCATTCAACCGATGGTACTCTGACCCACCCGAACCAAAGATGGACCCTTATGGAAACCATTATGGCACTTTAAGAGAGCTTTGATAGCTTCCAGATGGAGGAGGATGAGGATGAGAATATCCTACTCCCCGAAAATCCTGAGACTTATCGTATCAAGACAAACCAAATTTGGTTCGGCCGGTAGATTATTCACATTACAAGAACATGATCAGAAGATCGTCGAAGGTGTAATGAACAAAGTTTGGACCCACGAGGGATTGGTGATTAGGGACTTAGGATAGGGAATCTCAGGGTTCTACTTCACTTCCCACGTGGAAAAGGATCGTATCCGACAATCAGAACCTTGGTCTCTCAAGAATATACCACTCATTCTTGAGGTCCTCATACCAGGAGTGAACCCAGGAACCCTCCTGTTCTCCAAACTCCAATTGTGGGCTGTGATATCGGACCTTTCATGAGATAGTCTAACAAGGGAAACTAGATGGAGGATATGTAATGCACTAGGGGGTTGTGTGGACTTCCAAAAGGAAACTTCAGACATGGGTAATATAGGTGTACTCCGAGTTCATTTTTGGAAGGATCTGGCTACACCACTTAGGCGCACAACCAGGGTCATCATGTATGACCACATGACACCAATCAGGGTATGTATCCAATACGTCTAACTGCCAATAATTTGTTTCCACTATGGATGCATCAAACACTAGGTGAGAAAACGCATACGAAGGGACCTACTTTAGCCGATAGGACCACCTAATTACGACCTCTCTCTTATGGCTCCAGAAATCCCACACATCAAGACGAGCATTCGAAGGACTTGGTTAGAACCAACTCCGACCAAACATAAAACCATTAGGGATTGGAATATGTAAACCATACACATCCTTAGGACGATCAGCGCACCAAGACCCATTGTCCCCCCGAGTTTTTCCCCTTTGGCCCTATCGACTCATGCACCGATACATGACCTCCCGCCTAAACCAATGGCTCATACTTGTACCCGAATGACTGGACCCTGCTCCCCCAACCACCCATGGCACCTTATCCGGTCATGGATCGACCTATGATAGGGAGGATGATCCCGATCATTACGAAAACGGAGAAGACCCAGGAGGACAAGTGAGGACTGTCAGCTTAGATCACCCCATATGAGACCCGGCTACCCGATAGACAATAAATGTACCACTAAGTTTAGCCTTAAGGATGAGTGATACATGCACCAAAGAAAAGGAATCTAGATGACCTAACACCAAACACGAGACAATCTGTACTGGAGAAGGATAAGGCGAGGTCTTCCAAATAGCCTCGTCAAGGTCAATGATCGCCTCCCACTAGATCAGAGTGTGCATGGGGATGCATACTCTGCCCTACTCTACTCGGTGGAATCCCGGGACACTGATCCCCCTCTCTCATAGTGTTCTCCCTTACAACCTGGGCCACATACAGTCATTCCAAATCTAAGCCCAAGGATGTGAGGTCGATTTAGGAGAAGTGTCGCCTATCTACCTCCTTATCAGTTACTGGCTGTGATGCCCTAATTTTTGTTTTCCTGGCATTATTGGGTCTAGAACTATAGGGTCAAGAGTTCCATGCCCATGGGCTTGGACATTTTCTCCCCCTTCTTTTATTTCCATCATTCCTTTTCAAATTGTCGCTATAAGACTCTATATGTAATCATGTTATTTTATTAATAAAAAGTCACCTTGATTTTCTCAATAAAAATAGAACAAATAAATATTATAGGGCTTGGCCGAAGACCCTTATTGGGATATAAGGGGTTCGGCCAACCCAATAGTAAGTATATATTTATGGTTTTTTATTTATCAAATTAAATTAAAGGAAGGGTAAATTACAAATGCATACCCTTAAGTATGCGCGTTTAACCGATGAATACTCTGAAGTTTAAAGTTAACTGATGCATACCCTGAAGTTTCATATATTAACCCAGAACCCCTTCCGTCAGTCAGATCTGTTAGTTTACTGTTCATTTTTTTCAAAAATACCCAAACTACCCCCAACTACCTATCAATATTACACAGCATGCCATTACTTTTCTTTAACTATTTTATTTTTTTTCTATGTTCTTTATTTTTAATTCTTTTTGTTTACTTATTTTATCTATCTTTTTAATTTTTTTAAAAAATCAATTTAAAAATCACATTTTAATTTCAAAAATCATTTTTAGTTTAAAAAAATTATATTTTTATTTCAAAATCAATTTTTTTTTTTCTTCTTCTTTCTATTTTATTTATTTTATTTTTAAAAATAAGTTTCAATTATCTTTAAATCAGATTTTTATTTTAATAAAATCAGTTTTTATATCAATTTTTATATTTCAAATTATTTTTAAAATCAGTTTTCAATTTTCAATAAAAACTTTTTATTTTTTCAAAATTCGATTTTATTTATAAAAAAAATAATATTTTTTCAGAATATCAATATTTATTTTCAGAAAATCAATTTTTACTTTTTAAATTTTCAGTTTTATTTTTGTAAAATTCATAAAACTTCCCTTGAATCCTTTACAGACTTCATTTTCTCCGAGACCTCCTTCAGTGAACATCAAACTAAGAAGTGATGTTGCCCTTTTTACATTCTAACCTAGGTTGGTTTATCCAGTGAACCCAGTTCAAATTTGGACCAAATGAACTCAAACAAATTCATCAAACCTAATGAAATCACAGTTATAATATAAAAATTCAAGTCCAGTCAACTAACTAAATCACAGAAACTGTTTCAAAAAAAAATTCAGCCTAAGATTCAGAGAAGACGAACGAACGGACAACTCATCACCGGAAAAATCTAGTCCAAGATCTCCTCGCCGACGTTGAGCTCGATTTCGGAAGAGATGAGTTCGCCGGACCACGCCAATTCCAGATCCGGGCTGAGAACGACCGAAGGCGAGGCAAATCGTGTTCGCCAGTTCCAGATCCGACTAGACCCGCCATGGTGTTCACCGGATTTACAGGCCTCAAGCTCCGCTATGGACGAGGACTTGAACCCATCTCTCTTTCTCTTTGTTTTTTTTCCAGATCTGAGACATGTTCTTTCTTCTTCTCTATACTCTGATGAACACGAGCAACCCTGTTTCTATACTTTTTATGGTTTTTGTTTAATAGAATAAATAATAAGAAAAACAAAAATATAAATTTAATAGAATTATTGAAATTTTTTTTCTCAAATATAAAATTATTAAAAATTATTAATTGAAAGTATTTATATAATTATATATATATATATATATATATATATATATATAATTATATATATATATATAGGGACGCTATCAGGTGCGAACCACCTGTAATATGAGAACCTGCGAACTGCATCAGGACCGTATATCTATCAGCAGCGCGCGCGATCTACGGCTCAGAGCTAAGCGCGCGAAAGCGCGCGAATTGGAACCAATTCTGAGCCACGCGCCTCTTCTCAGGGGCAAAAATGGAATTTACTATTTTTAATTACGCGCGCGGCCCAGATTCTCTCGCAAAATAGAATAATTATATCCGCAATCTAAGCCTGTTCTTCTGAGATTTTAATTTAAACCAAATTTTCTTAAATAAAAACTGATAAACACAATGCTTGTCGTTTTAAACTGGAAAAAAATTAAAAAATTCTGATCCTCAAACAAATTCTTCTATATATGCAAAAAATAATAGCAGTATAATAAAAAAAATTCTGTCTGCTTTCCTTGACTATCATTTGACCTCTTTAGTGTAACTGCAAACAATTTGTTCTTTATCCGCAAACGGATATATCAATATCAGCAAATAGATTTCGCAAACTAGGATTCCTCTTAATTGGGATTCTATCCTAATATGAGATACAGATGAAACAATTTAAGATTAACACATGTTTAGGGACTCACCAATCCAACTAAACCCTACATTTTGGTTTAGTTGGTCTAGATTCCATTATATTCTCAGACAATAAAAAATAAAACCTCAAAAAACACCCTATGTACGCTCCTCTTTTGTTCAACCTATGTTACGAAGGAAAATGTTTTTCTTGGTATTCTGTCAACTTTCGCAAACTGGGATTCCTCTATTCGCAAACGACATTACCCGTATCCTCATAAAACAATTCTTCAAACTAAATATCAAAAACGGATTTGTCCTCTTTAGGTTATCCGCAAACGATTTGTTAGTCATCCGCAAATGATTATATCGATATCCGCAATCAAGAATAATTGTATCATAATATGAGATGCAGATGAAACAATTAAAGATCAACAACATAGCACGTGTAACATCCATGGCAACATATTTAGGGACCCACCAATCCAACTAAACCTTACATTTTGTCTATACATATAGAAAACTTCGCAAAGAAAACATTAACTCAACCTCAACTCTCTCCCAATTATAAACCATGGATGCTTGCAACATAGAGAAGGATAAGATCCCCAACATCGATCTACCAACAAGGGATGAGCTGCTGAAGAGGGAGGAGGCCCTATACGCAAAAGAAAAGATTCTTCTCAATGTTGAGAAGGTCTCAATGAAGCACAAGATTTTAAAGGTGAAGTTGATCGAAGCAAAACTTGATATCGATCTTCTTGTGACTGAGACAACAAAACTCGCCAAGGACGACATGCCATGTGACTTCATAAATACTATCAAAAACCTCATTACCAGCGTTGCAAAAGTTAACAAAGCACTTGATGATGTTGTATATATGATGTAGTTTGCTACCACTACGTCAATGAATGACCTAGAAGAAGATGACTTTCTTCTACTCCTTTTTTGTATCTTTTAAGTATTGTGTTCTTTTGCTCAACCTGTGTTATGAATGAAAACATTTTCGAAAAATATCATTTGCTCTATTTAGCTTTTCTGCAAACGATTTGTTCTTCATCCGCAAACTATTATATCCATATCCGCAAACGGTTTTCATTTTGGTTTACTTTTTTGCAAACTGAAATGATTGTAAACGCAAACTGTGGTTCTTGTATTTGCAAACGAAAACAACTGTATCCACAAACCAAAAATAAGCTTAAACATGATTGATTTCATATGTTGAAATATTTACTTTCCACAAAAAAGATAATTAAAAAAACTACAGTAATTAAGCATCATCATCATCATCATCATCATCCCAGAAATCTTCTTCATCTTCAACAACTCCTTCCTCAGAATCCTCCCCATATGGGTCTATGTTGTCTTCTTCATCCTCTTCTCCCTCTTGTTCTTCTTCATCATCCTCTGCATGGACATCTTCTTCATCATCATCCAGCCAATCTTCATCAACATAACAACTGTCTTCTTCATCATCCTCTGCGGGAGCAGGTGCGGGAGCAGGTGCGGTTGGAGGTTCTTCTATTTCTGGTTCAAACTCAGCATCTCCTTCCTCCTCATTCTCCTCTTCATCCTCTTCATCTTCTTCCTCATTCTCCTCTTCTTCTTCATCTTCTTTCTCATTGTCCTCTTCATCTTCATATTCATCCGGCGGTGATTCATAATCAGGATCCCTCGGTTGAGGAATGTCGTACTCATTGATGAGAGGGTCATCATCATCATCATCAGAGGAGGAGGAGGAGGAAGGATTCAGCATGCGCCTCTTTGAACAGACGTCGTCGTCGTCATCATCACTACTGAAGATTTGTGATGGTGGAGACTTGCATTCGAAAGATTGCGATTTGTCTCCATCACTGCTAGAATACAGAATAGATGGAGACTTGGGAGATGATGGCATGACTACCTACTACGATAGGGATGATGAGAAAATAGTTGATTTGTGTTTAAATATAAAGATATCAAAAGGGTATCAGAAAATTTGGGGAAATGGAACGACGCCATTAATTTGGGAAGCTTTTCGTTTGGCGCGAAGAGATTTTTGTAATGATGACAGAAGATATTGAAATGAAAGGGCGAAATGAAAGGGCGGTAGTAGTCAGATAAAAAATGAAACGACGGTTGCGTGTATTCACATCAAAAATTAAAATCATGATTACCTTACTTTTTACTGCATGCTTGACACGTGTTCTAACCTGTTGAATTTCGGAAATTAATATTCTGAAAATACAAAATTCTAGTTTGCGGAAATAATCTATCTGTTTTACGTAAAATGGTTTACCAGTTTGCGGAAATGAGAATGATGTTTTGCGAATAATGGACATTCTATTTGCAAAAATGTGCTTTTATCACATTACGTGCGTGCTTGGCACGTGTCCCACCAAATACTCTAAATCAATACCCCTATAAATATACCCCCTCTATCACCGATAAAAAATTATTCACACTCACATCTCTTCTGAATTATTAGATCATACATACGAAAATGGAATCATCATCAAAAAAACTCAAAATGGAAGTTCTAGACAAAGAACATCATTTGTCCGTGCGTGAGCTTCGACATCTGAAGATGTCTATCATCAAGTCCCATTTGATGATAACACATGACAGGGTGGTCAATCTGATGGCTGAATGCTATGAAGAAGACATATCCAACGCGGATGAAGAACACAAGGAGTGCGTGAAGAGCATGAGGAAGACACTCGTGTTGTATAAGACTATAATTGGAAGCGTTGTTCAAGAGGGCATCTAAGGGATTGCATGAACTTTCCCTTCTGTTTTGATGTCTTTTGTGTTGGCTTTTGGTTCTTCTGTTTGATGTCGTTATTTTTGTTGGTCTTCCTGACTACAGATGAATCAATGAAAAGCTTTTTTTTTTAAGTAAATATGCACAAAAATTTACACAATATATTACAATATACTACCTAGTTTGCAAAATGTATACAATATTCCGCAAACAAGATACCTTGTTTTCTCAAACTCGTAAAGCCACAAACGCAAACATCATATTTCGTTCTTCTTAAATATTTGAGAAAATATTTCGTGTGGCTCGAGAGAAATTCTTAGTTTTCAAAATGTACACAATGGTTCCGCAAACAAGATACCTTGTATTCTCAAACTCGTAAATTCACAAACGCAAACTTCATAATTCGTTATTGTTTAATATTTGAGAAAATATTTCGTGTGGCTCGAGAGAGATTTACCAAAGATACTGATCAGACAATGGTGAGATTTGGAAGTGACGCGTGTCAAGACACGATTGTATACTGCAAAGAGCCAGTGATTTTTATTTTAAGGATAATTTTATAATTGTTTGAGAATTTAATACATATGAAATACAAATCGTCAGTTTTGGATAAAACACTTGATATTCTGACCTTGAAAAGTAACTACCCAGTAACCCCATTACTTTGTTGAAGATTACAATAATACCCCCTAGGACCATTGCTATAAATTCCACTACTGAGTAACTTCTTTCACACATCTTTCACTCTTCAACTCAAAACGCAACAAAAACGGCCTCAATGAATGCTGAATGGGCTCGGATGAATGTAGAGGATGAAGCCAAGCGTTTGGCTACCATCCACCATCTCTGGAAGCTCAAATTCACAAAAATCCAGTATAATATGCTGATGATGGATGCGCAGGTGGTCAAGCTCCTTGCTGAAATCGAAACAGATGAAAACCTAATGTGGAACACAGAAGAAAGAGAGTCGAAAGAACGCATGCTTGAGAAACTGAGGGAGTATCAAGAATTCCTCGGAAAAATAACTGTAGATCCCTAAGCCACATCCAGAAGAAGATTGGTGGTATATAGTTTTTCATGCATGTCGTCTTTTATGTTTTTGTTTGGTGTTTCACACACCATCTTTTCGTAATGAATCTATAAATATTCTCAAACTAGATGTTGAATTTTCTCAAACCATGCTTTCTGTATTCTCAACATGACTGACAGTATCCGCAAACAATAAATCAACAATCCGCAAACTAGATATGACATATCCGCAAACTACTTTATAAATAACCGCAAACTTTACATTAAAAATCCGCAAAGTAAATGTGAAATATACGCAAAGAATCTATTCGCTAATAAAATAAAATGTTTCGATTGAACTTTCAAACCTGAATCGGGTTCGTCCATTGCGAATAATATATCGACGGTCCTAGATTAGCGCGCGAATTTACCCCAACTTTCTCTATAAAACCTCGAAATTCAAAAACGGAAAGTTCCTAAACAAGAAATAAGAAATCGAATCAAACACAGAGTTAAAAAGTCTCTTGAAAAAATCTCTACGATTTTCCAAGTATCAACCCTAGATCGGAGTTTTCTCGAAGAAATCTAGATCACGGACAAGGTTAAAAGACCTGTGATTCTTCGAAACTTGATTCCAAAACAAAATCTCATATCGCACCAGAGATCGCACCGACAGGATCGCATCGTGAGATCGTCGGAAATCGCAACAGAGATCGCCAGAGATATTGATTGATATCGTCGGATTTTAACACAACAACCAATACACAAATCGAGATGTCATCTACAATATGTAAGTATAGATCTATTCAACAAAATTGATTTTCTTCTAGAATCGATGCAAATTCTAATTTTCCGTTGACCAAAATGTCATGATCATGGTGGTTTTTTTATCCGTAAACTAGAATGCCTAGATACTCAAAACAGTAGTTTGTGTTGTACGATATTTAGCGACATAAAATATTTGTTTCTTCTCAAACAATATATAAAATCTCCTCCATGACAAACTCTCAAACTAGGTGTGCAGTATCCGCAAACTAACTTGCTTATTTCCGCAAAGCATAAATAATCTACTTTGCCTGTTACTATATACTACTGCCTGTGTATCAATTTGAGTATATTATAACTATCTGATTCTATGTGTGCTAATTATGCAATCCGAAATTATTACATCCTCAAACTGATCCTTATTTCGATGAATATCAGCTGCAGGCACAGATAGTGACTGTACTGCAGAATCAGATCTCCAAAACACTGTTCTGTTTTCTGCTGGAGGAACCAGGATATACTTGCCATCCTGCCAGCCTGAACGAACGCCGTTTATAGGAAAGGAATTCAAGACACTGAATAAGGCGATAGATTTCTACCAAAATTACGCTAGACTGTCTGGATTCACTACAAGAAGGTCTACCGAGAAGAAGGATAAAACAAACAACATAAAGCTAAAGTACATGGTATGCTCCAAACAGGGTGAGATCCCCTAACAAAACAGTCCTCAACTTTCAAAGCCTACAAAAAAGAGGAACAGATTGCTCACAAGAATTAATTGTGAAGCAATGATAAGGTTCACATTTGTTTCGGAGGAATTGGGATACAAAGTATCAAAATTTGTTGAAGGTCATGACCACCCTATGGTTGGAGCGGAGCACAGACATGAGATGAGAGGTAACCGACACATGGAAGACAACCATGTTGAGTATATGAAATTTTGCGAGAGTTCGGGAATATGTCCCTCAAAGGCACACAGACTAATCAGTGAAACACGCGGAGGCCCCAGCCATGTTGGAGCTTTGAAGCAAGATTTCTTCAACTACCACATGGACTTGAAAGCCTATATTGGAGGAAGTGATGTTCAGATAATCCTTGACCAGTTCCGTGACAAGAAGGTAGCCAACAACAAGTTCTACTATGAGTACGATGTTGACACAAGCGGAAGCCTCACTAAACTATTCTGGTGTGATGAAATAGCTATCAAGAATTACGAGCTTTAACCAACCTCATTACAACCCTAACTCATAGTTTAACCAAACCCTAGGTTTCAAGAAAATTAACCAAAATGACGATCGGTTTAGTGCTTACTCGAGAGGAAGACGAGGGGAACGATGTTGCTCTTTTCCTTGAGACGATCCAAGGGTTGGATAACAAACCCTAGCCCAACTTCTTCTTCTTCTCCAAACTCTCTCTTCTTTTCTATTTCTTTCTCTTTTTTTCTTTTTTGATAGTGATGGCCGACCCCCCCCCCCCTCCCCCTTGTACCCTCACCTCTCATTTTCCCCCCAAAACCTAACACCACCACTTGGTTGACAAGTGGCAAGGTGGGTCCCACACCTTTTTGGAAAAATATCTAGTAGATATTTTCCAATCAGATTCGCAAAAATCGGACGTTTCGGGCCCCGAACGGGCACTTTTCCCAAGAAATTACGAAAATTGGCGGGCTACAAGGAAACGGCTCAACTAAGACCGCTGCGACGACGGCTAAGCTTTTTGGATCCAAAACGGTCCTCGAATGGACCAAAACGTCGCTCGGTTGACTTTTCCGGCGAAGAGTCAACATTCCCCAAATTGATCAGAAAGTTGCCCTGAGTCCCCTGGAACTCATTTTGGTCGATAACGGGGACAACTTAAGTCCGGTATGACCCTCGCGGTCAAATTAGGTTAAGTTAAGTGTCTGTCTTAAATTTTTTAAATTTTCCTATTTTTCGCAGGTTTGACTGGCGTTGACCGGAAGTGGTTATTACAGTCTACCCCCTTAAAGGAATTTCGTCCACGAAATTTAAAACAGACGTACCTCGGGAATCGAACAGGCCGGGATACTTCACGCGAACCTCGTCCTCGCGGTCCCACGTCGACTCAGCCCCGTGATGTTTCCACTGCACTCGGACCAAGTGGATAATCTTGCCTCCCCGTAGGACCTGCTCCCGTGTGTCCATGATCCGGACCGGCTGCTCCTCATAGGAGACATCGTCAACCACCTCGATATCGGTCCACTCAATGACGTGGGAGGGGTCTGCGTTGTACTGCCGCAACTGGGACACGTGGAAGACGTTATGGACTCTCCCAAGCTGCGGTGGCAACGCTAGACGATAAGCCACTGCTCCCACTCTGCCCAAGATCTCGAACGGGCCTATGTACCTCGGGGCAAACTTGCCCCCGCTGCGCCTGAACCGCACCAACCCCTTCCTTGGGCTCACCTTCAGGAACACGTGATCCCCGAATGCAAACTCAAGAGGTCGACGTTGTCTGTCGGCATAACTCTTCTGCCGGCTCTGCGCGGTCCTCAACCGATCGCGGATTAGTGCGACCTTCTCCGTCGTCTCTCTGACAAGATCTGGCCCCAGCAGACTCTTGTCCCCCACCTCTGCCCAACACACTAGTGACCGACACGGCCTCCCATACAACGCTTCAAACGGTGCCATCCCGATACTGGCCTGGAAGCTGTTGTTGTAGGCGAACTCGGCCAAGGGCAGGTGGGTCTCCCAAGATCCCCTGAAATCCAGCACACATGCTCGCAGCATGTCCTCCAAGATCTGGATAGTGCGCTCGAGCTGACCGTCTGTTTGGGGATGATGCGCTGTACTTAGTAGCACCTCGGTCCCCAATGCCTTCTGCAGACTCGGCCAAAACCTGGACGTGAAGCGGGGATCCCTGTCAGACACTATCGACACCGGGACCCCGTGGAGACGCATTATCTCCTGAATATACAAGCTACTCAACTTGTCGACCGGGTCTGTCATCCTCATAGCCAGGAAGTGGGCCGACTTGGTCAACCGGTCGACTACCACCCACACGGCGTCATTTCCCTTTGGCGATCTCGGTAGTCCACACACGAAGTCCATCGTAATGTGCTCCCACTTCCACTGAGCAATCGGTAGTGGCTGTAACAATCTCGCTGGACGCTGATGCTCGGCCTTCACCTGCTGACAGACGAGGCATCTCGACACAAACTCTGCGACTGCCCTCCGCATCCCGCGCCACCAGTAGTGCCGTCTGAGGTCACGGTACATCTTGGTGCCCCCTGGGTGCACTGTAAGACGTGAATGATGTGCCTCTCGCAACACGTCGTCTCTACAGTTAACCGGTACGAACAGCCCCCCGCGGTACCGTAACCCCCAGTCGGTGCTATTCTCCCAGCCTACTACCTCGTCACCCCTGACGACTCTCTCACGGATCTCTGACGCTTCGACGTCCTCCGTCTGCGCCTCCAACACCCGGGCGAGCAGTGAGGGCTGAGCCACCAATGAGCACACGGCCACGCCGCCAGTGATCTCCTCCAGCTCAAGCCCGAACGTGCTCAGCTCCCCCATCATGTCCCACTCTCGGACAGATATGATGGCGAGGCTCGGAGCCGACTTCATACTCAAGGCGTCGGCGACCACGTTCGCCTTGCGCAGATGGTAGTGTAGCTCGAAGTCGTACTCCTCGAGTAGCTCCATCCATCTTCGCTGACGCATGTTCAGGTCTCGCTGGGAAAATATGTACTTGAGGCTCTTGTGATCCGAGAACACCTGAAACCCCTTGCCGTACAGATAGTATCGCCAGCTCTTTAGCGCAAACACGACTGCTGCTAGCTCCAAGTCGTGGGTAGGGTAGTTGCGCTCGTGTGTCTTCAACTGACTGGAGCCATAAGCCACAACTCTGCCCAACTGCATCAGTACGCAGCCCAGTCCCTCTCCGGACGCATCACAGTAGACATCATAACCGATACCTTGCTCGGGCACCACTAACACTAGAGCTGTAGTCAGTCGAGTCTTCAACTCCGCGAATGCACGCTCACAGTCCTCGGTCCACGCAAACCCGACTCCCTTGCGCGTCAACAGAGTCATCGGTGCGGCTAGTCGTGCAAAGTCCTGGATGAATCGGCGGTAGTAGCCTGCCAACCCCAGAAAGCTGCGGATCTCACCTCAGAGAGCCAGAACTCGCACTTCTCCCGGTTGGCATACAACTGATGCTCGCGCAGTAGTGTCAGAATAACCCTCAGATGTGACTGATGCGCCGCCTCATTCTGCGAATAGATCAGGATGTCGTCCACGAACACCACCACAAACTGATCTAAGTACGGCCGGAAGATGCTGTTCATCAGGTCCATGAACGTTGCAGGTGCGTTCGTCAGTCCGAATGGCATCACCAGGAACTCGTAGTGCCCATAGCGTGTCCGGAATGCAGTCTTTGCGACGTCCCCCTCACGGACTCGCAACTGATAATAACCGGACCGCAGATCGATCTTCGAGAAGTAGGTTGCCCCCCTCAACTGGTCGAACAAATCATCGATCCTCGGCATCGGGTATCGGTTCTTCACCGTAACCCGGTTCAGCTTCCGGTAATCTATACACATCCGTAGCTCTCCACTCTTTTTCTTCAAGAAGAGTGCTGGTGCTCCCCACGACGATGCACTTGGACGAATAAACCCCTTCTGCTGAAGCTCCTCTAGTTGACGCTTCAGCTCAGTCAACTCTGCCGGCGCAAACCTGTAAGGCGCCATCGATATCGCCGCCGTTCCCGGCACTAGGTCAATCCCGAACTCCACCTCACGAACCGGTGGCAACCCGCTCAACTCCTCAGGAAAGACGTCGGGAACTTGCATACCACTCGCGGTAACTCTCGGCTCTGCACAGTCGATACTTCCTCCTCTGCGGACAACGCCGACATGAGGACCCCGCTCTTACTACCCAGAACACACGTCACCTTCGTACCTCCCACTGACACTGTCACTCGTCGTCTGTAGCAATCGATATTGGCTCGGTACCTCGACAGCCAATCCGTACCCAAGATCACATCAAAGGTCGTCATTCCTAGCACGAGAAGATCACCAGGGCAAGGACAGTCTGCGACTCTAATCTCGCAGGCACGACATACTCTAGTCAACGATGCACCACCCCCAACTGGGGTGTCCAGGCATAGGGGTGGACTCAACGGCTCTAAGCTCAACCCCAACCTCTCGGCACAACCTGACGGAATAAAAGAGTGCGACGCCCCGGTATCAAACAAGAATAAAGCCCATAAATGATACAATAAACACGTACCCTGGATGGTCTCGCGGTACGTGCTAGGTCCTGGGGCTCTGGAGTTGGTGACTGCATACACTCTCCCTTGCGAGGCCTGCTGCCTCTGACCCGGCGCACTGGCCGCTGAATACCCGTGACTCTGCTGCTGTCTCGGCATCGGTGCACTCGTAGAAGGCTGTGACGGTCTGGACTGCTGCCCCTGACGAGGACGATCCCTGGGCGACTGTACTGTCCGCGACTGCTGCGGTCCCTGCGCTGACGTTGCCCTCGACGGCTCACGGCACCATGCAATGGTGTGCCCAACTCGGCCGCATCGAAAACAGCCGGTCTCGTCGGCTCTCAACTCCGTGCCCTGGCTGGTCCGGCTGGTCGCTGGCTGCGCCGTAGGCCCTCCTTCCATCGGGCACTCGCGACGGAAGTGGCCTCGCTGCCCGCAGGTAAAGCACGTCGGCGCCCTCTCTGACGCTACTGGCCCAACCACTGCTACTGACCCCCGCTGTCTCGCTCCACCCTGATGAGTCGGTGGTCGGAAGAACCCCGTGGTCCTCTGTCTCCGCGACTCTCGTGAGTCGGACGGCCCTACAAAACTGATCGGCCGCTGTCGGACCTCACTGGCCCTGGCTGCATCCCGGATGCCCTGCTCCACTGTTGCCGCGGTGTCCACGAGATCGGTGTACTTCCGCAGCCTCAAGACGAGAACCTGGTTCCGAATCCCCAACCTCAGTCCTCCCTGGAACCGCAGGCAACGGTTCGTCTCGGTTATCACCATCTCTGACGCTGATCTGGCCAAGGCTGTGAACCTGGCCTCGTACTCTGCTACCGTCATCCCCTCCTGCTCCAGGTCTAGGAACTGCCGATGTCGCTCCAACCGAGCCGACTCGGGAAAGTACTGTTCCAGAAAAACTGTCTGGAAGATGATGTAGTCATAACCGACCATGTCCTTCACACGCCCCCACCAGTGGTAGGCGCTGTCTCTCAGCTGATGGGCCGCGAAGGACACTCTACGACGGCCGTCCTCGACACCCGATGTATCCAGGTCTCGCGTGACCTGATCTAGCCACCTCTCGGCTAGATCGGGGTTCGGCTCCCCGACAAAAGTAGGTATCCCGAGCTTCAAGATGTCTAGTAGTGCTCGGGATGTATGATCCTTTGTCTGACCGGGTCTCACTAGGACCGCGGCTGCCTCAGGTGCTGGTGAAGCCGACTATCGGTTGGCGATGACCGCCACCAAACTCTGGACTGTCCTGGTCAGCTCATCCAGGGCAGCCATGACGGGAGGGTCTGCGACGGGCGGGACACCGGGTGTGCCTGCAGACGGCCCCGCGTCGCTTCTCCTGTCTTTTCCGACAGGAGTGCCTTGCGCTTCCGCGTCCTCGGCGGGCTCAACGGTTGGCACCCTTCCCGGTGTCCCCGCTGACCATCCCCGCCGGCCCTGCATGGGCGCCTGACCCCGTGCTCCCGATGCTCGTCCGCGTCTACCGTGAGCCATAGTCAGTATCCTATGCACGGATACACGCAAATGTTCAGTTTGCGAACTCAAATAAACACAACAAGTTCAAGTACGCTAACGTTCACACGGTCTAAGTTTACTCTAGCGCGTATATCACTAATACGTCACGCCGCTCACGCTATTAATACTTTAAATATTAGTATTAGTAAAAGAAACCTCAACGAGACCGCACTAACATATACCAAACACGCAACGCCAACCCAACCACACAGCGGAAAACAACCACAACCAAATTGACAACTCAAGACCGACCTCAAACACAAGCCAACACGGCCGAGTAACAACAATACACGCCCGCTGGGCCAACCAAAGCCACACACGCCCACCGGGCCAACCAAACCCAAACCACGCCCACAGGGCCAACATAATTTTTTTTAAAAAAAACTTTTTCCACTCCATTAAAAAAATCTCATTTCTTGACATCAGGTAGTTACAACCCTGTCCAGGCGTCCCCGAATTACGTTGTACCCACTTCATATCAACACCGTCATGCTCGACTGCAGGAGCGCTCCTGAGTCGAGTCGCGACAGTTTAAAAACATTTCACGCAGCAACACACAGACACTGTGCTAGTAACCCCGTACTGCACAAGCACAAAACAAAACAGGACTCAAATCCTAACGGGTCTACACACGAGTTCCGACTTGCGTACCCAACGCACGACGGGACTTTACTGACTCGACTCTCCCACCTAATTGACGTGGAGTCCGAGGTGTGAAACCTCGAGCTCTGATACCAAGCTGTCACGCCCCAATTTCAGCGAACCGAACTAGGGACGCGAACGTTTAAAAAGTTACAATACTTGAAGCCTGTGTTCATTAAATCACTTTAAAAGCCAGTTTAGTTCCACAAAATAATATCATTTACATCTCAAACAAAAACAATAGTCCCACACTTGGATAAAAACGAGGTACACGTCACTAGACTCAAAAACACCCAGCAACCCGCTTCAAGCTCTTCAAGCTTCAGAAGCTCACCTAGTCCAGACTACGAACGGTACCTGTAGGAAAAGCAGCTAGGGGTGAGCGTTCGCTCACCACCACAGATAACAGACTGACTTCGGCATACTTAGCAGACAAAGCCGGTGACACCAACAACGACTCAAAAGACACACACACGACCAAAACACTTCCCTCAACCGACCCAACACTCGGACACCTTATGTAGAATCCACACTACGATTGACGACCTCCTCCAAGACACGACTGACAACCACACAATACCAAACAAGATCACAAAGGATCGCAAACCAGCTGCTCAGTAACCAATCTCTGTATCTCGCCCTTTCCGATCCCAGTCGGGCCAGGCGGTCGACCTGTCGCGCAACTTCTCCCGATCCCATTCGGGAGGCTAACCCACAACCTC
This sequence comes from Erodium maritimum, assembly GCA_963921825.1. Taxonomy (NCBI): domain Eukaryota; kingdom Viridiplantae; phylum Streptophyta; class Magnoliopsida; order Geraniales; family Geraniaceae; genus Erodium; species Erodium maritimum. Next base: position 30,818,842 of record OY997595.1, read on the forward strand.
TCCGCTTCACCCGATCCCAGTCGGGTGGTTATCCACACCCGCGCGTCCTTCCCCCGATCCCAGTCGGGGAGCTAGCCCACAACCTCTCCGCTTCTCCCGATCCCAGTCGGGAGGCTAGCTACACCACACAACCTCCACCTGTATCGAGTAACCAATCACAATCACAAACAAGTTCAACATACAGTAACGACACCGGTGACAACTCCACAGGCACTCAAGGCCAACAAGACACCAACAACCAAACACAGGTTCAACAACCCTACGGGCCCTCATGGCCACCCAAGACACCAACGGTAAAGTACAGGTTCATAACCCCACGGGCACTCACGGCCACCCAAAACACCGAAACGACAACACGGGCTCTCATGGCCACCCAAGACTCAGCAACAAATAACACGGGCTCTCAAGGCCACCCAACTCGACAATATATAACACGGGCTCTCAAGGCCACCCAACTCGACAATAAAGTAACACGGGCTCTCAAGGCCACCCAACTCAACAATAAAATAACACGGGCTCTCAAGGCCACCCAACTCAACAATAAAATAACACGGGCTCTCAAGGCCACCCAAACTCAACAACAAATAACGCACAACAACCTCCGGCATAATCGATGCCTCCAACAGCCCTAAGATCACTAGTTTCACAAACAACCTCCGGGCATGGTCATATGCCTCCAGTAATTCAATTATCGCTAAGTTCTCTGCTCCTACGACACTACTAAGTGTCACATGCCTTTCCAATAATTGCTAAGTTCCCGTAACATGCTTTTCTAATATTCAATAACCTAAATAACCCACGACACCCCGGTGTCACATGCAATTCTACAGTTAACTTTCCCTAGTCAGGGCCGAGATCCGGCTACTTTTCCCTACCTCGTAAACAACTCCAAAAGTGCTCCACTAAAATCCCGAGATGATCCAAGTCACTCGCCGAGCTTCCCTTTACCTCGGTCCGCAGCACGATCTAAAAGAACACAAATTCCAAAGCACTTTTAACTAATAGGAATAAATCGGAAATTAATAAACTTAACGCCCAAACGTAACCCCGACAATTTCGATCACTCCCAAACTTCCCAATTACTCGACATTGTCGATAAAGGACCCGTAAAGGCCCGATTCACCCGACATGGCGAATCTGCCCGGGTTTTGTTAATTGCCTTCCGGGGCTCCAAAAGCCCCCGTTTTCGTTTCTACGGTCTTAGAATAGTTCAAGGAACCCAATGCACTTGACGGAATCGAATTCCGACTTCCGAGTCAATTAATTAACGTTTAAAGTTTCTCAAACCCGTTAATTACAACTTTTCCAATTTAAATCCAAATTTCGATTCGATTAAGGATAATTGGGCCGGGGAACATTTTAAACCACCCGAACGTTAAAATCCGAGCACCCGAGCACGTGGGCCCCACCCGACCCACTTAGCCGTGGGCCCTAGGGTCTTTTAGATCTCGGCCCACCTTGGTGGTGGCTAGCCCTAGCTCCGGCCAGCCACCCCGAGGTCCGGCCAGCCCCGGCCAACTCCGGCCAGCACCGGCCAACTCCGGCCAGCACTGGCCCGGTCCGGCCAGCACCGGCCAGGTCCGGCCAGCCTCCAAAGGCCACGGCCAGCCACCATAAGGCACGGCCAGCCACCTCACACGGCTGGCCGGCCACCCCACACGGTGGCCGGAGCTCCCCCGAGCTCTCGGTCGCCGGAAAACGTTCCAAAACCGTTCAAAAACGTCTCCAACGAACCCCCAACCTCATTACAACCCTAACTCATAGTTTAACCAAACCCTACCTTTCAAGAAAATTAACCAAAATGACGATTGGTTTAGTGCTTACTCGAGAGGAAGACGAGGGGAACGATGTTGCTCTTTGCCTTGAGACGATCCAAGGGTTGGATATCAAACCCTAGCCCAACTTCTTCTCTTCTCTCTTCTTCTTCTTCTCCAAACTCTCTCTTCTTTTCTATTTCTTTTTCTCTTTTTTTTTTCTTTTTTGATAGTGATGGCCGAACCCCCCCCCCCCTCTTGTACCCTCACCTCTCATTTTCCCCCCCAAACCTAATACCACCACTTGGTTGACAAGTGGCAAGGTGGGTCCCACACCTTTTTGGAAAAATATCTAGTAGATATTTTCCAGTCAGATTCGCAAAAATCGGACGTTTCGGGCCCGAACGGGCACTTTTCCCAAGAAATTACAAAAATTGGCGGGCTACAAGGAAACGACTCAACTAAGACCGCTGCGATGACGGCTAAGCTTTTTGGATCCAAAACGGTCCTCGAATGGACCAAAACGTCGCTCGGTTGACTTTTCCAGCGAAAAGTCAACATTCCCCAAATTGATCAGAAAGTTGCCCTGAGTCCCCTGGAACTCATTTTGGTCGATAAAGGGGTCAACTTAAGTCTGGTATGACCCTCGGGGTCAAATTAGGTTAAGTTAAGTGTCTGTCTTAAAAATTTTAAATTTTCCTGTTTTTCGCAGGTTTGACTGGCGTTGACCGAAAGTGGTTATTACAGCTAATCCATTGAAAAAGAAATTTTAAACATTATTCTTTATTAACGATTGATGTTTTGTAGGTACTCGATGTCATTTTGTCCGTTTACAGGAGTAGACAACTATGACAAATCTGTGACTTTTGGGCTGGGACTGGTAACACATGAGGATATTGAGTCTTTCACTTGGATGTTTAACGCTTTTCTGAAAGCGATGAATGGGAAGCAACCAATGTATCTGGTGACAGATCAAGACCCAGCAATGAAAGTTGCAATACCTAAAGTCATGACAGACACTAAGCACAAACTCTGCATGTGGCACATTATGAATAAGATTCGTCGTAAGGTCAGTCTCTATAAGAAAATCATATACTCTGTATCCACATCTTGTAATGCTTGTTTACTCAAAACGTTTTATTTTTAATATGGTTCTCATATATTAACTACTATGCGATGAGTTTATATCTATTCTCAAACTGTTATGTCTGTTTTCTCAATCTATGAACACAAAATATCCATACGCCACAGTATTGCCAATTTCTATTATTTATTTGTTCGACTTTACAAATCTTACGAAAAATGTTACAGGTTCCTGGAAGTATAACAAATGATACAGACTTTGAGAAAAGGTTGGATTCCATAGTATACAACAACCTTATAGGCCCTGATGAGTTTGATGAAGAGTGGGTTAGCATCATTGAAGACTTCAATTTGCAGGACGACACTTGGCTCAATGGCATATTCGATCTGCGACACAGTTGGATCCCAACATACCATAGGGATTTCCCAATGGGGTTGTTTATGAGAACAAAATCAAGGTCTGAATCAACCAACCGGGCCTATCAACAACTCACAGATCAGTACCTAAACCTTGTTCACTTGATCTGACGGTGTGGAGTGGTGATAGAGAACCAAAGGAATGAGCATTTCAGTCTTATGATGCACAGCTACAATTCATATCCGGTGCTGAAGACAAACACGTGGTTTGAAGCGGATGCTTGGACTGTATACACACATAATGTGTTTGCTGACATACAAAAGCATATAGTTTACGCTCTCAACCGCTGCAGCTTGCCAGGCATGGATGACACCGTAGATGACACCATTGTCTATAAAGTCAGGGATTCGTCGATTATTAAAGATGGTAAGGAATTCAGGGTGACTTGGACGATGAGTACAAACAACTTTGAGTGCAATTGCAACAAGCTTCTAACAACGGGCTATATATGTTCTCACATATTCTTTGCGCTGCAAAACACAACGTTAAGGAAGATTCCTAGGACGTTGGTAAACCCGAGATGGTGTAAAGACACAAACTTGACAGCTACATTGTCTTCTAATGGTGTTGCACAAGAAGGTCCTAGTCTGAAGGACGATGAAGTTATGGATGCAGTGAAAACCAGGTTTACTGAAATGATTGGGACAGAAGATGCAGCAATTTCAAGTATTCGAGGATTGTTGGAAACTCTAAATCGATACAGAGTTAAGACGGTGGATGACATAGTGAATGAGAATAGACTCAATAGAACAAGTTTCATAGCATCAGTGACAGGGATCAAATTACCAGAAATAGTCACTGTCCAGCCACCAAATATCACAAACACCAAGGGCTCTCGCTTGCGATCTGGGAGTAGAATGATCAGTAATAAAGAAAAGACGATCAATGCTAGTAACAAGCGAAAGCAACTATGCGCCACATGCCGCACATTGCAAGACCATGACACAAGGACCTGCTCTCTGAATATGAAGAAGAAGAAGAAGAAGAAGAAGAAGAAGAAGAAGAAGAAGAAGAAGAAGAAGAAGAAGAAGAAGAAGAAGAAGAAGAAGAGGAAGAAGAAGAGGAAGAAGAGGAAGAAGAAGAGGAAGAAGAAGAAGAAGAAGAAGAGGAAGAAGAAGAAGAAGAAGAAGAAGAAGAAGAAGAAGAAGAAGAAGAAGAAGAAGAAGAAGAAGAATGATGTATATTTTCAACTGCGGATTTCGTTGTTTCTGTTTGCGAATATAGACAATAAGTTTTACGAATAAATACACAGACTGTTTGAGGATACATTTGTTTGAGTTTTCCGAATTAATAAATTTCATTTCTACACATGTTTTTATTTATATGAAATTTAATATAATATATTGTTCATACAGAACGCAAAACCATGACACAAGGACCTGCCCCACTGAGTAAGAATAGGAAGAAGAAGTAGACTGATGAAGATTATCAATTGCGGATTTGGTTTTTTATGTTTGCGGATATACACAATTGTTTTTTGCGGATTTAATATAGACTGTTTCATTTATACGAATTTAATATAACAAATTGTTTGCGAATATTTCAAATTTTGTTTACTAAAAAATGTGTAATGATTTGAGAATTTACTACTTTCGTTTTGCGTACAAAAGGGAAGTGAAACGGTTTGTGGTAGACCAATCAAATATTGACAGCGTGGAAACGTGGGGGAGAATTAATTGCTCCACTAACCCACGATGCCTTACGTGTTCCCCTATATATACCCAAATACTGTATCCTTCTATACTCATCCCTCAACTCTTCGAATACCCAATTTTACTCTGAAAAAATGGCGTCGTCAAGTAGCAGGAAGCGTAAAAGCTATGAAGATGAACTCGACGAACGCGAAAGGAAGATGGAGTAGAACAAGAAGGACAGAAAAGAAAAGCGTGTCATCAAACACGAGAAGTTTGTGACGAGCTTCAATGCAATCAAGCCTAAGCTTTCTGAGATCGAGCTTGAGCTTGAAATTTTGGCCATGGATGTTGGCGACGAGCTGTGCATTGACATGAGCACCGAAGAGGTGCTTGCAAACACAGCCATCACCAGGAAGATAACCGAAGTGATCATAGTTGTGAACAAGGCTATGAAACTGGTGGTATAGGGGTAGCAAACCCTATTCTCTTCGATTCCTTTTGTTTGTTCTTAACCAGTTTAAAGTAATTAAAAAAAATCATTTTCCTTAAAATAGTTTATATTTCACTTTCGATTATATATAATTCCGTGATTTATGTTACACGCGAAACAGATTATTAGAATCAGCAGACCATGATCTCTGTATCCGCAAACCAGGATCTATGTTTCCACAAACTTCCGTCCATAATTATATTCGCGAAACATAATAACAGTATCCGCAAACTACAAGATCGTATACGCAAACACCAAGTAAAGAGAATATACAACTTCGTTTTTGCGTACAAAAGGGAAAGTGGACCGGTTTGTGGTAGACCAATCAAATATTGACAGCGTGGAAACGTGGGGGAGAATTAATTGCTCCACTAACCCACGATGCCCTAGATATTCCCCTATATATACCCAATATTGTATCCTTCTATACTCATCCCTCAACTCTTCCTATAACCAATTTTACTCTGAAAAAATGTCGTCCTCAAGCAGCAGGAAGCGTAGAAGTTATGAAGATGAATTCGACGAACGCGAAAGGAAGCTGAAGGAGCAGAATAAGAAGGACAAAAAACAAAAGCGTCTCATAAAGAATGAGGAGTTTTTGATGAACTTCAAGGCAATAGGGCGTAAGGTTTCTGACATTGAGCTTGAGCTTGAAATTTTGGGTATGGAAGTAGGCGAACAGCTGTGCACTGACATGAGCTCCGAAGAAGCGCTTGCAAACTCAGCCCTGAACAGGAAGATAACCGAAGTGATCATAGCGGTGAACAAAGCTATGAAACTAGTGGTATAGGCATAGCAAACCCTAGTCTCTTTTGTTTCCCTTTATCTGTTCTTAACCAAATCTTATTAATCAATAACAAAATCTTTTTCCTTAAATACGTTTATATTTCGCTTTCAAGTTATGTATGATTCCATGATTTGTGTTACACGCGAAACAGAATATAAGTATCAGCAAACCATGATATCTGTATCCGCAAACCAGAATCTCTGTATTCGAAACTTTAAGTCAATAATAATAGGCACGAAACTTAATCACAGTGTTCGAAAACAACAAGTTAAGAGGAACAAATTTACAATATAAGCAAACCAGTATATATGAATCCGCAAACTACAAGTCCGTATCCGCAAACAACAAGTTAAGAGAAACAAAATAACAATATTAGCAAAACAGGATCTCTGTATCCGCAAACTACAAGGCCATATATGAATACCCTAAAAAATAAGTTTTATATTCACAAACAGAGAGTCCTATTTCCTAAAACTGAAAGAACTTGTCACATAAGTTACATTCATCAATCTTCATTCTCCGAGTATTCTTCTTCATCATCATCATCATCATCATCTTCTTCTTCTTCGTCTTCATCAGCATCATCATGTTCTTCTTCATCCTCTTCAACATCACCATTATAACCATAATCTTCTTCTTCCTTTTCCTCATCATCACCATTATACCCATCATCGTCTTCCTCCACATTTTCTTTATCCTCCTCTTTTTCATCATCGTCATCGTCACTGATTGTCACGCCCCAATTTCAGTAAAACCGAACTAGGGACGCGAACATTTTAAAACATAAAAACACTTGAAAACCTGTTTTCATTAAACACTTTAAAAGTACCATTTGTTCAACAAAATAATAATTACAGTTTAAAACACGTCCCAACAAGTGGACAAAAGTACAAGGTATCCGTCACTAGACTCAAAAGACAAAACCCGGACTCCGCTCCTAGCTCCACAAGCTTCGAGAGCTCACCTAGTCCGTCCCACGAACAGTACCTGTAGGAAAAGCAGCTAGGGGTGAGCGTTCGCTCACTACCACGGATAACAGACTGACTATGGCATAATTAGCAGACAAAGCAGGTAACACCAACAACAACTCAACACCGGGGAACACCATCCCCAACCCAAGTACCCTAACTGAACATACACCCACTGTTGCCTTCCCTGACCAACTAGACACCCTGACACGTAAAGTAGACCCGACACAACCATTGACGACCTCTTCCAAGGACTCAAAAGAAAGTTACGCAACACCAAACAGCATCACAAGGGATCACACACCAAACAAGATCACAAAGGATCGCACACCAAACAAGATCACAAAGGATCGCAAACCAGCTGCCAAGAACGCCCTCCCGGGACTCTAACCCGGTCAGGCCAACCCAAGAGTGCTGCAACTTACCGGGACTCTAACCCGTAAGCCAGCCGGAAAATGCTTGCACTTACCGGGACTCTAACCCGTAAGCCAGCCAAAGTATGCGTGCAACTTACCGGGACTCTAACCCGTAAGCCAGCCAATGTATGCTCACAAACCCAAACCACACACGCGCGGCCAGGACCCCTTTATTGGCGGGCGGGCCCCCTACCCCGTCTGAACATGCAGACGCGTGTGATCGTGGACCCCCGTTTCATGAAGCGGGCCCCCAACCTCAGGTAACCACAAACACAATCACAATCACAAGCACAAGAAAGTTCAACAACCAGTAACAACACATGTTCAACACTCACAGGCACTCATGGCCACCAAGACACGAATAGTAAAACTCGGACTCAACAGCCCCACAGGCACTCACGGCCTCCCAAGACACACCGACAGTAAGACACGGACTCAACAGCCCACTGGCACTCACGGCCTCCCTAGACACCAACCATAAAACACGCTTGCAACTTACCGAGACTTTAACTCGTAAGCCAGCTAAAGAAAGCTTGCAACCCCCCGAGACTCTAACTCGGTCAGGCCAGCCAAAGACACCAACCTTAGTACACGGGCTCTCAAGGCCACCCAAAACGCCAAAGGTAAAGACACGGGTTCAACAACCCCACGGGCACTCATGGCCACCCAAACTCAACAACGAAACACGCTTGCAACTTACCGAGACTCTACCTCGTAAGCCAGCTAAAACACCAACAGTAAAGCACGGGCTCTCATGGCCACCCAAGACTCAACAATAATAATACGGGCTCTCAAGGCCACCCAAAACTCGATAATAAAACACGGGCTCTCAAGGCCACCGAAGACACCAAATAAACAATCAACCTCCGGCTTAACCAAGCCTCCAACAATCCTGATATCAACAGTTTCACAATCAACCTCCGGGCATGGTCATATGCCTCCAGTACTCCTAATATCGATAAGTTCACAAACAACCTCCGGGCATGGTCATATGCCTCCAGTAATTCAATTATCGCTAAGTTCTCTGTTCCTACGACACTACTGAGTGTCACATGCTTTTCTCTTAGACGCTACAATCCCGTGTCATGCTTTTCTAATAATTTCTACGATCCCGAATCATGCTTTTCTAATATTTAAATAAACCTACTCAACCCACGACACCCCGGTGTCACATGCAATTCTACTGTTAACTTTCCCCAGTCAGGGCCGAGATCCGGCTACTTTTCCCTACCTCGTGCGTGTTCTCCCAAAAGCCAACCACGAGCTCCAGTGATGATCTCAGTCACTCACTCAGCTTTCCCTTGCCTCGGTCCGTGGCACGATCTAAAGGAACACAATTTAAAGTCACTTAACAACTCGCAGGAATAAACCGAAAACCATTAAACTCGAAGCCCAAACTTAACCCCGATAAAGTCGATCACTCCCAAACTTCCCAATTACTCGACATTGTCGATAAAGGACCCGTAAAGGCCCGATTCGCCCGACATGGCGAATCTGCCCGGGTTTCGTTAATTGCCTTCCGGGGCTCCAAAAGCCCCCGTTTTCGTTTCTACGGTCTTAGGATAGTTCAAGGAACCCAATGTACTTGCCCGAATCGAATTCCGACTCCCGAGTCAATTAAATGACGTTTAAAGTTTCTAACCCGATAAATTACAACTTCTCCAATTTAATTCCACATTTCGATTCGATTAAGGGTAAATGGTCTGGGGAACATTTTAAACCACCCGAACGATAAAACCCGAGCACCCGAGCACGTGGGCCCCACCCACATTACTTGGCCGAGCCCTAGGGTTTAAGGGGAGGGGCTCGGCCACCATGTGGTGGCTGCTGCCAGCTCCGGCCAGCCACCTCATGGCCGGAGCTCCTCCCGAGTCTCCGATCACCGAAAAACGTCCAATTAAACCCCCAAACACCTCTAAAAAGTCTCCAACACCTCCCCAACCTCCACACAACCCTAAATCATTCATTTTAACAAAACCCTAGCTTTCCAAAATAGTCAAAACGAGAATCGGTTTGGGTATTACCGTAGAGGAGGATGAGGGGAACGAGTGTGCTCTTTGCTTGAAGACGATCCAAGGGCTTGATTTCTCCCAAAACCCTAGCTCCTTAACCTTCTCTCTTCTTCTCCTTCTCCTTCTCTCTCTAACTCTCTTCTTCCTTTTTCTATTTTCTTAAACTAACACATAACCTATTTTTTCTCTCCTTTAAACCCCATAATCGGCCAACACTTCCAATCCATTCATTTCCCCCCCAAAACTAACACCACCACTAATTGGACAAGTGGCAAGGTGGGTCCCACACCTTTTGGAAAATATCTACTTGATATTTTCCAATCAGTTTCGCGAAAAACGGACGTTTCGGGCCCCGAACGGGCACTTTTCCCAAGAAATTACGAAACTTGGCGGGCCACAAGGAAACGGCTCAACTAAGACCGCTGCGATGACGGCTAAGCTTTTTGGATCCCAAACGGTCCTCGAATGGACCAAAACGTCGCTCGGTTGACTTTTCCAGCGAAAAGTCAACATTTCCCAAATTGATCAGAAAGTTGCCCTGAGTCCCCCGGAACTCACTTTGGTCAATTACGGGGTCAAATTAAGTCCGGTATGACACTCGGGGTCATTTTAGGTTCGCTTAACTGTCAGTCTTAAAATTTTTAAATTTTCCTGTTTTTCGCAGGTTTGACTAGCGTTGACCGGGAGTGGTTATTACAATCTACCCCCCTTAAAGGAATTTCGTCCGCGAAATTTAGAACAACGCACGTCAGGAGTCGAACCGCTCGGGGTACTTCGCGCGAACCTCGTCCTCGCGTTCCCAAGTCGACTCGGCCCCGTGGTGTCGCCACAACACCAGCTCTAAGCGAATAACCTTTCCGCGCAGGACCTGCTCTCGTGGATTCCTTTCCCGCATCGGTTTCTCCTTACACGTGACATCATCCGTTACCTCGACATCTGCCCATTCAATGACGTACTCAAGACCTCGAAAGGCCCGATACACCGCGGGGCTAACCCGCCTCTGCCCGGTTGAAACGCCTTAGTCCATCTTTCGGCTCACCTCCCGGGATACATGATCACTGATTGCTGACTCGAGAGGTCGGCGCCGTCAGTCAGCATAGCTCATGCTGACTCTGCGCGGTCTTCAACCGCTCACGCTTTGGCACGACCAACTCAGCTGTCTCTCGATCCAGTTCTAGACCCAGTAACCTCTTATTTCTCACTTCTGCCCAGCACACGGGCGACCGACACGGCCTATCACACAACGCTTCGAACGGTGCCATCATGATACTGGCCTGAAAGCTGTTGCTGTAGGCGAACTCGGCCAATCACTCACGAAACCCATCGTGACGTGCCCCCACTTCCACCGTGCAACCGGCAGTGGCTGCAATAATCCAGCGGGACGCTGTTGTTCGGCTCTCACCTGCCGACGGGCGAGGCATCGCGATACTAACTCCGCGACCGCCCTCCGCATCCCGTTCCACAAGACATGCCACCTGATGTCGCGCTCCTCTTAGTGTTATTCACGTGCACTGTTAGACGCGAATGCTGCGACTCTCGTAACTCGTCGCCTCCGCCGTCACGCGGTATGTACAAACCTCCACGATACCGTAACTCCCAATTAGTACAACGATCCCAGCCCTCGGCGTCCGTACCGCCGGCAACTAACTCCCAGATCCTGGTCGTCCACAAAACACCACCACAAACTGATTTAAGAACAGCCGGACTATACTGTTCTTCAGGTCCAAGAACGCTGCAGGTGCGTTCGGTAGTTCAGAGTCATCACCCAGAACTCGTAATGTTCATAGCATATCCGGAATGCAGTCCTTGCGACGTCCCCCTCTCGGACTCGCAACTGGTAGTATCCGGATCGCAGGTCGATCTTCGAGAAATACGTCGACCCTCTCAACTAGTAGAACAGGTCATCAATTTTCGGCATCGGGTATCGGTCATTCACCGTAACCGGTTCAGTTTCCGGTAGTCCATGCACATCCGAAGCTCTCCACTCTTCTTCTTCACGAAGAGTGCTGGCGCTCCCCACGGCGATGTGCTCGAACGAATAAGCCCCTTCTCCCGACGTTCCTCGAGCTGACTCTTCAGCTCGGTTAACTTGGCTGGCGCGAACCTGTAAGGCGCCATCGATATCGCTACCGTTCCCGGCACCAGGTCAATCCCGAACTCCACCTCACGAACTGGTGGCAACCCGCTCAAATCCTTAGGGAAGACCTTGGGGAACTCGCACGCCACTCGCGGTAATTCTCGGCTCTACTCGGCAGATACTTCCTTTACTGCAGACAAGCTGACAGGAGAAACTCTGCTCCTACTGCCCATAATACACGAACCTTTCGTGTTGCCTGTTGACACCGTCACTCGTCGCCTGCAACAGTCGATAATGACTTGGTACTTCGCTCGCCAATCCATTCCCAGGATCACGTCAAGGCGGTCATTTCGTGGGTATCCTTCCCACGGATACACGCACAAGCTCAGTCGCTGCTAAAACTCACGGACCCTCGCGGTCTCTCTAAGACCTCGCTCCACTACCGTCGTCGTGCCTACCAACTCCGAACATACCCGATCCTCGGGGTAAGGAGCCCTCTCTCGAACCTCCTGTACCGGTTCGCTTCTCTAACTCCGCAGGCACGACAGACCCTAGTCAACACCACCCCACCACCAACCGGCGTGTCACGATGCAGGGGTGGACTCAACGGCTCTAAACTCAGCCCCAACCTGTCAGCACAACTCGACGAACAAACGAGTGTGATAACCCGACATCCAATGAAACTGACGCCCAAAACGGAAACCGAACACCCACTCCATTAGTCACCCTGGTAAGGTCTAGTGGAACCCTCACACGGTCCTCTAGGCATTACTTGTAACTTTCCGCAACCAAACCAGTGTTCGCTACTCGTCCCTTGCGGGAAAAGTAGTAAAGGGGATGAGCGTTATGCTCACCTCCACGGGCACCCGTTCGATTATGGCATACTAGTAAAGCACTAAAGACTTATCGATCTAACCAGGGCAAACCACTACCTCAGAACCTGATGCTAAACGTCACACTGCTCACGCTAACAACACCTCAGCAATCACTATGGTTCACAACCTCAATCACCCAAATACCCGATCACGTAGGGAAACCTCAAGACGGGAAAACACGCTCTCAGCTGAGCACACACCATTTCTCACACTATTAGCACTTCAGTTATAATAATACGTAAGCGAAAAACTCAACAACAACCCAACCGTACACCAGGCCTACGACCTCTACAACCCACAACCGCGAACACAAACCCGTAAAACCAACGCTCAACCACACGAACCCGACCGAGTCACACAACCACAAACCTACGCACACAACGAAACTACCTTTTTTTTTCTTTTTTTTTTGAAAACCTGCTGGACCGGTCCGGCAGGTGGGCCGGACCCTATGGCAGTCCGGGCCGGCATGTCAACCGTACCGGGCTGGCTGCCGGGCCGGCACGCCACCCGTGCCATATTGGCTGCCGGGCCGGCATGCTAGCCGGTCCATGCTGGCTGCCGGATCGGACCAGCGTGGCCCTCCTGGTCTCGGACCAGGTCGGCCCGTGGTCCGTCCCGTAGCTGCGACCGTCTCGCCCCTAACTGCCCGTCATGGCTACCCTAGGGCACTCGTATTCTACCAGTCTCTTGGCGACCCGCACACCTGTGCGTCGCAGACGATTAACCACCACAACGACCAAACATGTACCACAAAACACGACTAAACCACGAACAAGCCAAACCGGCTAAACCCCCATAACAACAACAACGACGACACCCGCCCACCGGGCCAACCAAAGTCAAACAGCGCCCACCGGGCCAACCAAGACTCCGCAACACGCCCACCGGGCCAAACGAAGTCGAACACAAACACCCACGGCGTCACACAAAATCAAGACACGCCCACCGGGCCTACCAACACCGAACCACGCCCACCGGGCCAATCAAAGTCAAACACAAACGCCCACGGCGTCAAACAACAACAAAACAATCAAATTTTGTAAAGCTTTCTCCACTTCATTTTTAAAACCTCAAACTTGACATCACGCAGTCACAACTCGGTCCAGGCGTCCCCGAACTACGTTGTACCGACTTGATGTCAGCACCGTCACGTTCGACTACAGGAGCGCTACTGAGTCGACCTGCGATAGCTTAAAACGTTTCAAGCAAAATCAATCAATCAACAAGCCAGCAATAACACACTGCACACACACACAATCCCCACCAGGACTCATAACGCTACGGGTCTACACTGACTCGACCCTCCCCACCTAATTGACGGACAGTCCGAGGTGTGAAACCTCGAGCTCTGATACCAAGCTGTCACGCCCCAATTTCAGTAAAACCGAACTAGGGACGCGAACATTTTAAAACATAAAAACACTTGAAAACCTGTTTTCATTAAACACTTTAAAAACCCGATATCCGGCTAATTTCCCTAGTCAGGGCCGAGATCCGGCTACTTTTCCCTACCTCGTAAAGCGTGTCACAACCAATTCTCGCTCTCCGGCAATGCTCCAAATTTCCCGCCTAGCCTCCTCTTTCCACGGTAGGCGATACGGTCTACAATTATTACAATTAACACACTTTTTAAGTAAGCAAGCGAAACCCGAATTTAAAGAATTTAATGCCCAAACTCAACCCCGACAATGTCGATCACTCCCAAACTTCCCAATTACTCGACATTGTCGATAATGGGCTCGGAAAAGCCCGATTCGCCCGACATGGCGAATCTGCCCGGGTTTTGAAAACGCCCTTCCGGGGCTCCGAAAATTCCCGTTTTTGTTTCTACGGTCTTAGAATAATTCAAGGGTTCCTAGGCATTCGACGGAATCAAATTCCGACTTTCGAGTAATTTAATTCGCGTTTAAAGTTTCTAAACCCGTCAATTACAACTTTCACAATTTAATTCCAAATTTCGATCCGGTTGAAGATTAATTACTTGGGGAACGTTCTAAACCACCCGAACACGAAAACCCGATACCCGGGCATGTGGGCCCCACACGGCCACAATGGAAAAATTCCTTTTTGCCCCAAAACGTTCCTAACGAACCCCAAACCTCAACCCTTCATCTTTAAACCAATTCTAACAAAAACCCAACCATATTTGAATCGTTTGAACTCAAACCCTAAAATTCGAACTTAACAAAACGAAAATCGGTTAGGTGCTCACCGTAGAGAATGACGGTGTGAACTCGATTCTTCTATCGTTGAGACGATCCAACGGCTTGATCGACGGGAAAAGCCAAAACTCCAAACACCCCCTTCTCTTTTCTCTCTTCTTCTCCTTCTCTCTACTTTCTCTCTCTATTTCTTCTCTTTTTTTTGAAATGGACGTGTAACCTCATCTTCTTTCCCTTTTGTTTCATTTTAAAAAATAACAACTAACACTTAAAAAGCAAAACTAACCATCAAGTAGTCTTGTCTTGTTTTGTCCAATAAACCTAACACCACCACATTGGTGACATGTGGCAAGTGGGTCCCATCCCTTTTTGGAAAATATCTTCTAGATATTTTCCAATCAGATTCGCGAAATTCGGCCGTCTAGGGCCCTGAACGGACCCTTTTTCCAAGAAATCACGAAACTTCACGGGCTGCAAGGAAACGGCTCAACTAAGACCGCTGCGAAGACGGCTAAGCTTTTTGGATCCAAAACGGTCCTCGAATGGACCGAAACGTCGCTCGGTTGACTTTTCCAGCGAAAAGTCAACATTTCCCAAATTGACCAGAAAGTTGCCCTGAGTCCCCCGGAACTCACTTCGGTCGATAGCGGGGTCAATTTACGTCCGGTATGACCCTCGCGGTCAACTTTGGGTTCATTTAAGTGTCTGTCAATTTTTTTAAAATTTTCCTGTTTTTCGCAGGTTTGACTGGAGTTGAACGGGAGTGGTTATTACATATATTCACTATCCGCAAACTAAGTAAAGCATAATCGCAGAACATATATTCACTATCCGCAAAAAAACAAGTCAATCAATAAACCTCACTGTATATTTGAAAAACATAATTTCCCCACAAAAAAATTAATTAAATAATAGAATACCTCTATAGAACCCCTTTCACTACGGTGGATCTCCACCATTTCTATCCCCCCTTTCATTATCCCTATTTACGTTAGAGGGTGGATGATGAGCAACATTGTCTTCCTCCCTAACACGTGGAGGACCCTCCCTCCGTATGTGACCCATTCCAAATGCATCACACTGTAATTCATCACCGACTCTTCTGTTCACCAATGCAGTATTCCATCCAATCAAAGAGGGCCACGCCCTAGGAACCTCACACGTGCTGACTTCAACACGATCAAGATAAAACAACTGCATCATTCAAAGAAAAAGACATGTCACATGAATATAACACAAGAGTTTATTAAATATAAAATACAACACATTAAAATGAAAAATAAACTTACCAACAAGAAATTTATTGATCCAAAAAAAAACTCTTTGAACCTTTGGGTTGATTTAACCAGGTTTTTTTTGTATCCACAAGTTTCTTGACTAAAAACTTGCACCAATTAAAATCTTGTATGTGTGATACATCAACAATAGAACGGAAGCATGACTGATTCACATAACCCTCATTCCCCGAATCGATCATGCAAGTCACAAACAACATCATGAAGTTTCTTTTGAAATCATCTCCCCCTTGAATTTACGTCTTCATCTGATCAACCAACTGCTTACTGGTGATAAGACGCTTGATCTCGCCTTTGTCTTTTGTATCGAACTGCCGCTGCCACAATTTAAGTTCATCAGTGCACAGGGTGGCCCACTTATCGACTATGACGTCGCGCACACCATTTGTAATGCCAAAAGTTGCATGCACTCCCTTCTCTGTGATACGCAATTTGGCATCTGGAAATTCCAAAGATGAGCTAAGGTGGTTATACTTATACACCAGTTAGTATCCAATCTTGCTTGGAATGATCTTCACAGCCAAATGAAGAATGTGCCCAAACCTAATTTCCCGCACTGCTTCTTGTTGGTGTTTATTCAAACTCTCCACCAACTCAACCAATCTCTTTGGAGATGACCTGGTCTTCAAAACATCATCCACGCCAACCTTATCAGATAACGGAACAACTCTATCAAACTCACAACCCTTGGTGCGCTTAACATTCTTCTTCTCAACAGCTAATTCTCCACCTCTCTTCTTTCCGGCTTTAGCAGGTCGGACAGCTACATCGAGACATTCACGAACCTCAGCTACCTTCTTCTTCTTAATTGAAAGTATTCGTTTATCTTTATTGTTAATAGACTTCTGCTCCTTCAACATATTAGCAAGAGTCGTATTTCCTTCACCAACATCAGCCTCTGTGGATGGCCTATCCATTAAAAGAAGAGGTAGCACTGTATCCGGAGTTTTATCTATAATTCGCAAACAAGGGTTAGCATTTCAGCAAAACATACAATATACAAAAACATTGAATATTCGCAAGAAAGAAAAACAGTGCCCGCAAACAAGATACTATATATTCGCAAAACATAAATTCACTATCCGCAACTAGATAAATCTAATTCGCATAACATATATTCACTATCCGCAAACAAGGTACAACATATTATCAAAACAAGTCAATCAATAACAGGGTATGCATCAACTACCAAACACATCTGCAAACCAAAATGTGCACATTTGCATACAATAAACCTACACACATATCAAATGCAGGATTATTCAAAACTGTTTGTAAAACCCGCTTCGTTTCTTTAAGGTATTATTTTGCAAACGAAAACCTTAGGGTAAGTTTTTGAAACGAGTGCAAAAAAAAAAAAAAAAAAAAAAGCAGGTCTGGACCAGGCCAGGCCCGCAGGCCCAGCCCAGCCCAGCTGAGGCCCAATCTGGTCAGGGATGGGTATATAACCCATCCTCACACTCTGAAACCCTAATCTAACCCACACTCAGCCTCCATTCACCCTCTCCTCTCTCTTTCTCTACCCGATCTCACCTCTCTCTCTCTCTTCGTCTTCCTCGCCGGACCGGCACCGGCCACCATCGCTCCGGCCGCCCTCCCATCGCCACCATGCCGTCTCCCTTCCATCTCCGTCCGACCACGCCCAGCTCCGACCACGTCCCAGCCGTCCCGACGCCGTCACCACTCCGGCCAGCCACACGACCCTGTCCACGACCTCCCCGCCTCACCCTCCTCCTTCGTCTTCCTCACCAGATCCGTCCAACCACGCCACCGTCAAGTCGCCGCCCCGTCTCCGTCTCGGAATCGTCGCCCTCCGTGAGACCCGCAACCGGCGTGTCAGCCGAGCTCGCCGGCGTCCCCACGCCCGAGCTCCTCCCGCCTTCGATCCGAGCCAACCGTCGTGCACCGCCGTGTGCCGCCCGTACTTCCCTACGGTGAGCCACCACCGTGAGTTTTCCGGCCGGCTTTATCGTTGTCGAGGGCCATCGGATTTTCCGACCGAGCTCTCTCTCCCTTTCGTTGTATTTTCGGTTTATGTTTAAATCTGTTAGTGTAAAAACGAGTGTAAATTTGGATCTGTTGAAATCGATTTGTATTGGGTTAAACCTGCTAATGGAATTGTTTAATTTCTAGAACTGATTTTGAATTGAAAAGGGGAAATAATTGAACAAAATCAATGTTAATCAAAGAGGATTGTTTTTTTGAAACGAAATTTATTTGTAAAAGGAAAAAGGGGAAAATCAGTTGTGAATTCTTAAGAAAATTGATAAAATAAAATCTGATTAAATTAAACGGGTTTTAAAACGAAAGTCTTTTATTAAGGTTAGACTCGAGTTAAGTTAAATCGAAAAAGGGAAACGAAATCAAATCGACTTTATAAGGGTTTTGGACCGAAGTATCGAGTTTGGAAACGAACGGAAGGAAACCGTTTTGTCTTAAAATCAAAAACGGAATTAATTAAAGCAAGGGAGTTCAACGACGGTTTTAAGTTAAAAAGGGATTTAAACTGGGTTTTAGATCAAACCCGGGTTCGGTGCGCGGGTGCTCGAACCCGATCCGTTGTAACCCGACTTTTATCCCGCTCGAGTGTAAACGACAACTGTCAAGTTTAAAATGGACAAATCGTACCAGTTAACTTAACGGCGGAACCGTTATTAACTTGGGCGTTGAGTTATTTATTTTTCGACCGGTTCGTACTAGTTTAAAGTGCGTTAAATCTGTGTTCTTTTAGATCGTGCTGCGGACCGAGGCAAAGGGAGGCTCGGCGAGTGACTGCGATTCATCTCGGGTTTAGTGGAGCGCTTCTGGAGTTGCTTACGAGGTAGGGAAAAGTAGCCGGATCTCGGCCCTGACTAGGGAAAGTTAACTGTAGAATTGCATGTGGCACCGGGGTGTCGTGGGTATTTAGGTTGTCGAATATTAGAAATGCATGATACGGGAATGTAGCGAATACTGGAAATGCATGTGACACTTAGTAGTGTCGTAGGAGCAGAAAACTTAGCGTTAACTGTGTTACTGGAGGCATATGACCATGCCCGGAGGTTGTTGTGCGTTAATTGTTGATTGAGTTTGGGTGGCCTTGAGAGCCCGTTTTATTCATTGTTGAGTCAAACCTGCGAAAAACAGGAAAATTTAAAAATTTTGAGCAGACACTGAATTGAACAGGAATTGGACCCCGAGGGTCATACCGGACTTACGTTGACCCCGTTATCGACCAAAGTGAGTTCCGGGGGACTCGGGGCAACTTTCTGATCAATTTGGGAAATATTGACTTTTCGCAGGAAAAGTCAACCGAGCGGCGTTTTGGTCCATTCGAGGACTGTTTTGGATCCAAAAAGCTTAGCCGTCGTCGCAGCGGTCTTAGTTGAGCCGTTTCCTTGTAGCCCGCCAAGTTTCGTAATTTCTTAGAAAAAGTGCCCGTTCGGGGTCCGAAACGTCCGAATTTCGCGAATCTGATTGGAAAATATCTAGTGAATATTTTCCAAAAGGTGTGGGACCCACCTTGCCACTTGTCAACCAAGTGGTGGTGGTAGTTTTAGGGGGAAAATGAAGAGGAGACATAAGGGGTGGCCGGCCACATTTTTAAAAGAAAAAAAAAAGGGAAATGAGTTAGTTGTTTAGAAAGAGAAAGAAGAGAGAAGAAAGGGAGAGAAGGAGAAGAAGAGAAGAGAGAAAGCTAGAGTTTGGAGCACTATTCACGCTCATCCAACCATGGGATCCTCTCAAGGCTAGGAGAAAGTGCACTCCCCTCGTTCTCTTCTACGGTATACACCGAACCGATTCTCGTTTTGATTAATTTTGGAAGTTAGGTTTTTGTAAAACTATTAGTTTAAGGTGGTTTTGATGTTGGGGTAATTGTTGGAGACGTTTTGGAGGTGTTTGGAGGGGAAAGATGACGTTTTCCGGTGACCGGAGGTTCGGGAGGAGCTCCGGCCACCGTGGGTGGTGGTCGGCCGGCCATGGGGTGGCTGGCCGGAGCTGGGACCAGACTAGGGAAAGTTAACAGTAGAATTGCATGTGACACCGGGGTGTCGTGGGTTAAGTAGGTTATCGAATATTAGAAATGCATGTGACACTTGGGTGTCGTGGGTTAAGTAGGTTATCGAATATTAGAAATGCGTGTGACACTTGGGTGTCGTGGGTTAAGTAGGTTATCGAAGGTTGGAAATGCATGTGACACTTAGTAGTGTCGTAGGAGCAGAGAACTTAGCGATATTAGAATTACTGGAGGCATATGACCATGCCCGGAGGTTGACTGTTTAATTTATGTCTTGGGTGGCCATGAGAGCCCGTGTATTATTATTGAGTTTGGGTGGCCATGAGAGCCCGTGTTATTATTATTGAGTTTGGGTGGCCATGAGAGCCCGTGTTATTATGGTCGAGTCTTGAGTGGTCATGAGAGCCCGTGGTATTATTATTGGTGTTTTGGGTGGGCGTGAGTGCCCGTGGGGTTGTGAACCCGTACTTTACCGTTGGTGTCTTGGGTGGCCATGAGGGCCCGTTGGGTTGTTGAACCCGTGTTACTTTAGTATTGGTGTCTTGGGTGGCCGTGAGTGCCGTTGGGTTGTTGAACCCGTGTTACTTTAGTATTGGTGTCTTGGGTGGCCGTGAGTGTCGTTGGGTTGTTGAACCCGTGTTACTTTAGTATTGGTGTCTTGGGTGGCCGTGAGTGCCATTGGGTTGTTGAACCCGTGTTGCTTTATTGTTGGTGTCTTGAGTGGTCGTGAGTATCGTGGGGTTGTTGAGCCCGTGAGTTACTGTTGGTGTGTCTTGGGAGGCCGTGAGTGCCCGTGAATGGTTTGGGTTGTTGAGTCCGTGTTTTACTGTGGTGTCTTTTGTGGCTATGAGTGCATGTGGAGTGTTGAACTGGTCTTGTTACTGTTGGTTGAACCTTGCTTGTGATTGTGATTGCGGATCCCGGTAGGTTGCAAGCATTCGTTGGCTGGCCTGACCAAGTTTGAATCCCGGTAGGTTGCAAGTATTCTTGGGTTGGCCTGACCAAGTTTGAGTATCAACAGGTTGCAAGTATTCTTTGGCTGGCCTGATCCGAGTTTGAGTATCAACAGGTTGCAAGCATTCTTTGGCTGGCCTGATCCGAGTTGAGTATCACAGGTTGTAAGCATTCTTGGGCTAGCCTGATCCGATTTTGAGTATCAACAGGTTGTAAGCATTCTTTGGCTAGCCTGATCCGTGTTCGTGTGAGTGGGGGAGGTTACTGAGCAGCTGGTATGCGATCCTTTGTCATCTTGTTTGGTGTGCGATCCTTTGTGATCTTGGGTGTTGCGTGGTGGTCTCTTGAGTCTTTGGAGGAGGTCGTCAATCATTGTGTTGGGTCTACTTTACGTGTCAAGGTGTTGAGTTGGTCAAGGAAGGTAACTGTGGGTGTGTGTTCAGTCGGAGTACTTTTGTTGGGGATGGTGTTCCCCGGTGTTGAATTTGTTGTTGGTGTTACCGGCATTGTCTGCTAATTATGCCGTAGTCAGTATGTTATCTGTGGTGGTGAGCGAACGCTCACCCCTAGCTGCTTTTCCTATAGGTACCGGTCGCAGGTTGGACTAGTGGAGCTTCTGAAGCTTGAAGAGCTAGGAGCGGGTTTCTGGGTTTTATTTTTGAGTCTAGCGACGGATACCATACTTTTGTCCACTTGTTGGGACGTATTTTAAGTTGTAAATATTATTATTTTGTTGAACAATTAGTGATTTTAAAGTGATCTATGAAAATGGTTTCGAAATGTTTTATTATTTTAAATGTTCGCGTCCCGAGTTCGGTTTACTGAAATTGGGGCGTGACAGCTTGGTATCAGAGCTCGAGGTTTCACACCTCGGACTGTACGTCAATTAGGTGGGGAGAGTCGAGTCAGTAAAGTCCCGTCGTGCGTTGGGTACGCAGGTTGGAACCGTGTGTAGACCCGTTGTGTGGTGAGTCCTGTTTGTGTTTGTGTGTATGTTCAGTACGGGGTTACTGGCATACTGTTTGTGCGTTGCTGCGTGAATTAATTTTAAACTGTCACGACTCGACTCAAGGGCGCCCCTGTAGTCGAGCGTGACGGTGTTGACGTCAAGTGAATACAATGTAGTTCGGGGACGTCTGGACCGAGTTGTAACTACCTGATGTCAAGAAATGAGGTTTTCAATGAAGTGGAGAAAGTTTTAAATTTGTTGACCCTGTGGACGCGTTTTAAATTGATTGGCTCGGTGGGCGTGCTTGTTTGTGTTGGTCCGGTGGGTGTGTTTGATTTTGTTTGGCCCTGTGGGCGTATGTTTAAGTTGGTTGGCCCGGTGGGCGTGTTATGACATTGGTTGGCCCTGTGGGCGTGTGTGTGTGGGTTGATTGGTCCGGTGGGTACGTTTTGATTTTTGTTGGTCCGGTGGGTGCGCTTGGTTTTGGTTGGCCCGGTGGGCGGGTTTTCGGTTTTGTTTGGTCGCGTCGGCTTGTGGTTGACTTTGGGGGAGTTGTGTTTTGGTCTTGAATTGTTTTAAGTGTGTCGTTGGTTAGTGGTCGAGTGTCTGCGACACACAAGCGTGCGGGTCGCTAGGAGAAGGATAGGATGCGAGTGTCCTAGGATCGACGTGACGGTGTGTTGGGTGCGAAATCATCACCGCTACGGGAGGGTTCTTGGACCGGCCCGATAGAAAACGTGGTTAGAGCCTCTATTTTGGCCCGGAATGGGGCATGGCCCGTGTGGCGTGCCGGCCCGGTAGGTGGCACGGTCCTTTTGGTGTGCCGGCCCGGTTGGTGGCACGACCCATTTGGCGTGCCGGCCCGGTAGGTGGCACGGCACGACTTGGGTGCCGGCCCGGAAGGTGGTACGGCCCGGGTCAGTTGCCGGCCTGGTCCAGTAAGCCGGTTTCAATTGTTTTGTGGTTGTTTCGTTGTACGGTTAGGTTTGTCGTTGCGTGGCTTAGTGTGCGTTTGTGCGGCTTATTTGAGGGTTCGCTTACGTATTATTATAATTGAATTATTAATAGTGTGAGCAATGGTGTGTGCTCAGTTGAGAGCGTGATCCCCGTCTTGAGGTTTCTCTACGTGATCGGGTATTTGGGTGATTGAGGCTGTGAACAATAGTGATTACTGAATTGAGGACGTGTTTCCCGGGTCGAGGTGTATCTTACGTAAGCGAGTACTTGAAGTGTTGATGGTGTGAGTAGTGTGACGTTTGGCATCCGGTTTTGAGGTAGTGGTTTGCCCTGGTTAGATCGGCAAGTCTTTAGTGCGTTACTAGAATGCCATAATCGAACGGGTGTCCGTGGAGACGAGCATAACGCTCATCCCCTTTACTACTTTTCCCGCAAGGGACGAGTAGCGAACACTGGTTTGGTTGCGGAAAGTTACAAGTAAATGCATAGAGGACCGTGTGAGGGTTGCACTAGACCTTACCGGGGTGACTAATGGAGTGGGTGTTCGGTTTCCGTTTTGGGCGTCAGTTTCATTGGATGCCGGGATATCACACTCGTTTGTTCGTCGAGTTGTGCTGAGAGGTTGGGGCTGAGTTTAGAGCCGTTGAGTCCACCCCTGCGTCGGGACACGCGGGTTGGTGGTGGGGTGGTGTTGACTAGGGTTTGTCGTCCCTGCGGAGTTGGAGAAGCGAACCGATACAGGAGGTTCGAGAGAGGGCTCAAGAACCCTGATGCTGGATCGAGTCCTCACCCCGAGGATTCGGGTATGTTCGGAGTTGGTAAGCACGATAACGGTGGAGGAGCGAGGTCTTAGTGAGACCGTGAGGTTCCATGAAGTTCGGCAGCGACTAAGCTGGTACCTGTGTCCGTGGGAAGGATACTTACGAAATGGCAACAACGTAGTCTTGGGAATGGATTGGCTGGCGAAGTGCCGAGCTAATACCGACTGTTACTAGCGACGAGCTGCGAGAGTCGCAGTATTCACGCCTGACAGTGCACGTGGGTAGCACTAAGAGGAGCGCGACATCAGGTGGCATGTCTAGTGGAGCGGGATGCGGAGAGCGGTCGCGGAGTTAGTATCGCGATGCCTCACTCGTCGGCAGGTGAGAGCTGAACAACAGCGTCCCGCTGGTTTATTGCAGCCACTGCGGGTTGCACAGTGGAAATGGGGGCACGTCACGATGGGTTTCGTGAGCGATTAGCCGAGTTCGCCTACAACAACAGCTTTCAGGACAGTATCATGATGGCACCGTTCGAAGTGTTGTATGGTAGGCAGTGTCGATCGCCCGTGTGCTGGGCAGAAGTGAGAAATAAGAGGTTACTAGGTCTAGAACTGGACCGAGAGACAGCCGAGTCGGTCGTGCCAAAGCGTGAGCGGTTGAAGACCGCGCAGAGTCAGCATGAGTTATGCTGACTGACGGCGCCGTTTCAACCGCGATGGAAGCGGGTTAGCCCCGCGGTGTATCGGGGCTTTTGAGGTCTTGAGTACGTCTTTGAGTGGGCAGATGTCGAGGTAACGGGTGATGTCCCGTGTAAGGAGAAACCGATGTGGGAAAGGGATCCACGAGAGCAGGTCCTGCGCGGAAAGGTTATCCGCTTAGAGTTGGTGTTGTGGCGACACCACGAGGCCGAGTCGACTTGGGAATGCGAGGACGAGGTTCGCGCGAAGTACCCCGATCGGTTCGACTCCTGACGTGCGTTGTTCTAAATTTCACGGACGAAATTCCTTTAAGGGGGGTAGATTGTAATGACCACTCCCGGTCAACGCCAGTCAAACCTGCGAAAAACAGGAAAATTTAAAAAATTTGAGCAGACACTGAATTGAACCGGAATTGGACCCCGAGGGTCATACCGGACTTAAGTTGACCCCGTTATCGACCAAAGTGAGTTCCGGGGGACTCGGGGCAACTTTCTGATCAATTTGGGAAATGTTGACTTTTCGTTGGAAAAGTCAACCGAGCGAGGTTTTGGTCCATTCGAGGACCGTTTTGGATCCAAAAAGCTTATTCGTTGTCGCAGCGGTCTTAGTTGAGCCGTTTCCTTGTAGCCCGCCAAGTTTCGTAATTTCTTGGAAAAAGTGCCCGTTCGGGGCTCGAAACGTCCGAATTTCGCGAATCTGATTGGAAAATATCTAGTGAATATTTTCCAAAAGGTGTGGGACCCACCTTGCCACTTGTCAACCAAGTGGTGGTGGTAGTTTTAGGGGGAAAATGAAGAGGAGACATAAGGGGTGGCCGGCCACATTTTTAAAAGAAAAAAAAAGGGGAAATGAGTTAGTTGTTTAGAAAGAGAAAGAAGAGAGAAGAAAGGGAGAGAAGGAGAAGAAGAGAAGAGAGAAAGCTAGAGTTTGGAGCACTATTCACGCTCATCCAACCATGGGATCCTCTCAAGGCTAGGAGAAAGTGCACTCCCCTCGTTCTCTTCTACGGTATACACCGAACCGATTCTCGTTTTGATTAATTTTGGAAGTTAGGTTTTTGTAAAACTATTAGTTTAAGGTGGTTTTGATGTTGGGGTAATTGTTGGAGACGTTTTGGAGGTGTTTGGAGGGGAAAGATGACGTTTTCCGGTGACCGGAGGTTCGGGAGGAGCTCCGGCCACCGTGGGTGGTGGTCGGCCGGCCATGGGGTGGCTGGCCGGAGCTGGGACTAGCCACCACCATGGTGGCCGAGCCCCACAATGAAACCTAGGGCCCACGGCCTAGCTTGTCCGGGTGGGGCCCACGTGCTCGGGTGATTGGGTTTTGTGTTCGGGTGGTTTAAAACGTCCCCCGGACCATTTATCCTTAACCAAATCGAAAATTGGAATTAAATTGGAAAAGTTATAATTAACGGGTTTTAGAAACTTGGAACGTTAATTAATTGACTCGGAAGTCGGAATTCAATTCTGTCAAGTACATTGGGACCCTTGAATTATTCTAAGACCGTAGAAATGAAAACGGGAATTTTTGGAGCCCCGGAAGGGCATTTACAAAACCCGGGCAGATTCGCCATGTCGGGCGAATCGGGTCTTTACGGGTCCCTTATCGACAATGTCGAGTATTTGGTAAGTTTGGGAGTGATCGACATTGTCGGGGTTAAGTTTAGGCATCAAGTTTAATGATTTTCAGTTTATTCCTGCGAGTTGTTAAGTGACTTTAAATTGTGTTCTTTTAGATCGTGCCACGGACCGAGGCAAGGGAAGGCTGGGTGAGTGACTGAGATCATCACCGGAGCTCGTTGGTTGGCTTTTGGGAGAACACGCACGAGGTAGGGAAAAGTAGCCGGATCTCGGCCTTGACTAGGGAAAGTTAACAGTAGAATTGCATGTGACACCAGGGTGTCGTGGGTTAAGTAGGTTATCGAATATTAGAAATGCATGTGACACTTGGGTGTCGTGGGTTAAGTAGGTTATCGAAGGTTGGAAATGCATGTGACACTTAGTAGTGTCGTAGGAGCAGAGAACTTAGCGATATTAGAATTACTGGAGGCATATGACCATGCCCGGAGGTTGACTGTTTAATTTATGTCTTGGGTGGCCATGAGAGCCCGTGTATTATTATTGAGTTTGGGTGGCCATGAGAGCCCGTGTTACTATTATTGAGTTTGGGTGGCCATGAGAGCCCTTGTTATTATGGTCGAGTCTTGAGTGGCCATGAGAGCCCGTGGTATTATTATTGGTGTTTTGGGTGGCCGTGAGTGCCCGTGGGGCTGTGAACCCGTACTTTACCGTTGGTGTCTTGGGTGGCCATGAGGGCCCGTTGGGTTGCTGAACCCGTGTTACTTTAGTATTGGTGTCTTGGGTGGCCGTGAGTGCCGTTGGGTTGTTGAACCTGTGTTACTTTAGTATTGGTGTCTTGGGTGGCCGTGAGTGTCGTTGGGTTGTTGAACCCGTGTTACTTTAGTATTGGTGTCTTGGGTGGCCGTGAGTGCCGTTGGGTTGTTGAACCCGTGTTGCTTTATTGTTGGTGTCTTGAGTGGCCGTGAGTGTCGTGGGGTTGTTGAGCCCGTGAGTTACTGTTGGTGTGTCTTGGGAGGCCGTGAGTGCCCGTGGGGTTGTTGAGCCCGTGAGTTACTGTTGGTGTGTCTTGGGAGGCCGTGAGTGCCCGTGAATGGTTTAGGTTGTTGAGTCCGTGTTTTACTATGGTGTCTTGTGTGGCCATGAGTGCCTGTGGAGTGTTGAACTGGTCTTGTTACTGTTGGTTGAACCTTGCTTGTGATTGTGATTGCGGATCCCGGTAGGTTGCAAGCATTCGTTGGTTGGCCTGACCAAGTTTGAATCCCGGTAGGTTGCAAGCATTCTTGGGTTGGCCTGACCAAGTTTGAGTATCAACAGGTTGCAAATATTCTTTGGCTGGCCTGATCCGAGTTTTAGTATCAACAGGTTGCAAGCATTCTTTGGCTGGCCTGATCCGAGTTGAGTATCACAGGTTGTAAGCATTCTTGGGCTAGCCTGATCCGATTTTGAGTATCAACAGGTTGTAAGCATTCTTTGGCTAGCCTGATCCGTGTTCGTGTGAGTGGGGGAGGTTACTGAGCAGCTGGTATGCGATCCTTTGTGATCTTGGGTGTTGCGTGGTGGTCTCTTGAGTCTTTGGAGGAGGTTGTCAATCGTTGTGTCGGGTCTACTTTACGTGTCAGGGTGTTGAGTTGGTCAAGGAAGGTAACTGTGGGTGTGTGTTCAGTCGGAGTACTTGGGCTGGGGATGGTGTTCCCCGGTGTTGAGTTTGTTGTTGGTGTTACCGGCATTGTCTGCTAATTATGTCGTAGTCAGTCTGTTATCTGTGGTGGTGAGCGAACGCTCACCCCTAGCTGCTTTTCCTACAGGTACCGGTCGCAGGTTGGACTAGTGGAGCTTCTGAAGCTTGAAGAGCTAGGAGCGGGTTTCTGGGTTTTATTTTTGAGTCTAGCGACGGATACCATACTTTTGTCCACTTGTTGGGACGTATTTTAAGTTGTAAATATTATTATTTTGTTGAACAATTGGTGATTTTAAAGTGATCTATGAAAATGGTTTCGAAATGTTTTATTATTTTAAATGTTCGCGTCCCGAGTTCGGTTTACTGAAATTGGGGCGTGACACTACAAACTTAAAGAAAACAAAGTGTTTGTTTCTCGAGAAGGTGTATTTTGGGAAAGAGAGTTTATTTACAAATAAGATAGTGGGAGAATAATTGAACTTGATGAAGTTCAAGACCCAGAAGACGACATGGTGCCTAAGGAGGACATTCAATAAATAAATATGGAATCTAAGATAGTAACACAAGAACCAATGAGATCTGGTAGGACACGTAACATCCTTATCAGATATACAATCCTTGGCACAGAAGACAAGAACATGGAATGTGTGGACCAAGATGATCCCACATCATATCAAGAGGCCATAAGTGGGGCAGAATTCAAAAAAATGGTTAGAAACCATAAAATCGGACATGCAATCCATGTACGACAATCAAGTATGGGACTTAGTGGACGCAACTAGCGACTTTAAAACCATTGGTTGTGAGTGGGTCTTCAAGAAGAAGACTGACATGGACAACAATGTGCACACTTACAAGGCAAGACTTATAGCAAAAGGCTATAGTCAAACTTATGGTATTGACTATGACGAAACCTTTTCACCTATTGCAAAGGTTAAGTCCATTGGGAAACTTTTTTCCATAACTGCATATTACGACTATGAGATATGGAAGATGGATGTCAAAACTACTTTCCTACATGGAAAGTTGTTCGAGGATGTGTACATGACACAACCCGAGGGTTTTGTTGACCTAAAAGATAGGCCAAAGTATGCAACCTTCTGAGAACCATTTATGGATTAAAGCAAGTCTCTGAGTTGGAATATTCTCTTTGATGAAACTTTCTAACAGTTTGGCTTCATCAAAAACGAATCTAAACCTTGTGTGTACCAAAAGGTTAGTGGGAGCAATATCATATTCTTGATCTTGTATGTAGATGTCATACTTCTCATTTAAAATGATGTACCAAGGTCAAATGACGTTAAGTCTTGGCTAGGTAATTTTTTTTCAATGAAGTACCTAGGAGAAGCCGCCTACATATTAGACATCAAGATCTATAGAGATAGATCAAGAAGGCTTCTAGGTTTAAGCTATTGTACCTAAATTGATAAGGTCATATCCAGGTTTAGAATGCAAGACGATAAAAGAGAGATTGTGCTTGTAAGGAACGACATAAATCTCAACAAGAGCTAGTGTAACAAGAAAGATGATGAGCGAGAACGTATGTATGACATTCTATATGCTTCGTCTATTGGATCAATCGTGTATGTAATGTTTTACACTCGACCGGATGTCTCGTATACATTGAGTGCAATGAGAAGATAACAATCAGACCCAGGTGAGAGTCACTTGGTGGTAGTGAAAACTATCCTAAAGTACTTGAGAAGAAATAATGATGCATTTCTACTGTATGGAGGTACGGAGAACGAGTTGGTGGTAAAGGGTTACACCGATGCAAGCTTTTAGACTGATACTAATGATTTTAAATCAGAATTTGGCAATATGTTTTTTTAAACGGGGACACTTTCAGCCAGAGAAGAGCCAAGCAAGAAATCGTTGAAGATTCAACAATAGAGGTCGAGTACATCTTCGCGGCTGAAGCGGGGAAAAGGCGGTTTGGATCAAAAGCTTCATCACCAAATTTGGCGTTGTACCCACCATATCGGATCTAGTGGCATTGTTATGTGATAATAATGGAGCGATATATCAAGCTAAAGAGTCGAGGGCTCATTCCAAGTCCAAACATATGTAAAGACACTAGCATATCATATGAGATTTCAAGTATGAGGGAGAGGTCAAGATATGTAGAGTAAATATATATGATAATGTAGCTGATCCTCTATCTAAGGCACTTCCGCAACCTTAGTTTGAGGTTCATGTTAGGGAAATACACATTACTCAAAATGTAAGTTTGTCCTAGTTCAATTGGAAGTCTGTTGGGTTTTATGCCCTATGGCAAACCACACCTTATATTATATCATTTGTAAGCTCATAATAGTTGGAAAACGATTTATTATAATTAAGTTGCAATGTTAATGGAAATGTATATGCACAACTTTCTATAAGGCATTGGCGAACATATCCTCAATAGTAGAATACTTATAAATAAAGGAACTAGTCCATTCACTCATCCTAGCCTAAATCGATAATTAGAGCTACTGTGACTTTTGACTTGATAATCACATTTTACTGATCATGCATATATAAATATGATTCAAAGTTATGATGAGCAAGTTGTAGTGGTCAAGAATGTTACCCTGGAACCTTTGGTGATCATGGAGGTAAATCAGCAAGCTCAAGACGATCAAGTTGTAATGGTTGAGATTCTAGCGCCTAAGCTAAAAGCTAGAAGGGGTAGACCTCCAAAGAAGAGCTTTCCCAATCCCCTGGTTCCTAAAGAAATACCCGAGTTTGTATACAAAACAAGGTCTATGGCTCGCTAGTTAAGCATGAAATAAATTCAAGATTCTTGGGGTTACGTTAAATGGATTAACAATAAAACTATCCAGTCTAATGATTTTCTTGTTGATCATCTTCGAAACTTAGATCCTGAGCTCCCTTTGAATCCTTTTGCTGATCCAAATTTAAGTTCCAAGGATGACGAGTGGTATGAAGAGGAGACCTTGTTCTGAGCTTAGATTTTGTGCGTTTTGTTTTTGGAACTTATTTTTTAAGTGTTACGTTGTGTGTTTGAAGCAAATGAGTTGTTAGAGTGATGGTCTTGTGAGTTAGGATATGGTTTCTCCTGATACAACTAGTTTTTTTAGCTCCAAGAAAGTTTGGTTATGGTATAAGCTCTTTGAGATCATGAGGCTACGGGTTGTTGGTAGTTTTAGGTTACAAGGTGTTTTTGTTTCTATTCTTTTAGTGCTAGTTTTGTTTTCTCGGTGTTCTTGTCATCACCTTTTCTACCAAGTTCGCTCTAACCTCGATCATTGTGGATCATTAAATTTCCCCCTTTGTGACGATATTTGTGGATTAACCCCAAAGATTGTATCATCCTTCCCTTTAGCTTTGCATTAAATTTGAAGGTTTATTATAATAAAAAAAACCGCATTTATCAAAAGAAAAATCAAACTAACATTTCTTTTTAATTTGTTTATTATTTTTTTTAATTTCCGTCAAAATTTCAAGAATTTCCCCCATTTACATCTCCATCCACCAATCCCTTCCTGATACCAATTACAGACATACCCATCACCCAATTTATAAACCTAGAAGTAAATCTTGGGTCCATTTCTATCGATGCCTTTTCGGTAACCTACACCCACATGGACTTTAGGATTAATCCCCTTCCTCCCAACACAAAACCCTACTCGTCATCGGTGATCAAAATCACCGTGGCCGATCTAGTTGATGAACTAAGTATTCAGAACCAAAAATGACTCATCTGCCAAAAGAAAACAAAAAATATGTATATATGGCCGATCACGTCACATTCACACAAAACAAAATTTAAATCTAATCATATTATATGGCAGTAGCAAAAAAGAAAATCAAGAAAAAGGTGAAGGAAGAGCTCAACGACTCCTAAATTCCCCTCCTCCCTCGCGCCTCTTTAATCTCTGGGATCCCATTAACCCTACCAAGGACACCCAAACGATCACTAAGGCCATGATGAACCTCACCTTCGTCCCCAAAGTCTTTCAGTCCCAGGAAGCCCTGGTCAAGTCTATGGCGAGGCGAGGATGAAGGAGCTCAAGAATCTAGCATATCTGGTGAAATTTCTATGAGCAACAGCCGACAGCAGAAGGCGAGAAGGTTTTATATGGTGTGGGTTTTCCAATGCATAAAGAGAATGAAACTAGAAAGAGAGTGAAGTTGAAAGAAGAGACAAAACATAATGAAAAAAAGGTTTGAAAAAATTAAGGTCATTTACGTCATTCTCAAAAATATAGTCATGTGGAAGATAGAGGTATGTTATAAATCATAGAAAGTCCAATTTGAAGTGGACACAACAAAGTTCGGACTGAAAAGTATTGAAATAATGGTCCAAATATCATGGGACCCAAAAGAAAAGTAAAATAACTAAAGTAAATGCTCAGGTAATTGAATTGCTACATTGAGATATTCAAAAAGGGATTTTGCAATACGTCCGAAGAAAACGGTACAACAGATCCAAACTGGGAGGTTGGACAGAGCCGACCCAGTTCTTGATTTGCGCCTAGGAGTGTTGTATACTCTCACAGGTTGCCTACATGCATACTCCATAGAATGATAGAGTAGGGATCCTAAAACACAAGAGTGATGGCCTTTGAGTTGGTAGGAAAGTACCGTTCCAGAACTTGGTGGGACTACTGCCACCGTACATCCAATGAGGCGGTGTTGTTGGCCGACACCCCACTGGACCACGAGTTCCTCATTGTACGAGGCGAGGGTTCTTATCACCCCGTCCTTGTATGATATGCCCTTTACAACGTGTAGAGCCCTTTGACTCCAAGTCTTGATCATCCCCTTTCGAACGCTTCCTTACGTTTGGCCCTCTAACACTTGGCCCGAACCCATCTTGTGAAACCCGACCCGCATAAAGAACCCTAGGACCAAGCTGAAGCTCCTGCCGCCACGATCCGTGAACCCCAACTCTTCCCAAAGAAGACCCCCGCACCCTTGTGTGGGCCACTAATTCGCTCCAGGCACTAGCCTCGCCGTCGGACGCAAGGTCCTCCTCGTCAGCCACCTATCCCCAACGTCGGCCCTGGAGAATCGGATCTGATCCCCTAGCCTATCGTAGTCCCACTCATCGATCCACCAGAACATGCAACCCTCGATCTGGTAAGGAGACCTACCTTGGCTCCAAACTCCGGATTGCCACCACACGAGCCCATCGTGGCCGAGGTCCCCACACCGTAGTTCTCCTAACAAGACCCCTCGGTTGTCTCGACACGCCCCCACACCACCCTGTCGTTTGTACCACTAGGGGTTCCTCCGCCGCCACTTGTGCTGTGAATACGAGCCCTACCCCGTCGCCGGATTGAGCATAAAAGGACCCACCGTCGAAAATAAGAGGGGAGACCCACCTAGTGAATCGCAAAGAGGGTCTCGGGTTCACTGATGTTGGAGATGAAAGTCATTGTCGCCAAATCGTTTCCATTGCTGCCGTCCTCACAGAAAATATGATGTTGCTACAAATTTTAGTTGCGAGAGAGAAAGCGAATAGGGCGAGAACCATATTCCTAATCGCAAGTAAATTTGAGAATTCAAAACAGTCATGCATAATTTCATGTAGTTATTTGATATATATTTATTTTAAGGAAGTACTATAATTTCTTTTAGTGAACTGTTGAAACTGAAAAACTATATTTTAAATAAAAAACACTGAATAACATTTTGATATATAAAATTAGACTACATCTTTTACGCACAATCTCTCTTGTATACCGAGATCTTCTATCCGAGAAACCCTAGCCTATATGCCCTCCTCTACTTCAGTCACCGCCACTGTTGATAAGTCTGCTTCTGATGGACCTCTCCCATCACCGCTTGTCCAGGCGCAGTCCTTGATACTTGTATCGCCGCCTCGTCCCTCCTCAAACGTGGTGTCCCCACGCACAATAAGGAGACGTCGAACGCCACTCTAACTAGCCAAGGCGTCTCCCGCTCTCTCTCATTCCTCTTTCATCTTTTCTGGCCACGGTGGAGGGTACCTTCTCCCTTGGTCAAGCAACTCCTGTGATCAAACTCCGTCGATGTCGGCCAAGTAAACCCTTAGGGCTTGCGTCTTCTTCAAGTAAGCCTAGGGCTCTGCTTCTCCAACCTACAACAGCCCCGCTGGTCACAGCGGATGGGGTCCACCCCTCTCCACCAGGGATAGAATTAGTTAGGGCTCCGGTCCCTAAGGTTCCACATGGCTTCGCTCTTGCATCCTCTGCAAGCAAGCCTAGGGCTCCGCTCCTCCAACCTGTAACTTACCCGGTGGGCGTGGCGGCTAGGTTCACTCCTCTTCACTAGGGGAAGAATCGACTAGGGCTCCGGCCCCTTAGGTTCCACCTGGTTTTGCTCCCTATCTGTACCTGTCCTTGTTGCGGCGGCCTCGACTGACACAGAACCGGTCCAGGTTCCCTCCTCTCCACGCTATCGAGATCCTACCCGAGGGAAGGCTCCGATGGAGGAACCGTGACGGGCAGTACTGCGGGATCTCTATGGGGGAGGGCTTACCCCTAACTTCGACCGTATCTCCATTGTCCCTGCTGCTCTGGATCTGCCTCCGGGAGTTGTTTGGCGTTAGAGGGTCTTCAAATCTAGAGACACTGGTTCCACCTCGGAACCTCCACCGGCGAGGCCACCACTGGAGGTTAACCTCAACAACCTTCAGGATGGCTTCTCGGCCTACTCGCTAGAAGATGAAGAGGAGGTGGAGGTCGTGATGCCGAGTGCATCGTTGAGATCCTCGTTGTTGGCTCGCCAACAATTTGCTATGATGGGCAAATTGTGGTCGTCCAAACCACCTCGGAAGGAAGTGCTGGTCCGAGTTATCACCAGGGTATTGGGGCAGGCCGCGGAGGGCCTGGTCATCAAGGACATCGGACCAGGGGTGTTCGGTTTCTACTTCGATTCAGAAGAGGCGCACACGTGGGTCCGTAGAAACGAACCTTGGCATTTTGATGGAGGTCCTCTCCTCCTTGGGACTTGGAACCGATGGCGAGGGAGCCTCCAGCTTTGGATCGGCTTCAACTCTGGGCCCATGCTCACAATTTTCCTCTGTTTGTGCGAACCAAGACTGTCACGCCCCAATTTCAGTAAACCGAACTCGGGACGTGAACATTTAAAATCATAAAACATTTGGAACCTGTTTTGAATAAACACTTTGAATTTACCAGTTAGTGAATCAAAATAATATTTACAACTCAAAAACGTCCCAACAATTGGACAAAGTACATCGTATCCGTCACTAGACTCAAAAGACAAAACCCGGACTCCGCTCCCGGCTCCTCAAGCTTCGAGAGCTCACCTAGTCCATCCTGTGATCAGTACCTGTAGGAAAAGCAGCTAGGGGTGAGCGTTCGCTCACCACCACGGATAACAGACTGACTACGACATACTTAGCAGACAATGCCGGTAACACCAAAACCAAACCCAACACCGGGAATACAATCCCCAAACTCAAGTACTCAACTGACACACAACCCGTTACCTTCCTCAACAGACTCAACACTCGGACTCGTAATGTAAACCCGACACAACTATCGACGACCTCCTCCAAAGACACGACAGAATGCTACGTAACACCAAACAAGATCACAAAGGATCGCACACCAAAAAATATCACAAAGGATCGCATTCCTGTCAGCTGCTCAGTGTCGGTTGCTAACCGGCTGGGCTCGAGCCTGCCCCACGCGCTTTACCTATCACTGTCAGGCTCCAGGCGGTCGACCTGTTGGCGATAAACCGAGCTACTTTTCCGATAGCTAGTCGGAAGGGGAGCTGCCCTCTCACCGCCTAAAAACGCTCACAACCTGCCGAGACTCGAACACGGTTCAGGCTAGCCAAAGAACGCTCGCAACTTACCGAGACTCGAACTCAGGTAAGCCAGCCAAATTCCACACCACTTCCCGACACGAAGTCGGGTCACTAACCTCGGGCACCCACAATCACAATCACAAGCAAGGTTCAACAAACAGCAACAAGACCAGTTCAACACTCCACAGGCACTCATGGCCACCCAAGACACCAACGGTAAAACACGGGTTCAACAACCCCCCACGGGCACTCATGGCCACCCAAGACACACCAACGGTAACTCACGGGCTCAACAACCCCACGGGCACTCATGGCCCCCCAAGACTCCAACAGTAAAACACGGGCTCTCATGGCCACCCAAGACACAACCAGTAAAGTACGGGCTCTCATGGCCACCACAGACATAAATTAAACAATCAACCTCCGGGCATGGTCATATGCCTCCAGTAATTCTAATATCGATAAGTTTACCGCTCCTACGACACTACTAAGTGTCACATGCATTTCTAAAGTTCGCTACGTTCCCGTATCATTCCTTTCTAATATTCGATAAACCTACTTCACCCACGACACCCCGGTGTCACATGCAATTCTACTGTTAACTTTCCCTAGTCAGGGCCGAGATCCGGCTACTTTTCCCTACCTCGTATAAGTTCTCCAAAAGTGCCCAAATAAGCCCCGGCGTGATCTCAGTCACTCGCCTAGCTTTCCTTTGCCTCGGTCCGCAGCACGATCTAAAAGAACACAAATTTAAGGCACTTTTAAACTCGCAGGAATAAACTGAAATTCATTAAACTTGACGCCCAAACTTAACCCCGACAATGTCGATCACTCCCAAACTTCCCAAATACTCGACATTGTCGATAAAGGACCCGTAAAGGCCCGATTCGCCCGACATGGCGAATCTTCCCGGGTTTTGGAAACGCCCTTCGGGGCTCTGAAAATTCCCGTTTTCGTTTCTACGGTCTTAGAATAATTCAAGCGTTCCTAGGCACTCGACGGAATCGAATTCCGACTTCCAAGTCATTTAATTAACGTTTAAAGTTTCTAAACCCGTCAATTACAACTTTCGCATTTTAATTCCAAATTTCGATTCGATTGTGGATAAATGGTCCGGGGAACGTTTTAAACCACCCGAACACAAAACCCGAGCATCCGAGCACGTGGGCCCCACCCGGCCCACCTTGGTCGTGGGTTGCTAGGGTTCCAATGGTCCCGGCCCACCATGGTGGTGGCCGGCCCTAGCTCCGGCCAGCCACCCCCCTATGGTGGCCGGAGCTCCTCCCGAGCTCCCGGTCGCCGAAAAACGTCCCCCTTCACTCCAAAACGTCTCCAACGATCCCCCAACCTCAATACAACCCTAAAATAATAGTTTCAAACCAAAACCTAATTTTAGAAAATGACAAATCGAAGATCGGTTTGGCGATTACCGTAGAGGAAGACAAGGGGAGTTCGATTCTTGCAACATTGAGACGGTCTAATTGTGGAGTGCTCGTGAATAGTGCTCCCAAACCCTAGCTCCTCTCTTCTTCTTCTCCTTCTCTCTCTAAACCCTCTCTTCTCTTTTTTGATTTTTGTTTTCTCTTTCTACCCCCCTTTGGCCGAACCCCGCTTATGGCTCATCTTTGATTTTACCCCCAAAACCTAACACCACCACTTGTTTGACAAGTGGCAAGGTGGGTCCCACACCTTTTTGGAACAATATCTAAAAGATATTTTCCAATCAGATTCGCGAAAAACGGACGTTTCGGGCCTCGAACGGGCACTTTTTCCAAGAAATTACGAAACTTGACGGGCTACAAGGAAACGGCTCAACTAAGACCGATGCGACTACGACTAAGCTTTTTGGATTCAAAACGGTCCTCGAATGGACCAAAACGTCGCTCGGTTGACTTTTCCAGCGAAAAGTCAACATTTCCCAAATTGATCAGAAAGTTGCCCTGAGTCCCCCGGAACTCACTTTGGTCGATATCGGGGTCAACTTAAGTCCGGTATGACCCTCGGGGTCATTTTAGGTTCAATTAAGTGTCTGTCTTAAAAAAATTAAATTTTCCTGTTTTTCGCAGTTTTGACTGGCGTTGACCGGGAGTGGTTATTACAATCTACCCCCCTTAAAGGAATTTCGTCTATGAAATTTAAAACAGGCGTACCTCGGGAAACGAACAGGTCGGGGTACTTCGCGCGAACGTCTTCCTCGCGTTCCCAAGTCGACTCAGCCCCGTGATGCCTCTACTGCACCCGTACTAGGCAGATAATCTTGCCTCCCCGCAGGACCTGCTCCCGTGTGTCCATGATCCGAACCAGCTGCTCCTCATAGGAGACATCGTCAGCCACCTCGATATCTGTCCACTCAATGACGTGGGAGGGGTCTGCATTGTACTGCCGCAACTGAGACACGTGGAAGACGTTATGAACTCTCCCAAGTTGTGGTGGCAACGCCAGACGATAAGCCACTGCTCCCACTCTGCTCAAGATCTCGAACGGGCCAATGTACCGCGGCGCCAACTTTCCCACGCTGCGTCTGAACCGTACCAGTCCCTTCCTCGGGCTCACCTTCAGGAACACGTGATCCCCGACTGCAAACTCAAGAGGTCGACGTCGTATGTCGGCATAACTCTTCAGCCGACTCTGCGCGGTCCTCAACCGATCGCGTATCAGCGCGACCTTCTCTGTCGTCTCTCTGACAAGATCCGGCCCTAGCAGACTCTTGTCCCCCACCTCTGCCCAACACACTGGCGATCGACACGGCCTCCCATACAACGCTTCGAACGATTCCATCCCAATACTGGCCTGGTAGCTGTTGTTGTAGGCAAACTCGGCCAACGGCAGGTGGGTCTCCCACGATCCCCTGAAATCCAGCACACATGCCCGCAGCATGTCTTCCAAGATCTGAATATTGCGCTCGGACTGACCGTCTGTCTAGGGATGGTGAGCTGTACTGAGTAGAACCTCGGTCCCCAATGCATCCTGTAGACTCGGCCAAAATCTGGACGTGAAACGAGGATCCCTGTCAGACACTATCGACACCGGGATCCCATGGAGACGCACTATCTCCTGAATGTACAAGCTGTTCAACTTGTCGACCGGATCAGTCATCCTTATAGCCAGGAAATGGGCCGACTTGGTCAACCGGTCGACTACCACCCATACGGCATCGTTTCCCTTCGGCGATCTCGGTAGTCCACACACGAAGTCCATTGTGATTTGCTCCCACTTCCACTGGGCAATCGGCAGTGGCTGCAACAATCCTGCGGGACGCTGATGCTCGGCCTTCACCTGCTGACAGACGAGACATCTCGACACAAACTCTGTGACTGCTCTCCGTATCCCGCGCCACCAGAAGTGCCGCCTGATGTCACGGTACATCTTGGTGCCCCCCGGGTGCACTGTAAGACGCGAATGATGCGACTCTCGCAACACGTCGTCTCTACAGTTGCCCGGCACGAACAACCCTCCTCGATACCGTAACCCCTAATCAGCACTAAAATCCCAGCCTGCCACTTCGTTACCTCGGACGGCCCTCTCTCGGATCTCTAGCGTCTCGACGTCCTCCGACTGCGCCTCCAACACTCGGGCAAGCAGTGAGGGCTGAGCCACTAATGAGCATATGGCCATGTCACCAGTAACCTCCTCTAGCTCAAGCCCGAACGTGCTCAGCTCCCCCTGTTAGTCTTAGTGCCCATAGTTCAATCCTAAATGTCCAAATGTATATATCATCGTTAGCAATAAAATTAAAGCGGCTCTATATTACTTATGTGTTGGAGTAATATATCGATGTGTGCTCTGATCTATGCCCACCATGCTAATAGAACCATAGATCGAGATAGATCACACTCGATGGGTCCCTAGTCAACAAAGCTTCACTAGAAGCGACTAGTATGAAAGATGGCTCTTTATGGCTTACGTTCTGTTAGTCATTGGAATGGGATTCCGGAGTCTGATCATAGATATCATGTGGGACATGATATTGGATGACCCGCCCTGAATATGTGCCATAGATTAAGTCATGAACATATTCAGTGTCGTAGCTTGTCATGTATCCTTAGACCAAGGAGTCTTTGTGATCGCTATGTAGTCAACAACTGAGTTTGACCTGAGCCTAACGTTGTCCGTAACAGGGCTTCCATAACGGCCAGGATTGGCTTGGGGACGGGCTACATGAGTGACACGAAAGGCGGCTAAGGGATTTATCCCTCATACTGAGGTATGGGAAATATATCGGTTCTCGGTCGCTTGATCGAGAGTGACTGAAAGAATAGCATGACCATGCACATGATACTGGGTATCATATCTTCAGTCATCTCACATATCAAGGAACGGTGATTGAGAATAATAAGGATGACGGCTCTATGCCTTATCTCAATCAGGATATCGGAGATAAAAGGATAATGCTAGAGACGACGGAAAGGTTAGAATCGACAGGGTCGATTCGTTGTGTAGTGTCAGGAAATACTAAAGTCTCGTTAGTTGCCACTTAAATAGGATCAAGTAAAATGGGATTTTACGTTGATCTATTGACATGCATAAACCTAAGGGTCACACCGGAGGATGAAACTCATTGACACATTTATGGAGAATGGCCAAAAGGGAGTTGTCTCGGGACATGACCAAAACTGGGTTTTGGGTCATGTGCCCGTAAGTGAATAGGACTTTACGGATCGAGACAAGGCTTGGAGTCTTGGGATTGATCGCGTCGGGTAATGTTGGACATTTCCGGTATGGAAGGCATGGAGGCGATGAGTGAATCACGGGACCTCGTTGGAAATGGCCACGGGCCATGTTCCAAGAGGTCCATGAAAGGCCCATGCAACCAAGGCCCATGGAACTAATTAATCAAGTCTTGATTAATTAGTACTAAGTAAGCAAGACAAGGATTAAGGTGTTGGTGATTCACCACCTAACTCAATCTTGTCTTGCCATACTTTGTCCTATTTACACCTTACTTGACACCATACTTGTCCCATGCCTTTAGTTGGACAAGTATGGGTTTTGTTATGTTTAAGTCATCTTTTTTCAACGTAACAAAGACAAGACAAGAATAGGAAACACATTTTCTCTCCCTCTTCCATGGCCATTTCGGGTTTGGCTAGTTTCCACCTCCATGTTTGTGTTCTTGAGTCCTCAAAGAGAAGAACTACGTGGCTTTGATTCCCATGTGGATACGTAGGCGTCTTGGAGACTCATGCCAATCATTTGTTAACCGGTGTTCTTGTTTTGGTAAGAAATAGTGCTGAATTTTTCT
Organism: Erodium maritimum; assembly: GCA_963921825.1. NCBI lineage: Eukaryota > Viridiplantae > Streptophyta > Magnoliopsida > Geraniales > Geraniaceae > Erodium > Erodium maritimum. The sequence continues at coordinate 30,859,408 of OY997595.1, forward strand.
CTTGTGAATCCATTCTTTGTTAGTTGTTTCATGGTTTAATCGTCTCTTGGTTTTCATTGATTTTCTGCTGCGAGTTGGTTCATCTCCAACCCTACCTCGAGACCCAACAGTGGTATCAGATCCGTGCTACCTCCGGGATTCACAAGACGGTGTTCAAAGTTTCGGTTTTGCTTGAAAGTTTTCGTTTTTGGCATGTTGTTTTGCTAAATTGATTGATAACATGTTTTAAATTATTGTTTATGGATTTAATGCATGTAAAATGAATTTTTGAAAATTATTTCAAATCTGGAAATTTTAAAAAAAGTTTGATTTTTCGGGTCTCGGGAGCGGGACTCTCGGGGAGCCGAAACCGAGACCGAACGGGGCTCCGTTGGACGGAGCTAGGCGAAGCATGACCATTGGATGGTTGATATGCCAAGGCTAAACCGTTTTGTTAGTTATGACGAGTTTGGAACCGTCATGACGAACTCGAAGATCAAATGTTCAAAAGTTTCATTTTTGAACGGTTTCGATAAACCGAGCATCAAAAAATTTCGAAACTTGGCTATTAATTAAAACCGGAAAATCACATGATGTTTGATAACATGCTTGTTTGATAACACGATGTGTGATGTGATCGCTATGTAGTCAACAACTGAGTTTGACCTGAGCCTAACGTTGTCTGTAACAGGGCTTCCATAACGGCCAGGATTGGCTTGGGGACGGGCTACATGAGTGACACGAAAGGCGGCTAAGGGATTTATCCCTCATACTGAGGTATGGGAAATATATCGGTTCTCGGTCGCTTGATCGAGAGTGACTGAAAGAATAGCATGACCATGCACATGATACTGGGTATCATATCTTCAGTCATCTCACATATCAAGGAACGGTGATTGAGAATAATAAGGATGACGGCTCTATGCCTTATCTCAATCAGGATATCGGAGATAAAAGGATAATGCTAGGGACGACGGAAAGGTTAGAATCGACAGGGTCGATTCGTTGTGTAGTGTCAGGAAATACTAAAGTCTCGTTAGTTGCCACTTAAATAGGATCAAGTAAAATGGGATTTTACGTTGATCTATTGACATGCATAAACCTAAGGGTCACACCGGAGGATGAAACTCATTGACACATTTATGGAGAATGGCCAAAAGGGAGTTGTCTCGGGACATGACCAAAACTGGGTTTTGGGTCATGTGCCCGTAAGTGAATAGGACTTTACGGATCGAGACAAGGCTTGGAGTCTTGGGATTGATCGCGTCGGGTAATGTTGGACATTTCCGGTATGGAAGGCATGGAGGCGATGAGTGAATCACGGGACCTCGTTGGAAATGGCCACGGGCCATGTTCCAAGAGGCCCATGAAAGGCCCATGCAACCAAGGCCCATGGAACTAATTAATCAAGTCTTGATTAATTAGTACTAAGTAAGCAAGACAAGGATTAAGGTGTTGGTGATTCACCACCTAACCCAATCTTGTCTTGCCATACTTTGTCCTATTTACACCTTACTTGACACCATACTTGTCCCATGCCTTTAGTTGGACAAGTATGGGTTTTGTTATGTTTAAGTCATCTTTTTCCAACATAACAAACACAAGACAAGAATAGGAAACACATTTTCTCTCCCTCTTCCATGGCCATTTCGGGTTTGGCTAGTTTCCACCTCCATGTTTGTGTTCTTGAGTCCTCAAAGAGAAGAACTACGTGGCTTTGATTCCCATGTGGATACGTAGGCGTCTTGGAGACTCAAGCCAATCATTCGTTAACCGGTGTTCTTGTTTTGGTAAGAACTAGTGCTGAATTTTTCTCTTGTGAATCCATTCTTTGTTAGTTGTTTCATGGTTTTAATCGTCTCTTGGTTTTCATTGATTTTCCGCTGCGAGTTGGTTCATCTCCAACCCTACCTCGAGACCCAACAGTGGTATCAGAGCCGTGCTACCTTCGGGATTCACAAGACGGTGTTCAAAGTTTCGGTTTTGCTTGAAAGTTTCGTTTTTGGCATGTTGTTTTGCTAAATTGTTTGATAACATGTTTTAAATTCTTGTTCATGGATTTAATACATGTAAAATGAATTTTTGAAAATTATTTCAAATCTGGAAATTTTGAAAAAAAATTGATTTTTCGGGTCTCGGGAGCGGGACTCTCGGGGAGCCGAAACCGGGACCGAACGGGGCTCCGTTGGACGGAGCTAAGCCAAGCATGACCATTGGATGGTTGATATGTCAATGCTAAACCGTTTTGTTAGTTATGACGAGTTTGGAACCGTCATGACGAACTCGAAGATCAAATGTTCAAAAGTTTCATTTTTGAACGGTTTCGATAAACCGAGCATCAAAAAATTTCGAAACTTGGCTATTGATTAAAACCGGAAAATCACATGATGTTTGATAACATGCTTGTTTTATAACACGATGTGTGATGTGATGTTGGCATGGTGTACATAATATCCCCGAGCTCGATTTAATTATTTATCGCTTTTCACGGCCTGCGAGCCGTTAGAGTTAGCGTGTAATTATTTTTTCAAGGTGTGGTCGTCGAACCACTTGTTTGTAATATTTATTTATTCCCGACCTTCGAGTCGTGTATTAAATTGTAATATTTTACTCAAGACGAAGAAAGGGCGAAAAGGTCATTTGGTGGCTTTTCGGGTGTTGGCATCGGCTTGGAGTCGGTGGAGCTCAAGAAGCTAGTGGGAGTTAGTTTAGGGGGCTATTATGTGCACATTTATCGCTTTATGCTTGGTTTAGTTTATGCATGATTAATTCTATGTGTTTTAGAATTGCATGCTTAACTTTATTTACCGAGCATATCACCTCACATGCAAAGATAAAATTGGAATTTTAATCCTTGTGTGTGAACCCTTAGAACCGTCATTGCATTGGATGTAGTTGACGGGTTCAAAGGAATAATTACATTGGATGTAATTTGAGGCATCATTGCATTTGGAATGTAGTTGATGTGCTCATCGCATCTAGGATGTGCCAAAGTTTTGAACACAACTGGACAAGTAAAAGCGGGTCATGTCCGATACCTCCCAATCATCAACACCTTACTACCTCCCCGTCCTATGGGTGTCGTGCGCATTAGCGGAGCATCCATGGGGAAGCGGGGTAGTAGGTTTGGACGACATATGTGGGTGTCGTGCGCATTAGCGGAGCACCTACATAGTGACGAGCCATAGTTGAAAATTGGTGGACCCGACTACGATTCTCAGCCTGAGGTTGAGCTAGGGTAACAGATAGGGTAAGTCGTGTACATAAGTACATACCCTAGCCAAGAGTCACATTGGATGTGATTGGATGGAGTCCTACCTACATAGCTCTATTAAGTGGTGAGCATTAGTTCAGCTTAATCGAGTGAATCAAGGATCTTGGTTTCAGATTCTAAATTTTAGAATCGATTGTTGGTGTTTAAGCTTGATCTTCATAAAATTTATTCAGTTTACTGATTGAATTTTATCTGTTGTAGATCAAATGGCAAATTCAGCGAACATTAATAGTTTGTCATTAAAAACCATTCTTGACAGGGTCAAACTAAATGGGACAAACTATTTGGACTGGTACAGAATTTTGAGGATAGTCCTCAAGTCTGAACGCAAAGAATATGTCCTTGACAAGGCTGTCTCTAAGACCATATCAGAGTTACATGAAGTGTCATTAACTGCTGAGAAGAATATATCAGGGATCTAGGATCCAAGGATATTCTGATGGTCAACAAGGGAATTGGAAGTGGCAAGGGCGGGGCCCATGCGCACTTGGCAGGAAAGATGAGACACATGAGAATGTCTGCTTCTACTGCCAATAGCCTGGTCATTGGAACCGGGATTACAGGAAGTTCACGGCTGATCTGAAGAAGGGCAGTGGGACTGCGCCTTCATCAAATAGCGTGGATGATCTGAAGAAGGGCAGTAGGACTGCGCCTTCATCAGGAAACCTGGATGATCTAAGGAAGGGCGGTGGGACCGTGCCTTCATCCGGTATTAACTCTATAGAGCTACATCTCTCTACTTCCAAAGATTCATGGGTATTAGATACCAGGACTGAATCTCACACATGCACTTATATATGGTGGCTGAAAGTATGAGAGGTTTGGAAAGCACGAAGTGGACCTCAGAGTTGTGGCAACTGCTGTAGGATCCATGAGTCTTGCTTTGCCAAGAGGCCTTGTCTTAGTACTGTATAATGTATACTGCATACCTACTTTTAGTAGGAATGTTATATCTGTATCCGTGTTTGACAAGGAAGGATATAATGTTAATATTGGAAATGGAGTTTTCAATGTTCTATGCAATGATATGTTTTATACCAGTACTGACTTGGTTGGAGGATTGTACATATTAGATATGGGTAACAATGCCTCAAGTTCTATATATTCCGTTAATACCAAGAGGTCTAAATCCAACGATTTAAACCTAACTCTGTTAAGGCACTGTCATTTAGGTCGCATAAACAAGAAGCACCTATCAGCACTTCAGAAGTGCGGACTTTCAGGTTCATTCGAATTCCATTCGATCGATAGGTGCAAGGTTTGTTTGATGGGCAAAATGACTAAAGTGCCCTTTTATCGATCGCGATGAAAGGGCGGGTGAATTATTGGGGCTGATACACTCGAATGTGTGTAGACCAATAAGTTCACTTGCCAGGAGGGGTTTTAACTACTTTATCACATTTACTGATGATTACAGTAAATATGGTTATGTCTATTCGCTGAGACATAAGTCTGAAGCTTTTGATAAATTCAAAGAGTTTAAGACTAAAGTAGAAAACCAGCTCGACAAAGGTATTAAGGCACTTCGATTGGATCGAGGTGGAAAATACTTGACCACAGAGTTATTATATCATCTAAAAGATAATGAGATCCTTTTGGAATGGACTCCTCCTGGGACACTGTAGATGAAAGGTGTAGCCAAACGGAGAAATCGGACATTGTTAGACAATGATCCGTTCCATTATTAGTTGGACTGATCTCCCAATCTCTTTCTGGGATTATGCTCTAGAGACGACCGCATTCATAGTGAATCGGGCTTCGACGAAGGGTGTGGAAGGGACACCATTTTAAAATGATATGGGATGATGCCCGCTTTGTCCTTCCTAAAGATTTGTGGTTGCGAGGCTTATGTGAAACATTTGGTTTCGACTAAGCTCGAACCAAGATCTGAGATATGCACCTTCATGTGGTATCCCAAAGCAACAAGGGGATACTACTTCTACAATCCCAGTGAGAACATGGTGTTCATCGCATTGGGTGGGGTCTTTATGGAAAAGGAGTTTTGTTTCCAAAGACGTCATTGGAAGGACTGTGCATCTCGAAGAAATTCAGGATGGTACAGATCTGTCTAAACCAATTGACAACCCAGTAGAAAGAAGCCAGAGATTGTCGTAGAGTAAGAACCAATTCCTGTTACAATTCCGGAAGGTCCAAGGCGATTTGAAAGGATCAATCTTCCTCCTCAAAGATATGGTATCCGGAGGTGACAATGAAGTCATGGTGGATCACGATGATGCAGCCACCTTTCAGGAAGTCGCGGATGGGCCCAACTCCGAGTTATGGCTGGGAGCCATGAGGGAGGAAATGCAATCCATGTCGGACAACCGAGTCTGGGAAACGGTTGATCCCATCCATGGTGTGAGGACCATCGGATGCAAATGGATCTTCAAGGTGAAGATGGACATGGACGGCAAACCTCTGACCTACAAAGCTCAACTGGTGGCGAAAGGTTATAGGCATGGATTGACTATGAGGAAACCTTCTCCTAAGTGGCTATGGTCAAAATCGATCCAAATTCTTCTTGACATAACTGTGTATCATAATTACGAGATATGGCAAGTGGATGTCAAAACCGCTTTCCTAAATGGAAATTTGACTGAGTGCGTTTGTATGTCTCGGCCCAAAGGTTTTGACGATCCGAAGAATAAAGGAAAGATTTATAAGTTGTTGAAATCCATTTATGGATTGAAACGAACTTCTCGGAGTTGGATCCTTCGTTTTGATGAAGCTGTAATTGGATTTGGCTTAATCAAGAGCGAGGGTGAATCTTGCGTTTATAAGAAGGCTAGTGGGAGCAAGATTACCTTTCTGATTCTCATTTAAAACGACATCCCAACCTTGCACGAGACTAAAGCTTGGTTGAGGAAGTGTTTTTCAATAAAGGACTTAGGCGATGCTTCTTATATCTTAAGGATTAAGATATGTAGAGATCGCACCAAGAGGGTCTTGGATTTAAGTCAGGGAACCTATGTGAACAAGGCATTGAGTAGGTTCTTAATGCTCGATTCAAAGAAAGGACTCTTACCCACTAGTCATGGCATTCATCTCAGCAAGACTCAGTGTCCTAAGACACCTGATGAGCTGAAAAGGATGATGAAAATCCTATGCGCCTGGGGGCAGGATCGATCATATATGCCATGAAATGTATGAGACCAGACGTCTCGTAAGCCTTATGTTGTACCAGTAGACATCATTCTAACCCGGGGGAAAGATGATGCTGAACTAGTCATCGAAGGATGAGTAGACGCTAGTTTTCCAAGACAAATCCAAATGACTTTAGAAGTCAATCAGGATATGTGTTTACGCTGAATGGCAGAGCTTTAGCTGGGACAGCGTAAAGCAAGATATCATTGCCGAATCTACGACAGAGGCCAAGTACATGGATGCTGCAGAGGCAGCTAAGGAGGCTATGTGGATTTGGAAATTCATGGCAGGGCTGGGTGTAATTAAAAACCCATCCAGCCCGGTGAATCCATTTTGCGACAACACAAGGGCCATTGCGCAAGCTAAAAGCCCAGATCGCATAACAAATCCAAACATGTACTTCGGCGTATCCACCTCATCAGAGAAATACTGAACTGAGGTGAAGTGAAGATAACATATATTGCAACAGATGATAACATAGCCAACCCTTTGACTAAGGCAGTGTCACTGCCTGAACATGTTAGACATGTAAAGTCGATGGGGACATATTGGAGTTTAGATTGGAACTAAGGCAAGTGGGATATTGTTAGTCTTAGTGCCCATAGTTCAATCCTAAATGTCCAAATGTATATATCATCGTTAGCAATAAAATTAAAGCGGCTCTATATTACTTATGTGTTGGAGTAATATATCGATGTGTGCTTTGATCTATGCCCACCATGCGAATAGAACCATAGATCGAGATAGATCACACTCGATGGGTCCCTAGTCAACAAAGCTTCACTAGAAGCGACTAGTATGAAAGATGGCTCTTTATGGCTTACGTTCTATTAGTCATTGGAATGAGATTCCGGAGTCTGATCATAGATATCATGTGGGACATGATATTGGACGACCCGCCCTGAATATGTGCCATAGATTAAGTCATGAACATATTCAGTGTCGTAGCTTGTCATGTATCCTTAGACCAAGGAGTCTTTGTGATCGTTATGTAGTCAACAACTGAGTTTGACCTGAGCCTAACGTTGTCCGTAACAGGGCTTCCATAACGGCCAGGATTGGCTTGGGGACGGGCTACATGAGTGACACGAAAGGCGGCTAAGGGATTTATCCCTCATACTGAGGTATGGGAAAGATATCGGTTCTCGGCCGCTTGATCGAGAGTGACTGAAAGAATAGCATGGCCATGCACATGATACTGGGTATCATATCTTCAGTCATCTCACATATCAAGGAACGGTGATTGAGAATAATAAGGATGACGGCTCTATGCCTTATCTCAATCAGGATATCGGAGATAAAAGGATAATGACAGGGACGACGGAAAGGTTAGAATCGACAGGGTCGATTCGTTGTGTAGTGTCAGGAAATACTAAAGTCTCGTTAGTTGCCACTTAAATAGGATCAAGTAAAATGGGATTTTACGTTGATCTATTGACATGCATAAACCTAAGGGTCACACCGGAGGATGAAACTCATTGACACATTTATGGAGAATGGCCAAAAGGGAGTTGTCTTGGGACATGACCAAAACTGGGTTTTGGATCATGTGCCCGTAAGTGAATAGGACTTTACGGATCGAGAAAAGGCTTGGAGTATTGGGATTGATCGCGTCGGATAATGTTGGACATTTCCGGTATGGAAGGCTTGAAGGCGATGAACGAATCACGGGACCTCGTTGGAAATGGCCACGAGCCATGTTCCAAGAGGCCCATGAAAGGCCCATGCAACCAAGGCCCATGGAACTAATTAATCAAGTCTTGATTAATTAGTACTAAGCAAGCAAGACAAGGATTAAGGTGTTGGTGATTCACCACCTAACCCAATCTTGTCTTGCCATACTTTGTCCTATTTACACCTTACTTGACACCATACTTGTCCCATGCCTTTAGTTGGACAAGTATGGGTTTTGTTATGTTTAAGTCATCTTTTTTCAACATAACAAAGACAAGACAAGAATAGGAAACACATTTTCTCTCCCTCTTCCATGGCCATTTCGGGTTTGGCTAGTTTCCACCTCCATTTTTGTGTTCTTGAGTCCTCAAAGAGAAGAACTACGTGGCTTTGATTCCCATGTGGATACGTAGGCGTCTTGGAGACTCAAGCCAATCATTCGTTAACCGGTGTTCTTGTTTTGATAAGAAATAGTGCTGAATTTTTCTCTTGTGAATCCATTCTTTGTTAGTTGTTTCATGGTTTAATCGTCTCTTGGTTTTCATTGATTTTCCGTTGCGAGTTGGTTCATCTCCAACCCTACCTCGAGACCCAACACCCCCATCATGTCCCACTCTCGGACTGATATGCTGGCGAGGCTCGGAAACGACTTCCTACTCAAGGCGTCGGCGACCACGTTCGCCTTACCCGGATGGTAGTGTAGCTCGAGGTCGTACTCCTCGAGTAGCTCCATCCACCGCCGCTGGCGCATGTTCAGGTCTCGCTGGGAAAATATGTACTTGAGGCTCTTGTGATCCGAGAACACCTGAAACCCCTCGCCATAAAGATAATATCGCCAGCCTTTTAGCGTAAACACGACTGCTGCTAGCTCCAAGTCATGGGTAGGATAGTTGCGCTCGTGCGTCTTCAACTTCCTGGAGCCATAAGCCACAACTCTGCCCAACTGCATCAGTACACAGCCCAGTCCCTCTCCGGACGCATCACAGTAGACATCATACCCGATCCCTCGCTTGGGCACCACCAATACTGGAGCGGTAGTCAGCCGAGTCTTCAACTCCGTGAACGCCCGTTCACAGTCCTCCGTCCACACAAACCCGACTCCCTTGCGCGTCTGCAGAGTCATCGGCGCAGCTAGTCGCGCAAAGTCTTGGACAAATCGCCGATAATAGCTTGCCAACCCCAGAAAGCTGCGGATCTCGAAGACACTCGTGGGTCGTGCCCACTTCGAGACCGCGTCGATCTTCGACGGATCGACCAGTATACCGTCACAGGACACGATGTGACGGAGGAATTTCACCTCAGCGAGCCAGAACTCGCACTTCTCCAGGTTGGCATATAGCTGATGCTCGCGCAGTAGTTTCATAACAGTCCTTAGATGTACCTCATGTGCCGCCTCGCTCTGCGAATAGATCAGGATGTCGTCTACGAACACCACCACAAACTGATCTAAGTACGGCCGGAATATACTGTTCATAAGGTCCATGAACGCTACAGGTGCGTTCGTCAGTCCGAATGGAATCACCAGGAACTCGTAGTGCCCATAGGTTTCCGGAATGCAGTCTTTGCGACGTCCCCCTCACGGACTCGCAACTGATAATAACCAGATCGCAGATCGATCTTCGAGAAGCAGGTCGACCCTCTCAACTGGTCGAACAAGTCATCGATCCTCGGCATCGAGTATCGGTTCTTCACCGTAACCCGGTTCAGCTTCCGGTAATCTATACACATCCGTAGCTCTCAACTCTTCTTCTTCACGAAGAGTGCTGGTGCTCCCCACGGCGATACACTCGGACGGATAAACCCCTTCTGTTGAAGCTCCTCTAGCTGACGCTTCAGCTCAGTCAACTCTGTTGGCGCAAACCTGTAAGGCGCCATCGATATCGCCGCCGTTCCCGGCACTAGGTCAATCCCGAACTCCACCTCACGAACCGGTGGCAACCCGCTCAACTCCTCAGGAAAGACCTCGGGGAACTCGCATACCACTCTCGGTAACTCTCGGCTCTGCACAACCGATACTTCCTCCACTGCGGACAACGCCGACAGGAGAACCCCGCTCTTACTACCCAGAACACACTTCACCGTCGTGTTGCCTGCTGACACTATCACTCGTCGCTTGTAGCAATCGATATTGGCTCGGTACCTCGACAGCCAATCCATTCCCAAGATCACATCAAAGGTCGTCATTCCCAGTACGAGAAGATCACCAGGGCAAGGACAGTCTGCGACTCTAATCTCGTAGGAACGATAGACTCTAGTCAACGATATGCCACTCCCAACTGGAGTGTCCAGGCACAGGGGTGGACTCAACGGCTCTAAACTCAGCCCCAACCCCTCAGCACAACTCAATGAAATAAACGAATGCGACGCCCCGGTATCAAATAAGAACAATGTCCATAAATGATACAATAAACACGTACCCTGGATGGTCTCGCGGTACGTGGTAGATCCTGGGGCCCGGGAGTCGGTGACTGCGTACACCCTCCCCTGCGAGGCCTGCTGCCTCTAACTCGGCGCACTGGCTGCTGAATACCCAGGTCTCTGCTGCCTCGGAACCGGCGCGCTCGTAGACGGCTTTGAGAACCTCGACTGCTGACTCTGACGAGGGCGACCCCTGGGTGACTGTACTGTCCGCGACTGCTACGGTCGTTGCGCTGATGTCGCTCCCAACGGCTCACGACACCATGCCATAGTGTGTCCCACCCGGCCGCACCGGAAACAGCTGATCTCGTCGGCTCTCGACCCCGAGCCCTGGCCCGTCCCGCTGGTAGTGCCGCGGGCCCTCCTCTCCTCGAACACTCCCGCTGCAAGTGGCTTGGCTGCCCGCAGAGATAGCATGCCGGCCCCCTCTCTGTCGCGACTGGCCCCACGGACGCCACTGACCCCATCTGTCTTGCCCCACCCTGATGAGCCTGTGGTCGGAAGAACCCCATGGTCCTCTGTCTCCTCGGGTCTCGTAAAACGGACGGCCCTGCAAAGCTGGTCGGCCGCTGTCGAACCTCACGGTTCCTGGCCGCATCCCGGATACCCTGTTCCACCGTCGCTGCAGTGTCCACGAGCTCGGAGTACTTCCGCAACCTCAAGGCGAGAACCTTGTCCCGAATCACCGGCCTCAGTCCCCCCTCGAACCGCAGGCAACGGTTTTGCTCTGTTGCCACCATCTCGGGCGCGAATCTGGTCAGGGCCGTGAATCTGGCCTCGTATTCTGCCACTGTCATCCCCTCCTACTGCAGATCCAGGAACTGTCGGTGTTGGTCCAACCGAGCCGACTCGGGAAAGTACTGTGCCAGGAAGACCGTCTGGAAGGTGGCGTAGTCATGCCCGACACTGTCCCTCACACGCCCCCACTAGTGGTAGGCGCTGTCCCTCAGCTGGTGAGCTGCAAAGGACACTCTACGGCGGCCATCCTCGATACCCGATGTATCCAGGTCCCGCGTGACCTGCTCTAGCCACCTCTCGGCTAGGTCGGGGTTCGACTCCCCGGAAAATGTAGGTATCCCTAGCTTCAGGAAATCCAGCAGGGTCCGGGCCGTATGGTCCTCTACCTGAACGGGCCTCACTAGGGCCGCTGCTGCCTCCGGAGCTGGCGATGCCGACTCTCGACTGGCGATGATCGCCACCAAACTATGGACTGTCCTGGTCAGCTCATCCAGGGCAGTCGTAATGGGATGGTCCGCGACCGGCGGGACGCTGGGTGTGCCCGTAGACGGTCCCGCGTCGCTTCTCCTGTCTTCTCTGACAGGAGTACCCTGCGCCTCCGCGTACTCAGCGGGCTCAACGGTTGGCACCCGTCCTGGTGTCCCCGCTGATCGTCCCCGCCTGCCTCGCGTGGGCGCCCGTCCCCGTGTTACCGCTGCTCGTCCTCGTCTGCCGCGAGCCATGTGTCAGTATCCTCTGCACGGATACACGCAAACGTTCGGTTTGCGAACTCATATAAAGACAACATGCTCAAATGCACTAACGTTCACACGGTCTACTTCTACCCTAACGTACTAGTTACTAAATGTCACACCGCTCACGCTATTTATACTTTAATTACAATAATACGTAAGCGAAACCTCAATTAAACCGCACACCCGTGCACCAAGCCACACAACAACAAACCTAACCGCACAACGAAACAAACAAAGATATTTTTTTTTTAAAGTAGCTGACTGGACCAGGCCGGCAAGTGGGCCGGGTCGTGTCACCCACCGGGCCGGCACGCCAGCCGAGCCGTGCCACCTTCCGGGCCGGCACGCCAGCCGTGCCGTGCCAGTTACCGGGCCGGCACGCCAGCCATGTCGTGCCAGCTACCGGGCCGGCACGCCCACCGTGCCGTGCCATCTTCCGGGCCGGCTCGCCATCCGGGCCGTGCCCCATTCCGGGCCAAAACAGAGGCCCCGACCACGTTTCCTATCGGGCCGGTCCATGGCCCGTCCCGCAGCTGCAATGACTTCACACCTAACACACCGTCACGTCTAACCTAGGGCACTCGTATCCTACCCTTCTCTTGGCGACCCGCACACTCATGCGTCGCAGACATTTAACCACCAAATTGACCAAACACGTACCACAATTTCCGACCAAACCACAAGTCACTCAACTTCAAACACAAGCTGACTAGGCCAACAACACAACACACGCCCACCGGGCCAACCAACAATCAAAACACGCCCACGAGGCCAATCAACTTTTAAAACTTTCTCCACTTCATTAAGAACCTCATTTCGTGACATCACGTAGTTACAATCCGGTCCAGGCGTCCCCGAACTACATTGTACCCACTTGATATCAACACCGTCACGCTCGACCATAGTGGCGCCCCTGAGTCGAGTCGCGAAAATTTTAAAAATAGTTCACGCAACCACACACAATCAATATGCCAGAAACAAAATGCTGCAACATACGCACAAACAAAACAAGACTCAGGACACGACGGGTCTACACACGGTTTCCGACCTGCGTACCCAACGCACGACGGGACTTCACTGACTCGACCCTCCCCACCTAATTGACGGACAGTCTGAGGTGTGAAAGCTCGAGCTCTGATACCAAGCTGTCACGCCCCAATTTAAGTAAACCGAACTCGGGAAGTGAACATTTAAAATCATAAAACATTTGGAACCTATTTTGAATAAACACTTTGAATTTACCAGTTAGTTAATCAAAATAATATTTACAACTCAAAAACGTCCCAACAAATGGACAAAGTACATGGTATCCGTCACTAGACTCAAAAGACAAAACCCGGACTCCGCTCTCGGCTCCTCAAGCTTCGAGAGCTCACCTAGTCCGTCCTGTGATCAGTACCTGTAGGAAAAGCAGCTAGGGGTGAGCGTTCGCTCACCACCACGGATAACAGACTGACTACGACATACTTAGCAGACAATGCCGGTAACACAAAAACCAAAACCAAACCCAACACCGGGAATACAATCCCCAAACTCAAGTACGGGCTCTCATGGCCACCCAAGACATAAATTAAACAATCAACCTCCGGGCATGGTCATATGCCTCCAGTAATTCTAATATCGATAAGTTTACTGCTCCTACGACAGTACTAAGTGTCACATGCATTTCTAAAGTTCGCTACGTTCCCGTATCATGCCTTTCTAATATTCGATAAACCTACTTCACCCACGACACCCCGGTGTCACATGCAATTCTACTGTTAACTTTCCCTAGTCAGGGCCGAGATCCGGCTACTTTTCCCTACGTCGTATAACTCTCTAAAAGTGCCCAAATAAGCCCCGGCGTGATCTCAGTCACTCGCCTAGCTTTCCTTTGCCTCGGTCCGCAGCACGATCTAAAAGAACACAAATTTAAGGCACTTTTAAACTCGCATAAATAAACTGAAATTCATTAAACTTGACGCCCAAACTTAACCCCGACAATGTCGATCGCTCCCAAACTTCCCAAATACTCGACATTGTCGATAAAGGACCCGTAAAGGCCCGATTCGCCCGACATGGCGAATCTGCCCGGGTTTTGGAAACACCCTTCCGGGGCTCCGAAAATTCCCGTTTTCGTTTCTACGGTCTTAGAATAATTCAAGGGTTCCTAGGCACTTGATGGAATCGAATTCCGACTTCCGAGTCATTTAATTAACGTTTAAAGTTTCTAAACCCGTCAATTACAACTTTCGCATTTTAATTCCAAATTTCGATTCGATTGTGGATAAATGGTCCGGGGAACGTTTTAAACCACCCGAACACAAAACCCGAGCAGCCGAGCACGTGGGCCCCACCCGGCCCACCTTGGCCGTGGGTTGCTAGGGTTCCAATGGGCCCGGCCCACCATGGTGGTGGTCGTCCCTAGCTCCGGCCAGCCACCCCACATGGTGGCCGGCCACCCCCTATGGTGGCCGGAGCTCCTCCCGAGCTCCCGGTCGCCGGAAAACGTCCCCCTTCACCCCAAAACGTCTCCAAAACGTCTCTAACAAACCCCCAACCTCAATACAACCCTAAACTAATAGTTTCAAACCAAAACCTAATTTTAGAAAATGACAAATCGAAGATCGGTTTGGTGATTACCGTAGAGGAAGATGAGGGGAGTTCGATTCTTGCAACGTTGAGACGATCCAATGGTGGAGTGCTCGTGAATAGTGCTCCCAAACCCTAGCTCCTCTCTTCTTCTTCTCCTTCTCTCTCTAAACCCTCTCTTCTCTTTTTTTTATTTTTGTTCTCTTTCTACCCCCCTTTGGCCGAACCCCCCTTATGGCTCATCTTTGGTTTTCCACCCAAAACCTAACACCACCACTTGTTTGACAAGTGGCAAGGTGGGTCCCACACCTTTTTGGAACAATATCTAGAAGATATTTTCCAATCAGATTTGCGAAAATCGGACGTTTCAGGCCCCGAACGGGCACTTTTTCCAAGAAATTACGAAACTTGACGGGCTACAAGGAAACGGCTCAACTAAGACCTATGCGACGACGGCTAAGCTTTTTGGATCCAAAACGGTCCTCGAATGGACCAAAACGTCGCTCGGTTAACTTTTCTAGCGAAAAGTCAACATTTCCCAAATTGATCAGAAAGTTGCCCTGAGTCCCCCGGAACTCACTTTGGTCGATATCGGGGTCAACTTAAGTCCGGTATGACCCTCGGGGTCATTTTAGGTTCAATTAAGTGTCTGTCTTATAATTTTTAAATTTTCCTGTTTTTCGCAGGTTTGACTAGCGTTGACCGGGAGTGGTTATTACAAAGACAACGGAGGAGATGATTGGCTCGGTGTTAGGGCTGAGCGTCGAGGTTCCGTGTGAAAAGTGGGGCACATGATGGAGAGGAACCGTTCAGATTCGAATCTGGCACTTGATGGAGCGTCCCTTGCGTCGCCATCTCCTGCTCCGCTTTCGGGAATTTTCCGACCCAATTCAGGTATCTCTCACTTACTCTAAGTTACCTGAATTCTATTGTAACTACGGGATGATTGGACATGGCCTCAAGGAATGTCCCCGGGAAGTGGTAAGAACCCCGCGGTTCGACTCTTTTCAATGCTGGAGTATCAACAGGATCGGGACAACAAGGTATACACGATAGATTGGAAACCTGTATCCTCGACTACTACACCAAAGGGACCATTGTATCAAGGCAGCGGTCCGATTGTATCCCTGACTACTGCACCTAATAGTGCGTGTCACGCCCCAATTTCAGTAAACCGAACTCGGGACGCGAACATTTAAAATAATAAAACATTTTGAAACCTTTTACATTAACCACTTTAAAAACACCATTTGTTCAACAGAAATATTTATAACTTAAAACACGTCCCAACAAGTGGACAAAAGTATGGTATCCGTCGCTAGACTCAAAATAAACCCAGAATCCCGCTCCTAGCTCTTCAAGCTTCAGAAGCTCACCTAGTCCAACCTGCGACCGGTACCTGTAAGAAAAGCAGCTAGGGGTGAGCGTTCGCTCACCACCACGGATAACAGACTGACTACGGCATACTTAGCAGACAATGCCGGTATCACCAACAACAAACTCAACACCGGGGATCACCATCCCCAACTCAAGTACTCCGACTGACACACACCCACTGACACTTTCCTCAACCGACTCAACACTCGGACACGTAAAGTAGACCCGACATAACGATCGACGACCTCCTCCAACGACACGACAGACAACCACGCAACACCCAAGATCACAAAGGATCGCACACTAAACAAGATCACAAAGGATCGCACGCCAGCGGCTCAGTAACCCATCTCTGTCCCTCACGCTTTTACCGATCCAGTCAGGTCAGGTGGTCGACCTGTCGCGCAAACTTCTCCCGATCTCTATCGGGAGGCTAGCCCACAACCTCTCCCCTTCCCCCGATCATAATCGGGTGACTAGCCACACCCGCGCAAACCACGAAACTTCTCCCAACACACAGTCGGGAAGCTAGCCCACAACCTCTCCGCTTCTCCCGATCCCAGTCGGGAGGCTAGCTACACCACCAACCTCGCAATCCTACCCCGGATCCCAGTCGGGGGGCTAGCCCACAACCTCTCTGCTTCCCCCGATCCCAATCGGGAGGCTAGCCACACCACGCAACTTCCCCGACACAAAGTCGGGTTTCCTACCTCAGGTAACCACAATCACAATCACAAGCAAGGTTCAACACTCCACAGGCCCTCATGGCCACCCAAGACACACCAACCATAACTCACGGGCTCAACAACCCCACGGGCACTCACGGCCTCCCAAGACACACCAATAGTAACTCACGGGCTCAACAACCCCACAGGCACTCACGGCCACCCAAGACACACCAACAGCAAAGACACGGGTTCAACAACCCCACAGGCACTCATGGCCACCCAAGACACCAACAGCAAACACGGGCTCTCATGGCCACCCAAGACACAATAGTAAAGTACGGGCTCTCATGGCCACCCAAGACACAACAGTAAAGTACGGGCTCTCATGGCCACCCAAGACACAAAAGTAAAGTACGGGCTCTCATGGCCACCCAAGACACAACAGTAAAGTACGTGCTCTCATGGCCACCCAAGACACAACAGTAAAGTAAAATCAACCTCCGGCATAACCGATGCCTCCAACAGTCCTAATATCAACAGTTTCACAATCAACCTCCGGGCATGGTCATATGCCTCCAGTACTTCTAATATCGATAAGTTCACAATCAACCTCCGGGCATGGTCATATGCCTCCAGTAATTCTAATAACGCTAAGTTCTCTGCTCCTACGACACTACCAAGTGTCACATGCATTTCCAATATTCGCTACGTTCCCGTATCATGCCTTTCCAAACTTCGATAACCTACTTAACCCACAACACCCCAAGTGTCACATGCAATTCTACTGTTAACTTTCCCTAGTCAGGGCCGAGATCCGGCTACTTTTCCCTACCTCGTGCGTGTTCTCCAAAAGCCAACCAACGAGCTCCGGTGTGAATTCAGTCACTCACCCAGCTTCCCTTTGCCTCGGTCCGCAGCACGATCTAAAGAACACAAGTTTAAGGCACTTAACAACTCGCAGGAAATAAACTGAAAATCCATAAACTTAACGCCCAAACGTAACCCCGACAATGTCGATCACTCCCAAACTTCCCAATTACTCGACATTGTCGATAAAGGACCCGTAAAGGCCCGATTCGCCCGACATGGCGAATCTGCCCGGGTTTTGTAAATGCCCTTTCGGGGCTCCAAAAATTCCCGTTTTCGTTTCTACGGTCTTAGAATAATTCAAGGATCCCAATGCACTTGACGGAATCGAATTCCGACTTCCGAGTCAATTAATTAGCGTTTAAAGTTTCTAAAACCCGTTAATTACAAGTTTTCCAATTTAATTCCAAATTTCGATTCGGTTATGGATAAATGGTCCGGGGAACGTTTTAAACCTCCCGAACACTAAACCCGAGCACCGGAGCACGTGGGCCCCACCCGGCCCAACTTGGCCGTGGGCCCTAGGGATTAAATGGGCCCGGCCCACCATGGTGGTGGCCGGCCCTAGCTCCGGCCAGCCACCTCACATGGTGGCCGGCCACCCCCTCAAGGTGGCCGGAACTCCTCCCGAGCTCCCGATCGCCGGAAAGCATCCCCCTTCACCTCCAAATGCCTCCAAAACGTCTCTAACAAACCCCCAACCTCAATACAACCCTCACTACTCATTTTTAACCAAACCCTAACATTTGAAAATTGAAAAATCGACGATCGGTTTAGTACTAACCGTAGAGCACGACGAGGGGAGTTCGCTTCTTGCAACGTTGAGACGATCCAAGGGTGGGAAGCTCGTGAATAGTTGTCCAAACCCTAGCTTCTCTCTCTTTTCTCCCTTTTCTCTCTTCTCCTTCTCTCTCTAAAACTATCTCTCTTTTTCTTTTTTTTTTCTTTTTGATGTATGCTTGGCCGAAACTCCCCCTTATCTCTCTTCATTTTCCCCCCCAAAACTAACACCACCACTTGTTGGACAAGGGGCAAGGTGGGACCCACACCTTTTTCGTTAAATATATGCTAGATATTTTCCAATCAGATTCGCGAAAATCGGACATTTCGGGCCCTGAACGGGCACTTTTTCCAAGAAATTATGAAACTTGACGGGCTACAAGAAAACGGCTCAACTAAACCGCTGCGACGACGGCTATGCTTTTTGGACCCAAAACGGTCCTCGAATGGACCAAAACGTCGCTCGGTTGACTTTTCCAGCGAAAAGTCAACATTTCCCAAATTGATCAGAAAGTTGCCCTGAGTCCCGCGGAACTCACGTTGGTCGATATCGGGGTCATCTTAAGTCCGGTATGACCCTCGGGGTCAATTTTAGGTTCAATTCAGTGTCTGTCTTAAAATTTTTAAATTTTCTTGTTTTTCGCAGGTTTGACTGGCGTTGACCGGGAGTGGTTATTACAGTCTACCCCCTTAAAGGAATTTCGTCCGCGAAATTTAAAACAGACGTACTACGAGAATCGAACAAATATAAAGCCTATAATTGATACCATAAACACGTACCCTGAAAGGTCTCGCGGTAGGTAGTGGATCTTGGGGCCCGGGAGTCTGTGACTGCGTACACTCTTCCCTCTGACGCCCGCTGCCTCTGACCCGGCGCACTCGCAGACGGCTGTGAGAACCTCGACTGCTGGCTATAACGCGGGCGACCCCTGGGTGACTGTATTGTCTGCTGCGTCCGCTGTACTGACATTACCCCCAATGGCTCACGGCACCATGCTATAGTGTGTCCAAACCGGCCGCACCGGAAACAGCTGGTCTCGTCGGCTCTCGACTCCGTGCTCTGGCCTGCCCAGCTGGTCGCTGGTAGCGCCGCGGGCCCTACTCCCATCGGACAGTCTCGACGAAAGTGGCCTCGCTGCCCGCAGGTGAAACATGTCGGCCCCCTCTCTGAGGCGACCGGCCCCACTGATGCTACCGACCCCATCTGTCTTGCTCCACCCTGCTGAGCATGTGGTCGAAAGAACTCCGTGGTCCTCTGTCTCCTCGGGTCTCGTGACTCGGACGGCCTTGCCAAGCTGGTCGGCCGCTGTCGAACCTCACGGGTCCTGGCCGCATCCCGGATACCCTGCTCCACCGTCGCTGCGGTGTCCACGAGATCTGTATACTTCCGCAGCCTCAAGGCGAGGACCTTATCCCGAATCACCGGTCTCAGTCCCCCCTCAAACCGCAGGCAACGGTTCTGCTCGGTCATCACCATCTCCGGCGCGAATCTGGTCAAGGCCGTGAATCTGGCCTCGTATTCTGCCACTGTCATCCCCTCCTGCTCCAGGTCCAGAAACTGCCGATGTCGCTCCAGCCGAGCCGACTCGGGAAAGTACTGTGCCAGAAACAACTCCTGGAAGATGTCGTAGTCGTGCCCGACACTGTCCTTCACACGCCCCCACCAGTGGTAGGCGCTGTCCCTCAGCTGGTGAGCTGCGAAGGACACTCTGCGGCGGCCATCTTCGATACCTAATGTATCCAGGTCCCGCGTGACCTGTTCTAGCCACCTCTCGGCTAGGTCGGGGTTCGGCTCCCCGAAAAAGGTAGGTATCCCTAGCTTCAGGAAGTCCAGCAGGGTACGGGCCGTATGGTCCTCTGCCTGAACGGGCCTCATTGGGACCGCTGCTGCCTCCGGAGCTGGCGAAGCCGACTCTCGATTGGCGATGATCGCCACTAAACTCTGGACTGTCCTGGTCAGCTCATCCAGGGCAGTCATAACGGGAGGGTCCGCGACCGGCGGGACGCTGGGTGTGCCTGTAGACGGCCCCGCGTCGCTTCTCCTGTCTTCTCCGACAGGAGTACCCTGCGCCTCCGCGTACTCAGCGGGCTCAACGGTTGGCACCCGTCCCGGTGTCCCGACCGTCCCCGCCTGCCTCGCGTGGGCGCCCGTCCCCGTGTTAGCGCCGCTCGTCCTCGTCTACCGCGAGCCATAAGTCAGTATCCTCTGCACGGATACACGCAATCGTTCAGTTTGCGAACTCAAATGAAGACAACAAGCTCGAATACACTAACGTTCATACGGTCTACGTCTACCCTAACGTACTTGTTACTAAACGTCACCGGCTCGCGCCATTTACACTTTAATCATAATAATACGTAGGCGAAACCTCAATTAAACTGCATAAACGCACACCAAGCCACGCACAACAACACGGACACTGCGTAATCAAGACGGTGTAAAAGACAGGGGTCACGGACCCGTGACAGACCCCGTCGCGGTAGGGGTCACGGACCCGTGACAAGGACCCAAAAAATTTCCCAAATCGCTCTGGTCCGTCACGGATCCGTGACAGGATCCGTGACGCTCGCGCAGACCTGTTTTCCAAACTCGGTTTCAACTCGAATCTCAACCCGTTTTAACCCTAAAATTTTCTTTAAACGACACACACGCTTGACCACTAATTCAGCAAACACACGCGCCACGACTCACAGACAAACCAAGTCATTCAACCTCAATCAAAACACAAGCCGACACGGCCAACAACAACACAACAACACTCGCCCACCGGGCCAACCAACACCGAACCACGCCCACCGGGCCAACCAAAATCAAACCCGTCCACAGGGCCAATCAAAATCAAACACGCCCACCGGGCCAATCAAAATTTTAAAACGCGCCCACTAGGCCAATCAAATTTTTAAAACTTTCTCCACTTCATTAAAAACCTCACTTCCTGACATCAGGTAGTTACAATCCGGTCCAAGCGTCCCCGAACTACATTGTACCCACTTGACATCAACACCGTCACGCTCGACTACAGGGGCGCCCCTGAGTCGAGTCGCGACAGTTTAAAAAATGTTTCACGCAGCAACAGACAAACAGTATGCCAGTAACCCCGTACTGCACACACACACAAACACAAACAGGACTTCAAACACAATGGGTCTACACACGGTTCCGACCTGCGTACCCAACGCACGACGGGACTTTATCGACTCGACTCTCCCCACCTAATCGACGCGCAGTCCGAGGTGTGAAACCTCGAGCTCTGATACCAAGTTGTCACGCCCCAATTTCAGTAAACCGAACTCGGGACGCGAACATTTAAAATAATAAAACGTTTTGAAACCTTTTACATTAACCACTTTAAAAACACCATTTGTTCAACAGAATAATATTTACAACTTAAAACACGTCCCAACAAGGGGACAAAAGTATGGTATCCGTCGCTAGACTCAAAATAAACCCAGAATCCCGCTCCTAGCTCTTCAAGCTTCAGAAGCTCACCTATTCCAACCTGCGACCGGTACCTGTAGGAAAAGCAGCTAGGGGTGAGCGTTCGGTCACCACCACGGATAACAGACTGACTACAGCATACTTAGCAGACAATGCAGGTAACACCAACAACAAACTCAACACCGGGGATCACCATCCCCAACTCAAGTACTCCGACTGACACACACCCACTGACACTTTCCTCAACTGACTCAACACTCGGACACGTAAAGTAGACCCGACATAACGATCAACGACCTCCTCCAACGACACGACAGACAACCACGCAACACCCAAGATCACAAAGGATCGCACACTAAACAAGATCACAAAGGATCGCACGCCAGCTGCTCAGTAACCCATCTATGTCCCTCGCGCTTTTACCGATCCAGTCAGGTCAGGTGGTCGACCTGTCGCGCAAACTTCTCCCGATCTCTATCGGGAGGCTAGCCCACAACCTCTCCCCTTCCCCCGATCATAATCGGGTGACTAGCCACACCCGCGCAAACCACGAAACTTCTCCCGACACACAGTCGGGAAGCTAGCCCACAACCTCTCCGCTTCTCCCGATCCCAGTCGGGAGGCTAGCTACACCACCAACCTCGCAATCCTACCCCCGATCCCAGTCGGGGGGCTAGCCCACAACCTCTCTGCTTCCCCCGATCCCAGTCGGGAGGCTAGCCACACCACGCAACTTCCCCGACACAAAGTCGGGTTTCCTACCTCAGGTAACCACAATCACAATCACAAGCAAGGTTCAACACTCCACAGGCCCTCATGGCCACCCAAGACACACCAACCATAACTCACGGGCTCAACAACCCCACGGGCACTCACGGCCTCCCAAGACACACCAATAGTAACTCACGGGCTCAACAACCCCACAGGCACTCACGGCCACCCAAGACACACCAACAGCAAAGACACGGGTTCAACAACCCCACAGGCACTCATGGCCACCCAAGACACCAACAGCAAACACGGGCTCTCATGGCCACCCAAGACACAATAGTAAAGTACGGGCTCTCATGGCCACCCAAGACACAACAGTAAAGTACGGGCTCTCATGACCACCCAAGACACAAAAGTAAAGTACGGGCTCTCATGGCCACCCAAGACACAACAGTAAAGTACGTGCTCTCATGGCCACCCAAGACACAACAGTAAAGTAAAATCAACCTCCGGCATAACCGATGCCTCCAACAGTCCTAATATCAACAGTTTCATAATCAACCTCCGGGCATGGTCATATGCCTCCAGTACTTCTAATATCGATAAGTTCACAATCAACCTCCGGGCATGGTCATATGCCTCCAGTAATTCTAATAACGCTAAGTTCTCTGCTCCTACGACACTACCAAGTGTCACATGCATTTCCAATATTCGCTACGTTCCCGTATCATGCCTTTCCAAACTTCGATAACCTACTTAACCCACAACACCCCAAGTGTCACATGCAATTCTACTGTTAACTTTCCCTAGTCAGGGCCGAGATCCGGCTACTTTTCCCTACCTCGTGCGTGTTCTCCAAAACCCAACCAACGAGCTCCGGTGTGAATTCAGTCACTCACCCAGCTTCCCTTTGCCTCGGTCCGCAGCACGATCTAAAGAACACAAGTTTAAGGCACTTAACAACTCGCAGGAAATAAACTGAAAATCCATAAACTTAACGCCCAAACGTAACCCCGACAATGTCGATCACTCCCAAACTTCCCAATTACTCGACATTGTCGATAAAGGACCCGTAAAGGCCCGATTCGCCCGACATGGCGAATCTGCCCGGGTTTTGTAAATGCCCTTTCGGGGCTCCAAAAATTCCCGTTTTCGTTTCTACGGTCTTAGAATAAATCAAGGATCCCAATGCACTTGACAGAATCAAATTCCGACTTCCGAGTCAATTAATTAACGTTTAAAGTTTCTAAAACCCGTTAATTACAACTTTTCCAATTTAATTCCAAATTTCGATTCGGTTATGGATAAATGGTCCGGAGAACGTTTTAAACCTCCCGAACACTAAACCCGAGCACCGGAGCACGTGGGCCCCACCCGGCCCAACTTGGCCGTGGGCCCTAGGGCTTAAATGGGCCCGGCCCACCATGGTGGTGGCCGGCCCTAGCTCCGGCCAGCCACCTCACATGGTGGCCGGCCACCCCCTCAAGGTGGTCGAAGCTCCTCCCGAGCTCCCGGTCGCAGGAAAACGTACCCCTTCACCTCCAAACGCCTCCAAAACGTCTCTAACAAACCCCCAACCTCAATAAAACCCTAACTACTCATTTTTAACCAAACCATAACATTTGAAAATTGACAAATCGACGATCGGTTTAGTACTAACCGTAGAGCACGACGAGGGAAGTTCGATTCTTGCAACGTTGAGACGATCCAAGGGTGGGAAGCTCGTGAATAGTTGTCCAAACCCTAGCTTCTCTCTCTTTTCTCTCTTTTCCTTCTCTCTCTAAAACTCTTTTTTTTTTCTTTTTGATTTATGCTTGGCCGAAACTCCCCCTTATCTCTCTTCATTTCCCCCCCAAAACTAACACCACCACTTGTTGGAGAAATGACAAGGTGGGTCCCACACCTTTTTGGGAAAATATCTACTAGATATTTTCCAATCAGATTCGCGAAAATCGGACGTTTCGGGCCCCGAACGGGCACTTTTTCCAAGAAATTACGATACTTGACGGGATACAAGGAAATGGCTCAACTAAGACCGCTGCGACGAAGACTAAGCTTTTTGGACCCAAAACGGTCCTCGAATGGACCAAAACGTCGCTCGGTTGACTTTTCCAGCGAAAAGTCAACATTTCCCAAATTGATCAGAAAGTTGCCCTGAGTCCCCCGGAACTCACATTGGTCGATATCGGGGTCATCTTAAGTCCGGTATGACCCTCGGGGTCAATTTTAGGTTCAATTCAGTGTCTGTCTTAAATTTTTTAAATTTTCCTGTTTTTCGCAGGTTTGACTGGCGTTGACCGGGAGTGGTTATTACAGTGCGATTCCTCAAGGCGCCACTCAGACCCGCTCGGTGGATCCGGGCTGGAAAAATCTATTGTTCGGCAAGATTTCTGGTAGCCGGAAGCCTGACACCCCGACCTTACTGGGCACATAGGTAGAAGTGGATCTGAACCTGTGTCTGGGTCTGATACAGGGGCAGTAGTTGGGGGAGTGAAACAAGGTTCTACTGGTGATCCCCAAGAGGACCAAGAGTAGGTAGGAAAACATTCCCGCATGGAGGAATGAAAGGAATCCAGTGCTTTAAGGACTGGCCCTAGAAGGGGTCTCTGGTTAATGCGCTGCCTCCCAAAGAAGTGGATGATAGCAGGTTCAGTTATACTCTATTGTGCATGCAGCGTTTAGGCAAGACTTCGAGCAGCTGTAGTCAACTTCGTTTAAATTTAATTTTACTATAGTATGAAAAGAACTTCAACCTTATTGTATTTTTTGTCTGTTCTTCGTGGTCAAAGATTTATCACTGATGTACTTAAATGTATTTGAATTTAAATCAATAAATTGTACCTATCGGCAAAAAGATTTGATATATAAAAAAAAGAGAAAGAAAAGAGAAGTGGAGAAAGAAAAGGAAAGGAATACTCACTCTTATAATTTTCCACCCACAGACAGAGGGAGCTCTTCCGCGTCTCTTTCGAAGAACAGCTGAAATCCGAAATGGAGAGCCCGACGGCGTGCGAGAAGATCCAAGGCATGGCAACCTGGGTGGGGATGAGCGTCGCATCCGCCTTCTTTCTCTCGCTCGAGAGATTCGCCTGCATCAACCTCTCCACCACCGACGACCCCGACGACGACGACGACGATCTCCCTCTCATGTCAGCTCCAGCCAGCCTCAACCACCACACCTCAATCGATGCCCCCACCTCCGTCGATCGCCTCCCCGTCTGATCCATCCATTCATCAACGCCTTTTGCCCAATCGCGATCTTGGGCTGGACAAAAAGGTCGTGCTTTTTTTTCCCTTCTGTTCTATAATGTTTACAAATATGTTTGTTAGATCTCTGTTATCAATTTGGGATTTTGAAATTGATGGCATATTGTATTGATTTTTGTGGGTTGTGGGTGTTCTGGTAGCTATGGAATCGTGTTCTTTGTTTGAAAACTGCTATGTAGAACAATTGAATTGGATAACAATTTGTAAATTCTTGATTTGATAATTGCACTTGATCAATAGTTAGAAATTTGTGCTGATTATAATTTATGGTTTTGTTTTGTTTTGTTATGCTTGAGGTCGTTCAAATTAATTGAGGGGGCTAACATGTTACACAACTAGAAGCAATATTAATGAAACCATACAAGTTTTTTGTGTGATTTTCTTGCTTTTGGTTGATTAGTTAGTTAGATTTTTTGTCTCATTTACTTGTTGGACAAGTTATTTGATAGTCTCGAACGGCCGTTAAAGCCCTTACGCCCTTTACTGATTGAAACCCGCAGATGCAATGTGAATGAGTCTGATAAGGTGTGTTATGTCTGATATGGCTATCTGGATTCATGGATCTAAGGTCCCCATATCATAACATATGGTCTTCCTCATGTTGCCCTTCTTGTTGATCTCTTGTTCCCCATTTTAGTTGTCTTTTCCAAGGTATCATGATTTCGTTACCCTTAACAAGCATTTCTGCATTTCCTTCCATTAGTGCTACAAGTTCAACAATTTTAGCTATGGAGAATAAATTTAAAGGTTTGTGTTCTTCTATGGCTCGGATGTTGTCAATTTGGGTTTATGTTGTTTAGATGACATGACTATCTTTGTTCATGATTTACTTTTGTTAGATACAATTGTGGACGAGTTTCAAATTTGCTAGGTCATGTCGCTTAAAGTTATAGCTATTTCAACTTCCTGTTCATTTGGATTTATGATTTGTTATTGTTCGTCTCAATGCTATTCGAATTAACTGAAAATATTTGATGGCTAGATAGTACTATCCCAGAATATCATACCTCCAACGACTACGAGGTTTTAAGAATCGGTAGGATTATGAGGATTGAAGCATCCAAGCATCAATTTAAACCAATGTTGTTCGTCTCAATGCTGTTTGTCGACATCGAGATTTTGAGCCTTAGTTGACACTATGTTCGACGACGTCCACAAGTCCCAAAACTGAAACCCGAATTCACCTATCGAGGTATATTCTGACATTCCTCAATGTGACACTCAACGATGTCGAGGCTCTAATTAAGGACATTGAGATCTCGCGTCGCACCCCAAGCTTCATTCCTAATGCATCCTCGCTCATTTCAAGCTCTAATTCTCAGTCCGTGTACTTTGAGTTACTGAAAGAATGAAAAGATGCGAGATACAAATACGAATTATGACTCAAATACAAAAGAAATGGAGAAGACCATTTTTTTTACTCACATAAAGATCATTTACTTGGCCTTAAGATTCTAGTAGATATATACAAGGAGATTGAGGTGAAATCGGCTACAAACCACTCTTAACCTAAGAACCGTGAGAACCAATCTTAGTCACACACACACCTAAGATCCAATATTCACCATGATGTCACGTCATCACCCCAATTCCACCCAAATTCACGTCACTTTCATCGTTTCTCACACAAGAAAGAGCATAATTGTAATAGCATGGTGCCATGTGGACAAGTGTCCATTTTTTTTCTTTCACCAATTCACTAATTTAATATTTTTCGATTCGTTTGAACTCCGATTAGCTTCAAATTTATTTTGAATCAAGATCAATCATGAATATATTTTGAAGCACGAAAATAAAAAGGTATATCGGGGTGATAAAAATAATGTTGAGTGTTGATAAATCTTCAATAATAAATGATTTATATCGGAGGTATCAAACTAGTGCTAAATGTTGATAAAAACATGTACTGATGTGATAAAAAACAAATAATGAGGTGATAAAAATCATGTTCAATTTTGATAATAAGTGTGATAAACTAGAGTTTAGCGTTGATAAAAAAACATGTGATGGGGTGATAAAAAAACATGTAATTTAATGATAAACATAGTGTTTAGTGTTGATAAAACTAGTGTTCATAAAATCACGTGATGAGGTGATAAAAATCATGTTCGATTTTGGAAAATGAGGTGATAAAACTAGTGTTCAGTGTCGATAAAACCAGTGTAAAGTGTTGATAAAAATTACTCAGATTTAATTTTTTTTAATCAGCACCGAAATAATATTTTTTTCGTGCTTCAAAAAATACATGTGATGGGTGTGATAAAACACACGTAATTTAATGATAAACCTAATGTTTGGTGTTGATAAAACTAGTGTTCATAAAAAGCACGTGATGATGTGATAAATTCATGATCAGTTTTGGAAATGAGGTGATAAAATCAGTGTAAAGTGTTGATAAAACCAATGTAAAAGTGTTGATAAAACCAGTGTAAAAGTGTTGATAAAACCAGAGCAAAGTGTTGATAAAAAGTAGCTATATATAAATTTTTTTTAAATCAGTCCTGAAATAAAGTTTTTTTCGTGCTCCAAAATATATTCATGGGTGATCTTGATAGAAAGGCCTTGAAAAAACAAAACTAATGACGCAAGTTTGAAGCCAATCGGAGTTCAAACGAAGCGGGAAAAATTAAATTGGTGAATTGGTAAAAAAAAAGTAATATGATAGTTTTACTAAAAAAACCCTTCTCACTTACTAAAAAGTGTTGTTTTTTTGCAGTCAACAACTCAATTGTATCTCATTCCTCCATTCATAAAATGGATGGTTTAGATTGGTTTTCACGGTTCTTAGGTTAAGACATGGTTTGTATCAGATTTCTCCTCCAATGAGATTTATCTTTATTGTTTTCCACCATTCTATATCACAAACTCGATTTACATGCCCGAGATCATGAAATGCCGATATAAATGTTATCATTTTCAATTATCAAAATAGTTGGAAAGTAGACAATGCATAACTAAACAAGGTTCAAGTGGAAGTTTCATTCATTATTTTTACTAAAAGGTACTTGTATATTATTAATTAAACAAGAGTCATTACATAGGTACGAGCCCGAAGGTCTTTCTACACATAACTTTGAGACAAGTGAATCGACACATGCGGTGTTTGAGGAGCCATAAAGGCAAACTGAAATAAAAGCTAAACTATGACGAAGCCAATGACTGCTGCTCAAGGTATTGCCTAGCTGTTGCATACTCGGTAGAGTGCGACTGAACCTGTGGTCATCAGTTTTTAAGGGAGGCAGAGCTCTTCCCAGGGACCCCTCCCAGGGCCAGTCCGCAGAGCATTGTATTCCTTTCGTCATTGGCCCTACAAAGACGAAATCAAAGAAAAAAAAACCACTTGAGTAGCCAGATCCATAATCAAGAGAGGTGTCGAAGAGGGGCGGTGGTGGAGGCCAGGGAGGAGGAGGCGTCAGTGGTGGCTTTCGAGACGACATGTGTTGACCAGAAGGGTTGACCCGATACGGGGAGGTCGCGGGGCTCCGAGGTTGTGAAGCCGATCGATGCTGGGGAGAGTTAGACAAAAATATAGGAGTTGGAGAGGGGGTGCGAACAAGATCTGGAGGCATGTCGTTGGTGGCAGGAGGGAGTCATACCTTAGTATCAGGGATAAATCCCTTACCCGTCTTTCGTGTCACTCATGCAGCCCGTCCCCAAGCCAATCTTACCTATTACGGAAGTCATGTTACGGACAACGTTAGGCTCATGTCAAACTCAGTTGTTGGCTGCAAAGCGATCACAAAGACTCCTTGGTCTAAGGATACATGACAAGCTACGACACTAAATATGCTCATGACTTAATATATGGCACATATTCAGGACGGGTCGTCCAATATCATGTCCCACATGATATCTATGATCGGACTCCGGAATCTCATTCCAATGACTAAAAGAACGTAAGCCATAAAGAGCCATCTTTCATACTAGTCGCTTCTAGTGAAGCTTTGTTGACTAGGGACCCATCGAGTGTGATCTATCTCGATCTATGGTTCCATTCGCATTGTGGGCATAGATCAGAACACACATCGATATATTACTCCAACACATAAGTAATATAAAGCCGCTTTAATTTTATTGCTAATAATGATACATACATTTGGACATTTATGATTGAACTACGGGCACTAAGACTAACAAATGCTTGCTTATGAGTCTATAAGAACAATATATAGGGAAAATAGGAACGCCTATCAAAATTGACAAGGTTTGTAAGCTAAGTTGAGTAGAGTTTAGTACAAGTAGCTTCATATGCGGTATGTTCATCGGTTTATGCATTCTTTTGAGCTGAGTAAGAACTTTTGGCACGTGACAACTCCGAGAAAACCTGTTTTTATCATTATGTGTGCATAAGCTCGTAATTCGCCAACTTTTTGTGAACTTTTGCATGCATCATGCAGTTTAGTCATATGTTGCATTAGTAATAGGATCATGCATTGTGCGTGCATCTTTTTAGTTTCGTTGTTTTAATAAAGGAAGCCCGGACTCCTCCTATCGAGGTGAATCACGGGGTTTAATCGGGACATATCTTACTACTTTATCTAGTTTAATTTTCTCGGGGACAGAAAAGCTTAGGTGTGGGGTGTTGATGTGAACGTAAAATGCATCTATTCCATATGTTTTAACCCACATTTCTAAGCTTTTTAGTCCCATATTGGTGTTATTTGAGATGTGTTTCTCTCTAGTTGTGCCAGGGATCTCTCGCCGGGGGTATTAAGGAATTTGGAGCGGAAAATGGATTAAAATAGAGCAAAAATTGGTTTAAAGAGTCTTGGAGTCTAGCTGATTTTCTAAAGGACATAACTTTCTCATACGAGCTCCGATTTTTGCCCGTTACATATCGAATCGAAGGGAATTAAGAGATCTACAACTTTCAAGAAGGAAGTTCAGCCATCCGCAGGGTGCACGA
This sequence comes from Erodium maritimum, assembly GCA_963921825.1. NCBI lineage: Eukaryota > Viridiplantae > Streptophyta > Magnoliopsida > Geraniales > Geraniaceae > Erodium > Erodium maritimum. Next base: position 30,889,955 of record OY997595.1, read on the forward strand.
CGTGCAAGTATCGAGCGAGGCGCACGACGTGGAATGAACGTGCGAGGCGCACGTCGAGTGCAAAATGGGCAGAGAGCACCAGAGTTTTGAGGTTGTAATCGTTGCACGAAGTGCATTCGACGTGCATGGCGCACGTTCAGCGTAGGTCGTGCGTGCGACATGCATTGTACGCTTTTGTTAGTTTTTCGCATGTAGTTTCCGTATTCTTCCCTCAGTTTTAAGTTGGTACAAATAGGAATTAGGTCAGAAAGTTAGGGGATCACGAAATTCAGAGGAAAAACATACTTGGGAGAGCTTAGAAGGGATTTTGGAGAAGTTCAAAGGAGAGACACGAGGACTACATCAAAGGTTCTTTGTAGTTTGGATTAAGATTTGATATTTGTATTACTTTAAAGTTAATATGATTATTACTATTTCAATCCATTCTTTGTCTTCTTATTCTAGTGATATGAACTAAAAACCTCTTGATCTAGGAGTAGGGGAACGATGTGATGAAGTAAATTAGAGTATTTCGGTTATACATTTGTAAAACTAGTATATAGGATATTGTTTATCTAATTCCGTTCGTAATGCTTTGTCGCCTTGATCACGCAATAATTGATTCAACCGTGTTAACCAACAATTGAGAAATGAGGTTAGTAGGAGGAAATGAGAAGTAGATAGCCCGAGTTTTAATCTATACTAGAATATGGTTAGACTAACACAAGTGCAATAACTATAGGAGTAAAACCCAAAAGTTAGAGGAATTCATAAATTGTAATGCTTTATACCATTCTACACTTAGATTAGTGATAATTACGTGGACTGAGTATATTAGGGTCCTAATACGATCGAGAAATGGTTAGGACTACATTAAGTGAATTCTTGTTGCCCTTGGAATAATATTAGTTGCAAATGTATAAAGAATCTTGTCAAGTTGTTCATCACATTCGAACCCCGCTGATGTCCTAGATCGACTTAAATCTCTTATTTACAATCCACTTGTGATTTTGTGCTGTATTCTCGGATCATTCACATTGCGTATTACTTGCATATGAATTAATATTTAAAAAAACAAAGCAAACATTGTTACAAGAATAGCTTGAGTAACAAACTAATCGATTAAAGTGCTTGTCTAATTGCTCCCTTGGATACGATATCTTGGACTAAACCTCGATTACTACTTGACGACCAGTACGTTTGCCGTGCCATTCGGAGAGTTAATTCTCAAGGTGTCAAAAGGTACCCTTTAAACGATCCACATTGATCGAGGTTAAGGAAAATCATACAGGAACTTCAAAACAAAGTGGAGAGAAGCATAAAAATTGAAAACACCAAAAACTTAGGAGAGCACAACAAAAAGACAAAACAACACCCAAAGAACTAAAAACAAAAAAGACCCAGCAAACAAATACTTAGGAGAACAAAACTTGTTGCATAAGGCACTAAGAAAGACCCGAGATCAGACGAAAGATGACACACAGAAACAACAACTCCTTTGAAGCGGGAGACTATGTTGTTGGGACACAGGGCATGAAAACTGAAACCTCAGACCTCTAAGCCGCCAACAAAACAAGAAGAGGCGTCATCACTAGACTTAACTCGTTCAAGGCAATCGCCTAGAGATAAATTTGGTTCACCCCAAGTCTCTAATTCTCCTTTCTACCAAGAAGAGGACGGAGGCCATAGATTTTGCATATTATTTTGGTAACAAGCTCGGATGTTGGCACGCGTCTTGTAGATTTTTTTTATAAGCTCAAATTTTTTTATTAATAATGAACCAATTCCAAAGTGGAAAAGGCCAATGAGAATAACGATAACATAGGAACTCAGAAGTGAGTTAGGGGTCCAATACCCGAAAAACCAAAGGAAAACAGAAACAGGAACTACAACAGAAATCAATACAAAACAAGTGTCTCACCGAGACCAACGAACAGTGCCTGAACAGGTGGATCCTCTGGTCTCAGAAAGACTAAGTCATCCGCGCCCCTTTACTCCTAGAGTAGATCGGCCCTTAGCGATCCCCCGGATGAGCACTCGACGGACCTCAGTGAGAAACAAGCGAAACCTGAGAGGCATAATCTCTCATGCAGATCCTGCCAACCAACACAACATAACAAAAATCAGACCTGACTCCTCCTCCGCCTTGGCCGGATGCACCAACTATTAGTCTTAGTGCCCGTAGTTCAATCCTAAATGTCCAAATGTATATATCATCGTTAGCAATAAAATTAAAGCGGCTTTATATTACTTATGTGTTGGAGTAATATATCGATGTGTGCTCTGATCTATGCCCACAATGCGAATAGAACCATAGATCGAGATAGATCACACTCGATAGGGTCCCTAGTCAACAAAGCTTCACTAGAAGCGACTAGTATGAAAGATGGCTCTTTATGGCTTACGTTCTGTTAGTCATTGGAATGGGATTCCGGAGTCTGATCATAGATATCATGTGGGACATGATATTGGACGACCCGCCCTGAATATGTGACATAGATTAAGTCATGAACATATTCAGTGTCGTAGCTTGTCATGTATCCTTAGACCAAGGAGTCTTTGTGATCGCTATGTAGTCAACAGCTGAGTTTGACCTGAGCCTAACGTTGTCCGTAACAGGGTTTCCATAACGGCCAGGATTGGCTTGGGGACGGGCTACATGAGTGACATGAAAGACGGCTAAGGGATTTATCCCTCATATTGAGGTATGAGAAAGATATCGGTTCTCGGCTGCTTGATCGAGAGCGACTGAAAGAATAGCATGGCCATGCACATAATACTGGGTATCATATATTCACTCATCTCACATATCAAGGAACAGTGATTGAGAATAATAAGGATGACGACTCTATGCCTTATCTCAATCAGGATATCGGAGATAAAAGGATAATGACAGGGACGACGGAAAGGTTAGAATCGATAGGGTCGATTCGTTATGCAGTGTCAGGCAATACTAAAGTCTCGTTAGTTGCCACTTAAATAGGATCAAGTAAAATGGGATTTTACGCTGATCTATTGACATGCATAAACCTAAGGGTCACATCGGAGGATGAAACTCATTAACACATTTATGGAGAATGGCCAGTTGTCTCGGGACATGACCAAAACTGGGTTTTGGGTCATGTGCCCGTAAGCGAATAGGACTTTACGGATCGAGACAAGGCTTGGAGTCTTGGGATTGATCGCGTTGGATAATGTTGGATATTTCCGGTATGGAAGGCTTGGAGGCGATGAGCGAATCACGGAACCTCGTTGGAAATGGCCACGAGCCATGTTCCAAGAGGCCCATGAAAGGCCCATGAAACCAAGGCCCATGGAAATAATTAATCAAGTCTTGATTAATTAGTACTAAGTAAGCAAGACAAGGATTAAGGTGTTGGTAATTCACCACCTAACCCAATCTTGTCTTGCCATACTTTGTCCTATTTACACCTTACTTGTCACCATGCTTGTCCCATGCCTTTAGTTGGACAAGTATGGAGTTTGTTATGTTTAAGTCATCTTTTTTCAACATAACAAACACTAGACAAGAATAGGAAACACAACTTCTCTCCCCATTCCCTTGCAATTTCGGGTTTGGCAAGCTCCCACCTCCAATTTTGTGTTCTTGAGTCCTCAAAGAGAAGAACTACGTGGCTTTGATTCCCATGTGGATACGTAGGCGTCTTGGAGACTCAAGCCAATCATTCGTTACCCGGTGTTCTTGTTTTGGTAAGAACTAGTGCTGAATTTTTCTCTTGTGAATCCATTCTTTGTTAGTTGTTTCATGGTTTTAATCGTCTCTTGGTTTTAATTGATTTTCCGCTGTGAGTTGGTTCATCTCCAACCCTACCTCGAGACCCAACACCAACTGGGTCTCATGCATCAGTCCTCAAAAGAAAAGCCGACTCTCAAGGCCCGAGGCTGCCATAAGATAACAAAGGAATGATTCATAATCTTCCCAAACAGCACATCACCAGACTCCATCACCTGATTAAACACAACTCCATTCCTGAATAACCACAAGTGCCAAACAGTAATGTAACAGACACGGACCCAAACCTTCCACAAATGATGCGAGCCCACACTCCTCCACATCAATATCAAATCTCCCACGGTCCTTGGCATGACCCACATCAAGCCCCACCACTCAAACACCTTACCCCAAATCCACAAGTATAAATAGCAATGCAGGACAATATGGTCCGTAGTCTCCATGAAAGAATTACACATAGGGAAAAATCTTATTAATCGTTAAAAACATACCCCTTGCCTCTAAAAAACAGCTATAGGTAAAGCGTTCTGAGAAGCGAACCAAACCAACACATTATGCTTGGGTGGTATACCAGCCACCCACAAAACAGAGACCCACGGCTCAACCTCCACTGATTCCTCCTCCATCAGGATAAAATAAGCATCAGAGACTGTAAAACCAGAAGAAGACTTCCTCCAAAGAAGAACATCATCCAAATCGGGGGCCAAAACACAATCCTCTATACAGGTATAAAAAGCACTCACCTCTTCTGTTTCTCTATTACCACGATTGTTCCTGAAAGTGTCACGCCCTGAATTCTGCAGGACCGAACTCGGAACGTGAACGGTGAAACAATAAAATAATTTTCAATTTTTTTAATAAAACCGCTTAAAATCACCACTTAAGTTAATCAAAAACAATATTTTTACAACTGAAAATACGTCCAAAACAAGCGGACAAAAACCAACTGAAATTATGAAATTTCACGTGCTACAAGGAAACGGCCCAACTAAGACCGATGTAACGACGGATAAGCTTTGTCCAATCCACTTTGGTCGATATCGGGGTCAACTTAAGTCCGATATGATCCTCGGGGTCAAATTTAGGTTCATTTATGTGTCTGTCCCAAAATTTTAAATTTTTCTGTTTTTCCGCCGATTTGACCGGCGTTGACCGGGAGCGGTTCTTACTGAAAGAGACCAACCAGCCTTGCTCGTTCCAAAAATCAGCCACAACCCCTTCCTTGTTAATTGCTCTAGAGAAAGCCAACAGAAATCGGACCCTCAAAGGCGCCTCGCCAATCCACACATCATCCCAAAAGGAAATGGAATCTCCACGTCCCAAGTTCCAATAGAGTCCCTGGTTACCAAACATATTGCAAAACAAGGGGTCACTAGCAAGCTCCAAAATATGATTGAAAAGATAACAATTACCATTATTATCTAAACGCGATAGATCCCAATCATCAACAGGCCACCCCATCCCCAGGCTAGTAAGCACCTTCCATAATGACCGCTTAGAAGTGGAAAAACGCCACCACCATTTGGCCAACAACGCTACATTCAACACTCTCAATCTACAGAGCCAGCATCTTGTAGCCAATCATATACAATCATACCGCGTCTTGTAGATTATTGGCTACAATAATGATTTTTTCTTAAGCCTCCGAATTTTCTAGCTTGATGACTTAGGACAATCAAGCCCATAATCGAGATTCGTAGACGCCTCCTTACTCGAACCAACTAGAGGACAATGTGTAGGATAAACAGTCCCCCAAAATCTGGCTTTAGTCCTTGAAATCCAAGCGGGCAATGGACACAAAATCAGGATTCAACAATGAAATTTCAATCGGGGCTGGTATATCAACCAAATCCCCGATTGATCCATCTCCTGAAACTTTCTTAGGAGAAAGGTCCAGTGGGAAGAACAAACCAGGCTTTGATGGAACCAAATCCATAAGAATTGACTCCATGGACATTCTAAAGATATAAGTGTTCAACGATAACTCAACCTCCAAATTGGAGAGGAATTCGATGAGTGCATATACCCGATTAAAAACCTCCGAATCATCATTCACGAACGCTACAAAGATGAAAGATCCCACAAAGTTTGATATAAGTATAATGTTCTTCAAATACCCACCATTAAAAGGGGAGATCATTAGTACCAATCCACTTAAATGAGTCACCACTAAGTAATTTATCACCTGATCATCTAGGAAAATCGAATCCTTTTTCCAAATGGATATGAATCGAATCACTCACCAAAGAACCTTCAAAAGAACTGAGCAAGAAGATTATTTCTAAGGAAAACCCCGAATCCTAACGGTGTTGGAAATGTGTATTTCACGTCCTAACTGAGGGTCACCCCTTTTGTTACATGTCATATACCAAAGGTGGTTCTTTTTTACAAAACATGAAAAATGACACCAAAAAATGGGTATAACGTTCGCATTCGATGGTTTTTCCTCTTAAATTTTGTATAATTTGCGTTTATTAGTGCACTACAAGAGGTAGGTGGTGTAAATTTACCAAAAAAAAAAACACTTTTTTGGTGTCATTTTTCATGTTTTGTAAAAAAAAACCACCTTTTGTATAGGACATGTGACAAAAGTTGACCTTTGGTATAGGACATGTAACAAAAGGTGACCCTCAGTTAGGACGTGAAAAACACATTTCCAATAAAATTAGAATCCGGCGTTATCCCTTATTTCTAAAGTCTTGAATTTTGATGCCAGAAAAAACCCATCTCTAAAGACCTCTAAACCACATTGATATCTAAATTGGAATTCGTGATCAAGAGATTCTCCTCAACCTTCCCAAAAAAGGGGAGGTAATGAATCCTCCGCCAAAATAGAGTGGCTTAACTTTCTGAATCAGCCTTGAGGCCTTTCTCTGTTCATGCTTAGCAACACCACCCATACAAGCCAAGGCAACGAAAAGCGTGTATCCTTTCACCTTCTACCCATTAGTATTAAAAACAGTTTGATCTTTGTCATATTGAGAATTCTTATGCACAAAACCAAGAAACTTGCATTTAGCATTCAGTATCTGAATCCTAAAAAACCATCTTGACTTTTCTTAAAAGATGTTACACACAGATTTTCACATCTATTTCTGCCACATCCAAGCTAACAGAGTCCATAATAGAGCCCTGGGTAACCTCCACCCTTAACGGCAACCCACCATCATCCATCTGTCCACTATCTCATTGAACTTAACACCAATCCTCTAATTCAAAGATATCTGAGATCACCTCCATAATCAGTGACCTCCCTTTACATAATCTGTTTCTCAGCTCTAAGAGCACCCATGCCAGCATCTTTCTGCTGACTCGCAGTGTTCATTACCACATACTTGAGACGATGATTAATCGATAGCACCACCATAGAGAGAGTGGCGAGGGTTCTACCTATGTTTGAAGTTTAAAATTTGGTATCTACATAAGATGTTTTAGTTTTGTAGGTTTAAAATCATATTCGATTTTGAATTCAAAAGGAGTGAATTTGATTTGAATTTCAGAATTTATAACTTGCCAAGAACTCAAAAAATTTAAGCACCTTTCCTTAAGATATAACTTTCAACTTTGGCTAGCACACTTCAGTTTTTTAAGACCCTTGTTCATGTGGATATATGTAGAGGGCTAATTCATTTGGAGACACCTCAACCTCAAAGTTCACATAAGCGTTTAAAATCTATGGTCACTATCTCGAACTAGGATGCAAATTACACGAGGTAAAAAAAAAACTTTAGATTCGTGTTCTTATTAGTTATTCGAATTACATGGATCAACTTCGGGTTCTAGGGATATGTTTTTTTTAATTATACGACATGTTTATACCCTAAAACCCATCAAATGGATATATTACATTGTCTAAATGGGACACGGAAATAGAGTGAATGATAACAATGCATGACATCTAAAGTAAGACCAATTAGTTATCAGCACAACAAAACAGAAAAGTTGTTAGAATTGCAAATAATAATAAATAAGATATAAGCATATCGATCAATGATGCTCACGATGAATCCTGTCGTCACATCTCCGGCTCGTCCCGACCTTCTTCTCCGGCTCGTATGGGTTTTCTTCTCCGGCCAGCCCTGTCGTCTTCTGTCCAGCGATATCAGATATATTCGAATCATACATAGGGCTGGGAGAAAACGTTGCAGCGCCGCCATCACCAGACGTAGCAGAGATCCTTCGGATCGTCATCACCGGTTACGTTTCGCAGGCCAGGCCGTGCTTCATCGTTACGTATCGCAGGCCGTGTTCCAAGTCATAATTCAGTTCTATCCTCGCCAAAACTTCTGATCTTAATCTGCAGGAGTTGTCGCAAGGTTTTCAACACCACCAGGTATGAGTCAAACCTCCGTGGCTGTGTGTTTTGGTTCATCAGGTCAGGTATACTGTTAAGTGTGGTTTTGTAGTCGGATCTTGAGTCGACCAGTACTCCGATCAAGTCACTGTTCGCTGTTTTTTCTACTGTTTGGTTAGCTTCTATGCTATTGAAGGATTCTCTTTTGTGGGTCCCGAGATCGGCTCAGAAGAAGAGTATGAAGAGGGACAGTAGGAAAGGAAAGGCTCCGATGACTGAAATTGCTTTAGTGGCGAAGAAGGTTCGCCCCCAATCTGCTGTGGTTATTCCGACTGGAAGCTCTATAAACTCTCTGAGCAGAGATTTTTCCAACGTCAAAGCTACTGGAGAGAAATGCCATTTACAAGAAGATCTTGTCAATCAAACCTTGAGTTCGGAGCGTTGGCCTCAGGCAGGGAAAGTCTCTTCTATGGTTCAGATTTTTGAGGGTTCCAAAAAATCTTCAACTTCTTTGAACCTTGAGGAGGAATTCATTTCCGAGGCTCCCTTTCCAGAGGCATCTGTGGAAGGAAAGAAATTGTTCATCTGTAATATTCCTCCGGGAAGATATGAGTCTTGGCTTAAAAATCTTTTAGGCCCTGAAGGTGTTGAGTCCTGTTTCGTGTGTAAGAGATCGAATCGCACTGGTAAATTCTTTGGTTTTATCACGATGAAATCAGGTGTGGCTCAAGAAACCATTGAGGCTTATAATGGAACAATGCAGGATGGTTACAAATTGCTGGTAGACTTCGCTAGACCAGCAGTCTCCAAACCTCAGAATTCTCCTCCAAAGGTCACGCAGAAGTGGGTTCCAAAATCAATCAATGTTCTTGGTTCTTCTGTGGCGGGAGCCAGAGATATGGCTCTTTCAGGTGTATTGTTTTTGACACATAATAACTGGAACTTTTCTCAATACAAAGCGATTCTCAAGTCTATTGGCTTGGTTGATGTGGTCCTGCGCTCTTTTGGGCATCGTATTTTTCTTCTTACAGTTATAAATCCTTCTCTCAGGGATACTTTAGAAGAGGAAAATTGGGCATGTTTGAAACCTTGGTTTGAGTTGATAAGTAATTCAGGGATTTTGGTCACCGTGGGAGGTTTTTTTCAGTGGACTGTGGTGGAGGGTATCCCTTTCCAAGGGAGAACTGAAGATTCAATTTTATCAATTGGAAAGTCTCTGGGTACTGTTTTGCACTACATCTGTGATTCGAACCCTGAGTCGGCTTCTTTTGATAAAGCGTTCATATTGGTACATAGGAATTCTAAAATTACTACGATGAACTTGAATTTTGTATTGGGATCCTCTAGTTTCCCAATTTATGTTTTAGGAGTGGACATCACAGCAGTTCCGGAGAAGTTTTTTCCGACTGTAAGCATGCCGGATACATCATCGGATAAGGACTGGGCTAGTCAAGAAGATCAGACAGCTCCGGAGGATAAGACATACTCTAAAGTGGCATTTTCCGCAGACAAGTCATGTTCTAAAGTGGCAAGCTCTAATTCCACAGATCCTTTGGAAGTAGGTATAACTTCATCCCCTAGAATTCATTCTACTTCTGACACTTATCTAGATTCAGCCTTGCGTGCTCCACAAGTATCGAATCAAAAAATTTCAAGTCTGAAAAAGTCTAAGCCTTCAGTTTCCTACCAGACACCGGTATTTCAGTTGACAGGGAAAGAAAGAGCTTCTCGTCAAGGTACATGGGATTATGTTAAACAAGTTGGTATCAAAGCTTTGAAATTAGATGAGTCTGCGATTGAACAGTTTAATAACCTGGACTTAGAAATTCCTGAACGGGTGGACTTGGAAGTGGATGAGGATGATTTGTATGACGACGTTTGTGAAGATGAGGATCTGGAAGCCTTTTGCTCAGCTCCTTCTCGTTTGACCTTACAATGAGGCCTGTTTTCGTGTGTGTGATAGAGATCCATAGGAGTTTTTGCAGTTGGTGTTCTTGTAGTTGCAGTCTTTGTCTTTCTATCATCTACGATCTTCAGTTTGAACGTTGGTCTTTTGTGGACTGGCACTCGGGTTCGTTTTTGTGGTATGGCGTGACAGTGGGAACCGGTTTCGTTATTTCAGCAGATAAGTTCTGTTTTGGTTGAAGTTTGGTGTTATCTCATGTTGGCAAGCTTCAATATTTTTTGGTTTTTGTGTTTTTTTATCGTTAATGTTTTTCTAGAATCGGTCAATTTGACTTCGTATTCTGCTTTTCATTGTACTCCCCTTTATAGTATAATGAAATCTTCCCCTCGTTTATCAAAAAAAAATGATGCTCACGGTGAGATATGTGACTTTTCTCACCACTGGACTAATGAGATAGGCTTTCATTCTGACGGAACCGAAACTAACATCGATAAAAACTAAATACGTCATTTTTCCTGGTGATATTTAGCTATTTTCTGGTTATCACCGTAACCGACCATATCAAAATCTCGAAAGGCACTAGATTAAGACCTAGACGATGTGTTCGGCGAGACACAACGAGTAAAAGAGACGGATATCCGAGAACAAACGATGTACTTGACGGGAGATGTCATTGAACAAAGAGGATAAGACAAGGCAACCAAGGCATAGAAAGAAGACATTACGAGCAAAGAAATGTAAGATTACGTGTTTCATAAACACGGTAGAATTTTTTCTAGTAATCCTATTCAAACCTAGATTCACATGTATCACGAAACTAATCTAAGCACGTATTTAAAAGGATAACCTCGATGTAGAGCAACATATGATACTTGAGCTTGATGATTCGAGACTAGGACCTTTGAGAAGACTAGCCGAGGCACCCACATGTTTTTCCTCTAACGGTATTCACACAAGTAAGACGAATCCACAACTAAAGCTTGCTAGTAGCCTTGAATGTTTTAATTCTTGCTCTCTATATGTGGTGACTGGAAAAAACTACCGCTCAATAGCTCGTTATTTTTATCCCCCCTCAGTCCTTTATTTATAGAGTTCAGTTTATCATAAACCAACTTCAATTAGAATAAGAAAACCTAGCAAAAGGAGGTGTCTTGTTGCATTAATTTTAGTCAAACTATAATTCCCTTTTGTGTCTAGACATTCTAGAACATTATTTTTTCTTCTTCTAATTTAATAAATAAAAATCACATTAATGATATATAATCTTATGATTGGTTGAATACCCTTAATTCAGAATTGGGATGTTCGGCCAAACCCATTATATTTATATATTATTGGGCCTTTATTTATCTAATTAAATATCATGCAAGAAAATAATTATAAACAAATATTGACATCATCCTATGAGAAAATTAATTAAAGAAATAGGATTTGTTATATAAAAAAAACTTTACCGATTTATTTAAGTCGAACCTCTAAGGTTCATTTCGTCGTGGTATTTACTCTATTGTGTGTGACCCTTTATGATTCTTATGACGTTATCAGTGAGATCGAAATTACCATTTCATCCAGAAGTTAAGAAAACTCCTAGCAAGGCCCATAACTACCCAAGTTATACTAAGTCTTGACCTTGTCAGATCTTGTTACCATAAGTGATCACATCCTTTGTCGTTTGGAGATGTCATGACTGAACAAAAGGCATAGAAGCATCATCCTTTTCTATTCAGTCAGATAATTCTTTTGATCTCGAATTCGGATTGTAGGTAACAAATCACGCGCATGGCCTTGCTTATTTTACAATCATTCACTCATCCGAAGGGTCCATAATGACATCTGACTTGTATAAACACAAGTGACAAGTCCCTATGACCATCACCCATATACCTCACATGTGCGTACCCACATTTGAGCACAACCCAAATTTCTATCTTGTCAGGAGTAGCTATTGGTTATGTGAAGACACGAATCAACGCATATAGATAGTATTGTGATGTCATGGTCGTAAGACTAAGATCTACTTTGGTAGTTGAGAAATACTCATGTCTCATGTTTTAAGGAGTATTCTAAAGGTGGGTCATTCAATGTCAAACTCTTTGACATATGTGACATTGCCTCATATCTCTATATGCATGATCAGTGAAACATGATCCTTTAATCAATAGGCATACTAGCTCTAACTATTAATTTAGGCTAAGGGCGAATGAATAAACTCAATTCTTTGTTTCTAAGAGTTCTATTATCAAGGAGCTGCTACCCGATACCTCAGAAAGAGTAGTATATTCAATTTAATCAACATTAAATTGATATTTGTGCAAATTGTCGCTTGTCCTAGGGCACAAAACCCAACAGACTCCCACTTGAAGTATGACCAACTCACATTTTATGAGAAATTCCCATTGCCCAAATATGACCCTCAAACTTATGTTGCAGAAGTTCTTTAGTTAAAGGATTACATACATTGTCATTTGTGTATACTCTACATATCTTGACCTCTTCATCCTCTACGAATTGTCAGATGAGGTGGAAGCATCTTTGTATGTGTTTCGATTAGGAATGAGACCTCGTCTCCTTAGCTTGAGTTATTGCTCTATTTTTATCGTAAAACAATGTCAACAGATCTGATATGCTAGGCACGACGCCCAATTCGATGATGAAGCCTATAATCCAAACTGCCTCCTTAAGAGGACTATTATATATATGTATTTAGCCTCTGTTGTTGAATCTACCATAGTTTCTTTTTTTGAGCTTCACTAACTGAAAATACCCTCGTTTAAACAAAACACATAGCCAAACTATGATTTAAAATCATCAGTGTTGGTCTGGAAGCTTGCGTCGTTGTAACCTCTTACGTCCAACTCGCATTCATGTCCATCGTACAATAAAATATATCCTTAGTCCTTCTCAAGTACAATAAAACATGGATACTATCTTATCAATATACGTGCTCTGACTTAGACCAAGAACTCATCTTGATCTATCTCTATAGATCTTGATGCCTAGTATCTGGGAGACTTTGCCTAAGTCATTATTGTAAATGAGTTCCTTTAGCCATGATTTATCGTCATTGAAGCTAGGTATATCGTATTCAATGAGAAGTATGTCATCTACATACAAGATTAGGAATGAAAATTTTCCCCCACTAACCTTCTAACATACACGAGGTTCATATTCGATTTTGATAAAGCCAAAATGTTTGACCGTTTCATCAAATCGAATATTCCAACTCTGAGATTCGCGTTTCAATCCATAATTGGATCTCAAAACCGTGCATATTTTGGTTCTTCCTTTAGGATCACTCGAGTAACTTCCTATTTAGGAAAGTGGTTTTGACATCCATTTGTCATATCTCATAATCGTAATATGCGACTATGACTAGAAGGATCGTAATGGACTTAACCATTGCAACGGGTGAAAAAGTCTCGTCATAGTCTATACCATGAGTTTTCCTATAACCTTTTGCAACAAGTCTTTCCTTGTAAGTTGTAAGAACCGCTCTGTAATAACCACTTCCGGTCAACGCCAGTCAAACCTGCGAAAAACAGGAAAATTTAAAATTTTTAAGGCAGACATTTAACTTAACCTAAAATGACCCTGAGGGTCATACCGGACTTAAGTTGACCCCGTTATCGACCAAAATGAGTTCCAGGGGACTCAGGGCAACTTTCTGATCAATTTGGGAAATGTTGACTTTTCGCTGGAAAAGTCAACCGAGCGACGTTTTGGTCCATTTGAGGACCGTTTTGGATCCAAAAAGCTTAGCCGTCATCGCAGCGGTCTTAGTTGAGCCGTTTCCTTGTAGCCCGCCAAGTTTCGTAAATTCTAGGAAAAAGTGCCCGTTTGGGGCCCGAAAAGGTGTGGGACCCACCTTGCTACTTGTCAACCAAGTGGTGGCGTTAGGTTTTGGGGGGGGGGGGAATGAGTGGTGAGGGGTTATTGGGGGGTTCGGCCAACACTAACCAAAAAGAAAAAAAAAGAGAAAAAGAAATAGAAAATAAGAGAGAGTTTGGAGAAGAAGAAGAAGAGAGAAGAGTGGAAGAGCTAGGGTTTGGAAGAAGGCTAGCCCTTGGATCGTCTCAAGACAAAGAGCAATTGTCTTCCCCTCATCCTCGTCTACGGTTTGTACTAAACCGATCGTCATTTTGGTTAATTTCTTGAAAGCTAGGGTTTGGGTAAACTATGAGTTAGGGTTGTAATGAGGTTGGGGGTTCGTTGGTGACGTTTTTGAGCGGTTTTTCAACGTTTTCCGGTGACCGGGAGCTCGGAGGAGCTCCGGCCACCGTGTGGGGTGGCCAGCCGGCAGTGTGAGGTGGCTGGTCGTGCCTTGTGGAGGCTGGCCGGACCTGGCCGGTGCTGGCCGGAGTTGGCCGGGGCTGGCCGGACCTCGGGGTGGCTGGCCGGAGCAAGGGATAGCGACCACCAAGGTGGGCCGAGCCCTAAAAGACCCTAGGGCCCACGGCCAAGTGGGTCGGGTGGGGCCCACGTGCTCGGGTGCTCGGTTTTAACGTTCGGGTGGTTTAAAACGTTCCCCGAACCATTTATCCTTAACCGAATCGAAAATTGGAATTAAATTGGAAAAGTTGTAATTAACGGGTTTGAGAAACTTTAAACGTTAATTAATTGACTCGGAAGTCGGAATTCGATTTCGTCAAGTACATTGGGTTCCTTGAACTATTCTAAGACCGTAGAAACGAAAACGGGGGCTTTTGGAGCCCCGGAAGGCAATTTACAAAACCCGGGCAGATTCGCCATGTCGGGCGAATCGGGCCTTTACGGGTCCTTTATCGACAATGTCGAGTATTTGGGAAGTTTGGGAGTGATCGACATTGTCAGGGTTACGAAGTATGTCGTAGTCAGTCTGTTATCTGTGGTGGTGAGTGAACGCTCACCCCTAGCTGCTTTTCCTACAAGTACCGTTCGCAGTCTGGACTAGGTGAGCTTCTGAAGCTTGAAGAGCTTGAAGCGGGTTTCTGGGTGTTTTGAGTCTAGTGACATGTACCTCGTTTTTGTCCAAGTGTTGGGACTAATATTTTTGAGATGTAAACATTATTATTTTGTTGAACTAAACTGGCTTTTAAAGTGATTTAATGAAAACAGGCTTCAAGTATTGTAACTTTTTAAACGTTTGCGTCCCTAGTTCGGTTCGCTGAAATTGGGGCGTGACAGCTTGGTATCAGAGCTCGAGATTTCACACATCGGACTGCACGTCAATTAGGTGGGAGAGTCAAGTCAGTAAAGTCCCTTCGTGCGTTGGGTACGCAAGTCGGAACTCGTGTGTAGACCCGTTAGGATTTGAGTCCTGTTTTGTTTTGTGCTTGTGCAGTACGGGGTTACTGGCACAGTGTTTGTGTGTTGCTGCGTGAAACGTTTTTAAACTATCGCGACCCGACTCAGGAGCGCTCCTGTGGTCGAGCGTGACGGTGTTGATATCAAGTGGCTACAACGTAGTTCGGGGACGCCTGGACGGGGTTGTAACTACCTGATGTCAAGAAATGAGATTTTTAATGGAGTGGAAAAAGTTTTAAAATTGGTTGGCCCTGTGGGCGTGTTTTGGGTTTGGTTGGCCCGGTGGGCGTGTGTGACTTTGTTTGGCTCAGTGGGCGTGTGTGACTTTGGTTGGCCCAGTGGGCGTGTATTGTTGTTACTCGGCCGTGTTGGCTTGTGTTTGAGGTCGGTCTTGAGTTGTCGATTTGGTTGTTGTTGTTGTTTCGCTGTGTGGTTGGGTTGTCGTTGCGTGTTTTGGTGCACGTTAGTGCGGTCTCTTTGAGGTTTCTTTTACTAATACTAATATTTAAAGTATTAATAGCGTGAGCGGCGTGACGTATTAGTGATATACACGCTAGAGTAAACTTAGACCGTGCGAACGTTAGCGTATTTGAACTTGTTGTGTTTATTTGAGTTCGCAAACTGAACGTTTGCGTGTATCCGTGCAGAGGATACTGACTATGGCTCGCGGTAGACGCGGACGAGCAATGGGAGCACGGGGTCAAGCGCCCACGCGGGGCCGGTGGGGACGGTCAGCGGGGACACCAGGAAGGGTGCCAACCGTTGAGCCCGCCGAGTACGCGGAAGCGCAGGGCACTCCTGTCGGAGAAGACAAGAGAAGCGACGCGGGGCCGTCTGTAGGCACACCCGGTGTTCCGCCCGTCGCAGACCCTCCCGTCATGACCAGCACCTGAGGCAGCCGCGGTCCCAGTGAGACCCGATCAGACAGAGGATCATACATCCCGAGCACTACTAGACTTCTTGAAGCTCGGGATACCTACTTTTGTCGGGGAGCCGAACCCCGACCTAGCCGAGAGGTGGCTAGAGCAGGTCACGCGAGACCTGGATACATCGGGTGTCGAGGACGGCCGTCGCAGAGTGTCCTTCGCGGCCCATCAGCTGAGAGACAGCGCCTACCACTGGTGGGGGCGTGTGAAGGACATGGTCGTTATGACTACAACATCTTCCAGACAGTTTTTCTGGAACAGTACTTTCCCGAGTCGGCTCGGTTGGAGCGACATCGGCAGTTCCTAGACCCGGAGCAGGAGGGGATGACGGTAGCATAGTATGAGGCAAGGTTCACAGCCTTGGCCAGATTCGCGCCGGAGATGGTGATGACCGAGCAGAACCGTTGCCTGTGGTTCCAGGGAGGACTGAGGCTGGGGATTCGGAACCAGGTTCTCGCCTTGAGGCTGCGGAAGTATACCGATCTCGTGGACACCACGGCTACAGTGGAGCAGGGAGTCCGGGATGCAGCCAAGGCCCGTGAGGTCTAACAGCGGCCGATCAGCTTTGCAGGGCCGTCCGAATCACGAGACTCGCGGAGACAGAGGACCACGGGGTTCTTCCGACCACCGACTCATCAGGGTGGAGCGAGACAGCGGGGGTCAGTGGCAGCAGTTGGGCCAGTCGCGTCAGAGAGGGCGCCGACGTGCTTTACCTGCGGGCAGCGAGGCCACTTCCGTCGCGAGTCCCCGATGGAAGGAGGGCCTACGGCGCTGCCAACGACCAGCCGGACCAGCCAGGGCACGGAGTCGAGAGCCGACGAGATCGGCTGTTTTCGATGCGGCCGGGTTGGGCACACCATTGCATGGTGCCGTGAGCCGTCGAGGGCAACGTCAGCGCAGCGACCGCAGTAGTCGCGGACAGTACAGTCGCCCAGGGGTCGTCCTCGTCAGAGTCAGCAGTCCAGACCGTCACAACCTTCTACGAGCGCACCGATTCCGAGACAACAGCAGAGTCACGGGTATTCAGCGGCCAGTGCGCCGGGTCAGAGGCAGCAGGCCTCGCAGGGGAGAGTGTTTGCAGGCACCGACTCCAGAGCCCCAGGACCTAGCACGTACCGCGAGACCATCCAGGGTACGTGTTTATTGTATCATTTATGGGCTTTATTCTTGTTTGATACCGGGGCATCGCACTCTTTTATTTCGTCAGGTTGTGCCGAGAGGTTGGGGTTGAATTTAGAGCCGTTGAGTCCACCCCTATGCCTGGACACCCCAGTTGGGGGTGGTGCATCGTTGACTAGAGTATGTCGTGCCTGCGAGATTAGAGTCGCAGACTGTCCTTGCCTTGGTGATCTTCTTGTGTTGGGAATGACGACCTTTGATGTGATCTTGGGTATGGATTGGCCGTCGAGGTACCGAGCCAATATCGATTGCTACAGACGACGAGTGACAGTGTCAGTGGGTGGTACGAAGGTGACGTGTGTTCTGGGTAGTAAGAGCGGGGTCCTCCTGTCGGCGCTGTCCGCAGAGGAGGAAGTATCGGCTGTGCAGAGCCGAGAGTTACCGCGAGTGGTATGCGAGTTCCCCGATGTCTTTCCTGAGGAGTTGAGCGGGTTGCCACCGGTTCGTGGGGTGGAGTTCGGGATTGACCTGGTGCCGGGAACGGCGGCGATATCGATGGCGCCTTACAGGTTTGCGCCGACAGAGTTGACTGAGCTGAAGCGTCAGCTAGAGGAGCTTCAGCAGAAGGGGTTTATCCATCCGAGTGCATCGCCGTGGGGAGCACCAGCACTCTTCGTGAAGAAGAAGAGTGGAGAGCTATGGATGTGTATAGATTACCGGAAGCTGAACCGGGTTACGGTGAAGAACCGATACCCGATGCCGAGGATCGATGACTTGTTCGACCAGTTGAGAGGGGCGACCTACTTCTCGAAGATCGATCTGCGATCCGATTATTATCAGTTGCGAGTCCGTGAGGGGGACGTCGCAAAGACTGCATTCTAGACACACTATGGGCACTACGAGTTCCTGGTGATGCCATTCGGACTGACGAACGCACCTGCAGCGTTCATGGACCTGATGAACAGCATCTTCCGGCTGTACTTAGATCAGTTTGTGGTGGTGTTCGTGGACGACATCCTGATCTATTCGCAGAATGAGGCGGCGCATCAGTCACATCTGAGGGCTGTTCTGACACTACTGTGCGAGCATCAGCTGTATGCCAACCGGGAGAAGTGTGAGTTCTGGCTCTCTGAGGTGAGATTCCTCGGTCACATCGTGTCCCGTGACGGTATCCTGGTCGATCCGTCGAAGATCGACGTGGTCTCGAAGTGGGCACGGCCCACGAGTGTCTTCGAGATTCGCAGCTTTCTGCGGTTGGCAGGCTACTATCGGCGATTCGTCCAGGACTTTGCACGACTAGCCGCACCGGTGACTCTGTTGACGCGCAAGGGAGTCGGGTTTGCGTGGACCAAGGACTGTGAGCATGCATTCGCGGAGTTGAAGACTCGACTGACTACAGCTCCAGTGTTAGTGGTGCCTGAGCGAGGTATCGGTTATGATGTCTACTGTGATGCGTCCGGAGAGGGACTGGGCTGCGTACTGATGCAGTTGGGCAGAGTTGTGGCTTATGGCTCTAGGTAGTTGAAGACGCACGAGCGCAACTACCCTACTCACGACTTGGAGCTAGCAACAGTCATGTTTGCACTAAAGAGCTGGCGATACTATCTGTATGGCGAGGGGTTTCAGGTGTTCTCGGATCACAAGAGCCTCAAGTACATATTTTCCCAGCGAGACCTGAACATGCGTCAGCGTCGGTGGATGGAGCTACTCGAGGAGTACGACTTCGAGCTACACTACCATCCGGGCAAGGCGAATGTGGTCGCCGACGCCTTGAGTAGGAAGTCGACTCCGAGCCTCGCCATCATATCAGTCCGAGAGTGGGACATGATGGGGGAGCTGAGCACGTTCGGGCTTGAGCTGGAGGAGATTACTGGCGGCGTGGCCATGTGCTCATTGGTGGCCCAGCCCTCACTTCTTGCCCGAAGTTGGAGGCGCAGACGGAGAACGTTGAGGCGTCAGAGATCCGCGAGAGAGTCGTCAGGGGTGACGAGGTGGTAGGCTGGGAGAGTAGCACCGATTGGGGGTTACGGTACCGCGGGGGGCTGTTCGTGCCGGTTAACTGTAGAGACGATGTGTTGCGAGAGGCACATCATTCACATCTTACAGTGCACCCGGGGGGCACCAAGATGTACCGTGACCTCAGACGACACTACTAGTGGCGCGGGATGCGGAGAGCAGTCGTAGAGTTTGTGTCGAGATGTCTCGTCTGTCAGTAGGTGAAGGCCGAGCATCAGCGTCCCGCAGGATTGTTACAGCCACTGCCGATTGCCCAGTGGAAGTGGGAACACATCACGATGGACTTCGTGTGTGGACTACCGAGATCGCCAAAGGGAAACGACGCCGTGTGGGTGGTAGTCGACCGGTTGACCAAGTCGGCCCATTTCCTGGCTATGAGGATGACTGACCCGGTCGACAAGTTGAGCGGCTTGTATATTCAGGAGGTAGTGCGGCTCCATGGGGTCCCGGTATCGATAGTGTCTGACAGGGATCCCCACTTCACGTCCAGATTTTGGCTGAGTCTGCAGAAGGCATTGGGGACCGAGGTTCTACTCAGCACAACACATCATCCCCGGACAGACGGTCAGTCCGAGCGCACTATCCAGATCTTGGAGGACATGTTGCGAGCATGTGTGCTGAATTTCAGGGGATCTTGGGAGACCCACCTGCCATTGGCCGAGTTCGCCTACAACAACAGCTTCCAGGCCAGTATCGGGATGGCACCGTTCGAAGCGTTGTATGGGAGGTCGTGTCGGTCGCCAGTGTGTTGGGCAGAGGTGGGGGACAAGAGTCTGCTGGGGCCAGATCTTGTCAGAGAGACGACGGAGAAGGTCGCACTGATACGCGATCGGTTGAGGACCGCGCAGAGCCGGCAGAAGAGTTATGCCGGCAGACGACGTCGACCTCTTGAGTTTGCAGTCGGGGATCACGTGTTCTTGAAGGTAAGCCCGAGGAAGGGGCTGTTGCGGTTCAGACGCAGCGGGGGCAAGTTGGCTCCGCGGTACATTGGCCCGTTCGAGATCTTGGGCAGAGTGGGAGCATTGGCTTATCGTCTGGCGTTTCCACCGCAACTTGGGAGATTCCATAATGTCTTCCACGTGTCTCAGTTGCGGCAGTACAACGTAGACCCCTCCCACGTCATTGAGTGGACTGATATCGAAGTGGCTGACGATGTCTCCTATGCGGAGCAGCCGGTTCGGATCATGGACACACGGGAACAAGTCCTACGGGGAGACAAGATTATCCGCTTGGTCCGAGTGCAGTGGAAACATCACGGGGCTGAGTCGACGTGGGAACGCGAGGACGAGGTTCGTGCGAAGTATCCCGGCCTGTTCGACTCCCGAGGTACGTCTGTTTTAAATTTCGCGGACGAAATTCCTTTAAGGGGGGTAGACTGTAATAACCACTTCCGGTCAACGCCAGTCAAACCTGCGAAAAACAGGAAAATTTAAAATTTTTAAGACAGACATTTAACTTAACCTAAAATGACCCCGAGGGTCATACCGGACTTAAGTTGACCCCGTTATCGACCAAAATGAGTTCCAGGGGACTCAGGGCAACTTTCTGATCAATTTGGGAAATGTTGACTTTTCGCTGGAAAAGTCAACCGAGCGACGTTTTGGTCCATTTGAGGACCCTTTTGGATCCAAAAAGCTTAGCCGTCATCGCAGCGGTCTTAGTTGAGCCGTTTCCTTCTAGCCCGCCAAGTTTCGTAAATTCTTGGGAAAAGTGCCCGTTCGGGGCCCGAAACATCCGATTTTCGCGAATCTGATTGGAAAATATCTAGTAGATATTTTCCCAAAAAGGTGTGGGACCCACCTTGCCACTTGTCAACCAAGTGGTGGTGTTAGGTTTTGGGGGGAAAATGAGTGGTGAGGGGTTATAGTGGGGTTCGGCCAACACTAACCAAAAAGAAAAAAAAAAGAGAAAAAGAAATAGAAAAGAAGAGAGAGTTTGGAGAAGAAGAAGAAGAGAGGAAGAGCTAGGGTTTGGAAGAAGGCTAGCCCTTGGATCGTCTCAAGACAAAGAGCAATTGTCTTCCCCTCATCCTCCTCTACGGTTTGTACTAAACCGATCGTCATTTTGGTTAATTTCTTGAAAGCTAGGGTTTGGGTAAACTATGAGTTAGGGTTGTAATGAGGTTGGGGGTTCGTTGGTGACGTTTTTGAGCGGTTTTGGAACGTTTTCCGGTGACCGGGAGCTCGGAGGAGCTCCGACCACCGTGTGGGGTGGCCGGCCGGCCGTGTGAGGTGGCTAGCCGTGCCTTATGGAGGCTGGCCGGACCTGGCCGGTGCTGGCCGGAGTTGGCCGGGGCTGGCCGGACCTCGGGGTGGCTGGCCGGAGCTAGGGCTAGCTACCACCAAGGTGGGCCAAGCCCTAAAAGACCCTAGGGCCCACGGCCAAGTGGGTCGGGTTGGGCCCACGTGCTCGGGTGCTCGGTTTTTAACGTTCGGGTGGTTTAAAACGTTCCCCGGACCATTTATCCTTAACCGAATCGAAAATTGGAATTAGATTGGAAAAGTTGTAATTAACGGGTTTGAGAAACTTTAAACGTTAATTAATTGACTCGGAAGTCGGAATTCGATTCCGTCAAGTACATTGGGTTCCTTGAACTATTCTAAGACCGTAGAAACGAAAACGGGGGCTTTTGGAGCGCCGGAAGGCAATTTACGAAACCCGGGCAGATTCGCCATGTCGGGCGAATCGGGCCTTTACGGGTCCTTTGTCGACAATGTCGAATATTTGGGAAGTTTGGGAGTGATCGACATTGTCAGGGTTACGTTTGGGCGTTAAGTTTATTGAATTTCGGTTTATTCGTACTAGTTTAAAAGTGCCTTAAATCTCTATTCTTTTAGATCGTGCTGCGGACCGAGGCAAAGGGAAGCTCGGCGAGTGACTGGGATCACATCGAGGTTTAGTGGAGCGCTTCTGGAGTTGTATACGAGGTAGGGAAAAGTAGCCGGATCTCGGCCCTGACTAGGGAAAGTTAACTGTAGAATTGCATGTGACACCGGGGTGTCGTGGGTTATTTAGGTTATCGAATATTAGAAAAGCATGTTACGAGAACTTAGCAATTATTGGAAAGGCATGTGACACTTAGTAGTGTCGTAGGAGCAGAGAACTTAGCGATATTAAAATTACTAGAGGCATATGACCATGCCCGGAGGTTGTTTGTGAAACTAGTGATCTTAGGACTGCCCGGAGGTTACTGGATACTGGTGGAGGTTGTGTGGTGTAGCTAGCCTCCCGACTGGGATCGAGAGAAGCGGAGAGGTTGTGGGCTAACTCCCCGACTGGGATCGGGGGAAGGACGCGCGGGTGTGGCTAACCACCCGACTGGGATCGGGTGAAGCGGAGAGGTTGTGGGTTAGCCTCCCGACTGGGATCGGGAGAAGCTGCGTGACAGGTCGACCGCCTGGCCCGACTGGGATCGGAAAGGGCGAGATACAGAGATGGTTACTGAGCAGCTGGTATGCGATCCTTTGTGATCTTGTTTGGTGTGCGATCCTTTGTGATCTTGGGTGTTGCGTGGTTGTCTGTCGTGTCCTTGGAGGAGGTCGTCGATTTTTGTGTCGGGTCTACATCACGTGTCCGAGTGTTGAGTCAGTTGAGGAAAGTATTGGTCGTGTGTGTGTCTTTTGAGTCGTTGTTGGTGTCACCGGCTTTGTCTGCTAAGTATGCCGTAGTCAGTCTGTTATCTGTGGTGGTGAGCGAACGCTCACCCCTAGCTGCTTTTCCTACAGGTACCGTTCGCAGTCTGGACTAGGTGAGCTTCTGAAGCTTGAAGAGCTTGAAGCGGGTTTCTGGGTGTTTTGAGTCTAGTGACGTGTACCTCGTTTTTGTCCAAGTGTTGGGACTAATATTTTTGAGATGTAAACATTATTATTTTGTTGAACTAAACTGGCTTTTAAAGTGATTTAATGAAAATAGGCTTCAAGTTGTAACTTTTTAAACGTTCGCGTCCCTAGTTCGGTTTGTTGAAATTGGGGCGTGACAGCTCTTGGTCAACGCCAGTCAAATCGGCGAAAAACAGGAAAATTTAAATTTTTTGGACAGACACTTAAATGAACCCAAATCTGACCCCGAGGGTCATACCGGACTTAAGTTGACCCCGATATCGACCAAAGTGAGTTCCGGGGGACTCAGGGCAACTTTCTGACCAATTTGTGAAAGGTTGACTTTTTGCTGGAAAAGTCAACCGAGCGACGTTTTGGTCCGTCTTAGTTGAACCGTTTCCTTGTAGCCTGTGAAGTTTCATAATTTCTTGGAAAAAGTGTCCGTTCGGGGCCCGAGACGGCCGAATTTCGTGAATCTGACTGAAAAAAATCTAGAAGATATTTTCCAAAAGGAGTGGGACCCATATTGCCACTTGTCATAAATGTGGTGGTAGTTGATTTTTAAAATAAAGAAAAGGAAAGGATGAGTGTTAGTTTTGTAATTAAGTGTTAGTTGTATGTTTTTGAACAAAACAAAAGAGAGAATGGATGGTGTGTGTCGGCCATTAAACAGAAAAGGAGAGGTAGTAGAGAGAGAAAGTGGAGAGAAGAAAGAGAAGGAGAAAAGGGAAAAGAGAAGAGAAAAGTGTTGGAGTTTTGATATTTCCCGACTATCCAACCGGTGGATCGTCTCAACGATCAAGGAATCGAGCTCCCACCGTCATTCCCTACGGTGAGTACCCTTTCGATTTTCGTTTTGTTAAGTTTAAAGTTTAGGGTTTGGGTTAAAACTAGTAGTTTATGGATGAGTTGAGGTGTGGGGTTCGTTGGAGACGTTTTGGGGCGAAGATTGAACGTTTTCCGGTGACCGGAGGCTCGGGGGAGCTCCGGCCACCGTGTATGGTGGCTGGCCGGACGGGTGGTGGCTGGCCAGAGCTAGGACCGACCACCACCATGGTGAACCGGCCCACAACCGGCCCTAGCCACCCACGGCCAAGGATGGCCGGGTGGGGGGCACATGCTCGGGTATCGGGTTTTCGTGTTCGGGTGGTTTCGGGCGATCCCCAAGTCGTTAATCCACACCCGGAACGAATTTTGGAATTAAATTGTAAAAGTTGTAAATGACGGGTTTAGAAACTTTAAACGCGAATTAAATTGCTCGGAAGTTGGAAATTGATTCCGTCGATTGCGTTGGAACCCTTGAATTATTCTACGACCGTAGAAACGCGGGCAGATTCGCCGGGCCGGGCGAATCGGGCCTTTCTGGGTCCATTATCGACAATGTCGAGTAATTGGGAAGTTTGGGAGTGATCGAAATTATCGGGGTTGCATTTGGGCGTCAAGTGTATTAAAATTCAGTTTATGCCTGCGAGCTTAAAAAGTGTTTTAAATTGTGTTCTTATTAGATCGTGCCACCGACAGAGGAAAAGGAAAGCTAGGCGAGTGATCGTGAACACGCCGGAGCTTGGTTGTGAGCTTTTGGGAAAGCATACGAAGTAGGGAAAAGTAGCCGGATCTCGCCCTAACTAGGGAAACTTAACAGTAGAAATGCATGTGACACTTGGGTGTCGTGGGTTAAGTAAGTTTATCGAACAATAGAAAGGCAGGCGACACCGGGTGGTGTCGTATGATACGGGGACGTATCGAACAATAGAAATGCATGCGACACTTAGTAGTGTCGTAGGAGCAGTGAACTTATCGATGTTGGAATTACTGGAGACATTTGATTATGCCCGGAGGTTGATTGTTTAGTTTGTGTCTTGGGTGGCCATGAGTGCACGTGGGGTTGTTAAACACGTATTTTACTGTTGGTGCGTCTTGGGTGGCCATGAGTGCCCGTGGGGTTGTTGAGCCCGTGAGTTACTGTTGATGTCTTGGGTGGCCATGAGTGCCCGTGGGGTTGTTGAACCCGTGCTTTCCTGCTGGTGTCTTGGGTGGCCATGAGTGCCTGTGGAGTGTTAAACCGGTGTTGTTGCTGTTTGTTGAACTTTGCTTGAGATTGTGATTGTGGTTGCCTGAGGATGGGGTGTGACAAGTCGACCGCCTGATCCGATTGTGTGTCAGGAAAAGTGCGACAGGTCGACCGCCTGATCCGATTGCGTGTCGGGAAAAGTGCGACAGGTCGACCGCCTGATCCGATTGCGTGTCGGGAAAAGTGCAACAGGTCTACCGCCTGATCCGACTGCGTGTCGGGAAAAGTTGTGTGGGCATTGAGCAGCTGGAGTGCGATCCTTTGCGATCTTGTTTGGTGTGCGATCCTTTGTGATCTTGGGTGTTGCGTGGTTATCTTTCCCGTCTTTGGAGGAAGTTTGTAATTGTTGTGTCGGGTCTACATTACGTGTCCGAGTGTTGAGTTGTTGGGGAAAGTAACAGTTTGTGTGTCAGTCGGGTTACTTGAGTTTGGGGATAGTAGTCCCCGGTGTTTGGGTTGTTGTTGGTGTTTCCGGCATTGTCTGCTAGTATGCCGTAGTCAGTCTGGTATCCGTGGTGGCGAGCGAACGCTCACCCCTAGCTGCTTTTCCTACAGGTACTAGTCGCGAGACGAACTAGGGGAGCTCTCGAAGCTTGAAGAGCTGGGAGCGGGAGTCCGGGCTTGTTTGGACGTACTCTTCAGTTGTAAATTATTATTTTGATTTAACTAAATGGTGATTACAAGCGATTTATTTAAAAGGTTTGAAAATGGTTTTATTGTTTAACCGTTCGCGTTCCGGGTTCGGTTCTACTGAATTTGGGGCGTGACATAAGTATTCCCTTTTTCCATCCATGTTAGTCTTCTTCTTGAAGACTCACTTACAACAATGGTTTTCAAGTAATCGGTTGCGTCAACCAAGTTCCATGTTTGATTGTTGTACATAGATTATATTTTCGATTTCATGGATTCTAACCATTTTTCGGAAAATGACCCACTCATGGCTTCTTGATAGGATATGTCAAATCACGAGTATGTGATCAAACTAAAATCAAAAGGGTTCTTCTACGTTTAGATGTAGAAGAACAAATTGAACTCAAAATTCAAAAACTGGTTTTATGCCTGACAACATCATTTTAATCCGATTGTAATCAAAATGTTCTTAGATCATTGAAAGAAAGGATAGCTCTATTCAATACTGACCAATACTGGAGTTGAACGGAGGCGATCTCGCCGACAACCACCGTTCATGGTGGCGCTTCCATGGTTACTCCTTCTCCTAGGAAGGAGGATGTGACTGGTGAGTCGATGCATTTTTTGAGTATTTCTTCCTTGGTGTGTAAGTTAGAGGACCATGTTGTTTGTTCGATAGAGGTTTGAGGGAGTCATGAGGGGACTCATTCATATTCTCAACATCAGCAGGATTCTTTCCTGCGAAAGTTTTCATTAGCAATTTTCCTTGTAAGGCTAAGGCTGCGTGGCCGAGAAGCTCGGTGGAATCTCTGGGTTTTGGTTCTATTTCAAAGAACTATGTGGCCAGGATGCTGAATTTGAGTGGATGTTTCTTTGGTTTCGTCCATTTTATGTCCCATAAGATGCATCCGGGTTGGTGGGGAGGGACATGAAGCGAGCTAAGAAGTATTGGGTACTCTGAGTTGTTGCATCTCCCAAGGATATTGAAGGGGTAGTAAATGAGGAACTCCATTTGGATACTATACTCCGAGTGATGGGGATAGCTAATGGCAACTAGTATGATGGAAAGATAAGTGTTGCGATAAGTAGTAACGGTGTCCCAGACATTTCAGTGAAGAGTTTGGGAGTAGATTTTTTCTCTTGTCCAGAACTAAAGCGGTTGTTCGATCAGGGCTTAGAAATACAACCTGAAGTTGGGCTAAGAGATGGTTCACAATTTCTTTTGTAAAGGTAATCTGTCCTCCCAAGGAGGTTTTTCCCAATGGTTGAACATCACTGGTGTTCCCCTACATGGGTGGTTGGAACAAAACTTCTTATCAATTGGTTCTTTCATGGGAGAGGCTATATCAGTTTGTTTTGATAATTCTTATCACACAACTTACGTTTTGGTTCATGCATCATAATCAGTGTTAGATCAAACTATCAACTTCTTGTTGAACTCAAACTCATTCGAACTATGAGTGTTTTTGGCTCCGGTGGATCCTCCAGCATATGGGTGTGGGATCAGATTTTCAAAAACTCGAAGACGATTTCTTATCTCTTGAACCGGAGGGTAAATCCAAACAACATGCTTTCGATTTGAAATGTATGGGACTCAAATCCTATCCCAAACTTTCGAGAACCAAAGATCTTTCTGAGTTGCGTGATCCTCAAGTCATATTTGGAAAGCGAGGCAAAAGGCTAAAATGTTCTAAGTCTTCCCCGATAATGGTCACTCATCAGGCTAATTCAAAGCACATGTCGGTGAGTAGGGAAGAGAAACACAAAAAACAATGGTGGAACATGTTGAATTCATCATGGAAGAAAGCTTACCAAGATCCTGATTCGAACGACCGGTTGAACCTTAGTCAAAGGAAGAGGCTTATGTGGAAGGTGACGAGGAAGAGGAAGAGGAGGTGAGTCCTTAGTCTTCGTTTAAGGCCTGATTTTGCATATGAAGCTTTTCTCTTGGACCGTGAGAGGAAAAAACTCCTCTCAGAAACTTAGGAGTATAAATGGCTGTGTGGTGAAGGAGAAACTTGATTTTGTGTTTATTTAGGAAATGAAGCTGGTTGAAATTTCAAATGGCTTTTGAAGAAGTTGTGGGTTCTCTATTGGTTGGTCTTATTGTTTTATTCCTTCTATAGGATCCTCTAGAGGTATACATTCTGTTTGGAGAGACTTCGTTTTTTCTATGAATCGTTTTCAAATCGTGGGCTCTGCTCTCTTATGGTTTGGGATCTATCTATCCTCCACTATAGAGGTTTTCTTCATAAATTTCTATGGTCCATCTAGTGTGGCAGGTCGCAAGGATCTTTGGTCCTCTTTAAAATTGAAGGTCGAATCGTTGGGTGATGAGGTGATTTGTGGAGGTGATTTTAACGCAATAGTGTGTGAAGAGGAAAGACAAAATTGTGATACTTGACTGCCAGGCTTTTGTGGATTTCATCAAATATATGTATTTCATTGATACCAAACTGTAAAATGGTAAGTTAACTTACCCTCTCGAGGCACTGATGGTCTCATTATTACCCCTAGCCTAACCGAGAAATATGTTATAGAGTTAACGGAATAGAAGCCAATCTAACTCTTTTCTTTTCTATTTACTTCCCTTGTATGTTATGCTTTTCCATCTAATAAAATCCCCCCCACCCTTATATGCTCATAAAAAAATGGTAAGTTCACTTGGTTTGGGAGCGGTTCCAAGGCCCCCGTATTGGATCACATCCTCTTTTATGCTAAATGTTTTCCTTTCTTTGGGGATCTTATTCATTAAGGTTTTCCCTGAGGTATCTTTGATCATCGTCCAATGGAGGTGATATCCAAAGATGTTAATTGGGGCCCAAAACCACCCAGGTTTCTCAACGTGTGTCTTGTACATAAACATTTTTATAAGGATTTTAAAGCCTTATGGGATTCTTATGACTATTTAGGCTTTATGTCTTATGTCTAGCGGTCCAAGGTAAAACTTCTACGACTTGATCTTCGTCGGTAGAATGGGGAGGTTTTGGGGAGGCATGATCAGGAGGTTGATGAGTTATCTACTCAAATTGAGAAGCTTGATTCTTTTCCGGAGTCTAGAGATTCATCTAATTCCAAGGTTGCATCTTGATCTTTCGTCAATGCCTTGTTAATTAAAAAAACAATCTGGAAAACATATGGTGTCAAGAAGCTCGTGTAAGATGGTTCACTGATGGGGACCGTTGTTCCAAATACTTTCATCGGGTAGCAAATGTTGTTGATGTCAAAAATCATATTTAGAGCTTAGTCATTGGAAAAGAAGCTTCATCTGATCCTAAGGTGATAAAATTGCATGTTGTGGAACACTTCAAGCGTCGCTTTGCGAAACTCGAGACAACGATAATTGTTTCCATGTTCTTTCTTTTAAAAGGATCTTGCTTTATAAATCTTCTTATCTATAGTTTTCGTTCTTAGATCAAGAGGTTTGGGAAGCCGTTTCAAATTGTGGTAGTGAGAAGGCTCCTAGATCTGACAGTTTTACTTTGAAGTTCTTTAATGAAAACTAGGAGTTGGTAAAATAGAGGTATTGCGTTTTATAAATGATTTTCATGCTTCTGGTGTGATTGGCAAAGGGATGAACTTTACCTTTGTCACCTTAATCCCGAAGTCTAAGAACCCAACTTCGTTACACGAATTTAGGCCAATTAGTCTAATTTCCTTTCCTTACAAGATTCAGGCAAAGTTGTTGGAAAATCGTATAAAACAAGTTATGCCTGATGTAATGAGTGTCTGTGAAAGAGGTTTTATCACTGATAGACAACTTATTGATTGAGTTTTGATAGCGGCTAAGGTGCTTGAGTTGATCAAGAAAATGAAAACATAGGTGGTCCTTTTAAAATTGGACTTCGAAAAGGCTTACTATAAAGTTCGTTGGGATTTTATCCTTGATATTCTTCAAATGATGAGGTTCTGTCCATGATGAAGAATGTGGATGGCTGGTTGCTTCAAAGCCTCTTTGGCGGTTTTGATTAATGGTTCTCCAAGTGGAGACTTCTTATTCATAATGGGATACACCAAGGGTGTCCTTTATCGCCTTTTCAGCTTTTAATTGCAATAGAGGGTCTGCACCAGGTTCTTGAGGTAGGTCTGGGTTTTGGTGATTTTATCATTTTTTTAGTTGCTAAGGAGGATGTTTTGGTCTCTCATATGCAGTTTGTAGATGACACAATTCTTTTTGTTAGAGGCACCGTAGCTCAGTTTGGAATCCTCAAAAACACATTTTTGGCTTTTGAGGCTTGTTCAGGTTTAAATGTCAACTTCTCTAAATCCAAGGTCATGGCCCTTAATCGTAGGTATCTCTCTACGGAAAACGTCTCTCAGGTATTCTGTTTTATTTCAAGTGAACTCCCATTATCTTATCTTATTTTCCAACTAGGTATTAAGACCTCGCATATTTCTATTTTGGATCATGTTATTCGTAATATCAAGTCTGCATTGACTTTGTGGAAATCCAAAAATTTGTCATTTTTGGTCCATATTGTTTTGATTAAATCCTTGTTTCCATCTCTCCCGGTCTTCTACATGACTCTCTTTGAAGCCCAAAGAGAGTGATCGTTGTCATTGAGTCTTAGCAGAGACGCTTCCTTTGGAACAATAGCGTGACGCGTCGAGTTTTTTGTAAAGTTAAATGAAAGATCGTCTGTAGATCGAGACTAGGAGGTGGATTGAGTATTTGACATTTGGAGGTGGTTAACGTCATCCTGTCAGCGAAGTGGTTTTGGAGATTCGATAATGAATCCAACTCGTTGTGGGAAAAAATTATGTGTTCAAAGTACAGTTGGGATTGGAGGGACTAATGTCACGCCCCAATTTCAGTAAAACCGAACTCGGGATGCGAACGTTTAAAAACAATAAAACAATTGAAACCTGTTTTGAATAAACACTTTAAAATCACCATTTGTTCAACAAAATAATATTTACAACTTAAAATACGCCCCAACAAGTGGACAAAAGTACATGGTATCCGTCACTAGACTCAAAAGAAAAACCCGGACCCCGCTCCTAGCTCCTCAAGCTTCGAGAGCTTACCTAGTCCGTCCTGTGATCAGTACCTGTAGGAAAAGCAGCTAGGGGTGAGTGTTCGCTCACAACCACGGATAACAGACTGACTACGGCATACTTAGCAGACAAAGCCGGTAACACCAAAACCCAACCCAACACCGGGAATACAATCCCCAAACTCAAGTACACAACTGACACACAACCCGTTACTTTCCTCAACAGACTCAACACTCGGACTCGTAATGTAGACCCGACACAACGATCACGGCCTCTTCCAAGGACTCAAAAGACCACCACGCAACACCCAAGATCACAAAGGATTGCACACCAAACAAGATCACAAAGGATCGCATACCAGCTGCTCAGTAACCTCCCTCAGTCACGCGAACACGGATCAGGCTAGCCAAAGAATGCTCACAACCTGCCGAGACTCGAACACGGATCAGGCCAGCCAAAGAATGCTCGTAACCTGCCGAGACTCGAGCACGGATCAGGCCAGCCAAAGAATGCTCGTAACCTGCCGAATTCCACACCACTCCCCGACACGAAGTCGGGTTACTAACCTCGGGCAAACACAATCACAATCACAAGCAAAGTTCAACAAAGAGCAACAACACGGGTTCAAAACTCCACAGGCACTCATGGCCACCCAAGACACCAACAGTAAAAACACGGACTTAACAACCCCACGGGCACTCACGGCCTCCCAAGACACACCAACCATAACTCACGAGCTCAACAACCCCACAGGCACTCATGGCCACCCAAGACACCAACAATAATACACGGGCTCTCATGGCCACCCAAGACATAACTTAAACAATCAACCTCCGGGCATGGTCATATGCCTCCAGTACTCCTAATATCGCTAAGTTCTCTGCTCCTACGACACTTCTAAGTGTCACATGCATTTCCAATATTCGCTACGTTCCCGTATCATGCCTTTCTAATATTCGATAACTCACTTAACCCACGACACCCTAGTGTCACCTGCATTTCTACTGTTAACTTTCCCTAGTTAGGGCCGAGATCCGGCTACTTTTCCCTACCTCAAGACGATACCATAGTAGCGTCTCCTAGCTGCTGACGACCGGGCCAACACCGTCTTCTAGGTCGAAGTCCGCGTCTGGGCTCAACTCCGGTCTTATTTTCGATCGAAGCCGGACTCTAATTTAACACGGAAGCCACAATTAAAATTGGTTTCACAGTTTAAATTGAAAGGTTACGACGGTTTCGTTTTAAGTTCAAAAGTTGCCTTTTTGACTCGAGCGGGCTAAAAGTGGGATTACACGACAAATCGGGTTCGAGTACTCGATCCCCGAGCACAGAAAC
Source organism: Erodium maritimum (assembly GCA_963921825.1). Taxonomy (NCBI): domain Eukaryota; kingdom Viridiplantae; phylum Streptophyta; class Magnoliopsida; order Geraniales; family Geraniaceae; genus Erodium; species Erodium maritimum. Next base: position 30,922,084 of record OY997595.1, read on the forward strand.
CGGTGCACGGACCCGAGGCATGGGTTTCGTGGCACAATTCCCGAGGTAACCGATTTACCGTTCCACTTTTATCCCGTTCTAAATCCGTTTAACGTCTAGTTTAAACGTTCAGGTTCCCAAACTCAATCCAGTTTCGATCCAATAATCTCATAAAAACCTTTTTGCTCGACTCTGGTTTCATTTTCCTTTTTGATTAAAACCATTTTATTTCCAAAGTTGATTCTCGTTTTTAAACCCATTTTCCTTTAAACTCTGATAGATTAAATTCTTTTGTTTTGGTTTCCTTCTGTTTCGATCCAACACCACCAGACAGAACTCAAAAAAAACCTAATTGTTTCAAAACAACTTTCTTTTCATTTCCCTTTTACATCTCGAAGATTCGAGTCCAGATCAACGAGACTGTTCCAATAACGATCAGATCCAAAGAAGTTCGGAAAAAGGGAAATAAAGGTTCTATTTTCGAACCGACCGGCCGCCGGCGAGGGCGGCGTCGGCCGGGGCCTAACCGTATAGAAAAGGACGGTGGCGTCTGCGGAATACGGCGGGACACGGCGGCTTCGCGCCCGTGTCAGATCTGGACGGACCCGAGGAGAAGGGAGGTCGGGGATGACGGCGGTGGGCTAGGACCTAGTTTCGGATGGCGCTGGAAGAGAGGGGGGGTTCGGTGCGAGGAGTAGCGGCGGCGGTGGTCTGGTTCGAAGGAGAAGAAAGAGTGAGGGAGGTCCGGGACTCGGCGACGGTGGTGCTCGGCGATGTAGACGGGGAGGATGGAGATGGTGACGGGGACGGTGGCAGTCGTTTGGCGCTCGGGGTCGTGAGAGGGAGGTGAGGGCTCGGGTTTTTGAGGACGACGGCGGTGGTTTCACTGGACGGGGAAAAGACGGCGGGGAGGGCGGCGCTCGAGGTCGGGGAGGAGAGGGATCGATGGGGGTCGGGTTCGAACGAAGAAGAAGAGGTCGAAACGAAGGGGGGGCTGCGTTAGAAGAAGATGAAGAGCAGATTGAATGCTCAAAACCCTAAAATGGGGTATAAATACCACGGGCCTGGGTCAAACTCTGGGCCGGGTCTGCCCTGTCCAGCCCAAACCTCTTTTTTTTTCTTTTTTTTTAAACGAATTAAAATTTAAACAGAATTTCAACCTCGTCGTTATCAAAAACCGATCCAACTTTCAACCTCAATGCTCCGATCGAACAAAATTAAATGAATTAAAACTTTTTACTGAAGCGGTCTTCACAACTAAAATTTTGTTTGTATTGATAAACTAGGAAAATCATTCATCTTAGGGCATATTATTGATTTAGTCAGGGATCCTTCTTTTGGGGGCCATAACCTCCACTGGAAACTTGGGGATGGTAGTCGGATTAAATTATGGGAAGATGTTTGGTTTGGGTATATAGTTCTGCAATTTAGATTCCCATGGCTTTATAATATCACTACTTCAAACCGTAAAAGAATTGTTGGAGTTTGGAGGGATGGTGTTTGGCATATTAGCTATTATCGAACTTTTTGTTACAAGGATGGGGACCCAGCTTCAGAACTTATTGAATTGCGTAGTGGTGTTTCTACTCATATGAAGCATCGGGATAGTCTGGTGTGGACAAGGAGTTAAAAACGCTTTTCGCCTCGCTTTCTTATGATTTTCTTTGGAGGATAATCATGTTGTGTATCATTTTTCGTGGATCCATGGCCTTCCTCCCAAGTATAGCCCGCTGGTGTGGCTTATTCCACACGACGCTGTTCCAACTTTCACTGTTCTGGAAAGTCGCGGAATCAGAATTCTTCTTAATGGCATGTTGGTGGTCCTTCGAGTGTGTTATGCCTCGTAGTATTATGGTCATGCTTCTGCTTTAGAAGAGATTGGGGTCGAAATCTTGGTGGTCTATGTGGTCATTGTCGGGTATTTGGCTCTGTGGCACCTCTGGATCCTACGTAATGCATTGGTATTCAAAGGCATCCGTTAGAGTTTGGCGGACGTTTTGTCTACGATATAAAGACATTCATTCTCGGTTTGCAGATCGGCGATAGTTTTAGGAGCGGATGTGGCCTTGATAAGTGGATGAAGGCTCCAAGCTCGTGTTGGAGACATTTTTGTCGATTTTGATTTGGATAGTACTGCCATTTTTAGCCTTGGTTTGCTATTTATACTCTTGGGTGTTTTGATTTTTTTTGCTGGTTTGTTCCTTTTTTGTACTGTCTTCGCCATTTCCATCGGTTGCATCTATTTCCTTTGGTCTATTGTTTGTAACCCAAAGTTTTTGAATAAAATCCTCAACTACAAAAAAAAAGTTCTTAGATCATCTAGGAGAATGTGGGATCCCCACTCAACTCACTCCACCCGGAACATCTTAATGGAATGTGGTGTCTACGAGGAGGAATCGAACTTTATTACATATGATTCGATCAATGATTAGTAAGACATATCTCCCAATATGATTTTGGGGTTATGCTGCAGAAGCCACCACATATATCTTAAATAGAGTACCTACAAAAGCCGTGGAAAAGACATCATATGGAGTGGGAGATCCCAAAGTTAATTTCCTAAGGATTTGGGGTTGTGAGGTTCATGTGAAAATAATGTTTTCAGATAAACTAACATCCAAATCCGATAAGTACATCTTTGTAAGATATCCTAAGGAAACCAAAGGATACTACTACTACTACTACAATCCTGAAGAGAACAAGGTATTTGTTTCCCGAGAAGGTGTCTTCTTAAAAAGAAATTTCATTTCCAAGAAAGACAATGGGAGGAAAATTGAACTTTATGCAGTTCAAGACCTAGAAGTTGGCCTTGTGCCGGAAGTAGACAGTCAAGAAGAAAGTATGGAACCTGAGGTAGTTCCACAAGAAACGAGAAGGTCGGATAAGACATGTAACATCCTTATAAGATATGGATTCCTTGTCTCTGAAAGAAAGGTTGTGATTGTTGTGGACAAGAGGAGCCCACAACCTATCAGGATACCGTAAGCGGACCTGACTCTGAAAAATGGTTAGAAGCCACGAAATCGGAGATACAATCCATGTACAACAATCAAGTGCGGGAATTGATAGATGAGACCAATGAACTAAAAACCATTAGTTGTAAATAGGTCTTTAAGAAGAAGACTGACAAGGATGGAAATGTGCATACTTACTAAACCAGATTGGTTGCGAAAGGTTATAGACAGACTCAAGGTATAGACTATGACAAAACTTTTTTACCAGCTACAATGGTTAAGTCCACCAGGATCCCTCTAGCCATAGTTGCATATTATGACTATGATATATGCCAATTGGAGTCCAAACCGCTTTCCTTAATGGGAAGTTACTCGAGGATATGAACATAACACAATTAGAGGGTTTTGTCGACCCTAAAGGAAGAACCATAGTATGCAAGTTTTTGAGATCCATTTATGTATTGAATTAGGCATCTCAGAGTTGGAATATTCTATTTAATGCAACAATTTGGCTTCATCAGAAATGGATATGAATCTTGTGTATACTAGAAAGTTAGTGGGATCATATTTATATTCCTTATCTTGTATGTGGATGACATACTTCTCATTAGAAACGATATACCTAGACTAAACGATGTGAAATCGTGGCTAAGTAACCTCTTTTTCAATGAAAAACTTAGGAAAAGACGCCTGTATTTTTGGCATCAAGATTTATAGAGATAGATCAAGAAGTCTTTTAATTATAAGTCAAAGTACCTATATTGATAAGATAATATTTAGATTTAGAATGCAAGGCTCTAAGAGAGGATTGTTGCCTATGAGGCATGTAATACACCTTAGCAAGACTCACTATCCCAAGACACTTGATGACTGAGAACACTTGTGTGATGTTTCATATGCTTCAGCTATTGAAATAATCATGTATGAGATGCTTTTCACTATACCTAATGTCTCATACGCATTAAGTGCAATGAGCAGATACTAGGCAGACCTAGGTAAAGATCATTGAGCGTCATGTGAGCCTATCATGAAGTAGTTAAGGACTAAGGATATGTTTTTACCATACGGAGGTCAGGATGATGAGTTGGTAGTAAAAGTTTACACCGACGCCGATGATTTTAAATCTAAGTTTAGCTACATGTTTTACATGAATATAGGTTCTTTCAGTTGTAGAAGCTCAAAGAAAGAAATCGTGGAAGATGCAACAACTAAGGCCGAATACATTGTCGTTTTAGAGTCAACAAAGGATGCGATTTGTAACCACCGTTCCTGGTCAATGTCGTTCAATTGGCGGAAAAACGGAATAATTTAAAATTTTGAACACCCACTTAAATGAACCTAAAATTGACCCCGAGGGTCATATCGGACTTAAATTGACCCCGATATCGACCAAAGTGAGTTCTGGGTGACTCAGGGCAACTTTTTAACCAATTCGGGAAAAATTGACTTTTTGCCGAAAAAGTCAACAGAGCGACGTTTTGGTCCGTTTGAGGCCCGATTTGGATCCAAAAGCTTAGTCGTCGTTGCAGTAGTCTTATTTGGGTCGTTTCCTTGTAGCACGCGAAATTTCATAAATTCTTGGAAAATAGGCCCACACGAGGCCCGAGACGGCCGAATTTCGCGAAATCTGACTGAAAAATATCTACAAAGATATTTTTCTAACTAAGGGGACCCAGTTGACACTTGTCAAGAATGTGGTGGAAGGGAGTTGAAAGGACAACTTTGTCCTTGGAAATAAAAATAAAAAACAAAGAGGATGTGGGGGTATTTTTGTCTTTTTGATGTGTGGTTGATTTTTAAAACAAAGTAAAAGGGAAGAGAGGAGTGAGTCTCGGCCATTTTCAGAAAAAAAAGGAGAGAGGACAGAGAAAAAGAAGAGAGAAGAAGAAGAAAAAGGAGAAAGTGTTGGAGTTTTGGGATTTTTCGACGATCCGACCGACGGATCGTCTCAATTCTCGCGTATTCGTCATTCCCTCAACGTTCCCTATGGTAAGAACCCGTCCTTTTCTCTTTTCGACGTGTTTGAATTTTAGGGTTTTGGTTAGAATTGGTTTAAAGATGAATGGTTGAGGTTTGGGGTTCGTTAGGAACGTTTTGGGGCGAAAATGAGCGTTTTCGGTGTGGCCGTGTGGGGCCCACTTGGCCGGGCCACGTGTTTTTCGTGTTCGGGTGGTCTTGGATGATCCCCGAGTCGATAATTCACACCCGTAACGAATTATGGAATTAATTTGTGACCATTCGAAAATTTGGGTTAGAAACTTTAAACGCGAAATTAAATTGCTCGGGTATCAGAAATTGATTTCGTCGATTGCATTGGAACACGTGAATTATATTAGGGTTGTAAAAACGAAAATGGGAATTTTCGGAGCCCCGAAAGGGCGTTTTCCGATCCCGGGCAGATTCGCCGAGCTGGGCGAATCGGGTCTTTCCGGGCCCATTGTTGACAATGTCGAGTAATTGGGAAGCTTGGGAGCGATCGGCATTGTCGAGGTGGCTTTTGGGCGTTAAGTTCATTAAATTCGGTTTTGCCTGCGTATTTAAAAAGTGTGTTATTTTGATCATGTTAGATCGTGCCACCGACCGTGGAAAGAGGAGGCTAAGCGGGTGATCGTGAGCATTGCCGGAGCGTGAGCATCGGATTTGGAACACTTTACGAGGTAGGGAAAAGTAGCCGGATATCGGCCTTGACTAGGGAAAGTTATTAGTAGAAATGCATGTGACACTTGTTGGTGTCGTAGGATAAGTGAACTTATGGAACAATAGAAATGCATGTGACACTTGGTGGTGTCGTAGGATAAGTGAACTCATCGAACAATAGAAATGCATGTGACACTTTGTGGTGTCGTAGGATAATTGAATTTATCGAACAATAGAAATGCATGTGGCACTTGGTGGTGCCATAGGTTAAGGAAACTTATCGAACGATAGCAGTGCATGTGGGCACCTGGTTGTGTCCTTATGTTGTGGAACCTTGTCGTGATGTAGAATCACATGTGGGCACCTGGTTGTGACCGTAGGTTGAGTGAATTGTTTGTGTTTGGGTGTGGCCATGTGTGCCTGTGGGGTGTTGAACCCGTATTGTTGTTGACTGACTTGCTGAGTGGTAGTTAGTCGTGATGTTAATTTTGCTATTTGCGGAGTATTGTGTGATATTTGGTTGTGATTGTGATTGTTCTGGTGATACCTGGATGAGTTATGCCCGAGAGGTGTGTCGTACCTTCCGATGCACGACCGGTAAAGTGCTGAGGGTTGTGTTCCCCGTGAGGTGTGACGTACCTTCCGGTGCGCGATTGGTAAAGTATTGAGGCTTGAGTTGTGCCCGAGAGGTGTGTCGTACCTTCAGATGCGCGATCGGTAAAGTGCTGAGGGCTGTGTTCCCCGTGAGGTGTGTCGTAACTTCCGGCGCGCGATTGGTAAAGTGTTGAGGCTTGAGTTGTGCCCGAGAGGTGTGTCGTACCTTCCGATGCGCGACCGGTAAAGTGTCGAGGGCTGTGTTCCCCGTGAGGTGTGTCGTACCTTCCGGCGCGCGATTGGTAAAGTGTTGAGGCTTGGGTTGTGCCCGAGAGGTGTGTCGTACCTTCCGATGCGCGACCGGTAAAGTGTCGAGGGCTGTGTTCCCCGTGAGGTGTGTCGTACCTTCCGGCGCGCGATTGGTAAAGTGTTGAGGCTTGGGTTGTGCCTGAGAGGTGTGTCGTACCTTCCGATGCGCGATCGGTAAAGTGTCGAGGGCTGTGTTCCCTGTGAGGTGTGTCGTACCTTCCGGCGCCCGATCGGTAAAGTACTGAGGCTTGAGGTTCCGCGATGAAGGAGAGGCCCTCCTTCCGACTAGCAATTGGAAAAGTGTTGCTATGTGCCGCGATGAGGTCGACCGTCTGGCCCGACTGGTGTCGGGGAAAGTGCGTGGGGCAGTGCCAGGCCCAGTCGAATTGCTACCGGAAACTGTGCAGTATGTGTGTTGATCCTTTGTGATCTTGCGTGCATTGTGTGTTGATATTTTTGATATTGCGTGACTTTGTTCACGTTTGTGTTTGTTTGTAAAGGTCGTAAATTATGTGTTAAAGGGTAAGGTTTTGGGGTAGAGACTCATCAATAACCTACGGTGGTGATACAACGCCTCTGTGTGAGGGTCTCACCACGGAGAGGGGTTAGGGTTGATGCGCTGCGGCGCAGTACGAACTAGGTTTCCCCTACGTGAACGGGTTGTTCAAGGTTTCCCTCACTTGAACGGGTGGTTTGAGGTTTCCCTCACGTGAGCGGGTTGTTTGAGGTTTCCCTCACGTGAACGGGTGGTTTGAGGTTTCCCTCACGTGAACGGGTTGTTTGAGGTTTCCCTCACGTGAATGGGTGGTTTGAGGTTTCCCTCACATGAGTGGGTTGTTTGAGGTTTCCCCTATGTGATCGGGTAGTTGGGGTATTGATGTTGTGAGGAATAGTGATTTACTTAGTTGAGAACATGATCCCCGTTTGAGGTTTCCCCTACGTGATCGGGTAATTGGGGTATTGATATGGTGAGCAATAGTGTTTTGCTTAGTTGAGAATATGATCCCCATTCGAGGTTTCCGTTACGTGAGTGAGTATTTGTGGTATTGATATCGTGAGTAGTTGTGACGGTTTGGTATCAGGTTTTGAGTTAGTTGTTTGCCCTGTTTAGATTGGTAAGTTGTTGATGTTTTACTAGTATTCCATAATCGAACGGGTATCCGTGGAGGTGAGCGGAACGCTCATCCCCTTTACTACTTTTTCCGCATGCCTCTGAGGTAGGGACGAGTAGCGAATACTGGTTTGGTTGCGGAAAGTTACAAGTAAATGCATATAGGATCGTGTGAGGGTTGTGGTTTACCTTGTCGGTGTGACTAATGGAATGGTTGTTCGGTCTCTGATTTGGGGTCTCCATTACGTGCACGGGTCTTAAATGGTTGGGGGAAATTGACAGTGATTTGTGTGACAGTCGGGTTTAACATGTGATTTGGGGTAGTAGTCCTCTGTGTTATTTTTTGTTGCCGGTGTTCCCGGCATTTCTGCTGTATGCCGTAGTCAGTCTGGTGTCCGTGGTGGTGAGCGAAACGCTCACCCCTTGCTGCTTTTCCTACAGGTACCGTTCGCGAGGCGGACTAGGAGGATCTCTCGAGGCTTGAATAGATGGGAGCGAGAGTACGGGCTGTCGGGGTTGTCTAGCGACGTACACTCATGTTTTAGTGTTCTTTCGTTTTTTTTAAATTAAAACTCGGTTGTAAAAATATTGTTTTGATTAATACAAGTGGTGCTTTTAAAGCGGTTTATTAAACTATTTGAGACTTTGTTTTACTTGCTTCACCGTTCGCGTTCCAGGTTCGGTTATACTGAATTCGGGGCGTGACACGATTTGCATCAAGGGATTTATCATTGAATTGGGTCTCGTGCCCAACACACGTGGAGGATTCGGGGTAAGAGTTTCCAAAAACGCCTAGCCGTCTCACGATCGACGTGTTGCAGTGCGTCCCTCAGGGACACGAGAAGATCAGGTCTCCACCATCCTCTGTCGCCCGAGCCCCAAAAGGGCCCATTCTTCGCCTAACAGACCCTCTACCGAGGGAAAGGTTGTAAAAAATGTTAGGCGCTAGTCGGGCGGAAAGGGATCCTAGGCGCTAGGCGGGGATTAATCAGAAATTAATCGGGGATTAGTCGGATTATTGTTTTATTATTTTTATTATATATTATAAAATTTATATTATATTATATAAAAATATTAATAATATCAAACATTAAATATATTAAAAAGGAATAAACATTCTATTAAACTAAAAATATCATACAATTCTTAAAAGAAGATCAATAAATATGATTCTATCAACTCAATTAACACAGACTTGTACACTTTATATATTTAGAAAATAATACACAAAAAAGATTAATAGCGTGAATCAAACTCAGGATGTAACACTTGAACAAAGTGTCATTTACCAACTAAACTAGCATAATTTTAAGGTCTCGCTTAGTTTGAAAAGTATTAGAAACTATTTTTTTTTAATTACGAATCCGACCCGACGCCTGACTGACCCGGTCAATTAATCGGCATGTCACGCCCTGAATCCGGTATAACCGAACCCGGAACGTAAACGGAAGAACATGGACAAAAATAGCTAAACAATTAAGACAACGCTTGGAATCCATAACTCAAGCATTAGATAAAACTAATAAATATACAATCTAAGTTTTAAGCTCAAGTTCGAACAAAACTAGAACAAGGTGTGTACGTCACTAGACAAAAACTCAGAAACCTGGACTCTCGCTCCCCAACTCTTCAAGCTTCGAGACGTCCTCCTAATCAGACTCACGATCAATACCTGTAGGAAAAGCAGCAGGGGGGTGAGCATTTCGCTCACCGCCACGGATACTCGAGTGACCACGACATATGAGTAAAAATACCAGGAATACACCCACATAAATTCAGGTAAAACAGTTGTAGTTCACACATGGTACCAAACTGCCGCACGGGCTCACTGTCAAACACACCAATACCTTTACCCCCCTTTCACGCAAGGAAACCAAACAGCAGAGGTTACATCCTCAACAAATCAAATTGCAAACGCATACAATATCACGCAATATCAACACACACAACGCACAGTTTCCGGTAGCAAACCGGCTGGGCTTTGCCTGCCCCACAATACTTTTTCCGAGCGCCAATCGGAAAGGCGGGCCGAACTCTTCACGGAACAAATCGCAACACTTTACCGTTTGCTAGTCGGAAGGTGGGCCTACCTCATCGCGGAACCACGACACCCTTCGTCGATGACGAATCGACAGGCGGGCCATACCTTAACCAAACATCACCACATTGATCACCAACACTCAACCAATTATCCCAACACATTATCAATTATCGCATTTAACATGTCAAGGCACTACCACCTATCATGTCACACGAGTCATTCAATACACACGCGAGTTCAACACTCCAAGCGCACAACTAGTCAAACATACAAACACAACATATGCGAATAGGTATAACACGGCAATTTACGGAGTATACAAAACCTACGGGCACAACCAGGTGCCCTCATGCAATTCTACAAACATGTCAAGTATAATCAACCTACGGGCACAACCAGGTACCCACATGCATTTTTACTAGTAACTTTCCCTAGTGAAACCGATATCCGGCTACTTTTCCCTACCTCGTAATGTCATCCAACAATCAAAAACGTAAGCTCCAGAAGCGCTCGCGACAACCCGCCTAAAGCTTCCTCTTTCCGCGATCGGTGGCAAAATCTAAAGTGACGAGACAACACACTTTTTAATACGCAAGCCAACTTTGATTTTTATGAAATTAACGCCCAAATGCAACCCCGACAAGTACCGATGACTCCCAAACTTCCCAATTACTCGACATTGTCAAAATAGGCCTGGAATGGCCCATTTCGCCCGACTTGACGAATCTGCCCAAAATAGGGAAAACGTCCCTCGGGGCTCCGAAAATTTCCATTTTTGTTTCTATAATTCCTAATTATATTCACGCGTTCCAACACAATTGGCGGAATCAATTTCCGATACCCGAGCGTTCTAACTCCGATTTTAAAGTTTCTAACCACATTATCCAAATTCTCACGAATTACTTCCATAATTCATTTCGGGTGTGTATTATCGACTCGGGGGTCACCCAAGACCACCCGAACACGACAAACCCGAACCCCGACCAAGTGGGCCCCACACGGCCACACTTGGGCCTTGAGTGGCCGGACCGGACCGCCACTGTTGTGGCCGGTCACGGCCACCGTGGCCCTCCCTCCAGCCACGGCTGGCACGCTACACGGTGGCCGGAGCTCCGGTGACCGGTCGGAGCTCCGGCGAACCTTCGGTCACCGGAAAAATACCCCCTTTCCCCCCAAAACGTTCCTAACAAGCTCTAGACTCCCATCCACCCATATTTCATCCATTTCTACCAAACCCCACGAAATCAAACTTGTCAAATGGAGAAAAGAAAGAGTTCCTACCGTAGCTAATGTTGAGAGGATCACGAATATGCAAAAATCAAGACGATCATTCGGTTGGATCGTCGGGAAATCGCCTTCCTTCTTCTTCTCCTCTTCTTCTTCTTCTTCTTCTTCTTCTTCTTCTTCTTCTTCTTCTTCTTCTTCTTCTTCTTCTTCTTCTTCTTCTTCTTCTTCTTCTTCTTCTTCTTCTTCCTTTGGCTCTCTCTCTCTCTCTAGGTGTGGCCGGCCCTATCACTCCCCCACCCAATTTGAGTTAAAAGACTCACATGTCCTTCCCTCTTTTATCTTTTAGCTTTTAAGTCAAGGGTAATGAGGTCATCTCCCACTCACTTCCATAAACATGGTAACATGTAGCAAGGTGAGTCCCACTACTCACCAAAATATCTTTGTAGATATTTTTCAGTTAGATTTGCCAAAATCGGACGTCTTGGCCCCGTTCGGTCCGTTTTTCAAGATTTTTACGAAACCTCGCGTTCTACAAGGAAATGACCCAACTAAGACCGCTGCGACGACGACTAAGCTTTTTGGGTCCAACTCGGGCCTCGAACGGACCAGACGTCGCTCGGTCAACTTTTCTCGAATTGGTCACAAAGTTGCCCTGAGTCACCAAGAACTCATTTTGGTCGATATCGGGGTCAACTTAGGTCCGATATGACCCTCGGGTCGAGTTTAGGTCTATTTAGGTGGATGCCCAAAATTTAAAATATTTCCCGTTTTCCGCCGACTTGACCGGCGTTGACCAGGAGCGGTCCTTACACGGTCAGGCGGCGATTAATTGGCCGAGTCGGTGATTAATCGGCCATATTCCCCCCAAACGGCCTAGAACGCCATGGGAGGATAAATCGGTCGGGAGAGCCCATTTCAGTGCCTTGGCGGGACCTAGACGTCTTTAGGCAGGGATTTTTACATCACTGACCAAGGGTGCGAGCTCGCACCTTGGGTCCATTTCTAACCGCAACCTCCTATGCTGCCGTGCTTTGTGGGATGCTTGGTGTCGAGCTACCTCTCTTCTGTTGTTGTCTTCATGAATTCCATCTGTACCGCTACGTTTTCCCTCCTGACCCTAAAAAATGCTTCCTAGAAATGAGAGCTAAATATCTGTTTAAATCCTTTAGAGTTTTGTTTTCGAATTATATTCTTGATGATTTTTAAAAGGAGTGAATTATACGAATAACAAAATATCATTTATTAACATATACTTTTTTTTGATAAGCTAAGAATTTTATTAAGCAAATGTTCTATAAGTCTATAGAACAAAGCAAGAAAAGATCCAGACAGATCCTTTCCTCAGACCATTACCAGCTCCAAAGAGCGAAAAAGAAATTACAAGAGAGAAAAAACGCCTTGCCTCTTTCCTATCCGGATTTAAACAAGTGAAACGGTTGGATACCGGAACAGGGAATATAGCAAGTTCTGAAGTCGGTTCCAAGCACTCTTTGGTCTTCCTGTCCTCGGCGTACTGCGCCAAGGCAACAAGATCGACAGGTTTATGACCAACTTTCGAGCTGTACCTCCACTTACCCGAGCTATCTTTTTTGGCTACATCTACAAAAAAGCGTCCCGTTTTATCCCCTCTATCAGCAGAGGTCCTGGCTCTTGTCTGATAAACCACAGCTGGTGGAATAGTCACCTTCGATTGACCCTTCTTTGGACGTCCGCGTTTCTTTGGCTCGGCCGGTTTTTCCAAGGCTTCCTTCCATGGACTTCCTTATAACCCGATTTCCAGAAACGGTACAGCATTCCGATAAAGGTTTTCGTTTTCCACCGATCCCGCAACTAACGGACCTAAAATACGATTAAAAACGGTGGCCAGATTTGGGTTCTCATGGGCCAGCCAATTAACTGGGCTGACCTCAAAGTCACCCAAACACGGCCCAAAATCTCCTTTGGATGGCCCAACTCAGAAAGGTCCACCATGCTTTTGTTTGTAGCAAGCCCACCCTGTAAATCATCTCCACGCCCAATCGGTAGCCCAAACTCGTGAATCAGAGTCGTGCTTGGAAACGAATCAGAAGAGACCGTGATCGCCGGCGATGATTGTCCCGAAACCAAAGGATGATGCAAAAAGGAAACCCTGTCGAGATGGACTCGTTCTGTTTCGACATCCCTTGAAACAAGGGATCAGTAACGTGCACCAGCGTCGAATCCGTAAGCTTGGATGATGCCGTGATCATCGGCGAAATCAATCCCGAGTCCACGCGATTTGGATTCGAGACAGGATTCACTTTTGAAGAAGCCATCCCTGGAAGCACGGAGTCTACGACGAGAACAGGGGCGACTGAACTAGAGTGTTGCAGAGCAACGGTGGCCTGAGAACGCGACAGAGAAGTGGTCGCCGGCAGAGATGAGGCTTTCAGGGTGCTGGCCATCTCATGAGGGTGCGCCTGTCCCTCATCGGAAGGCCGAGAAAGCGTTGTGGGGCAAGTTTCTGGTTCAGGGCATAAAATAGAGCAAGTGCTCTATTTTGCCTCACCGACTGAACCAGTCGCCGGAGATCGAATAAAACGCCACGAGAAAGCTACGAATAGGACGTGGCCATTTGGCTTGAAGCCATTCAACGTCTCTATCGCCTGGACAGTAGCATCATGCGATGAAAAACAGATGAAGCCGAAGAATAAACCTTTCTTATTAGGTCTCGACAACAATGTTACAGAGTCAATGTCACCGATCGGGATAAACATGGATTTGAACGCCTCTGCTGTGAAAGGATACGGTAAGTTTCGCACATACACCTCCGTTGCACTCTCCACGACCTGGGATCGAGTTCGTCGCCGGCGAACTGAAACTCCGTCCGGAGCCACACCACCGTCCTCCTTTCGGACAAGGGGATCGGGAGGAGCAGTCACAACCTCATCCATAAGCTTCCCCTTCTCTGTGGCTGGAGCAGCTTCAGTGACCATTGGACTGGTTGCAGCATGTGGTTGTGTTGCAGAGCCTCCACAAGATCTCTGTTTAGTGTCCTTGATGGATCTAACACTAGGACAACATATAGATCTGTAATCACGGTACAAAGATAAGAGATTCGAGCAGAAGGAGAAGAACAGTACAACACCCTCACTGTCGCCGACAGAGGAGGTCCGGCCAGCTTGTAGGGATCGTTTCTGCTTCATCTCTTCTAAAAAACCTGGATATTTATTAAAATATACTTAACTAGGAGGATAAGAGGGAAAATAAAAGATAAAATAAAAATGATATATTTTGTAAACCAAATTATTTATGATTTTATTAAAGTAAAATCTTTCTTAAAACGTGCAAGAATTGGCTGAAAAAGCTCTCTAGGAAACCCTAGCCATATGTTCTCGAATCTACTCCATCCTCTCCCGTCAATTCGGTGCTCTTCTAGCGGAAGATCAACCCATCCCTGCGTCGACATCACCTGCATCCGCCGCCCCCATGGCCACCACACCTACCTCTTTGTCGCTCGCCTCTCCAATGAAGGATGGGAAAGAGGCCCCGCCACCATCTCCCTCTTATGAGGTGACTAGCCCTTTAAAAGGTGTCGGAAGAGAAAATCAAGAACTTGCATAGTCTCATTGCTGGTAATGGATTCTTCTCTGGTGTTGTTGCATCCCTCTACATAATCATAACATTCTCCCTGAGAGTCTCGTCTCCGGAACCTTCACGAGTGCCCCCCCCCCTCAAAAAAAAAGTGCCCGGCCACCCAAAACCCTAGTGGCTTCAACTGCAAGCAATAAACCGCTGCCTTCTCCTTCCTTCAATAGCGGCTCTGAGCCATTAGATGGGACTTTGCATGCGAGGGAGCCGGTGGGCCTACTAGGACACGACCCCATCTATCTGCAAAAGGCATTCCTGCCTCCTTTTCCACTATCAAATGCATAATTTATCCTGATTATCCCCTCCCTCCCTCCTATTCCGGCATTTCTACTACGTGAGGAAGACACTAGTCCAACACACCAGAGTCTGTCCTCGCTTCGGTCATTCCAACCCCGCTTAATTCGAATGTCTCTCTGATGGCGAGCCCTTAGGCTAACCTGTCCATCTGCTCGATTGGGGAGAAGGATGACACTGAGATCCTAGTGTCAGATGTGGCGGTTGACCCAAGGATGTTGGCTCGCCAGCAATTTGGGATGCCCGGAAAGCTGATGACCCAACGACCCCTAGAAAGGAAACCCTACTGCAAGTCATCATTACCACATGGGGACGTTTAGTGGCTGACTTGGTGATCAAGGATATCGATCCAAGAGTATTCAACTTCTATTTTGAGTCAGGGGAGGCTCGATCTTGGGTTCAGGGCAACAAACCATGATGTTCCGGTAGGAACCCCCTCTTTCTTGGCGACCTTAACCCTCTAGCCCGAGACCTCCTCACCCTGAATCGATTGCAACTGTGGGTCCATGCCCATAACATTCCACTTCTGGTACAAACAAGGAAAAACGGAGAGACGATTGGAGCAGGACTAGGGTCCTATGTGGATACAGTCTGTGATGGAGATGGAAAATGTTGGAGAAGGGCAATCAAGGTACGCTATGGGCACTCGGTGGATCAACCCCTACGTCGAAATCTTCTGTAGCGCTTCACAGAATTCAAGGACTCGGTCCAGTGCGCTCTCACCTACACCTAACTACCAACCTTTTATGGGAATTGTGGGCGTACTGGTCACGGGTCGCAGGCGTGTGCATGGGAGGTCCCGAGATACCTTGTTTTGACAGATCGTTGTTAGAGTATCATCGAGATCCGAAGACCAGGCTATACGCGATGGATTGGGGAAAACCAACACAACGTCCCCCAGGTTTGAGCCTATTGACCTTGACTATCCCACCTCAGACCCCACCATCTCTTGGCTTTGAGCTTGCCCAAGTAGGGAGGACGACCCGGAAGAGGGACACTGTAGGAGAACCTAAGGAGGACCAAACGAGGGCTAAGCAGTCCCGCCAGGAGGGATGAAAGGAATTCATGGCTCTAGGGACTGGCCTTGGGAGAGGTCCCTGGTAAGAGCCTTGCCTCCCTCTGAAACTGATGTATGCAGGTTCAGCCGCACTCTACAAAGTTTGCATCGTTAAGACAACACCTTTAGCAATATTCGTTGATTTCGTTTTAGCCTAATGTTTTTTTTGAAACGGGAAAGAGGTTTGTATTACGGTAACATATCAAACTTACAAGGGAGGACATAATAGTCCCGGACTCCAGATTTCTGTCCCAACCGGCCGTAGCCCGTCAGGCACTCATGGATCCATACATAAAGTCTGCTTTGACTCGCATATCCAAACTCAAGAGTTCCTCGACCCAACGTTTCAAAAAGATAATAAACCAAAGTCCTGAACCTATCTAGCCAAAGAATTATTCGACCTAAAGCAGTGAAAACAACTGTGGAACTAGCCTTTAGTGCGGAGTCCCCGAGACCTCCCGGTTGTAGTTGTCTTAGGTCTGTGGGTATAATCCCCAGATGGTCCACCCCACCCCCGCATTGGGAGATCATTCACCCCTCGGAGGGCTATGGCCCCCGGGCTTAGTACCAGGTCCTGAACTTGGCCGATGGTATCCAGAGACTTTAGTGCATCTACTTCCCCAACAATCACCACTGGCTCCTTTCTTGTCTTGATCTTTCGAGGGCGGGGGCCGATACCAGGGTTGTACCTCAGTACACCTCGACGAACCAAACGTGACTCCCCTTGTGAGTAACGATTCAACGGGGGCCTAGGATGATCGGAAGGCCTCTGTGTAGATGAGTCCTCCCTTGGGGCGATCATCGGCAACATCCTAGATCGTGGAGATCTCGGATCCTGTCGCCTCGATGACGGCGGACGTGAGCCCAGAGCCCTAAATGGGACCCCCCGAGCCCTGAGATTTGCATGCATCGTTGGATGAGAATGCCCCCTGAAGGACGGTGGCTGCTGAGTCGCACCGACCGGTGGGGGGGCCACCACGCATGAAGGAGGAGGAAAACGTTCCGGTGACCGGACCGGTATCATCACCGGGTGGTGAGTACCCCTATAACGCACGCCCCGATCCCAAATAAGGTCATGTCGTTGATACCTTGAGCGGTCCCCCGGTTCCCGACGAGTATCCAACAGCGGAGCTTCGTCGAAACGGTGCGACAGGTGCAGCCATGGGGGCTTGTATTCCCGCCCCTGCATGGGCCAAGTGTACCATCGGTGCATGTCCATTGGCCTCACGGCCAAACCGAGATGAGGATGCGGGATCCGGTAAGGATCCACCGGCGGCCATGGTGGGTGGGAGTTACTTCCATTGACCGGAAGGCGATGCAATGGATGAGACATCGTTGACGACTGAGGGTGTGGGGAGACGAGCAGCGTGGAAGAGAAGAAAAGCAGCCGGGTGCAGTAGGCGGCGTGGACGCGTTGGGCGGAGACGGCGGTGGCAGCGGAAATAGAAACCCTAGCTAGGATACGATGAAACCTCTCAGAGAGGTAGCGGAGCGCTAAGTATTACAAATCACATCTTTATTTATTAATATACTGTTTTAGTCTAATGTTAATTTGCCTATCTGGTATTTCAAATACCGTTTCAATTATCTTAAAGTTTTGTTGTAAACCAACCTTCTGGAGTCCTGTAAAGTATAATGACTCTTTTTATATTTGAATGAAATACATGTACTAATCCTAAAAATAATTAGGATATTTTTGTCCCTTGACATAGAAATAATGGATTGTAGTGCTCATTTATCTAATTAATTTTTCATTTAAAAAAAGAGTTGGATGCTACAGACTGTAGGTGGGAGGGAGGCTCGTGGTCGCAGTTGCACACACATCTCCGTTTTTCATCTTTCTGCTTCTCGCTTTTCTTCTCTATATACTTTGATTTTGGCTCTTCATTCTCTAAACCCTTTTTGTTTAAACTCATAGAAAATCTTGTAATCGATCTTCACGAGTTCCACGGATCCTTACGGACACATTTTGAAGGAAGGGTTTGCTGGTTCAGAGATCCAACTACCTGAAGATTTATGGTGAAGTTTCCAAGATTTTGAGGTTTGTGTTCTCTAACTTCACTGAATCGCGATTCACAACCCCACCATTGCCTCAGAGCTCGACATTAGAGTATTTGCTTTCACGGGCATCTGAATTATTGTTGGGTTCATTTCAGAGTCCCGAGGGATTGGGCTTACTTGATTTGTACTCTTATACATGATTTTGATCTTGTTCTGGCCTTTATGTGATCGTTTAGTAGATGGGTTCGGTGCAATTTCTTCTGTGAAGTGTACTGTGCTGTTTTAGAGATGCCTTTTAGTTGGTTGAAGATGAAGAGGCAAAAAATTGAACCTCCAGGTGCTAGGAGGTTCAAATTGCATCATTTCTTGCTGGCTATAGGTGGATTGTACTTGGTAATTATATCAATTAAGTTTCCTCAGTTTCTGGAGGTTGCAACTTTGTTGAGTGGAGATGATACTTTTGTTGGATTGGATAAGGAGGTGGTGGATGGCTCTGACGAGGCAGATTTAAGCAAACCACTGTTTTCGTCGGTGTATAAGGATACATTTCACCTGGGATTAGAGAATAACCCTTTCCAGAATGCCCCCTTGATGCCTGATAAGGGACCATTGCAAGAAGAGGAGAAAGGTGAGACTCGACCTATTAAGCCGCTTCAGCATCGTTATGGTCGGATAACAGGGGAGATTTTGAGGCGAACGAATAGGAGTAGTGATTTTTCACTGCTTGAGAAGATGGCTGATGAGGCATGGACGTTAGGCTTGAAGGCATGGGAAGAAGTGAATAAGTTTCACGTGAATGAGACTGGAGAGAGTTCTATACTCGAGGGGAAGCCTGAGTCATGCCCTTCATGGGTATCGATGACTGGGGATGACTTGAAGAAGTTGGACATGATCATGTTCCTTCCCTGTGGGCTTGCTGCTGGTTCATCTATCACGGTTGTAGGCACGCCCCATCATGCACATCAAGAGTATGTGCCCCAGCTGGCAATGTTCAGGAAAGGCGATGGCATGGTTATGATTTCGCAGTTTATGGTTGAATTGCAAGGCTTAAAGTCAGTAGATGGGGAGGATCCACCAAGAATTCTTCATTTAAATCCCCGGATTAGAGGAGACTGGAGCAAACAACCTGTCATTGAGCACAACACCTGTTACAGGATGCAGTGGGGAAAAGCTCACAGGTGTGATGGTATACCATCCAAGAAAGACGATGACATGCTGGGTAAGTTTATCGATATATTGATTAACCTTTTGTTCTGCTTCTTAATATTTGATAATTGGAATGATATAAAACTACATCAATTCATGAAAATACAACAGTTCAACTAATGGATTTTGCTTCAGGCCATAGTTGCATCCAAGGCTTTTTTGTTTGAACTTGACTTAAGCTGACCTAAATTGACCCAATATTCGACTCTCAAAGTTAAACAAAAAACATAAAGTAACATTATAATAAGAAACAAATTAGTCTAGAACAGTTACAACCAAACTGTGTTGATATAGAGCTACGATGTATTAGAAGGTGGTGCTAATTGTGCACGTATGTGCCAAAAAGAAAGATAGTACATTAGTTGGACTTCTAACCAACTTGACAGACCTGCTCCTCAGTGGACAGGACTGTTGGATTTTCAAGGTGTTGAGTATGAGTAAAAGTTAGATTGACAAATTTGAACTGAATGCCAATTTTTATTCTTCTTTTCATGATATGTCAGGTTTATGGCTTATTATTTCTCCTTAAATTGTATCTCTTAATCCTGCCATGAATATACTGCGCTCATAAATAAGATATTTTAGTTGCACCTGCACATGATTGGACCTGTTGCTTTCCTGCATGTCACTTGCAAACTAGAGTCTGGTCTCTGAAGTGTTCCTGTTGGCCTCACTTCTGTTTAATGTGGAAATTTGTATTCATCATATTATACCTTACTTTTTACCATATTATACCTTAATATTTCTTTTACTGATAAATTTACTTGGCACTATACTGAATGTTCGAGTGCTTTCCTTATTATACTCGTTATTAAGTTGGCAACTTGTTGTCTTCATTGTCATTCTGTACTTTGGGGATCAGATTATAGTACAACAACCACTTCATTATACTCTTTCACCTAGTTCTTATGTCTTGATGTATGTATATCTTTCATTTTCAATTTAATGTTCATTCGTGTATCGGCTGATGCTCTGACGGAGCAATCACGACTACGCTCCGCTCATGTTATGAAGGATGAAAAGATCTTTACTTTTTAGTGACTAGACCCTCCTTATTCATCATAAGTTTGTACAGTTGATAAATTATGTCTTATTTTTCTTACTTTGCCTTGCTTATACTTATATGATTTATTTTGTATCATACTTTAATCTTTGGCAGTTGATGGATATCCGAGATGTGAAAAATGGATGCGAAATGATATTGTAGATACGAAAGAGTCTAAAACTACATCATGGTTCAAGAGGTTTATAGGGCGTGAACAGAAACCGGAAATGACCTGGCCATTCCCTTTTGCGGAGGGTAGAATGTTTATCTTGACACTTCGTGCTGGTGTTGATGGATACCATATTCATGTTGGTGGCCGGCATGTGACTTCATTCCCATATCGGACGGTATGTTGCTTTTGATGATATGCATTTGTCTGTCACTTCATTCCCATGTATGATGCTTATGACTTTTTGATGTGTCATAAATACACAGTTTTTTTTTAGTTTTTGGAATCTGTAAAAGATATATGCATACAAGTATTTGTGACCTATAAGTGCCGCATCCTGGTTCATTTCATGTTATGTTTCAGTTTCTCCTCTGGACTCATATTTGAGCTCGTCGTTGCTGTAAACATTGACATGCTTTTCTGACTATATATTTGCTGGATCTGTAGGGATTTACCCTTGAAGATGCAACTGGGTTCGTCGTCAAAGGAGATATTGATGTTCATTCAGTTTATGCTACTTCTCTTCCTGCGTCTCATCGTAGTTTTGCCCCTCAGAGAGTGTTGGAATTTTCAGAAAAATGGAAAGCACCTCTATTGCCAAAGAATCCTATTCAACTTTTTATAGGGGTTCTATCTGCTACAAATCACTTTGCAGAGCGTATGGCGGTTAGAAAAACTTGGATTCAGTCCTCAGCAATCAAGTCATCAAATGTAGTAGTTCGTTTCTTTGTTGCACTGGTAAGAGCTTTGTCTGTGTATTTAAGCATTCGATCCATCAGTAATCCTAATGCCACCCATGTTCTCATGAGAATATGGTATCGGAACTTTGTTACTTTTCATTTTTTTTCTCTGTTCTATTGTTTCCATTTTTAAAACTACACTAAAGTTTTGTCCACAAATGAATGCATGCACAAAGTTTTGTCCACGCTGTGTGTGGCTACCCTAAAGTTTCACCCACCGACTTCTGTCAGAAAAATGTAACCGGAGAAATTGAAATGACCAATTTACCCTTATATCTTTCAATTCAAATTTAGACTGATGAATTAAAAGACGAATATACCCCTTACTTCATTAAATCCTTAATAAATTTTTAATTAAAAACAGTTTATTTTTTTAAAAATCAATTTTTAATCAAAAACTTTTTTTAAAGTTCAGTTTTTATTTAAAAAATAATATATATATATATATTAAAAGTATTGTTTAATTAAAATTCAGTTTTTATTTAAAAATCTATTTTTAATTAAAATCCAGTTTTTTTTTCAAAAAAATATTTTTTAATTAAAAACCGTTTTTTTAAATCCTTTTTTTATTTAAATCTATTTTTAAAAAAATAAATAAACGTTTAATTAAAAATCAATTTTATTTTTAAATTTGTTAAAATAACACTTTTATTTTTTAAATATTTATTCTTTATTTTTTTAAAAAAATAAATGGATTTTTAATCAAGAATAAAAATTAAATTTGAAATAAAAACTGAATTTAAAAAAATAAACTGATGTCTAATTAATTTTAATTTTATTTAATTTTTTATCAATAAAAATATGTTTTTAGATTATAAAAAATATGGTTTTTTATTTTATTTGTTTATTTACTTCCTTGATTTTATTTATTATTAAAAAGGTTAAATGGTATTTTCCCCTACAAAAGTCAAAGCGTTCAAATATTAAGGGTAAAATGGTAATTTCACTTTACCCTTACCTAGCAAATGGGGTCACATGCATAACAGAAACAGAATATTTCATCCATTTTTCGGACAGAAGTCGGTGGGCGAAACTTTAGGGTAGCCACACAGCGTGGACAAAACTTTGTGCATGCATTCATTTGTGGACAAAACTTTAGAGTAGTTTTGGACAATTAACCCTTTTTATATTATGTTACTTTAAATGTATTATCATTTTAATCAACTTGTAGAATCCAAGGAAGGAGGTAAATGCTGTACTGAAGAGGGAGGCAGCTTACTTTGGTGATATTGTGATTTTGCCATTTATGGATCGCTATGAGCTTGTTGTCCTTAAAACAATTGCTATTTGTGAGTTTGGGGTGAGTTCAAGCTTAACATGGTTCTCCTTCTCTTTTCATAACATCCTTTTGTTGAATTTTGCTTTTGACTATTTTAGGGTAGAGTTCTTCCGAGTTCAGAAAGACCACTCCTAGTTTCATTAATGTCGGTTGGCTCTCCTGTGATCAATTCCAAACATTGATATTCTCACCGTCTTCGAATAAGTGTCCCATTTATATTTAGCAAGCATTAAGGATTAGAAGAGTTAATGCTTCCTTGTCCACTACATACCCCCATGTGTTATCCCGTTAAGGGGTTGTAGTTAACTAGATCAATGATGCTATTGGTAGTTTTTACTTAACTAACTTCCTAAGTAAGAAATGAGACACTTATTTGGTAAATAGTTCAGAAAGTGAGACTTATTTTTGGGACAGAGAGTAATAATATTGTCCCTCTTTACTAGAGAGTCAATGTATGCCTCAAGCATGCTTTGGCCCTAAAATACCCAGAAAAAACTTCTATTAAATGCCACCTAAATAATTTTGAAAATTCAACCATACCTGACTCGAAGATAACCTTCAGCCGAAAATGTTTTCTAGAAGTTTAGCTTTATTAAGTTGAAGGACGTTTAATTGTTAGTGTTCAGTGTAGGGTCTTATCATTCAGAGTAACATTTCTACTAATTAATGTATTTTGAAACTTCACCATTCCTTATGTATGGCATTACCCCTTATTATAACTTTAGCAGACATTTATGTTATATTTAGTCATATATTCTGTTGCATTCATTTCCTTAAACATTGAAGCTTTCCGGTTTGCAGGTGCAGAATGTGACAGCTGCGTACATCATGAAATGCGATGATGACACATTTGTGAGGGTGGAGACTGTGTTAAAAGAAATTGATGGCATCTCTTCTAAGAAGTCCCTTTATATGGGAAATCTCAATCTTTTGCATCGCCCTCTTAGAAATGGAAAATGGGCAGTTACTTATGAGGTACACTCTCATTAGGCAGTCCAGTTATGGAAGAACCTTTCACTAGTACTAAAATTTCATCCTCCATTCATCTGTCTGGAAACATTTCATGATAGTCCAGCTTTCTCAAGATTTTATTCTTTAAATAGTTATTAGTACCATGAAAATAGTATTAAACATTCAAGATTTTGGTTCCTGCTGCCACATTTGCACATTCATGAATATATAGTTATTTTCTCTTATGGGATATAGGTGACATTTTAAATATTGCGACTGACCAGATACTACTTGTTCTTAAGCAAGGTCTCAGGTTGTAGTCTTGTGAGCTGAGAAAATACAATAGGGGTTGGGAGAGATTTGCCTCACAAACAGCTAGACTCATATTAAACCAAAAAAAGAAAGAAGAGATACTGCTGTTTGCTCTTTTTGAAAAGTCTTACAGATTACTGTTTAACATATCAGGAATGGCCGGAAGAAGTGTACCCTCCGTATGCAAATGGGCCCGGGTACATAATCTCCAGGGACATTGCTGAATTTGTAGTATCTCAGCACAGCAATCATAGCTTGAGGGTAAGTAGCTCCAAAACCTTAGCTATATCTATTTGCATCAATGGTTTATTGAACTGATTATGATAGGGTGACATGACAGCTTTTCAAGATGGAGGATGTGAGCATGGGAATGTGGGTGGAGCAGTTCAACAGTTCCACCTCCGTCCAATACTCCCACAACTGGAAGTTTTGTCAGTACGGATGCATGGAGAACTATTACACCGCGCACTACCAATCCCCAAGGCAGATGATCTGTCTCTGGGATAACTTGGCTCTCGGTCGGGCTCATTGCTGCAACTTCAGATAACCAGCAACATTCTTTCACTTCTCTCTTCAAATTATCATTGATCCTCCACCAGTTTCGTGGATGTACAGGCCCTGACGCTGTAGAGAAACCTCTTGTTGTACGAGTAAGGTTTAGACATACTGTACATGATTCCATTGTTGTGTTAGCTGAGAAAAAGAAGGAAACAATGTGTAGTTGATTTGCTTGGATGGCTCCCGCTCCCAGATTGAAGTGCTCTTATATGCATTGCATAGACGGATAGACCTCAACTTCGTTCGACAAAATCACTGTTTTGTTGCAACGAGCATAATATGAATTGTAACTTACTGTGTAATATCTTTGAATTGACAATGTTGTCACATGGTTGACTTTGCTCTTACTGTAATTTCTTTCAAAGTTCTAACATAGTTGATTTTGTCATTTTCCCATGTAAAATGGCTTAACCAAACTTCATTTTCACGTAAATGATGTTTTTGTAAACGTTTGAAGAAATAATTAGAGCAGAGTCTTAAAAGATTTGTTCCTAACAATGGTTTTACAATATCTACAGTGGTATTGGTCATCTGATCCAACAAAAAAAAAGGTAATTTATTCAATTTCATATTGTGCAAAGAGAGTTATGAAGAACATGCCCCAAATCCAGTCGCCACTGAATCTCAAGCTCGTCCTCATCATGTTAACGATATGTCCAAAGTCAATTTTATATTTGTTGACTTTATCATTTGTTATTAATAAAAAGGAAAACCCTATATATATTATCAAATCATAATACATTTTTTTTATAAGTGATAAATTTTACTATGCATACGTTCTACAAGACAATAAAACGTTACAAAAAACGATCCTATAAAAGAATTTTTCAGACCATAACAGCTACAAAGAGCAAAAAAAAAAAAAAAACATAACCTAGGGAGAGAGACACATGTCACGTCCTCCTTGACTGTAACCTAGCCGGGTTTAATCATAAAAACGATTGGAAACCACAACGGGGGATACAACTTTTCCTGACTAACTTCGACATCCCCATCTACCTCTAGATAATTAAACTTGTCGAGTGCCAAGGAGCAAAGGTCAACAGACTTTTTCCCAACTTTATGGTGATAACTCCATTCGTCCGAATTATCCTTCTTAGCGATGTCAACATGAAGCTTCCCGGAATACCTCATTTATCAGCAGATGTCTTAGCTCTTGTCCGATAAATAACAGTTGGAGGGGCACTCGCCTTTGACTGTCCCTTTTTTGGACGTCCACGCTTTTTTTGGTTGAGCTGATACAAAGCTTTAAAGAGAAGGCCAAGCAATAACGGACAAAAGCATTATTGAAAGCAACGTTGGGTTCCTCCTGCGTTTCCATACCCGAGCTCAATTGTCCAAGCCCATGCAAAGGAGTTGGGTTGGGTGTTGAAAACGGACCTGAAAACTAAGGCCCACACGGCCCAATCTGCTTCAAAACCGAGCCTGAAGACTGAGGCCCATATGGCCCAAATTTAGCTTGATCCTCGTCCCTAACACGTGAAGCTTCTTCCCCACGTAATTGTCGGTTCTACGTCAAACCCGGAACAGAGATCCCAGTCAAAACGTTACTGCAATCTCTTTCCAAAATTGAACCCGAAAAATCAAATTGATCAGGCACATCCGTGATTGCAAGGATTCCACCTGCACTTGAGGATCCTGGACCCACTCCTCTGTGAGGCGGAGAATCCCGAAGCTCGGGGGGCGACTTCGAGCTCTGTTTTCTGACGACGAGACCATCAGACTCCCATCGCGTGGCTTCTCAGATCGATCCTCATCAGCGGTACTATTACCCTTCTCCCCTACACCGGGAAACGCGATGCCCTATTTTCTGAGCGAAACAGGGTCACCCGTCGGAGCTTGAATAAGTCCATCTCCTTGCTTGGATCGAAGGATAACTGAACCAGACCGAGCAATAGCTACAACAAGTATGTACCCATTAAGTTTGAAGCCATTGAGGACCTCAACTGCTTTCAAAGCCGAAGAACCTGTCCTTTCGGTTCGGTCTCTTAAGGACTTTTGCAGATACCACTTCGCCAAACGCCCCGAAGGAGTTCCTAACCCAATCATAACCCTGACTTATAAACGGTCGTTAAACTTTTAGACGGAAAATGTCAAACGTTGCGGTCAACGTTATGATACGAGAACAAACTTTTGCTTGGGTCATGATTTGGTAATAAACGAATGGTATACATTATGACATTGAGTTACCCCATAAAATGAGGCAACTTAACTATCATTTTGTGTAATGATAATTTATAACTGATTAGTTCTTTCTAAGATCATCGAGTAGTGGCTTGGTAGTATAACTCTTAGATACAAAGAATATCATTAAGATATTCAAAGTCTAATTGATATACAAAGATTGGTATGGTATTGACTAGACGATTACGTTTTACTAATCATGGATATGTGGTATAGAATCAAATCATAGTTACTTAATGAAGTAGTATTGGATGACTCGTCATGTAAATATTATATAGAAATTGTTATAAGTATTGGGAGAATGACTCATGGGATTTAAATTTGAGAAGAGAGCCTCTGGGAAGGGAAGCTCAAAGATGGGGGGCTCTTTCAGCTATTCTAAACTCAATACACCTGACAGATATGGAGGACAAACTTTGCTGGAAATTGAATGAAAAAGGATTCTCAGTCAGTAGAATCTATACTTTGCTTGCTCAACAAGGAAACTCAGATGTTGAATGGACTTCAAGAGTCTGGTTGGCTGGGGTTCCTCCTAAGATTTGTGCCTTCTCTTGGCTTGGTTGCCTTGAAGCTATTCCCTCCAAATGTTTCCTGGAAGGGAGGGGCATGGAATTCTCTCTTCAGCAACTGATCTGTCCCCATTGCAATTGGGATCTAGAAGATGGGGCACACATCCTGTTACATTGTAAAAAGGCCTGGGGAATTTGGAACAAAATTTGCAGTTGGTGATGTTATTTTGCTCTTGGTTCTCTTTGGTTCCTGCTAAATTGAGGAGATGTTGGGGAAACATTTTACAAGTCACTATTTGAAAAACTTGGCTGGCAAGAAACACTCTTTTATTCAATGGAA
Organism: Erodium maritimum; assembly: GCA_963921825.1. Taxonomy (NCBI): domain Eukaryota; kingdom Viridiplantae; phylum Streptophyta; class Magnoliopsida; order Geraniales; family Geraniaceae; genus Erodium; species Erodium maritimum. Next base: position 30,949,190 of record OY997595.1, read on the forward strand.
TTGATGAGTCCTCAGAAACTATTTCCAACAGAATTATCAACAAGGTTTATGGCTGGGAATGGTCCTCATTCAATGCTAATTATCACTTTACCCTTATGGACTGGGTCAATACCCCAAGATCATGCCCAATAAAATAGCACCCCATCTCTAATTGGCTCTTCTTCAACTGGTATCAAGCCTCCCTACTTCTACTCTGTCCTTTTGCCTGGGTTTTGGGTTTGGGTGGTCTTGGGTGGTTTGGCGGTGTGAGCTTTAGGTGTTGGTGAGGCTTAGGATTGTTGATGGGATCTCTTCTGCCTTTTGAGTGTGGGGTTCTCTTGTTCTGAGTGTGGGCTTTTTCTTTTGAGTGTTTCTTTTCTTGGTTCTTTTTTCCTTTTGCAGGTGCTGTGTTTCCTTGGGGCGCAAGGCACTGACGAGTTATGGGAAGTGATCTCTTCTCAACTCAACTACACATCACTCCCTTGCCTCTTGAAGCTGCATTCCCTTTTTTCAAAGCTCATCAATCCTGCTCAACAAATTTCTCCATTCACGACCTTCATTGATGCTTTTTTGAGCCGTCCAAAATCTTCAAGATCACTCATCCTCGTAACCCTTCACTGAAGTCTAGATGATCAGACTCAACTCAAGGCTCCCCCATCCACTTGATCAGCTGTAGTGTAGTGTTACCTCATCTTCAAGCTAGTTGCATTCAACCTCAGGATGCTCCAAAGCTTAACCGCTGCAAAATCTTTAAACACCATCTCTGCTGCAATTTCAAGTCAACAACTCCATCCCTTCAGCGAAGGACCAAATCCTCTTCCACTTCATAATTCTCTAGCTGCACAATACCTATTCAGTTATTATTTACTTATTTTTCTACTTTCAATCATGTTTTTTTTGTCTCTTAAATCCCCAATCTGTAGACAGATTGCTTTTTTGTAACCGTTTTCCACCTCAGAAGAGGGTCTTTAATATATTGTCTTCGCTGATAAAAAAGAGAGTATTTTCTAGTACTGTATATGACTTAAGAGCATGTAAGATCTATTGGTGTAGCACTTGGTATAACATTTGGCTAAAGCAAGCACTTGGGAATGTATAATTCTTTCAAGCCCTTGGTACAACAGTTGGCTTAGTGTGTTGCATCGAGCTGCTACACCAAGCACTAGGCGTATCAACACAAATGTGGGCACATTTAAGGGGAGATGAAGAAAACAAGGATTTGATTGGTTAAGAGGTGTACTGGACCCATTCATAGTCAAGTGCTACAACAATACATTGTAAGGGCTAGGTGTTAGAGCATAACAGTTATGGCTACACCAGGCCATAACATCGATGGTTTTAGTACTTGGTGTTTACAACAAACCATCATACCGATGCACTGTACAAGAAACCATCGACTGGTTAGTGCTTGGTGGATTCCTATATAGTTTTTTTGTATCTTAACAAAATTTAGCATTTTTTTGTACCGAATGATAATAAAGGTTGACGTTGGGTATGCAATCATCTATGTGAAGAATGTGAGTGACTAAAAAGGATTTTATCCCTCATGTTAACATGAGTTAGATATCGTGGACCCCTTGATAATTAAGAGTGTAAAAATGCATGATCATGCGAATTAATAAGGAGTTCTCACTCGTAGTCTATTTTAACGGTGTAAGCGGACCAGATTCAATTCCGGAGCCCATTTAATTCCCTAAATCGGATCACCCGAGTACTAAAAATCCTTGTCCAGAACTTGTCAAGATAGCCTATACAATTTCAGATTTTTTGACTTCCAAATTCGAACTTGACAAGACCAGCTTTGGATTTTCTCGGACTTTAATGTAGAGTTATAAAATCAGGCCAAAAACTATTTAGCCCAAAATATGAACCCAAGAATCAGGTGGGGACGTGGCTTTGTATAGAAACAGACTTAGGCTTGGTCCATAAAGATATGCCTCTACATAAGCCCAATAATCTTCATTTGATCGGGATAATGACCGAAAGTTGGTGGGTTTTACATATAGGACCCGAATTTTGTCCAACTTAGTCCGAATTAGATCGGTCTAGATTCACCTGTTTTTTTCTTCAGATTTCAGATATTTTGACACACCTCTAGTCTGCTCGGAGTTAAGAAAATAATGACTGAATATAATAAGGATGCCGGTTTTATGCTTTATATTCAATCTACATATCATAGAAAGGAATTAAAATATTAACGTTAACTGCTAGAATCAAATTGTCGATATTTATTTTACTTGCGTATTCATAATGCCTTTCTAATTACTTGTGGTCTGAATAAGGAGTATAGGTTCACTACCAACATTATAAGAACATATAGGGTCCAATATATAGAGCAAACTTAAAAACAAATGGGACTTCTAACAACATAATTAAATTATATTTTTGTATATTTATATGATAAGTATAATAAACAAAAAATATTTTTTTTTATATTTATATGATAAGTATAATAAACGTATTTGCATCTAAATTATTTTTTAAATTTAATAGTTATATTTAAAATAATATTTTCAGATAGAAATAATAGTTTCGGATAGAAATAATATCAAATAAGTGTTGATATATGAAATTCAAATGAGCTGAATTTTAAAAGTGTTTTTAACGTTACAAATTTTGGTATATTCAACATAGATTAAATAAATTAAGTTGTCAAATAAATATATATAATGATAATTAATTTTTCGTAGATCTCTTAAGTCCCACTTAGGGATGACAATGGGTAGGGTATGGGTCGGGTTTAGTGATACCCGTATCTTACTCGATTTTCATACCCAATATTCATACCCTACATATACCCAATTAATACCCGATCGATATCTTACCCCATCTCTACCCGCTCAGATCAGGTATTGCCCCACCCGACTCGTTCATATAACACGTGGATTAGAACAAAAAAAAATTGGGAACAAGTAGGAATTACAAATATAAATTTAAGTAGGAAAATTATGAAACTTTAAATTTAATAATTAGAATAAACATCACACACTTGTTCTAGTTGTCTCCACGTTCTCGTGTGTTCCCTTAGAGAAAGTCTAGCCCTAGCCTTTTCTGCCTATGATAACCCCTAAAACTTGGATTGCCACGCCACCGACATCCCCGCCAATGGAACTCGGTGTGCCCTTTACCATGCCTGCCCCCTCGATGACCTTGATAATGCCTCCACGCCCTCCTTCCTAATTCATCTGTCCGGTGAGAGAGAATAAGAAGCCGAAGCCTAAACCCGTCTATACCAACGTCTCCCTTTCACCGATCAACCCACCACCTATGCCTTCTTCCTAGAGCACCTTTCCATGACATCCTCAACGTTGGTGGTCTTTTGCCCGAGAACGGACTCGGCAAACTCCGACCCTATCAGACCGAAGCGAGGTCTTCCCCCGAAGGCCATCTCCACTTTTCTACCTCTTCTTGTTGCTCCATTAACCCCGGAAGGACCTGTATCCGTGGTCTCGACAGCGTCTAAGGATGAAAGCCCTAATTCCGTCTCATCGCATCACCTTGTTGCGTCACCAACCTCGGAAGGTTCTGATATTGTGGGTTCGACGACACCTAGGGTTGGTGGCCCTCCTAGTGACCTTGGACCATCCATGGTGAACCTCCAGGATGGCTTCTCGGCTTGCTCCCTTGTTGAGAAAGAGGTAATGGAGATCGTGATGCCTTACACCCCGATAGATCCCACCGTCATCGCTCGCCAACAGTACGGTATGGTCGGCCGTCTATTGTCTCCAAAACCACCCTGCAAGGACTTCATGCTCAAGGTTATAACATGGGCATGGGGACGATTGGCGTCAAGGTTAGTGGTGAAAGACTTGGAGCCCTGTACTTGCGGGTTCTATTTTGACTACCAGGAGGCTAGGGCATGGGTTGGGAACTACGAACCCCAGTGCTTCAATGGTTACCCGTTAATGCTAGGGGAAATCTTGAACCCGATGGATCGAGACCCTACCAAGTCGGATCAGATCTAATTATGGGTTTATGCACGGGGTCTCCCGCCTTCGGTTCGTACGAAGGCTATCAGGGAGTTCATTAGAGCTACGCTAAGAGGATGTGTGGACGTGCCCTGTGATCAGTGCGTCCTATGCTAGGTGGGACCTTCAAGGTCAAGTTTTGGATGGAGCTCCATTGGCCCCTTCGCCGGTCCATGATCATGAGGTTATAGGAATTTCAAGAGCCGATTCAGGTCACATTGACCTATGACTGGCTCCCCACTTTCTGCTTCAATTGTGGCCGGATCAGTCATGTGGTCCGCGAGTGTGACTAGAGATGTCGGGGATCCAAGATTTTGACGATTCCCCCTAGAGTTCAAACTTGAGAAGATGGAGAATTCTTATGCTACAGATTGGGGGAAAGCACCACTACATCCCCCTAGTTTCGATCCTTTGAGCTCAGATACTTTACTTAAGACCGTGTTATCTCGGGGAATGGGACCAACTATAACCCTAGACACCCTACTTAACCCTCGTGTAGGGGTGGAACAACGTGGGTTGCCTAAGGCGATGTCCATGGGAGGAAGTGTTGTGCCTGATCCATTTGTGAGGGGTCTTGTCCCATTTCTAAGGCTGCCTGCCCCATCTGGGACTACCTGTCTCATTTGTGACGTTGGGCTTGAAGGGGGATATTGTAGGAGAGTCTCGTGAAGACTAGGCGAGGGCTAGAAAATAGCCCCGCCAGAATGAATGTCAGACAATCGTGGCTTTAGCGACCAACCTAGGGAGGGGTCCCTAGTTGAAGCTTATCCTCCCGGTGTTTCTAATGAGTTCAGGTTTGGTCGCACTCCACACAATGCAAAGAGTCTTTTTCGTGGGATCAAGTAGCGTTTAGACACCACCTTGAGCAGCCCTCTTCAGTTCCGTATATTACGAGCACAATTGGAATTGAATTGGGTGATTGGGTTTAGTTGGGGTTTTGACTACTTTTGTTGGGTTTGGTGTTTTAGTCATGAGTTGTATGTAATGGGTTTAAGCCCAAAGTCTAGCTTTTACATTTTATCTTTCATGTACTAAAAGCGCACGGTTGATCCCTTGGAGGACAGGAATGAAAACATCAGTATTACCTCTCTCTCTCTCTCTAAATCTCTTCTCTCTCTCCCTCTTCAACTTTTCTTCTTCCAATCTCTACGATTCCTAACCCTAAATCTACCTCTTTTCTATAATTCCCCTTCTACCAAATTAAGGCCATAACATTGGTATCAGAGCCTCTTTCTAGGCAACCTGATGGCTGAAATTTTTTTCCCTTCAACTTTACACATGGAGCTTCAAGGCCTCAATGAATCAATTGTTGGTGTTAGGTTTCAAATGGATGAAGACCCACCTGGTAAGTCATCGGTAGAACCTTCATGTCCTATGGTCTCTACTGCAAGTTTGGGTGAAGAACAAGTTACAAAGTCATATATTATTTCTCTTGATTCTAGGTTTAAAGATGGAGTAGCAACTGGGGAAGTGGAAGAATTCGAAAAAATGCCTGAAGACTTTTCAGATTATTGCTCGACTCTCACCCTAGAAGGAAATGTTTCTAAGGCACACAAGGTGTTCGATGAAATGCCACTGTCACGAAATATGGACTACATTAAGGTATGCCCATTACCATTTCAATTACAGTTCATAGCTCCACCTATGGATGGTCGTGGAGTGATTATTTGGCCGACAGGAGTTGGAACTTTTAATGATGCCAAACAGGGCTTACTTACTAGACTTTATGATATTGGGGGTTTAAGGTCAGTAGACACTGTTGGGATTCCATCGAAGCAATTGTATTTCAGTGTTGAGGTCTTCTACGGGTTGGAATTTAAAAATGGTGTGGTTGAATTTTATGTTCTGTGCTCGAATTGGCAAAACTTGGTTGAAGAAAAAGTGGGGTCTTCTATAGTATTCTCAGTACCATCTGATTTTAAGTTGTTAGTTCCATGTAACCTTGTTCTTGGAATAGTTAAATGTCCTAATGGAGATTCTGGAGGGTTACTTGGGATGATAATTGATTATGATGTCTTAGTAATGACTTGGGAGTTGTTTTGTAGTGTGGGAAGGGGTAGTTTTGTTTATCCTCTAATTTTGATGAAGATTGTTGGTTGGGGGTGCAAAGAGGTATGGCTGGAAATTGGCAGCCATTTTTCACCAACTGTTTTTGGTTTTTCCCTTACATTAATAAATGTTGATCTTGGTGGTAAATTGGAGATTCGAGAAACCGAGAACGATATGGGTGTGCTGTGTAATGTTAAGGAAGACGTTAGTACACATTTTGTCATTTATGACAAAGTTATTGAACATGGAATTTTAATTAATGGATGGAGCTTTAATTCTAGTACACACCTTGATATGATGGGCTCAAGGTCATTAGATGTTATGGTGATTACACGGGAGCAATGGTGTTTGGGTGCCAAACTTTTCATTAGGTTTGTAACTACACCAATTATTGTTGAAGAAGTGATGGGGTCAAGTACTTATGGTATTTCTAGTAGAGTTACAGATAGTATTGGCACAACAAAAAATTATGGACACCCGGGACAGTTGAATTGGGAATATATCAATCTAGCTCCTCGACCTTCAAATTTTCTTGTTTGGAATGATGTTGTTGCTTCTCCTTGTTATAGACTAATGATTTTCGAGTACTTGAATGTGGCTGAATCGTGCTTGCAAGCAATGGAGAGAATGTCTCGGAATCAACCTTTTGTATGCTTACAAGGTGAGGCAAGTATAACTATCCAGACTACTGCAAGAATTGTGGCTTATAAAGACTTGAAATATGAAAAGGGTTCAAGTTTAGTGCCAGAGTCAAATTTCAGCATGGAAGAACATAGCAGCAACAAAAATACTTGGAGCTTGTTGATCACACGTTATATGCAAAATGGGATGGTTGAGAAAGTTTCGAGTTGGGTTGCTTTTTATCTAAAAAGGTTCCACGCCTTTATCATCAAGACAATCCAAATAGTAATTGGTGCCTTGGTTAAGCCTTGCATTTTTCAGATTGCTCTTGTTGCAGCAAAGATCAATCAGTTTAAGGATGCTTTTGAGGACAGTTGCTGGTTTCAATTCTCCATGAATGATCTGTTTTTCTGGGGCTGCGTTGGTGAGTTGCATCCTGGTAAACAACACAGTGATAACAGCAACAAGACCTTGGGCAGATTACTTGTGACTATGGATTCTCTCCAGGGAAGTGATAGGAGAATAATTAAAAAGCCGAATGAGAATGTCAGTTTCAGGAAGTTATGTGATCGGCTTGGAATGAGAGCTTATGTGCAAGCTGCTAGGAAGACAACACATGAGCGATCAAAGAAAGAAATCACTAAGTGGGAACCAGTAATTAAGAAGGAGCTTTACAAGAAGCTTGTTATGAGTCCTTTTACCCCTCTGAGGGGAACTTTGATACAGGCTTCCATCTTTGCTAGATTCTATGTTATTTCAAACACAGCACACAAGGTTCCTTCTTTCAAAATTGGTGGAGCGTTATGGTTCAATGATTTATCAACTACAGATGCTTTCTACATCATTCTAGTTTTACCGAGATTGACATTATTGGTTATGGTGGAGAGTAACATGCATGATGGTATGGAAGGGCACCTTCAAGCTAGTGATGATAATTCAAGTTTCGAGAGGACTAGGGACATTCATGAGCAGTTGGTAGTTATTGAGCATGCTTTGAGAAAATTCTTTAATGTGGCTCGCTTGCTCAATGATTACCAAACGGAAGCTTCAATTCAAGATCAGGCTACAAAATTTGAGTCGGCCAACAAATTAGCCCAATGGAGATTGATCATGTGCCAAACAATGAATATATTGAAAGTACTACTGCAGATAGGTCAAATGGCATAGCAGAGAAGGTTTACAAAATACAGGGAAAAAGGATGGGTCCTCCATTTCTTGAATATGAAGCTAAGGCAATGATGAGTAAGCAAGGCTCAAGCATGCTGAGTAAGCATGTAGATGCAACCATCAGTGAGCATGGGTTGACTCGTGATGATGGTGGCATAGTTGAATTGGGTGCTCAAACTGTGAATCAAACAATTGTTCAGGCACTAAGAGATCATCAAATACCGAACAAGGTTGCAGAGAAAGTTGAAATCTTGCATGAATCTGGTCAGGACTTGCAAGACAATGATAATGTTAGTGCTGAAGTAACTCCTCAACTGGTGAATCAAGGGATACATGGATTGGGAAACCAACATATGCCTGTACCTACATTGAATCTATCTAAGCTGGTTTTATGTTCTGAATTGGTGCTTGTCCTTATAGTTTTCGGTGCAAAGATGATTCTTGAGGACAAGAATCTTTTGAAGGAGAGGGTAATGTCACAAGCACAATTGGAATTGAATTTTGTGATTGGGTTTAGTTGGGGTTTTGACTACTTTTGTTGGGTTTGGTGTTTTAGTCATGAGTTGTATGTAATGGGTTTAAGCCCAAAGTCTAGCTTTTACATCTTATCTTTCATGTACTAAAAGCACACGGTTGATCCCTTGGAGGATAGGAATGAAAACATCAGTATTACCTCTCTCTCTCTCTAAATCTCTTCTCTCTCTCCCTCTTCAACTTTTCTTCTTCCAATCTCTACGATTCCTAACCCTAAATCTACCTCTTTTCTATAATTCCCCTTCTACCAAATTAAGGCCATAACACCGTAGTTTACTTTTTGTTCGCCTAAATGGCTCTTTACAAACCGTCTTACGTAAAAAAGGAATGAGAAACAAAAAAAAAACGGAATGAGCCGTAAACACTCTCAACGCTTGGCCGGCCGGAATTTTTTTCCCGACGAGATTGGAGGCGATCCATTGCCATTCTTCCCTTTCTGTAAGGAGTTGCTCGAGGTTTACAGGGAGTATCGATCCCTGGTTACCGGCGCGCCTACTCAGCGTAAGGTGGGGAAGAAGAGTTTTGGCAAGGAGGAAGTGAAGCTTACTGCAAATCGTTCGTCCAAGAAGGTGAAGTCCGTTGGTCTACAGGAACAGAGTAAGGATGTCAAGGTACCTTATGCTCCTGTATCGCTTCCAGATGCAACAGAAGGTGGAGTCGGGGTAGTTCGCAATCGACCAGACTCGGTTTTGGAGAAGAAGCAACCGGTTGCTGCTCCAGGGAAGAAGACGGTGGACATTCCGGTGTCTCGAGCACGTCGGAGTCCGGCGACACCAATGGAGGTAATTCCAAATGAAGTGTATATACGTAACCTACCGTATGACTCGACTGAGGATTGGATTCGTCACACCTTTGGTGCCTTTGGCGAAATCTCTGGGTGCTCTGCTCTAAAACGCACGAACAGCGGAGGAAAACGTTTTGGTTTTGTAGCTTTTACGTCTACAGAGGCTGCTGCAAGAGCTGTGGAAACGTTCAACGGTTTCAGAATCAATGGTTATGTGTTGTTCCACGCCTTGGCTCGACGGTCGGACACTGTTCCGGCGGCGTTGGAAACAGAGGGAAGAATCAACGTTTCGAAACCGCGTCAAAATCCTCCCATTGATTGTACAGATCCTTTCCGTGATTCAAGGGATTCAATTTCGCGTGATTTGAGGGATCCGATTGGTTTGGATTCGGATACCATACGCGATAACGCCGGAGAAGAAGGGAGAAACGCAAGGTGCGTTGCCGTATTGGACAGTTCCGCTGTTGGGCCTCAGGTTATTTCTCATGGTTTTGAAGCCCAACAATTTGAAGCCCGTGCGACTGAAGCGGGGTTGGGTATCGCGCAATCGCAGCCTGAGAACACTTTCTCGCGCGAGGTATGGGATGGTGCTGCCACTGGATCAGAGTTATTGGGTATTGGGCTGAATGAAGCAGACCCGTTTTTCAGTAAGCCTGATTCAGCACTTAATGAGTCAAGTGGTGGCCCAGGTCCAGGAGCCCAAAAATCGGCTAGAGATCCGAGCCTGTTTGACGTTTTTAAACACATTGGTGATGATTTGGGTCCGACAGTCGATGTGGGCTCGGGTTTAGACACGCATGCCATTCAGCTTCAGGGTGAAGAACCTAGTATGGAATTCGGGTTTCAAGATAGTCCTTGGAAAGATATTCTTCTGAGTAAAAAAAGTACTCTCGTTGAGGCTCCGAAGAAACGTGGTCGTCCAAAAAAAGAACAACCCAAAAAATTAGTCCCTCCAACCGTTTTTTTACCAGACAAGAGCCAGAACATCGGCTGATAAATGGGGTCATGCGGGAAGCCTCACTATTGATATTGCTAAACAAAGTAAAGACGGAACGTGGAGCTTTAGCAAGCGATTTGTGAAAAAGGCTGGTGCCAACTTCCCAGGTTATGTATCCCCGCAGCAGGATGAGGCTGAGGAAGACGTCGAGGATAGTGAGATTGAGGTTCCTCCGGAAGTGATTCCAGGAGAATCAACTCCTATTTCGGTCTCTAATCGTTTTCTCTGTTTGAACCCGATTAGGGAGTAGACAAGGGGGGCGGTTTATTTTTCTCCCCTTTCTGTTTCTGTTTTTTGTTTTTTGTTTGGCTTTACGCCTGTATCGGTTTGGGGAAAAGGTCCGTTCAAGGATCGTTTTTCTTGCTTCGTTTTACATTCTTGTAGAACGTTTGCCTAATAAAATCTCTTCGCTTATCAAAAAAAAAAAACCGTCTTACACGGTCATCTTGTCTCAAAGTTTTTTTCGGGGACTTTCTAGGGTCCCAAGCATTGTAATGAATCTTTTCCATTATTAATGAAATGCACCTTTTTATTCAAAAATGAAACTTTAATTTTATGGGCTCATGAGTTATGAGTTGTAACCGTACACCTTCTTAATTGTAATTAGCTTATGATTTGGTTTATTATTATTAACTTATTTATGTATATAATATGTAAATATGTATATGTTACAAGATTCGGTCGGGTTCGGGTGGGTAAGGCAAAAACTGTCTCCTACCCGTACCCGGTCAACGGATAATATCCTACCCGATTAAAACAATATCCGGTCAATACCCTACATGATCGGGTTCGGAAGGTCGGGTACCCGTCAAGTTCGGATAATTTTTCCATCCCTAGTCACACTATGTACTATGTTACAATGGAGAGCTCTACTAGGGTTTCTATCAAGCCGCCACTAGCCACCGTGTCCTTGGCCTTCCCCAATCCAATACTGATCCTCCTTACAATCCTCATGGTTGTCAACTAGTTTATCTCCTCGGTATCGGTTGATCTTGTTACCGTCGTCGTCGTCGTCGCTGCCTCAGGTCTCTATCCCTGATCGACCTCTACCCCCCCCCCCCCCCATAACTCCATCATCGACGCATCAACCTTCTTGGTCTCCACCGATTCATCCTACTCGATCTCTCTCTCGATTATGGATCAAGCTAATCGTTTGTTTTTTTTCCTGTTTTTCTTTTTGCAAGGTCAACAATTTGTGAGCACAGATTCAGGGACTTTTAACGAGAGGGAACCCTTAATCACATATATCCTCTCATTGCTACTGTTGAGTTTAGGTTCAGTCGCACTCCTCACGACGAAAAAAGTTTTTCTTATGGGATCAAGCAGAGTTTAGGCACCACCTTGAGCGGTTCTCTCTAGATTGTTAGTTTTATTGCATTACCATATTTCTTCAAAATTGTCGGTAGCTACAGTAATTGTCTCTTAGACTTTTTTGAACATGGACCTTCTAGGGCCCTACTCGTTGTAAGAATCTTCTTTGTTATTAATAAAATATAGCACCTTTCTTTAAAAAAAAGAAGAGGATAGATATCTTTCGAAATGGAATCCAACTCATAGTATTTTAAACACTCCCACAAAAATGATTTGAACTTGATTTTCGATCTTTATCTTTTTCAGACTAGTTATCGCAGTGGTTTTGGTTTCTAATTTTGACATGTGGGAAAAAAATAGATGTATACATTCTACCAAAAGAGACAGCATTTAGGGTTCTGAAAATCATTTTGAGAATTGAGGTCCTGGCAAATTTTATCGGGCTTGTATTTATTTGAATGGATACTTGTAAAAGACGGACCCCATTGAAAACGTCGTGATTGTAAAGAGAACATAAGCGGCTCGGACCAGACCTTGAAACTACAAGAAATAATAACTTATATTCATTTTTTTACCGATTAATCAAATTACATGGATTCTGTTTTTAGGATTTAGAATTAAAATTTTATTTTTCTGCTGTTTTATCGTTGCCTTGAAAATAGTAAGGTCGATGGCTCCATGACATGAAATCTATAGTGATGATCACTAATTTGGAGTCTTGTCCGAAATGTGGGTGCAACCTTTCATCTAATAAAACATTATGTGATCCTAAACGACAGTATTGGAAGAAGAATCTGCTCCCTATTTCTCTTCTGAAAGAACCCTCAGGGTTCTGGGATGATGCGTCCGATTCAATTTCGATAAGGGAACTAGACCGCATGCGAACAACGAATTTCTGACTGAGGACATTTAATTGAGTATATAACATATGTTGGCTTCTCGTCTTGAGTTTGATCGCATATGGTCAGTTGTGGCTAAGGTTGGAGCGGGCAATGTAATCTCCCATTTGGCACCACTTCATGTAAGACGTTTGTCAATTTGGTGAGTTAGTCAAGGCCTTGAATTCCGAAGGTTAGGTGGTCGGGTTTTCCTTTTAAATTGTTCTGATTCGGTGTTTGCATTGGAAATAAATTCGATGATTTAAACCTGAGTTCTAAGGACAATGAATGGGTCGAGGAAAAATATTTTTAAGGTATTATTTGGTGGTTTATATTTTAGTGTAGTGGACTTCTTATGTTATTTATGTAGGCTACTATTTGGTGGGAATTGTTTTAGTCGGAGAAAGAAAGGTCGTGACCTGTGACATTAGGTTTCTTTTGTTCAGTTTGTTACATTTTTAGTTAGGGGCTTTGGCATGGTATTTATTAGTAAGAGCAACATATTAAGTGTTTTTAGCTTTGCACTCAAACTTGAACTTTTAACGAGTTTATACTCCCTTTCAACGGATTGTTTCCCGTATTCCGCTCCATTGGTTTTCTCCCTCTTCCTCAAAGGGTGATTTTTTTATATAAAAACAAGTGCCTATATAAAAACTGATCATCCAATATATTTCTTGAAGTGCTAAATTTCCGTCACGTTCATCGAAATCACTAATCTACTATCTTTTTGACGGAAAAGATAAGGTTTTACGAGTCTGAAGCTAAGACACATCAAAGTGTATCGAGGAGCTAAGCGTCCGACCATGATCGAAGAAGCTAAGGTCGGGATTCTCTAGCTAACCAATGGAAGACCCGATTCACTTATCGATTTACAAACTCGGGTTTAACACCCTTAAGGACATACAAAATATAAAGACAGTTTTCCATAAAGATGTAAATTTAAGGACGCCCCAGTATTGAACATGTTAATAGTAACCTCGGCGTCATTCCATACTATTAATTTGAAGACCTTGATCCTGAATCCACTAAAGGCTCCCCTGAATACCTACGTCTTCGACATAATCAAGGTTCCTAGCTCTTGAAGAACCTGCTTTCTGAGTCCTACTAACCCACCATATTCATCATATTAGATGAAACCCCATCCTTCCTCGTTGGTGTATATGAAAATAGCCCAATCCACGATAATGAACAACTAACCAGACCCTGAATAGTGTCACTTTATCGCTCAGATTATATTCGGGCACATCACCCATTCTAGATGCCATTTCTATCTACCAACTCATTTCCCTTACTCGAATTACAACTCGAGTACCAGTGTTGAACCTACTTTCACACTGTCTCCCAAACCAAATCTACGAACTCCGTCTTCCCTTTATCGAGGCTCCCTTGGGTTTTTCTACCTCCCATTCCAAGAAAGTGGTATTATGATTTGTTATTATGACCCCTCCAGTTTCTCCCAATATTCCCGAGTAAACCAACAACGGAGAAATAGGTGGCTCCCATCTATGATAGTGGGATTCCGAACACACTTATAGAGTATGTAAAAATTATGTGAAGGACTAATATGATCATAACCTCTTTCCCGACCAGTGAGAATAGATGACCATCCCGTGATGAAATTGGTCAACGTAATATTTTGAATAAGAAGTTCATAGTAGAATCACTAGTCTATTATTAAAAACATGTATTTCATATTATATTAACATAAAACTAAATATTCTTGGATGAAAACTTGTCCAATAATTTTTGGACGCTCTCATTAATTAGAGTGTTTGACTGCTATTATTTTTAACGTGTCCTTATTTTCCAATTCTTTTATGCTCTTCAGGTAGGACTCCATTACCTTTTTTTTTTATCAGCAATTTTTGATTTTATTCCAAGACTTTGATGAGAAGTACAAGGATAAGGGCATGCCCTCCACACAAGGCTTACAACCAAGGAGACTCAATATAGAGTACCTAGAGCACAGCATGTGCCAAAAGCCTAAGAACTTAATGAAACCAGTAGAATTACATATCTAGTAGTCAAAAGTTAGACAAAAGCTAGACCAAACAAATACTATCAGTAGTGAGTGAAATGTCTAAACCACCAAACTTGTGCTTCAAGTCTATTCAAATTCAAAAACCTTTTGTAACCGTGACTTGTGAAGCAAGTTACCCGAAAATTCTTCAAACAAGATGTAACAAAAGCTGCAGAACTGTAGGAGTTGTTGTCTTCAGCAGACAGAAAAGGCTGAGAGAGTTACCAGCTGAGGTTCTTCAGTGTTGCTGCAGCAAGTATCAAAGGGGGTAGAGAGGTAAGGAGCCAAGAGGCTAAAGAAACCCTAAAAAATCTCACCACTTATAACTACCCACACTCAAAACTAGAGGCACCAAAACAGAAGTAACAGAGAGCAATAAGCCCCTAACCCACACACAAAAGGAAGGAAAAAAACCCAGGAAGAACAATCAAGAAGGAAAGGAAAAATCTCACAAACAAAACTCTCCCCAATCCACCCTAAACCCTCCCCAGTCCCACCCAGAACCACATCAGACCAATAACACTGCATTATTCCTCATAACACTACCAAATTGTTGCACAAGGAGGGGTAGGTGATCCAAGAACTGAAAGGAAAAGATTCACCAGGCTTGAATCTTGCCCACAAGGACTGATAGGTTTCACTTTGAATTTGTTGAAATACCACTTCTGAAGGTAACATTATGCCCTTGAAAATAGCATTGTTCCTGCATAACTAAAGTCTCCAGATCACAATTAAGGCTATCAAGCATCACTGTTTCATTGATTTTTGTGGACCAAGTTGTCTCCAAGAAATCAACCAATTTTTGATTGTATCAGGACTAGTAGTAGTTATTCCCCACCAACTGAGGATTTTTCCCCATATCTCCCAAGAGAATCTGCAGCCAAGTAGTAGATGATCTGCTTCCTCTGGATCTTCTTTACAAAAAGGGCACCAAATATCATTGTTGTAATAACCACTTCTGGTCAACGTCAGTCAAACCTGCGAAAAACAGGAAAATTTAAATTTTTTAAGACAGACACTTAACTTAACTTAAATTGACCCCGAGGGTCATGCCGGACTTAAGTTGACCCCGTTATCGACTAAAATGAGTTACGGGGGACTCAGGGCAACTTTCTGGTCATTTTGGGAAAGATTGATTTTTCGCTGGAAAAGTCACCCGAGCGACGTTTTGGTCCATTCGAGGACCGTTTTGGACCCGAAAAGCTTAGCCGTCGTCGTAGCGGTCTTAGTTGGGCCGTTTCCTTGAAGCCCGTCCAGTTTAATTTTTTTTGGGAAAAGTGCCCGTTCGGGGCCCGAAACGTCCGTTTTTCGCGAATCTGATTGGAAAATATCAACTAGATATTTTCCAAAAGGTTTGGGACCCACCTTGACACTTGTCAATTATATGGTGGTGTAATTTTTGGAGGGAAAAGGTGTGGTTGGGAATAGTTGGCCGAGTATGAGGTTTTAAAGGAGGAAAATTAGTTTTGTTGTTAGTTTAATTAAATTAGAAATTAGAAGAGAGGTTTTAGAGAGAGAAGGAGAAGGAGAAGAAGAGAGAAGAAGGGAGGTTGAGCTAGGGTTTGTGATCGAGCCCTTGGATCGAGTCAAAGCAAAGAGCAATCCCGTTCCCCTCGTTCTCCTCTACGGTAATACCCGAACCGATTCTCGTTTTGATTATTTTCAAGAGCTAGGGTTTGGTTATAAACTAAGGCTTAGGGTTGTGTAGAGTGTGGGGAGGTGTTGGAGACGTTTTAGAGGTGTTTGGGGGTTTAATTTCACGTTTTCCGGTGACCGGAGGCTCGGGAGGAGCTCCGGCCACCGTGGGTGGTGGCCGGCCGGCCATGTGGTGGCTGGCCGGAGGTGGCAGCAGCCACCACTTGGTGGCCGAGCCCCTCCCTCAAACCCTAGGGCACGGCCAAGCCCTTTGGGTGGGGCCCACGTGCTCGGTTGTTCGTGTTTTAATTACTCGGGTAGTTTAAAACGTTCCCCGGACCACTTTTTCCTAATCGAATCGAAATTTGGAATTAATTTGGAGAAGTTGTAATTAACGGGTTTTGGGAAACTTTAAACGTTAATTAAATGACTCGGAAGTCGGAATTCGATTCGGGCAAGTACATTGGGTTCCTTGAATTATTCTAAGACCGTAGAAACGAAAACGGGAATTTTTGGAGCCCCGGAAGGGCATTTCCAAAACCCGGGCAGATTTGCCATGTCGGGCGAATCGGGCCTTTACGGGTCCTTTATCGACAATGTCGAGTAATCGGGAAGTTTGGGAGTGATCGACATTGTCGGGGTTACGTTTGGGCGTTAAGTTTATCGAATTTCAGTTTATTCCTGCGAGTTTAAAGGTGCCTTGAAATTATGTTCTTTTAGGTCGTGCTGCGGATCGAGGCAAAGGGAAGCTAGGCGAGTGACTGAGATCACGCCGGGGCTTATTTGGGCACTCTTGGAGAACACGCACGAGGTAGGGAAAAGTAGCCGGATCTCGGCCCTGATTAGGGAAAGTTAATAGTAGAATTGCATGTGACACCGGGGTGTCGTGGGTTGAGTAGATTTATTTAATTATTAGAAAAGCATGATACGGGATTGTAGCGTTCAAGAGAAAAGCATGTGACACTTAGTAGTGTCGTAGAAACAGAGAACTTAGCGATAATTGAATTACTGGAGGCATATGACCATGCCCGGAGGTTGTTTGTGAAACTAGTGATTTTAGGACCGTTGGAGGCATCGAGTATGCCGGAGGTTGTCGTGCGTTTTATTTAATTGTTGAGTTTGGGTGGCCTTGAGAGCCCGTATTTAATTGTTGAGTTTGGGTGGCCTTGAGAGCCGTATTTAATTGTTGAGTTTGGGTGGCCTTGAGAGCCCGTATTTAATTGTTGAGTTTGGGTGGCCTTGAGAGCCCGTATTTAATTGTTGAGTCGGGGTGGCCATGAGAGCCGTGTATTTAATTTGGTGTCTTGAGTGGCAGCGAGTGCCCGTGGGGTTGTTGAACCTGAGTCTTGACTGTTGAGGTGTCTTGAGTGGCCTTGAGTGCCTGTGTGATTGAACTTGCCTGTGATTGTGATTGTGGTTACCTGGGGTGGTGAGTTCTAAAGGTCGACAGCCTGATCCGACTTAGTGTCGATGAATTGCGAGTTCTAAAGGTCGACAGCCTGATCCGACTTAGTGTCGATGAATTGCGAGTTCTAAAGGTCGACAGCCTGATCCGACTTAGTGTCGATGAATTGCGAGTTTTAAAGGTCGACAGCCTGATCCGACTTAGTGTCGATGAATTGCGAGTTCTAAAGGTCGACAGCCTGATCCGACTTAGTGTCGATGAATTGCGAGTTTTAAAGGTCGACAGCCTGATCCGACTTAGTGTCGAGGAATTGCGAGTTTGAAAGGTCGACAGCCTGATCCGACTTCGTGTCGAGGAATTGCGATAGGTCGAACCCTGACCTGATTGAGATTGGTTACTGAGCAGCTGGTGTGCGATCCTTTGTGATCTTGTTTGGTGTTGTGTCGTTTCGTTCGAGTCCTTGAGGAGGTCGTCGATAGTTGTGTCGGGTCTACACTATTTTTATCGAGTGTCGAATCTGTTGAGGAAGGTGACGGGTTGTGGGTCAGTTGAGTACTTGAGTTGGGGACTGTAGTCCCGGCGTTGGGTTTGGTTTTAGTGTTACTGGCTTTTTCTGCTAATTATGCCATAGTCAGTCTGTTATCCGTGGAGGTGAGCGAACGCTCACCCCTAGCTGCTTTTCCTACAGGTACTGATCACCGGACGGACTAGGTTAGCTCTTGAAGTTCATGGAGCTTGGAGCGGAGTCTGGTCTTTACTTTTGTTGAGTCTAGTGACGGATGTTGTACCTTGTCCACTTGTTGGGACGTTTTTGTATTGTAAATACTATTATTTTGAGAAGTAAATGGAAATGTCAAAGCTTTTATTGAAAACAGGTTTCAAGTGTTCATGTTTTTAAAAGTTCGCGTCCCGAGTTCGGTTCGCTGAAATTGGGGCGTGACAATTGTTATATAAGCCTCTGGCAAGTAGGAAGCATTTAGTTGGTATTGTTTGCATACAAACTAGCTAAGCAAAACCAGAAATTTTGGGGGGAACCAAAGAGGACCAGATCAAGGCAGGCCAATCCAGAATTTCCACAGGTGAAGTATCCATGCTCTGATACATTTTGTTGACACTAAAACCCCTCTCATCTGCTTTCCACAAGACTTTGTCATGTCCCTCAGATAGTGCAGGGAATTGGTTGAGTAGGTTGCGGATCAAAAGGAATTGGCCTTTTTCCCAACCTCTCAAGAATCTTCCGAAGTCTAATACCTAATCCCCTTCCAACCAAAAGTGTTGAACCAAGGTATTCTTCTGTGTGCTGAGATGGTACAATCTTTGGAATTGAAATTTCAAAGGTATAGATGTGAGCCAAACATCTTCCCAGAAGAGCACTGAATCACCTGAAACCACAGACCAATGTAGACCTACTGCACCAAATTTATCAGCAAAAGAAGGGATAGTCAGCAAAGAAGCCAAGTGATTCAAGTAGGTTTGGCCATTATGTAAAGACATTTTGGAAAGATCCCAGGCTGATAAGTCCCAACCAAATTTAGAACACAGAAGTTCTTTCCAAAGTGAGTTTTTTTCTGTTGCAAACCTCCACCACCATCTAGCAAGAAGTGCTTTGTTCATCACATGTAGATCTTTAATGCCTAAACCCCCAAACTTCTTTGGTTTGCAAGCTAAATCCGATCTCACTTTGTGTAACACTTTTTTAGTAATAGTGCCTCCCCACAAAAATCTCCTTTGCCATTTTTCCATCTCTCTGATAACACCCTTGGGGGCTTTGTAAAGTGCCATATAATATAAAGGGAGAGAAGAGAGGGAAGACTTGATGAGTGTTAATCTGCCACCAAAGGATCTGTACTTTCCTTGCCACAAGTTTAGTTTGGACTTGAATTTTTTGATGATAGGATCCCATGATTTTTTCCTTCTAGGGTTAGCCCCCAATTGGAAGCCCAAGTATTCAAAAGGGAGTTCCATGGATGAGCATCCAAAAATATCAGTTAGTTCCTCAATGTTGACTGAACAAGGATTGAGTAACAAGACCTTAGATTTGAGGAAATTAATCTTCAGTCATGTGGCCTGTTGTAAATAGAGAAGAGTATGCTTGAGGTTTATAGCTTGTTGTGTCCCTGCCTCAATAGAAATGAGTGTGTCATCAGCAAATTGGAGGTGAGAAATCTCAGGACCCAGCTCAGAGCATTTTATCCCTGAGAACATTCCAGTTGCAATGCCTCTAAGCATAAGTTGATGCAGACATTCTCCAATTAGAGCAAAAAGTAGTGGGGATAGAGAGCAGCCTTGTCTGAGGCCTCTATGCAGTGAGAAATCAGGTGAGGGTGAACCATTTATCAGTACAGAAGACCATGCTTTTAAGCATTTATGTATCCAATCTATCCAAAAACCCATGCTCTTTAACAGATTGAGTAAGGCTTCCCAATGCACATGATCATAAGCCTTCTCAAAGTCTACTTTGAAAATGATAACTTCGTTGCCAGAGAGTTTAATGGAGTGAATAAGTTCTGATGCAATTAGCACCCCATCAAGTATCTGTCTACCTGCAATAAATCCTGTTTGCACATCATGAACCAAGTCCTTAATCACAGTCTTGAGTCTTCCAGCTAGTAGTTTGGAGATGATCTTATAAGTGCTGCAAATGAGGCTGATGGGTCTAAATTCTTCAAAAGTCATAGGGGCAGAATTCTTTGGGATTAATGTAATGAAGGTAGAATTAATGCCCCTACCGAGCTCAGCACCTCTGAAAAAATGATCAATAAAAGCCAAGACTTCAGATTTAATAATGTCCCAACATATTTGATAAAATCTCATGGTGTAGCCATCAGGGTCAGGTGCTTTGTCCCCTCTACAGGCTTTAATTGCCTTCAGGACCTCAACCTCAGTAAAAGGAGCTTATAAGAGGAGAGCTTGTGCTGGAGATAAAGTATTGAATGGCAGGCTGGAAAGGTCAATACAGATACTAGTAGAGAGTTGGAATCTCCTTGAGAAATGCAGATGAGCAGCTTGTTTTATTTCCCCAGGAGTGGTGAAAGAAGTTCCATCCTGAAAAATCTCCACAATCTTCTTCTTTGTATGATTAAAATTGGCCACCAGGTGAAAGAATTTTGAATTTCTGTCTCCTTCTCTAGACCACCTCAATCTGGACTTTTGACACCACATTTTAGATTGTGTCTTCAACTTCTGGATGAGTCTTGCTTGTAGTAGAGCCCTCCAAGAAATTTCAGCTGTGAAAAGAGTTCTCCTATTGATCACCTCATCAATGGCATTGATTTCTCCCATAATAGACTCAATCTCCTGATCCACAAAGCCAAAAGTTCTGCAGTTCCAATCTCTATAGAAATTCTTCAGTGTCATTAACTTGTACCACAAGACAAAGGTTGGGGATCCAACAATCTGAATAGTCTCCCAACAATTCAGTGTATCTTTGTAGAAAGAGGGGTGACTAATCCAAGCATTGATGAATTTAAATGGTCTAGGACCCCAATCAACAATGGGATTTGTGAGTAAAATGGGTTTATGATCAGATAGGCATCTCTTGAGGCAAGATTGTGTCAGATTGCTGAAGTGGATTAAAATCTGTGGATCAATCAAAAACATATCAATTCTGGATGCTATTGATCCATGGCCATACCAGGTATATTTTCCCCCACTGAGTGGTAAATCAATAGCACCAATGTCCTCAACCAAGGAGCTAAAATCTCTGAGACTGTGTCTGGAATAATTAGGACCTGATTTCTCTGCAGGATCTAAGATGGCATTAAAATCACCAGCCAAGATAAAAGGAGAGTTAAACCTCAAGAGATTCTGTGTGATCTACCATAACTGAGCTCTGAGAGTGACAGAGCAGGGAGCATATATATTCACAATGGAGCAATTGAAATCTGAAGGAAGAAAGGTCCCATACCAGTAAATAGCTCTCTCAGTGCAAAGATGATCATGAAGTTCAAAAACCAACTTATTCCAGATAGTAATAATTCCCCTAGCATTACCAATAGATGGAGAAAAGATGATCTCCCAATTCTGACTAAAACCACAGCTTTGTAGGAAGTTAAAGGGTAATAAACATAACTTGGATTCTTGTAATAAAACCATTGTGAACTGTTGTTTAGAGCACACCTTCAATAAGGCTCTTCTCTTCTGATCAGAAGTAGCCCCTCTCATATTCCATGAGAGGATCCTCATGGTGAGGATAGGTCTTGTGTAGGGAGGACAGGGGTATCAGAACAAATGTTATCTCCCCCTTCTTCTCAATCATAATAGTCATCATCTGAGTGAGTGTCCAAGTCCACTGCCTGGTTGACTTCAAATTCAAGATTATCAAACTGTTCTGCAACACTTTCATCAGATAAATAGGCTTTCAAACCTAAGGCTTTACAATACTCCAATGTTCCGGCCCCTCCTTGCTTAAAGATCTTCTTGTTTTTCTGAAGTTTCCCCCCAGAAATGGCAGGAGAGCTATGAATGGGTTTCACCACTTTGCTCTTTGATCTAGTGTTATAAGCAACAACGCTATTCCTTCCTTTAGTAACTCTCTTACCAATAGGGTCAGTGGTGGTTAAAGGAGAGAGAGGAGGATTAGTTAGAATAGTAATTGGTTTGAAAACATTTACTCCCTCCAAAGCCAGATTATTAGCTGTTGAGTACTGTTCTTTGGGGCCCATATCTGCTTATACTGGAGCCAAATCTTCTCCCACATCAATGTTAGCAACTTCCCAATGTTCCTTTTGCCCATGGGGGTTTGAAGTAGTCCCATCTCCAGCTAATAGCAAAGGTGCATCCCAATCTCCCAAAACTTCATCAGAGATATGTGTAGGGTTTGGTGTTATATCCAACAAAGTGTCTTGAACTGTAGTAACCTCTACTGTAGAGATCTCAAGAGTGCTGATAGTTGCTGTCACCACATCTCTAAAGGATTGAGTGTCCTCAAAGTTAGTTAACACAATTGTAAGAGGGGGAGATAATAAAGAAGGGACCTGAGTGTTCGGAGTCAGCAATGCAGGTACAGGGGAACAATCACACTGAGTATTCAATTCCACATTTGTCTGTGTCAGCAAAAAATCCCTTCCCTCTGTCAAAATTTTCTGAGCATTCGAGCTAATGGGGTTGGTGAGGTCGGGAGTAATAGAGGTGATAAATTCACTAGATAACTCATTGTCAGAATTGATCTCCAAGGGAGTGTTGGTGGAGGAAGTTAATATGCAAGGAGCTGTAATAATTGGAACCGCAGAGATGTCAATGGAGGCTGTCATGACATTAAAAGCCTGATCTTCTAGTTGAAAGCAAGACTCTTGATACACCCGTAGGTATTCTTGTGAGTGAAGTAATATGAATGCAGCTTCTAAATGAATCTCTTCATCAGTAATAGGATGGGTACAGATCATAGAACCCAAATCAGCAGTGATTGCAGCAACATTTTCAGTGCACCATCCCAAGATAGTGACATCATGGATGGCAACCCATGTGAACTTCCCACCCTTATGATAATAACTAGCTGTGTCTTTGATCTCCACCATCCAAGGTTTCAGCCAAGCCCCATCATTGTCTAATGCTTGTCTTTCCACCTTAGTGTCCAAGAAATGAACCAAAGCCACTCTATTACCCAGATTTTTGATCCTCATCTCAACTCCTCTTTCAGCCTTAACATCTTCCATGATAGCTTCCACTTTCATGTTATTATATAGTAGAAAAAGATGACCTTTGTCTAAGAGTTCTCTATTCTTTCCCACCACCTTTCCTTTGATCCTGGTCGGAAAATGTGTATCAATATCCAGCTCCTTCCTTCTCCACTGCCAATCAGGTCCTCTGTTCTGCTTCAATTTATCCCTTCTCCAAGCTTTGATAACAAGTAGTCTAAAGCCCTTTAGCACAAACCCATTGAAGACTTTAATGGCCCTGTCTAAAGACTCTTGTGTTTGGAACGTCACAAAACCGAACCATCTTCCTCTGGGATTAGGTCGTAGAGGAGCTTCAACCTTGGTTATAGGACCACACTTTAAGAAGAGGTTTTGGAGCCAATCAGAGCAAGTACTTGGTGGTAAATTGTGCACAACAACTCTAAAATCCTCGTCTGCAGGGAGGTTTGAAAAACTTATGTTCTCTAACCCTTTGATGGTGTTCGTAGCCCTGAAATTCTCTGCGTGACAGTGTTCAAAGCCCGGGGGAGGACCCGTAGAAGATGTGGAAGCCATGATTCAGGAGGGAATAAGAATTATTGAAGCCGTTTGTTGCTGAACTGAGATGGAGATGATGTAACGGTGAGAGATTACCAAGAATGGGGAGGGAGAAGAAGACGGAGATGAGTTGACGGTGGTCCGGAGGCAGGCATGCCCCCATGGACACTACACCGCCACTGAATCATCAAGTGATACCAGAAGAGAAGTCCAGTGTCATTTTCTTATGTCTTGTAAGACCAAAAGTTGAAACCACTGTTGTACTCCCTTACCTTGATCTTGTTAGTTTCTAGCTTTGCCCTCTGAATCTCATTTTGTAAAATCCCTTTTTCTATTTGCCTTGTTGACGACTACTTCAAGAGATTTTCGATGGACGTGCACAATCGATTCAAAATCTTGGTATTGGATTTTATCGTGTAAATTGTTGTTGACACTCAATCTAGACGGAATGCGTTATCGGGATATTCATACCTGACTTCAAAATGATATGCTTCATATTCGATTGAAACTAATTCATTGTCATAAGATAAGTGAATTAGAGAGTTTTGTAAATAAGAAAGGGTGCTGGAAAAGGTAAAGTGGTGTGAGAAGAAGATAGGAATTTATAGATGGAGAAATTCTCATTGGAAATATAATTGTTGCATAATTTATATAAGGGGTACATACTTTTTTGTACTCTTATGTTCGGTTCACAGACCTTAAGATCCCACGTGTTTGGAAATGGCCATTTTGTTAACCTTAAGTTCGGTCCATGAACCTTTTTTAGATTTAGGGTTAAAAACCTAACAGAATATTTCATTCCGTTAGTCATATGACACATGTGCTAGTTAAGAGGAGAGTGAAATGACGATTTTACCCTCTTTCGTATCAATTTCATTTACCATTTCTTATTTGCTTAATAAAATTAACATAATTTATCATTTAAATAATTATAAATCTTAAATAATTATTTTCAAAAAATAAATATAAAATCCGGAAATTAAAAAAATCATAAAAGAATAAAATAAAACTTACCCACATCTAGATCTTTCTATTTCTAAACCTACCACTTCATCTCTTCTGAATCTCCCACGAATCGTGTGAACCGCTTCATCTCTCTTTCATCATCGTCTTCGAAGGTCGACTTTTTTTTATCTTCCTTTCATTATTCTCTTCAACTTTCAAACGACTCTATCACGAGCTTTCCATGGCGTAGCCTCGGCGAAGATTTAGTCTAGAGACCCTGGAAACTGTCCAGCATCTTCATCTCCCTTGCATGTTGAGCTCGGAGGAGATCTGGAGGTTGCATCATCCTCGACCTCTTCACCCGCATTGTCTCTAGCTCGTCTCCAGCGACACGACGATATGAGGGTTGTCTTCACCTTCGTATAATCGTTGTCTCTAGGTCATGACCCCCGAAGCTCCGATCCGCGATAATGGGGACGTTTATGAGGTCTTGGTCCGGTCATGTACACACTAGAACCAAGTGCAATGGTGGCCCAATCCAAAGAAGGTATTTTATGTGAGAGATTTGAAGGTTAGTAGTTACTTCCAAAAGCCGGTGGTGTTCGTGGTGGTGTGGATCGCCAGTGATGATCCGTAGAAGAAGGTGGAGCAGAGTAGGCAACAAGTCTAAAGGACGACGACATACGAGTATATTAGATTTGGGTTGGAGATTTAGGGTTGATGGTTTGATGTTTAGATATGTTCATCTCATAAAATAACTTCTTGTTTTCATTTGTACCTCAATCCAACTCGAACCTCCTGTATCAGCTCACTTTTCTAACTTCGCAGGCACGACAGACCTTCGTCAACACCACCCTACCACCAACCGGCGTGTCCCGATGCAGGGGTGGACTCAACGGCTCTAACTCAGCACAACTCGACGAAGCAGAAGAGTGTGACGCCCGTTACCCATTAAAATTGACGCCCACAACGGAGACCGAACACCCACTCCCTTAGTCACCCCGGTAAGGTCCAGTGCAACCCTCGCACGGTCCTCTATGCATTTACTTATAACTTTCCGCAACCAAACCAGTGTTCGCTACTCGTCCCTTGCGGGAAAAGTAGTAAAGGGGATGAGCGTTATGCTCACCTCCACGGACACCCATTCGATTATGGCATACTAGTAACGCACTAAAGACTTACCGATCTAACCAGGGCAACCACTACCTCAAACCTGATGCCAAACGTCACACTGCTCACGCCATCAACACCTCAAGTACTCGCTTACGTAAGATAAACCTCGACACGGGAAACACTTCCTCAATTCAGTAAACACTATTGTTCACAACCTCAATCACCCAAATACCCGATCACGTAGGGAAACCTCAAGACGGAGATCACGCTCTCAACTGAGCACACGCCAATGCTCACACTATTAATACTTCAATTATAATAATACAAAAGCGAACCCTCAAATAAACCGCACAAACGCACACTAAGCCGCGCACGACAAACCTAACCGTACAACGAAACAACCACAAAACAATTGAAACCGGCTTACTGGACCAGGCCGGTACACGACCCCCGCCATACCACTCTCCGGGCCGGTAACCTGGCCGGGCCGTGCCCCGTACCGGGCTGGCGTCCAATACCTGCCGGGCTCCTTACCGGGCCGACGTTCAATACATGCCGGGCTCCTTACCGGGCCGATGTTCAATACCTGTCGGGCCCCTTACCGGGCCGACAGCCAAACCGGTCCATTCTACCTACCGGACCAAACTAGTGACCCTGATAATATAGCGGTAATGATTTCACCCTACTTACACCCGCTATGTCTACCCTAGGGCATTCGTAACCTTCCCGGCTGATAGCGACCCGTACACAAGTACGTCGCAGACAACGACCACCAAACACATGACACAGTTACGCTAAATCAAGACCGACTTCAAACACAAGCCAACACGGCCAAAAACAACACAATCACACGACCGCCGCTCACCGGCCAACCAAAGACGAACCTTGCCCACCGGGCCAACCAAAATCAAACATACGCCCACAGGGCCAATCAAAGTCAACACAAACGCCCACGGCGTCAAACAGAATCAAGACCCGCCCACTGGGCCAACCAATTTTTAAAACTTTCTCCACTTTATTTTTAAAACCTCGTACTTGACATCACACGGTTACAACCCGGTCCAGGCGTCCCCGAACTACGTTGTACCGACTTGACATCAGCACCGTCACGTTCGACTACAGGAGCGCTCCTGAGTCGACCCGCGACAGCTTAACAACGTTTCACGCAGCACATACAAACAGTATGCCAGTAACCCCGTACTGCACATACACACAGACAAAACAAAACTCAAGACATTAAGGGTTTACACACGGTTCCCGACCTACGTACCCAACGTATGACGGGACTCTACCGACTCGACTCTCCCACCTAATTGACGGACAGTCCGAGGTGTGAAACCTCGAGCTCTGATACCAAGCTGTCACGCCCCAATTTCAGTAAATCGAACTCGGGACGCGAACGTTTTAAAAACATGAAAAACACTTGAAACCTGTTTTCATTAAATCACTTAAAATGCCAATTTAGTTCAACAAAATAATAATTACAGTTTAAAAACACGTCCCAACAAGTGGACAAAAGTACACGGTATCCGTCACTAGACTCAAAAGAAAAAACCCGGACTCCGCTCCTAGCTCCACAAGCTTCGAGAGCTCACCTAGTCTGTCCCACGAACAGTACCTGTAAGAAAAGCAGCTAGGGGTGAGCGTTCGCTCACCACCACGGATAACAGACTGACTACGACATAATTAGCAGAAAAGCCAGTAACACTAAAACCAAACCCGACACCGGGACTACAATCCCCAACTCAAGTAACCAACTGACCCACAACCCATTACTTTCCTCAACAGACTCAACACTCGATAGTACAATGTAGACCCGACACAACTATCGACGACCTCCTCCAAGGACACGACAGAAAGACTACACAACGCCAAACAAGATCACAAAGGATCGCACACCAGCTGCTCAGTGACCAATCTCAATCAGGTCAGGGATCGACCTATCGCAATTCCTCGACACGAAGTCGGATCAGGCTGTCGACCTTTCGAACTCGCAATTCATCGACACTAAGTCGGATCAGGCTGTCGACCTTTAGAACTCGCAATTCATCGACACTAAGTCGGATCAGGCTGTCGACCTTTAGAACTCGCAATTCATCGACACTAAGTCGGATCAGGCTGTCGACCTTTAGAACTCGCAATTCATCGACACTAAGTCGGATCAGGCTGTCGACCTTTAGACCTCGCAATTCATCGACACTAAGTCGAATCAGGCTGTCGACCTTTAGAACTCGTAATTCATCGACACTAAGTCGGATCAGGCTGTCGACCTTTCGAACTCACAACTTCAGGTAACCACAATCACAATCACAGGCAAGTTCAATCACACAGGCACTCAAGGCCACTCAAGACATCTCAACAGTCAAGACTCGGGTTCAACAACCCCACGGGCACTCACTGCCACTCAAGACACACCAACGGTCAAGACTCGGGTTCAACAACCCCACGGGAACTCACTGCCACTCAAGACACACCAACGGTCAAGACTCGGGTTCAACAACCCCACGGGCACTCACTGCCACTCAAGACACACCAACGGTCAAGACTCGGGTTCGACAACCCCACGGGCACTCACTGCCACTCAAGACACACCAACGGTCAAGACTCGGGTTCAACAACCCCACGGCACTCACGACCACCCCAAAACACTAACAGTAAGACACGGGCACTCATGGCCACCCAAGACACCAATTTAAATACACGGGCTCTCAAGGCCACCCAAACTCAACAATAAATAACGCGGGCTCTCAAGGCCACCCAAACTCAACAATAAATAACACGGGCTCTCAAGGCCACCCAAACTCAACAATAAATAACACGGCTCTCATGGCCACCCAAACTCAACAATAAATAGCACGGCTCTCATGGCCACCCAAGACACCAATTTAAATACACGGCTCTCATGGCCACCCAAGACGCCAAAATAAACAATCAACCTCCGGCTTAACCCAAGCCTCCAACAGTCCTAATATCAACAGTTTCACAGTCAACCTCCGGGCATGGTCATATGCCTCCAGTACTCCTAATATCGATAAGTTCACAATCAACCTCCGGGCATGGTCATGTGCCTCCAGTAAAACAATTATCGCTAAGTTCTCTATTCCTACGACAGTACTAAGTGTCACATGCCTTTCCAATAATTACTAAGTTCCCGTAACATGCTTTTCTAATAAACGCTACAATCCCGTATCATGCTTTTCTAATATTTAAATAAACCTATTCAACCCACGACACCCCGGTGTCACATGCAATTCTACTGTTAACTTTCCCTAGTCAGGGCCGAGATCCGGCTACTTTTCCCTACCTCAACCGCAATCCAACACGAGCAACCACAAGTCGCCTAGTAGCCTCCTCCGCCGTGCTCGGGAACAACGTCTAAGATCACAAGTTAATACGAGGATTAATACTAATTCAAGGGTGGTTTAAAAAGTAATTACTCAAACTAACCCCCAATTACTCAACTTGTCAAAATGGGCCCGAAATGGCCCATTTCGCCCGGCTTGGCGTATATGCCCGGGATCTAGAAAACGTCCCTCACGGACCGCCACCGTGTGGCCGGTCATGGTCCCGTGGCTTCCCTCCGGCCATGGCCGCTTCTACCCCCCGGTGACCGGAACTCCGATGACCGGCCGGAGCTCCGGCGAGCCTCCGGTCGCCAGAAAATACCCAATCTTTTGTTATCGATAAATATATCTAACTCCAAGACAAGTAACCAACAACAATCTTGTTCTTTATTCTTGCCATGTATTACAAGAAACAGTATCAAGAACAATAATAAAAAAAACACATACCTTTTATCTTCTTTCACCGTGGCAATTTTAGGCTTATGTTGCCATATTTACAATCATGGCCAAGCTTCCCTTTTTGATTGAATTCCTGCCATCATTATGCTCCCATTCATGATTGATGATTACCGTGTCTTATCACCACACCCTAGGTCCTTGATGAAGTAGAACAAAAAAAGTGAACCAAAATCATTCTCCCTTTGATTTGGAGCCGCCACACTACTCAAGGAGGACCAGATCCCTTTTTCTATTCTCTGTACAAGACACAGCCGGCACCAAAGGGAACCTTTTGATGAGCCACCAAAATAAGAAGCAACAACAAATGGGAGAAGCTCAAGCCATCACAGCCGCCACCCACACCATGGAGTTGATGTCTTCTTCTTGCCTCTCTCTTTCTCTCTAAACCCAACTTTCCCCCTTTTTTGATGTATGGCCGAACCCTAACCCTCCTCTCTCATCTTTATTCTTTTCAAAACAAACTACACCATTTTATTTACACAACTAATCCTCAATCCCTTTTCTTTTATTTTAAAAACCAACCAACTATCAACTAATTACCAAACTAACACCACCACTTGTATGACATGTGGCAAGTGGGTCCCACCCATTTTTGAAAATATCTTCTAGATATTTTTCAGTCAGATTCGTGAAATTCGGACGTTTCGGGCCCCGAACGGGCACTTTTTCCAAGAAATTACGAAATTTCACGGGCTACAAGGAAACGGCTCAACTAAGACCGTTGCGACGACGGCTAAGCTTTTTGGATCCAAAACGGTCCTCGAATGGACCAAAACGTCGCTCGGTTGACTTTTCCTGCGAAAAGTCAACATTTCCCAAAACGATCAGAAAGTTGCCCTGAGTCCCCCGGAACTCACCTTGGTCGATAACGGGGTCAACTTAAGTCCGGTATGACCCTCGGGGTCCAATTCCGGTTCAATTCAGTGTCTGCTCAAAAATTTTAAATTTTCCTGTTTTTCGCAAGTTTGACTGGTGTTGACCGGAAGTGATTATTATATCTTGAATGAAAAATGGATGGAAAGTTGACGGTAGGTACTAAAGTGAAACAAAATGGCATTCTAGGGTAATGAGGTGCCGCAAATGAAAGTTAGGGTATTGAGGTGAAAATAACTCAAACATAAATCATCTATTTTTAGCATATTTGGTCGATTTGCTTGTAGTCAATGAGTTGTTCATTGAATAATGAATGTTATTGCAGATACAAGAAAGAGCTGTGATGTATATTGTAACTAGTGTTTCACTCTTTTCATCTTGGATAGGTCCTTCAGAGCTCGTACAAAACACCCGCGGTAAAATATACATAAAAGTTAGTTTATTGTACGACACTCCCACTATGGTGCAAGGTTATCACGTGGCTTAAATTTGCAACCCATGATTAGAAACAACAGTTATGTGTACAAATTTACGCATACGTAATGCCACTATCACTAGTTAGTTTTTTTTATCGGTAAAAAGAATTTAAATTAAAACCTCTTCGGAGGTGAATGAGGAGTAAAAAATGATTTAGTTACATACCACACAAAACCCTAAGGAAGGACGCAACCAACTGTAAGGCCACACAGTCACAGATGAACAAGTATAAAGAATGAGCATTTCTTCGTTAAGAACCTCAGCTATTTAACAAGGGAATAAATCAGATAACCAAGATCTAAATAACCAAATTTTATAATCATTAAACACAAAATAAATAAAAAATAATATAGATCTATCACCAGTTAACTTGTCCTAAACCAAATCTAATGTGATTAATTGTGCCCAATATAGAATAAAAAAAACTCTCTCGCATTGAGAATTCTCTCTACCCCTAGCTGCGTGACGCCATGATGCTCCCCTCTCCTTCTCTCGCCGCCGTTGTGCCCTCTACTCCAGCCGTGCCCCAAGTTCCCGCTGCTGCTCCTCCCAGTGCTGCGCTTTTCCCTCCGCCTTGCGATCCACAACCCACTGGTGGTGGAGTCAAGAGTCGGCGTCGGCAAAAACCGAAGCCCACTCTTTTCCCCTCGCGGCGACTATGGCTGTCCCGCCATCGCCTAGTTCTCCCTCCCGGGTGAGATGAGGGGTGATCCATCCTTATCGGTGGGATTGACCTCCCCAACTCTTCTTTTAAAACCGAAACGGGGAAGACCTATGCGTCGCCCTCTGGTGCCGCCTTCCGCAAGCAAGGGTCTTCTTCCAAACCCTAGCGACATGGTTGGTGCGACATGCCGAATTCTCTCGACAAGCTTGACCTCTAAGGGGCCGGTGTGGCTTGCGGGTAACATTAGGGCTTCTATAAACCCTAGCGGGCCGCCCCCCGATTCTACCTGGGATTCCCTAAACCCAAATGTCCTGATGCCCCTCGCGTGCATCTCGTCTCCCGAGTCTGTTAGGGTTTCCCTCCACCCTAATGTTCCGACGTCTCCCGTTAACGATGACCCTAAGTGCCACGACCTTGCTCTGGCACCGGTATTTGCAGGAGAAGAGATTAGGGTTCCGGCCCCTTCTCTACCCAGTGTTCTGAACCCTAGAGATCCTATCCCTGGAATGACGCATGTTCCTAAAATCACATGGGATCCGGTTCGTATCCCGACGGATGGAGAATTGGCAGCCGACCCTGGTGTGTTCCCCTCGTTACGGAGGGACCCGGCGAAAGGGAAGGCCTTCATGGAGGAGTTGCCTAGGACGGCGGTGACGACCTTGGGACTAGGGCATTGCATTCCTGCTCAGGTTGCGATACCACTCACTCTCACGGCCTATGCTACCCCATCGACCATGTCGCAGGACAGGGCACGACATCTAGCTCCGGCTGAGCTCCATCCAGCCTCGATTGGTAGGGGGTCGGACCTTCAGTCTTCCTTAGAGGGCCTCCAAGATAGATTGTCATCTTCCTCCCCAGAGGCAGAGGAAGAAGCGGAGGTCATAGTCCCGACGTCTCGGGAGACTACATCGGCGGCTCTAGCTCGGAAACAGTGGTTGTTACTAGGACGCCTCTAGACCCCGAAGCCACCTCGGAAGGATGTGTTTCTGCGTATCATCACCACAACCTGGGGTAAAGCCGCAGAGGGCCTGGTGATCAAGGACTTAGGACTGGGATTGTTCGGCTTCTACTTCAGGGCAGCGGATTCGCCATCATGGGTTCGAAATAACGAACCCTGGTGCTTCAATGGTAAGGTCCTGTTGTTGGGAGATTTGGATCCGTGCACTCGGGAGTTTCCCCGTATGGACCGTGTGAAACTATGGTTGCATGCTAGGGGGTTGCCACCTCTGGTTCGAATGAGGGAGACGGGTAACTCCATTGGCAACGTGTTGGGAATGAGTGTGCATGTCCCTTGCGACCAATGGGGAATATGTTGGGGAGGAGCTGTTAAGGTGAGGTTTTGGCATATCCTTGAGAAACCGCTACGAAAGATCTTGGTGTTGAGGTTTCCAGAATTTCCAGACCCAATCACGGTTGACCTCACATATACTAAACTCCGTAACTTTTGCTATAACTGTGGCCAACTCGGCCATATCCTGAACGATTTCCCTTGGGCGGTTAGTGGACCTCCGCGGTTTGGGGAGTTTATGCTGGAATACCATCGCAGGAAGAAGGTCAAGGCGTACGTCACGGACTGGGGAGAGCCAGTCCGCCTACTGCCCAATGCTCCACCGGTCCCGGATCCATACGGTCATTTGTACTGGACCCCAAAACCCATTCTACCAACTCGACCAGGTCCATTGGGCGCGTCGAGTGGACAATCGTCTCGGCCAATTGCTCCTCCGGGACGGGAACCACCACTACCACACACATACTAGTTGGATGGGAGGCCTAGGATAGAGAGTGGAGCTCTTGAGGATGATATCCATGTACGAAATGCAGTTGAGGACAACCAACATACTCTGAAGCGGACGGCAGAAGGGGTCCCTAGGGAGGAACAGTTCAGGGCGGGGAAGCAGCCACAACATGAGGAATGAGTGGCGTATCATGCATCTGGGACTGGCCCTGAGAGGGGTCCTTGTACGATGCGCTGCCTCCCCACTTCACCTTTACCGTTGAGGTCCCTCAGGATCTCCGGTACCCCACTCCCCCCGCCCCCCTCCGTTTTCTGTCACGACATATACGACTTCAAAATACCGACTTGGTTGGTTATGTTCTGATAAAGGTTAGAGAACCATTGTTCATCTATTCTAACCCTCTACTCGTGGTCTGGGAATTTGTTCCCCGGGCCACACCTATGTAGTCCTTTGATATTAATAAAAGTGCAACACGGTTAAAAAAAATTGTTCTAAACCCACCATAATTCTTAATAACTGTCCCACTTAATTATGATATTAATTGTGAGAGAAAAAGAATACTAATTAGATGTTTTTTTCTTCCTCACCAGTGGTTTGACTCTGAACAACAACTTTAATCGATTTTAAATACATCAAACCGTGAGGTATGAGCACTAGGTAAATTTGGTGCATTTGAATGATACGCTTTCAATTTTTTTTGAAACGGGTAACCGGAGAAGTGTATTAATGCCAAAAAGTAACCAAATAAGGTAGGCGTAACCGCCCAGGGTTCCAGATATATGTCTAGGCCAACCGTAGCAAGCTCAGCGCTCATGGACCCATAAAATAGCCTAATTGATATCGTAGGCAACAACGGAGGACATCCTCTTACCAACGTCTCAGAACAACGAGACATGAAATGAAAAATCCTAGCCAAAGCAGAAGATAAATTGTTCCAACAAAAAGCATAATTAAATAAAAAAGACCAGAAATGTCGAGTTGTGAATGCGGGCTTCCCGAGACCTCCCAGCACTGGCTGTCCCGGGTCTGTGGGTATAGGCCAACAACGGCCAGACCCACCCCCGCCGGGTCTTCTCATTTCTGCATTGGATGCTGCCCTGCCTCCGCTTGATGCTTCTGGTCCTCCACGATCTTGTCCAGCTCAAGGTCCCTTGGTGAGGCGCCAAGAGCCTGCAGTGGCCCGGGATAGTCGTGGTGGTTACGGCCGATCTCTGCATGTGGCCGGCGAGGGGCCATCCACTCTGGTGCCATGGTGTGCTACGGTTCTAGGACGAGTGCACCTGCGCCGGCCGAGCCCGGTTTGTCCTTCAGCGGCGAATCCATGCGGAGTTCCAAGATTTTGGTGTCCTACCAACAGAGAAGTGGATCTGGGGATGGTCGGCATAGATAAACCGACGTCGAAGAGAAGGCCCGATGAGAACGGTTTCACCGTGACGGGTTGGTGGGGTGGACCGATCCCATCGAGGAGGGTCGGAGGAGGTTCGCGATTCGAGGAGGATATCGAGCAGGGGGGATAAGCAACCGGTGAGAGACGATGGGTATTGTTGAAAAAACGGGTGAAGGAGAAGACTGTTTAGAAAACCCTAGCTAGGGTAGTGTTGAACCACAATTAAGGGTAATGGTTAACCCAATCAAGGGTATCGGAGAGCTTGGAAGCAAGGAGCTTCAATGGAAAAATGGGGGAGGAGAAGGAGGCTGCGTAGAGAGAACTGCGCTATACGCTTTAAATTTAAAAGTGCATAACATGGGCATGTACAAATACATTAAACTGTCATGGTGATATTTCATTAAATTGAAAGTTTTTTTTAAGCATACAGTAAAAACTTTTATGGATAAACTTCATCTCATTACCCTAAAAATACTTGGGTTTCACCTCACAACCCTAATCAAATTTTGTTTCACCTCACTAAACTAACGAAACTTTTATTGTTAATTTAATACATACCGTTAGTTTTCCATCCATTTTGGATGAAAAATGGTCATGTGCTAGGCACATGACCCCAATTTTTAAAAAAATGACAATACTACCCCTCCATATTTTAAACCATTTTCCCTATTTTATCTCTGTCATTCGTTCCTCCCTCATCTATACCCTAATACATATCCATTCATCCATCCAAATCTCTCTAACACCCATTCACTAATCTCAGCCTCATTCACAACTCTCTCTCACCCATCTTTCATATCCATCCAATATCTTTGAAGCACAAGTTTCCTCTCATCCTCCGAGTCGTCATCGACCATCTTGGCCTTGGCTCGTCGTGTAGCACAGAGGGACGGGTAAGAACGTCACCAAGAAGCCCCGACCTTGGCTCGCCAGACACGCTCGGCCCGTCATGTCTAGTGGCCGTCGCGAATGGTGAAGAAGATATCCTCCATTGTATATCAGCATCGAGCTCAGATCCACCATTGTCGTGCGTCCAGGAGAGGCCGTGGAAGTCATGTACAACGTCTGGCGAGGTCAATTCCGGCCACATGCTCCGGCCATGGATGTCGTCTCTCCCCTCTCGAGTTCAAATCTGAACTCAAGTTTGTACTAGATTTGAGATCTGAAAATGTTTTGATATATGGAATATGTTTGGATTGAGATCTGAAAAAGTTTTGATTTCTGAAATCTACAAAGTTGTGATTTTTTTTGGGAAAAAAAAGGATTTGCAGTTTGGTTTGGAAATATGGATTCGTAATAAGGAAAATCAAATAAGGATACTGAAATTCTTTTAAAAAATATTAATTAAAATTAAGAAGAAAAAAATGATTTTTATAAAATCATATATTTTATATATTTTTTAAAAATAAAACTGATTCTGTAAAACAAAAACTGATTTTTATAAAATAAAATATGTTTTTAAAATAAAATATGATATTTAACATATATAAACTAATTTTTAAAAAACCAAATCTAATTGTTCTAAAATAAATAAATGTTGATTTTTATAACCGAAAAATAAATAAAAATAAGAATAACTCAAAAATATGAAAAAAGAATTAACTAAATAAAAGAAGCAAAAGATAAAAAAAAACTGATTTTTATTAAAAAAAAGTGTTGATTTTATTAAAATAAAACTGATTTTTTTAAAATAAAAATTGATTTTTAAAAATTTAAAACATATATTTTTTTTAAATAAAAACTTATTTTTACAAAATTTAGAAACTGAGTTTTTTCAAATAAAAATGATTTTTTTAAAATAAAAAAAGATTTTTAAATATAAAACTGAAATATTTAAAAAAAATATGATTTATATAAAATAAATAAATAAAAAGAATTTTTGAAAATTAATTGCATATTTTTTAATTTTTTAGTGTTGGTGAGGGGTATTTTGGACTTTTTGATGATTTGGATAGAAAATGGATGGAAAATAGACAGAAACTGCAACTAAAATTATAGTTAGGGTAGTGATGTGTAACAAACTATGACTAGGGTAGTGAGACGAAACACAAGTATTTTTAGGGTAGTGAGATAAAATTTCGGTGACGGCCGAAACACTGATCTTATGACTAAATGTCCGGTGGTACCTAGGAAGAGGCTAGGGGTGGTTCTCAATTCGAGCTATGCTTGGCGTCGTGGATCCATGAGACTTTTTCCGTCTTCACTTGACCGATCCTGTTATGCCATAATAGTCGTTCAAGGAGTATGTTAGGTAAAGGAGGAGGCTGGAGAGCAAAAGGTATTTGTTCTGCATAGGGTGGGTGTGGCTCCTTGTAGACACCTCGAGGTTCCCTAGTTGGCTCATGGCGAACTGCGAGAAAGCTCACCGTGCCTTGCTACTGCCCCATTGGGACCGACTTCCTCGGCATTATCCATATAGTCCAGACTGCCTAGGTTTGGGTGTTAGATTCATCCAACCTCGGAGAGGAGAAGTACCAGCGGGGCTCCTCCATCCGTTGGGTGGGTGTGCCGGAGTCATCCAACCTAGGTCCTAGGAGGGGAGGAATACTAGCAGGGCTCCTTCATTCGTACTGGCACCCGTGAAGACAAGGTCGTCCCGACGGTCCTCATAACGGCATGTGTCTCGGCGTTGATGATGATCACCTCCGGTATGGTTCATGTAGGGGCGGGTGTCCATGGTGACCCAGATCCACAGCATCATGACAGTTACCCGTGGTGATCGGCTATTGCCTTACTCTTCCAATCCTTCATTGATCGGTTACAAAAATACCCACTCATGGTGATGAATCATCCTCCACGAATAAGGTTCCATTGACCGGGAGCACCAATCCTTCATGGAGTGTGGAGGTGGGTTGAACTCTTCCTCATGAAACCAATCAGATCACATGGGTTCCTAGCGATGACTGGAGCAGGGGCTGGTACAGGATTCGCGTCGGTGGGATAGGGCTATGCCGAGGCCCAAGGTCGTGCTCGAGTTGGTCCACGAGCCCTGTCTCACACGATAGCATCGTGCGAAAGCCATTGGAGGATGAGGTTGTCCTCTTCCACTATGTATCATCTCCTGAGTGGTGCCAGCATCAGAGGAGCCGCCATGGGTTACCGGTTCTCGAGCGAGGAATAGGCCATTTCATATGGGAGAAGGCGATGGTTTATGGTGAGGGTAAAGGTGTCTTCCCGTGGTACGATCCATGGTCCCAGCCCTATCGCATCATCCCGATCGTAGAGGGTCGGAAAAGTGACATGTGGGATGTTATAGGGGTCAACGGGTGCGGTGATTATGAGGCCATGTTGATCGAAAGGAAGCAGAGGCTAGAAATGGTTTTGGAGAGGAAGAAAGTACATAAAAACGAAACCCTAAAGATCTATAAGTAATATTTTTTATATAATTCATTAAATTTGAAGTTTTTTTATCATATAGGAGAAAATTTATTGATCGTAAAACTTAAACAATACATAGATAGATAAAACTGGAAAGGAAAAG
The DNA here is from genome assembly GCA_963921825.1 of Erodium maritimum. NCBI lineage: Eukaryota > Viridiplantae > Streptophyta > Magnoliopsida > Geraniales > Geraniaceae > Erodium > Erodium maritimum. Next base: position 30,987,190 of record OY997595.1, read on the forward strand.
AGTGAGACCTATTTTTATTCTGTAGATATCGAATGTTAACTCTGTAACATAATAGCCAGCTATGCCATGGATAGTTAGGGGGAGGCTAGTGCCTCGGTTGTTGTGGCAGACCTTAGTGCCTTGAGGTTCATTTCTTTTCTCGATATGAAAATACTTAGGATATCTAATATGAGGCGGTTGACGGGATATCGAGCATCTAGAGAAAAACATCAGGAGACGATGGATCTAGAATGTCGGATTTACACCGACCTCAATAGGGCGAGGTGTGCATCCCCACACACACCTCGAGGGTGTTAGAGTCCCGATCCAACAGATGGGGTTGGTGCACCGAGTTCGCACCGGTGGAAAGGTCTTGATCCAACGGATGGGAAAGGCACACCCTTGCACGGAATGGTTGAGGCGGTGCAGGACATAGCGCAGACGACATGGGAGGATACCAGCGAGGTATTAGGAAAGCTCGCAACGGAGGCACCGTAGAAGGTGGAGGCAGCGCATGTAGTAGACGGGCTCCTGGTGGTAGTTGAGGTGCTGGTTGCGACGAAGGCTCTAATGACAAGAGTAGAGATGAAAACGACTTTGGTGGTAGCATTGTTCGCAGCGGAGGAGGCAACGTTGAGGGATGGTGGATGAGGCCGGCATTGTCGTAGGAGGAAGTGGTTGGGCTCGATCGCTTGCGGTTGTGGGATAGCAGAATAGTGGGAGAGCAAAGAAGATGGATGGAACTACTGCACTGGTGAAGGTTGTGGACGGGACGAGGCCCGGAGAAGGAAGCCACACGCGGCGGTGAAGTGGAACTCCATGGGCTTGAGGAAGAGAGAGCGACGACTTGCTTCAAAACCTAGCATAGCCATCCCCACATAGAAACAAGCTCTATAACCCGTTAAATTTGATTTTTTATACGGGCGACCAGGAATTGCATTACTAATGCCAACCAAACAATACAAGTAAGGCTAAAAGCCCTGGGAATAGAATATTGTCCAAGCCTCACGTAGGAAACCAGACGCTCATGAACCCGAAGAAATAGTCTAATTTTTATCTTAGATAAAGATAAAAATTCCTATGTCCTACCATGAATTGGAAAAGTAGAATAGTGGAAATAAAGGAAAGGGATAATTGTCGAAAAAGTACCTTAAAGTTTCGTCCACAAACGGTTTGGTGCACAAAGTTTCGTCCATGCTTTGTGGCTACCCAAAAGTTTCGTCTACACACTTCTGTTAGAAACACGGACGGAATATTCCGTTTCCGTTATGCATGTGACCCATGTGCCTGTTTAGGGTAAAGTGAAATTACCATTTTACCCTTAACATCTGAACCATTTTTATTTCTAAATATAAATTTCTAATTTTATAAAATATGTTATAATTCAGATTTTACTTTTAACCTTAAAATACAGAAATAATAATAAAAATTATTTAACTAAATATTTTTTGAAATAATTTATTAAATAATTTATTTTGAAATAAATAATTAAATTAAAAATTTATTAAATAATACATTTTGAAATAATTAAGTAATAATTTAATTAAATAATTAAATTAATAAATTTATTAATTTTGGAAAAATTAATATTTAGAAATAATTTTTTTGAATTAATAAAAGCTAATTAAAACATTAATGAGTTATTGAGGATTTAATGAAGTAAGGGGTATTATCGTCTTTTTAATTCATCTACTTTGAATTCAGTTCAAACATAGATGGGTAAAATACTCATTTCAAATTCTCCTGGTAAGTTTTCCTGACAGAAGTGTGTGGACGAAACTTTAGGCTAGCCACAAACGTGGACGAAACTTTGTGCACCAAAACGTTTGTGGACGAAACTTTAGGGTAGTTTTGGACAATTATCCCTAAAGAAAATAACCTACAAAAAAGTACCGGAAATAAAGGAACAAACATGCACCAAACTAGAAAGAAATAAACGGCAGAAAAAAAACGCCTCATGATAGATCTTATTTTCCGGATTAACCTGAGAAGCTTCGCACGAAAAGAATCGATTGACATGTCGTCTTGAAATGTCGGGGTAGCCCGATCAGGGGTATCGTGGAACGGAACCCCATCTTACCATCCCACCCTTTGGATCCCAAAACAACTGTAGCCATCTGGTAATGGCCACGTAGAAGACGACAACAAACGAGAAGCATAAGGCTCGTACCTTCAATGCACAGCCATAAGCCAAGGGTGGATGGAGATGTGGTGAGCAACGCTGGTACTATAACACCGGTTGAATGAGAAACATAAAAAGGACTAATGGTGATGGTCGACCTGACATATCAATGATTTAAAACCTCTCTACAGCTACAGTATGTCCACTGTTCATCTGCCTTGTTCTTGAGCTTGAAGGTGTAGTGTTCACGGTGGTTTCCGGCCACCGAACCACCTTCACTCTCACTTCTTTCTTCTAATTATTCCAGGGTATACTGTTTCTACACTTCTCGTGGTTTAATGATCTCTAATTTCGTTTTGGAAGCTGGTTTTGGTTCACTCTGTTTTATCATGACTTCATCGTCGACAACTGGTCCACCACCGGGGTTTGGACCAACGGTCAATGGGGACCGAGATCAAGCTTTGGGTGCGCTGGGGGGAGATAGACTCCGTTCTGTAGTGGTGGGAACTCGAACACAAGACACAGGCCAGGGGAAATTTAAGTTGTTCATCCACAATTTACAGCCAAGAAATTCAAATGTCTGGTTACAAAATCTGTTTCAGGAGTGTGGAGACATCATCTCTGCGGAAACACCTCCTCATCCGAATATTTGTGGGAAATGGTTTGGGTTTATCAACTTAAAGTCTAAGCAAAGCCTACTCAAAGCCATTCAAATCTTCAACGGATACTTTTTGAAAGGTTTCAAGCTTTTTGTTGTTTAAGCTTGGGACAATGGATCGACACACACTAAACCTACTGTCAAACAAAGGTGGAGGGAGAAGAGAGCTAAAACACCATTATCATTCCCCAAAGGAACAGTGGTGGAAGATCACAGAGAATGGTTGAACCGAGGTCATTAAGTACTTCTACACACACACCTTTCAGTTGGAGCCATAATGGAGGACATAAAAGTAACAAGGAGATCTAACCTGTTGATGAAAGCTTTGGGAAATAGAGTTGCTTTAATTTTATTTCCCAAAGAGGAGGAAGAATTACAAGCCTTTCAAGAAGAAGAGGTTTGGTTTAAGCCTTGGATGTCAGTTCTCAAAAACAAGGCTGAATTATGCAGGCAAGGTGGGAAATTTACTTGGCTTGCTCTACATGGAATCCATGTGCTTGGTTGGTGTGAGGAAACTTTTAAAGTGTTAGTTCAAGACCTAGGAACATATGTTTGCACACACCCAGTCTCTTTACAAGCCAATTCTCTAGAAGCTGCTTTTGTATTAATTCATGCACATGAATATCCTAGGGTTTACAAGGAGACTGGTTTGACTTTGGAAGACCAAGTTTACAATACCATGGTCTGCTCAATTGAGGCTACAAACATTCCTCTGATCCTTCCTGATTCAGTCATAGATGTGGACTCCTCTAGCTCTCACAGTACTGATCATTCAAGTATCTTTAATGGGGAGGAGGTTGGGGGGATAAATTACTTAGTCAGGGTTTAATTGGTGAGAATGTTGGTAGGGAAGTTGGTGAATCTTAAACACTTGCACAGCAGCAAGATCTTGTCACTAGGCCAGTCACTCAACAAATGCCTTCTGTGCCTATGGTTGGAATACAACAGAATTCATTGCTTGATTATCCTCCTCTCATTACTCAAAAGGTTCTAAGCATTGAAGATCCAATTTTTTCATCTACAAAGTTGCCATTAACTTTCAAAGAAATCCTCATTGTGCCGGACACTTTCCAAAGTGGAAATTCTGATGAGTTGGTCACTATTCCGGCCACTGTTAATTGTCAACCTCTCTTAGCTGTAACAGATCGGACTACTACTGGTTTGGAAAAGAAGAAAGGATCATTGGGAGCTGATTCCATTAATGTGGAGGAACTTCAAACTCCTTCCTTGACAGGTTTGAGCCCCATGGTGCAGAAAACAATCATCAAAAAACTTGTTTTGGGGGGAATTAATTCAAATCAAGCTTTGGACACTAATTTGAAAGATTTGGAAACTAATCTGTCTACAACCCCAAAAGGTCCTCTTGTTAATACTAGTTACATTAGAGGGAGTGCTACTGTTGCATATAACACAAGGTCCAAAACCAAATTACTACTTCCTTCGATCAAACCTCACAGTGGTACTAAACAAGTGTCAAAGGAGAGTAGGGCTTTCAAAAAAGGTGGAGCTGGGACTTGGGATTATTGTCAAGCATTGGGACTGAATGCTTATCTTTCTAAGGATCAGGTTATTGAACAATTTGATAATTTAGAGGAGGTGGAAAATCAAACAGTACAATTGGAAACAGACTCAGATGATGAGTTCTGTGATCTTGAAGATGTTGAGGACACATTAGACTCCCCTGTGTTGTCCTTACCCACCCAAAGATTATCTTCACCATGAGGATCATCTCATGGAATGTCAGGGGTGTCTCTTCAAGGCAGAAGAGGAGAGCATTGAGAAACATGTGTACCAAACTTCGTCCTTCAATGTTATTGATTCAAGAGTCCAAGTTAACAGAATTACCTCATTATTTTCTAAATAGTTGTGGCTTCAGTCAGAGTTGGGAAGCAATTTTGGCTCCTTCTATTGGAGCTTCTGGGGGTATCATCACTTTATGGAATAAAGAAGAGTGGAAGATGTTGGTTACAAAGTGTAAGGAGAGGGTTATTTATTGGTCTGGTAAGCATATAAGCACAGATTTAAACATAACTGTTGCAAATGTATATGCTCCTTGTTTTGTTCCTGACAGGGCTGAATTGTGGTTGGAAATTGAACAACAAATCACTACTTATATGTCAGAATTCTTGGTGGCTGGGGACTTTAATGTTGTTTTAGATCATGTGGAAAAGAGTGGTTCTTCTCCCTCAAACACAAGCATCACTGATGTCAGGTCATTAATGGACAATGTGGGGCTAGTTGATCTTCACTTGGTTGGTGGTAAATACACCTGGTTTGGGACAAGATCTAGAGCTTCTAGATTGGATAGGTTTCTGGTTTCTCCACAGTTACTTACTACCTTCAACAATCTAACTCAATCTTGTCATAATAGGGGCATTTCAGATCATAAGCCCATTTTATTGGCTAATCCTGTGTTGGATTGGGGCCCTAGGCCATTTAAATTTATCAATGCTTGGACTGACCATCCTAAATTTGCTAGAGATACTGAAGTCTTTTGGAAGTCAATTCAAGTTTTTGGTTCTCCTTCTTATGTATTATGGTTCAAACTTAAGGCTTTGAAGGGATTTTTGAGGGGTTGGAATGTCAATACTTTTGGTTGGTTGGAAGTGGATATTGATATGTTATCTGAGGAGATCAGTGAATTTGATACCCAAGTTGAGAGTAGGGAACTGACTAATGCTGAATGTTCTCAGAGAGCTCTCCTTTGTGCTAAACTGATTCAGAAATTGAAGTTGCAATCCAAGCTATGGTGTCAGAAGGCTAGGCACAAATGGAGTAAAGATGGGGACATATGTTCAAAAAATTTCCATTTGGTGGCCAATGTTAATCAGGCCAAACAAAAAATCACTCAAGTTTTGGAAAATGGTGTTACATTTTCTACTCCTGCTGAGATAAAGGAGGTGGCCAAAACACATTTTGATAAAAGTTTTAGAGTGGAAATGGAAATAAGCATTGATATCTCCTCTTTACCTTTCAAAACAATTACTAATTTACAAGTTGAGGGGATGGAAACAATTTTCTCAGAACAGGAGATCTATTTGGCAATTAAGGCTTGCAATGGAGATAAATCCCCTGCTCCAGATGGTTTTACCAAATGTTCAACTCCTATTGGTTTTGAAGACTATAGAACTATTAGTCTGATTAGTAGCTCTTTCAAAATACTCTCCAAGGTGTTGGCTCAAAGGTTAAAGGTAGTAATGAATATACTTGTTAGTGATGTGCAGACTGGTTTTATTGGAGGGAGACAGATATTAGATGCGGTATTGATTGCAACTGAACTCATTCACTCTATTAAGCAAACTGGACAAGAAGTGATATTGTTTAAGGTTGACTTTGAGAAAGCATATGATCATATACACTGGAAGGCTTTAATGAATGTACTCAAGGCAATGGGGTATGGAGAAAAATGGCTTGCTTGGATGGCTGAATGTATCAAGGCTTGGTCTTCAATTCAGATCAATGGCTCCCCTACTAATGATTTTCCTTTATTCAGAGGATTGAGACAATGATGCTCACTGTCCCCTCTCTTATTTGCTTTGGTGGCTGAAACACTACATCAGCTGATGCTCCAAGGGACTAATGCTGGTTTATTTAGGGGTGTACAGTGCAATAACTTGGGTCCTGAGATTTCACACCTGCAATTTGCAGATGATACCTTATTATTTATCCAAGCTGGGAGACAACAACTGGTAAATTTGAAGCATACTATTAATGTTCTACAAAGGGCAACTGGTCTGAAGATAAATCTGAGCAAGTCAAAGGTTATGTTATTAAACCCCTCTTCCTTGAATATATCTGAAGTAACTGAGATTTTAGGATGCTCATCTGCTTGCCTCCCCATTGATTATTTGGGGTTCCAATTGGGGGCTAATCTCAGAAAGAAAAAAACGTGGGAACCAGTAGTGAATAAGTTCAAGAAAAAACTTGGTTTATGGCAAGAAAAATCAAAATCATTTGGTGGTAGAATTAAACTCATCAACTCAACACTTGGGGCACTGCCTTTATTCTATATGCCATTATATAAGGCTCCAAAAGGAGTCATTCGGGAGATGGAGAGATGGAAAAGAAGATTTCTTTGGAGTGGTAGCTTGTCAAGAAAAGTATTACACAAGGTTTGTTGGGACTCAGTGTGCAGTCAAAAAAAGGTTGGGGGTTTGGGAATTAAAAGATTACAAACCATGAACTTGGCACTTCTAGCAAAATGGCGGTGGAGGTTTGCTTTAGAAAAAGACTCCTTATGGAAGCAATTATTGTGTGCTAAATATGGTTGGGATCCATCCTCTTGGGATTTAACAAAGTTCACACTACATGATGGCCACAGCTTCCTTAGACATATAGAGTCCCTACTCTCTATTCCACAGTTTGCTAGTGCATTTGGGGCTACTGGTCTAAGTTGGGAAGTTAACTCAGACAATTCAATATTCTTTTGGGAGGACTTGTGGATCTCTGAGGTCCCTCTTAAGACTTTATTCCAAAGAATGTACCATCTCAGTAATCAGAAGAAGGCACTCATCTCTAACTGTTGGTCAAATGGGGTTTGGGTTTTATACTTCAGAAGAGATCTGAGGGGCTGGGAATGGGACCAATTCCATCTACTTTGCCAACTTATCAATACAAAAGTGTCCCTTAATGACAGAGAAGGTGTTGTTACTTGGGGAGCTGATAAAAAGGGCTTCTCTGTCAGAAAAATGTATCAACCCTACTAAATTACTCAACAATTACTCTGGACTCCTATATTACCTCCTAAAGTGGCTGCATTCTCATGGCTGGTCTGCATGCAGGCAGTCCCTACTAAATGCTTTCTAGGGTCCAGGGGTATTTTTTCTAAGAACATTTGGTGTGTATACTGCCAAGAGCATCCTGAAGAATTAGATCATCTTTTTTTGGGGTGCAATTATGCTGGGGTTGTTTGGAATTCAATTCTTAATTGGTGGAACATAGTGATTGTGATGCATGACAACATTAAGGATTGGATCTGTGCTTAGAAGAATTTGGACCCTCAGAAGAACAAGTCTCATTGGAAATGGTTATATGCTATTGTTATTTGGAGAATCTGGCTTAGTAGGAACAAATTCATCTTTAACAGAGTTTTGGATCATCCAGATATTACTGTGCAATTAATCCAACATGATGCTTACCAACTTCTCTGGGCCAATTTCAAGGAAGGCAAATCATTCTCATTCTTATCTTGGATTGAATCTCCTCAGTCTTGTGGCTTGCTTCAGCATTGATCTAGGATTGGGGTTTGGGGGTGTGGTAAGGGGGGTGTTTTGGGGAGAGTGGTGAGGACATTGGTGAGGTTCTACTGGGGATACACTCGTGCTGTCATTTGAGAGGGGGTAGAATTGTTTATTTTCTTTGAGCCTTCCTCTGTTTTGGTTCACTGAGGAGTGGGGGTAGAACAATATATTAGGGGAGAGGTTTGTTTTGAAGTAACTGGTTGTTGGGTTTTATTTTCACTTTTATCTTTCAGCTGCTGAGATTTGGAGCTGATCCTTGTTGGATTTGGTTAACTAAGGCTCTACAGATGCAGGGGAGATTTTTGAAGCTGCTTACATTCTGGTATTGGTTGCAGTAGCTTCATTTTATCTCAGTACTGTCCTGGACTGTGGGAAGATGGGGTTGATTCATTTACAGGTGCACAAGTTGGGAAACATCATTTTGCTGCATAATACATCTTCTTGCTGTGTATTTGCTGATTGGGGCTGTGATTGGGATTTTGATAAATGGGGTACTTCAAACTAATAGCTCTAAAAGGCAAAAGGTTGGAAACAAGTTTGTTTATTGGGGCTGTATACATGGGTACTCGGTTAAGTGGGGATCAAGCATAGCCATTGGGGGGGGGGGGTCTTTTTTCAAATTTTTGAACTGCTTTGCTTCACCCGCAAGTTTTCATTATAATACCTGTAAGTTTTTAGGTGTTTTGAACAATGGGGTGTTGTTAGGTTCGTTTAGAAAACGAACTACTTGTAATGGGAGGGCTTGTCCCTTTTCCAAGTTTTTGATTCGAAAACTTGGTTTATAAAATTTCAAAAACATTGCTGATAAAAAAAAATAGGGTTATTATCATCCGAGTACCCTAAAAATACTTGGTTTTCATCCGAGTACCCTAAAACTACTTTGTGACATATCAGTACCCAAACGAAACATTATTTTCAAATCAGTACCCGCCGTTAGTTTCTGTCTCTTTTCCATCCATTTTTCCATCCAAAACATCAAAAAGTCCAAAATACCCCTCCTCAACTCTCAAATTTTCAAACCTATGCCATTGAATTTCAAATTTTCTTTTTACTTATTTATTGATTTTATAAAAAAGAATTATTTTTCGAAAATTAACTTATTTTTATAAAATTGATTTTTATTTTTAAAAATCATTTTTATTTCAAAAAATCAGTTTTTTTTTAAAATATCAGATTTTGATTTGTTTTCTAGTTTTTAACTATTCTTTTTTAATTTTAAAATCAGTTTATTTTAATAAAAATCAGTTTTTATTTTATAAAAATCAGTTTTAATGTTTATTTTTATTTATTTCTTAATTTTTATTTTTAAATTTTATTTTTAACATATTTCACATTTCTCACATCACATTTTTTTTATACAATTAAATATTACAAAAAAAAATCAAACATCTCAATGTTCTTCTTCTATCTTTTGGGCAGAACCTATACCCAAATCATTGCAGGCTTATTCTCATTTAAATCTTGTTCATCCAACCAATAAATTAGGAACTAAATCATCTAAATCTGAAACAACTCAAAAAAAACTTGTTCATCCAACCAATAAATTAGGTACCAAATCATCTAAATCTGAAACAACTCAAAAAAACCCAGATCTGATTTTCTTGAACCAATTCCTAACAAACAGTCATTGTTGCTGGCTTGTCTATGAGCAATGGAGCCACGCCATCAACCTCACCACGCCATCGACCTCGCTGGTTTTTTGTAGATCTGGAGTCGGCGACCTTGTGAGCTCTCAAATCTGCCGCGAACAACCCCAAAGAAGCCCAAACCTCAAAATCCCCTTGCACAGATGAAAAGAGAGAGAGGATGAGATGAAGTAGATGGAAGGGAGGAGATGGAAGAGGTCGGCGAGGCCGGTTCAGGTGCGACGAAGTTGGATCCGTATGGCGGTGTAGAGGAGGTGAGGTCCGACGAGGCGAGGTGGAGGTGCCGAGTTTGAGAGGGTGAGGGAGAACACGAGAGTAAGAGAAAATGGGGGCTAAGTGTGTATAAGAGAAAATGGGGGCTGAGTTAGGTTAGAGATAAATGGGTTAGGGTTAGAGATGAAGGGGTAGTTTTGTCAATTTTAAAAAAAATTGGGGTCATGTGCAAGGCACATGACTATTTTCCATCCAAAATGGATGGAAAACTAACGGCGGGTATTGATTTGAAAATAATGTTTCGTTTGGGTACCGATCTGTCACAAAGTATTTTTAGGGTACTCGGATGAAAACCAAGTATTTTTAGGGTACTCGGATGATAATAACCCAAAAAAATATGGTCGACCTGACCATAACAATTATAACAAGAAAATAAAGGAACAACAATGGTTGACACTGGCAAAACCCACCTAACAGAGAAAATGTCTCATAGACTTTTTGGGTGTCGTTAAATTTAAAGTTAAGATTGGATAAAACATTATTTTTATTTTTATCGATCCTATTTACAAAATAGTAAAATAAATATTTATTATAAAAGGTAAGTTTTAGTAGTAATCGGCGATCCATTGAAACCCGAAAACCGACATACATGCAATGTAAATAGTCGGGCTATGACGCTATGTGCATGTAACAAGGCAACTTGGAAGTAAAAAATCAACACAATCTTTTTTTTTATCAGCAATGTTTTTTGAAATTTTATAACCCAAGTTTTCGAATCAAAAACTTGGAAAAGGGATAAACTCTCGCATTACAAGTAGTTCTCAATGTAAATGAACCAAACAACCCACCTTTGAAATCACCATACAAACTTGCAGGTATTAAACTACAAGACTTGCGACAGAAGTAACTCAAATTAAAAAATTAAAAAAACCCCCAACGGCTATACTTGCGTCACACTTAATCGATCAAACCAGTTAACTACCCAAAATCACCAAGAAGTTCTTACCCAATGACTCTTAGTGCTGCATAAAATTAGAAATAGCCCTAGTGCCAAACCTGAATGAAACTCCAACTAGTAAAAAACCCGACGGAGGTGAATTATGCAGCAACTTATGCAGCAAAAATGCCACCCCCCAGAAGCTTCTTCAAACTCTATGTTAGTTACAAAGTCCTCCCCTACAATAAAGAGTCTTCCATGTCCCAACAACCAGTGATCAGCTCCACTACAAACCTTGAAGAGCAAAACAACTGCAAAATACATCAAAACAAAGCTCTCACCTAACAATTGATCTACCCCCACACCTCAGACCAACAATGCAATAAGTTTAAACAAAGTGCTGCAATTCTACCCCCTCTCAACCTATAGAACAAGTGTAAATCCCCAATGTACCTCACCAGTATCCTCACCACACTCCCCAAATACCCCCCTTAACCAACCCCAAAAACCCCAATTCAGATCAAATTCACACCAACCCACACAACTGAGGAGACCCAATCCAAGCTAAGAAGGAGAATGATTTGCCTGTTTTGAAATTGGCCCAGAGAAGTTGATAAGCATCATGTTGGATTAATTGCACAATAGTGTCTGGATGCTCCAAAATTCTGTTAAAGATGACATTGTTTCTACTCAGCCAGATTCTCCAAATGACAATTGCATATAATCATTTCCAATGAGTCTTGTTCTTCTGAGGACCCAAATTCTTTCAAGCACAAATCCAATCCTTGATGGTGTCAGGCATCACAGTCAAAATATTCCACCAATTAAGGATTGAATTCCAAATAGCAGCAGCATAATTGCACCCCAAAAAAATATGATCCACTTCTTCAGGATGTTCTTGACAATATACACACCAAATATTCTCAGAAAATATACCCCTTGACCCTAGGAAGCATTTAGTGGGTACTGCCTGCATGCAGACTAGCCAAGAGAAAGCAGCCACTTTAGGAGGTAATATGGGAGTCCAGAGTAACCTTGACCAATACAAAGTCAGATCATGTTGTTTGTCTAACAACTATCGTCCACAAATCTACTGACAAAGTGGATGCTCTTAAAAATAGAGAGGAGATTGTCTTTGAATTTTTTTCCTTTGACCAAACGGGTTGTTGTGAATGTTTCATGTGATGTGGATGGGTAAAGCTCAAAGCCTACTTCATCACTAACTCTCTTTTATTTATTTTTTTGCTAAAGCGTAGAGAATATTTGTCTTTCGAAGATCTTGTCTGTTCAATTGAGAACATGGGGGAAAGGTCTACATGGATAACTCTCTCTAAAACAGAGCTTCTACAGTACCATTACTGTTCCGGCAACAGGTTTCCTCTGGGTTTTGAAGGTGTAGTGTTCAGGATGGCAGCGGCCATCGAACCACCTTCTTCTACGTTCCGCCTCTGATCCTCGGTATTCTCAGGGTCATTTTCTGGTTTCATCTCCAAGCCTCCAACATTTCCTTTCTCTTCACTTTTTCCTCTGTTCCTCCACGACTTCTTCTTCGGCTACAGGTCCTCCCCCAAGGTTTGAGACTTTGAATGCTGGGCTCCTTCACAATAAGGGTGTCCAAGGTGGTGGTAGACTTCGATCTGAGGTGGTGGGAACTCGTGAACAACCTTACAAGTTTGGGTGTTACAGAATCTTTATCCACAATTTGCCTCCAAGAACCTCTACTGCTTGGCTTCAGAACCTCTTCCTTGAATGTGGTGATATCATCTCTGCTCAAACTCCTCCTCATCCAACAGCTAGAGGAAAATGGTTTGGCTTCATTCAATTCAAGTCAAAAGATAGCTTAGATAAAGCGATTCAAATCTTCAATGGTTATATCTTGAAGGGGTATAAGCTTTTTGTGGTGGAAGCTTGGGATAAAAACTCAAGACAAAGCAAGAGTCCTTCAAACTTTGTCTGGAGGGAAAAAAGTTCTGATTCAACCCAAGCATTCCCAAAAGGAAGGGTGGTGGAAGAACATAGAAGCTGGTTAGAGCGTGGACATTTGGTGCTCTTACATTCACACTTGTCTGTGGGTGCCATTATGGCTGACATTAAAGCAACTACAGGCTCCGATGTTCAGATGAACGCTTTGGGAATTCGGGTAGCTTTGATCCTTTTCCCCAGCGTGGAGGATGAAGTTGAAGCTTTCAAAGATGAAGATAACTGGTTTAAACCCTGGTTCACTGTGATTAAAAACAAGGCCGAACTTTGCAAGACACGGGGTAAATTCACTTGGCTTGCTCTGCATGGGATTCCTCTGTTGGGCTGGTGTGAAGATACTTTCAAATCTCTGGTGGAAGATCTAGGAACCTTTGTGTGCACTCACCCGGCTTCACTCCTTGCCAACTCTTTAGAAGCTGCCTTTGTTCTCATACACGCCCAAGAGTACCCCAGGGTTTACAAAGAGTCGGGTTTAATTTTGGAGGATCAATGCTTTAACACTATGATCAGCTCTTTAGATGTTGGGAGCATTCCTTTGATCTTACCTACAAGTTGTTCTTTGAGGGACTCTTCTACCTCGCTTAGCACTGAACAATCTGACAGTCTTAATGGTGAGGTTGGTGGTTCTGATAACTCTCTCAGTCAGAGGGATTTACAAGAGAATGTCCCTGATACTCCTCTCATTCAGAGATTAATTGAAGAGAATGTTGGTAAGACCGTTGAGGAACAAGGTACACAAGATCATTTACAGTTGATAGTTGCCACACCAGTCATTAATTCGACTTGTACTCCACCTCTAATTACTTCAAATACTCAACTGGTTAATAACTCTTTACATGAGTTTCCTCCTCTTAGTCTTGTTAAGGCCTTAGTGACTGAGGCTCCTAGCTCTGCCAATACAAATTTACCTTTCACTTTCAAGGAGATCCTCATTGTTCCAGACACTCTCCAATATGATTTTTCCGATACTGAAGTTACTGTTCCGGTGAGAAGGGACACTCCTTCCCTATTAGCTGTTACAGATGGGACTATCAATGGGCTGGAAAGGGATTTGGGAACATTGGAAGCTGAGAACATTAATGAGATGGAGCACAAAACCCCCTCCTTGACAGTTTTGGGCCCCATGGTTCAGACTCCATTTATCAAAAAACTGGTTTTGGGGGGAATTAATTCAAAACTTGTTTTGGAGTCTAATTTGCCAATTATCCCCTCTACTTCTAAGGGTCCTATTGTTAATGACAAATTCATTAAGGGTTCAGCAACTGTAGCTTACAACACTAGATCAAAGACCAAGCTCTTACTTCCCTCCATTAAACCCTACAGTGGTACCAAAGAGGTCTCAAAAAATCAGAGGGCTTTCAAACAAGGTGGAGCAGGGACATGAGAATATTGTCAAGCTATGGGTTTGAATGCTTACATTGCAGATGATTTGGTCATTGAACAATTTGACAGTCTAGAGGAGGAACAAAACCAAGCTGTGGAACTGGATACAAATTCTGAGGATGATTTCTGTGATCTTGAAGATATTGGAGACACTTTGGACTCACCATTGTTGTCTCTTCCTACTCAAAGATTAGCCTCTCCATGAGGATCATCTCATGGAATATGAGGGGGATCTCTTCTAGACAGAAGAGAAGGGCACTGAGAAACGTGTGTGCCAAGTTTCGACCAACAATGCTGCTAATTCAAGAGTCCAAGTTAACTACTTTACCTGTTTATTTTCTCAGTAGCTGTGGTTTCAATCAAAATTGGGAGGCAATTTTTGCTCCTACTATTGGAGCTTCTAGGGGCATTATTACTTTGTGGAACAAGGATATGTGGAGTCTAATACATTCAGATTGTGAAGAAAGGGTGATTTATTGGTTTGGGAAATATCTAGGCTCAGATTTATCCCTCACCATTGCAAATGTCTATGCTCCTTGTTTTATATCAGATAGAGCTATTTTATGGAGGGAAATAGAACTCAAATTATCTGGTTTGTTGTCTAAATACATTGTGGCAGGGGATTTCAATTCAGTACTAGTTGCTACTGAGAAAAGTGGCTCTCCTCCTTCTAATACAAACATGTCAAGTTTTAAATCCCTTCTGGACAATGTGGGGCTGATTGATCTACAGATGGTTGGAGGAATTTTCACTTGGTTTGGGACAAGATCTAGAGCCTCTAGGTTGGATAGATTTCTGATCACTCCACATCTATTATCTACTTTCACCAACCTAACCCAATCCTGTCACAATATAGGGATCTCTGATCACAAACCAATCTTGCTTGCTAATCCTGTTATTGACTGGGGTCCTAGGCCTTTCAAGTTTATAAATGGTTGGACCTCTCATCCTAAATTCTTTAAAGATGCTGAGTCCTTCTGGAATTCTATTCAAGTGGTTGGCTCTCCCACTTATGTGTTGTGGTTTAAACTCAGAGAATTAAAAGGCTTTTTGAGAGATTGGAACATCAATACCTTTGGCTGGCTAGAAGTAGGCATTGATCAAATTTCTGAGGAGATTAGTGAATTTGATACTCAGATTGAAAGTATGGATCTCACAAATGCTGAGTGTGCTCAAAGGGCCCTCTTGTGTGCTAAGCTGATTCATAAATTAAAACTCCAATCCAAGATTTGGTGTCAAAAGGCAAGGCATAAATGGAGCAAAGAGGGTGACAGATGTTCAAAATATTTTTCATATGGTAGCAAACTTTAATCAAGCCAGGAAAAATTATCACAAGTTTTGGAGGATGGTATGTTATACACTGCTCCTGATCAAATTAAGGAGGTGGCAAAATTGCATTTTTCCAAAAGATTCAGAGTTGAAGAGGAAGTCTGCATTGATATTTCCTCACTACCCTACAAGTCAATTTCTAGTATACAAGCAGAGGAATTAGAGATTCATTTCTCTGAGCAAGAAGTTTTGTTAGCCATTAAATCCTGTAATGGGGAAAAATCTCTTGGGCCAGATGGTTTCACCCTGAAATTTTTCCAAGTGGGCTGGAATTTTCTCAAAACTGATATATTAAATATGGTTCAGTTCTTTCATGGGGGTGGTGCACTTGGGAAGGGAATTAATTCCACTTTTATTACCCTCATTCCCAAATGTTCAGCACCAGTGGGTTTTGAAGACTTTAGGCCTATTAGCCTTATTAGCAGCTCATACAAAATCATCTCCAAATTATTGGCACAAAGGTTAAAGACAGTCATAAGCCTACTGGTTAGTGATGTTCAGACTGGTTTTATTGGAGGTAGACAAATTCTTGATGGTGTATTAATAGCTTCAGAGCTCATTCATTCTATCAAAAATTCAGGCCAAGAAGTCATCATATTTAAGGTTGATTTTGAGAAGGCCTATGACCACATCCATTGGAAGGCCTTACTGAATATTCTTAACACTATGGGGTTTGGTGTTGTATGGCAGTCTTGGATCTCAGAATGTATAAAGGCTTGGTCTTCTATTTTAATCAATGGCTCTCCCTCTCCTGATTTCCCACTCTTTAGAGGCTTGAGACAAGGATGCTCATTGTCCCCACTTTTATTTGCTCTGGTTGCATAAACTCTCCATCAATTAATGCTTCAAGGGACTTCAGCAGAATTATACAAAGGGGTTAAATGTAATGATATTGGTCCAGAGATTTCCCACCTACAATTTGCAAATGATACTTTGTTATTCATACAAGCAGGAAGTCAGCAGTTGATCAACTTGAAGCATACACTTAATGTGTTACAAAGAGCCACTGGTTTAAAGATAAACTTCCAAAAATCAAAGGTCATCCATCTCAATCCCTCTGCAATGGATATTGATGAGATAACTAGTATATTAGGTTGCTCCTCAGCCTCTCTTCCCATAGAATATTTGGGTTTTCAACTGGGAGAAAATCCTTGGAAGAAAAATACTTGGGATCCAGTGGTGAATAAATTCAAAAAAAGGCTGGGATTATGGCAAGCAAAATCAAAGTCCTTAGGGGGCAGAATTACACTCATCAATTCTACTCTTGGGGCTCTGCCTTTATACTACATGTCACTCTATAAGGCTCCTAAAGGGGTTATCTTGGAAATGGAGAGGTAGCAAAGGAGATTTTTATGGAGGGGTAGTTTATCAAGGAGGGGTCTTCATAAAGTTTGCTGGGATTCTGTTTGTAGACCTAAGAAAGTGGGTGGTTTGGGTATCAAAAGCTTACATTTAATGAACTTGGCACTTCTAGCAAAATGGTGGTGGAGATTTGCACTTGAGAAAGACTCACTATGGAAACAACTACTGTGTGCAAAATATGGTTGGGATCCTTGTTCTTGGGATCTTTCAAAATTTCTACTACATGAGGGTCAATGCTTCCTCAGACATATAGAAACTCTATTAGCCATTCCTCAATTTGCCAATGCATTTGGAGCTACTGGTCTATCCTGGGAAGTCAATTCTGGTAATTCATTTTTCTTTTGGGAAGATTGTTGGATTTCTCAAGTCCCTCTTAAGACTATCTTTCAAAGAATGTTCCATCTCAGCAACCAGAAGAAAGCCTTGGTTTCTACTTGTTGGTCTAATGGAGTGTGGGTTTTATACTTCAGAAGAGATCTTAGAGGATGGGAATGGGATCAATTTCACCTACTCTGCCAACTCATAAATACAAGACTGTCTCTAAATGATAAAGAGGATGTGGTTACTTGGAATGCTGACAAAAAAGGCTTCTCAGTGAGAAAAATGTATCAATTATTAGATAAAGAGCATGATCAGAGCCTGAATTGGACCAAATTACTCTGGACCCCAGTCTTACCTCCTAAGGTGGCTGCTTTCTCCTGGCTGGGGTGTATGCAAGCAGTCCCTACCAAATGTTTCCTTGGATCCAGGGGTATCTTCTCTGAGAATATTTGGTGTGCTTTCTGTCAAGATCATCCTGAAGAACTAGATCACTTATTCCTCAGTTGCAATTATGCTTGGGAAGTGTGGAATGCAGTCTTAAGGTGGTGGAACCTTGTGACTGCAATGCCAGATAGTATCAAAGACTGGTTTTGCTCCTGGAAGTATTTGGGACCTCAGAAAAAAAAATTCCCATTGGAACTGGTTGTGTGCTATAATTATTTGGAGAATCTGGCTAAGCAGGAATAATTTAATCTTCAATAAGATTTTGGATCATCCTGATACCACTGTGCAACTGATACAACATGATGCTTATCAACTCCTTTGGGCAAAATTCAAAGTGGGGCAATCCTTTTCCTTCTTAAACTGGATTGAATCCCCTCTTTCCTGTGATAACTTTTAAACTGGGTTTGGGGTTTTGGGAGAGGGTTTTGGGTGGTTTTGGGGACTGCGGTGAGACATTGGTGAGGAAAATGCTGGGTTTGGTTGCTTTTGTTTTCTTGTCTTGAGCGTGGGTAAGTAATGGTTAAAACTACTTTTTTCTTCTCTGAGGTGTGTGGGTAGAACATTCTAAGTGAGAGTTTTGTTTGTGTTTTTTCTCAGTGGATTGAACCTGTTTTATCCTTGTTTTTTACTTGCTTAACTTTGGTGGAGCTACTCCTACAGGGTTGAAGCTCTCTTTTGTAGTCATCACTCTCTAAATTCTGGGTTTATTCCTGCTAAAGATTATCACCAATGACTGGAGGTGTTCATTCTGTCAATGCACTTTCAACTGAAGGACCAATTCTAAGACTTCTACTGTGGGTGCTGCTGTATTTTGTTGAGGCATTGGTGGGAGGGTTTGATCTTTGCTGTGCAAATCCTCATTGTTTAGTTTGTTTTTGAATTGAACTATAATTTTGTTAGGCTTGTCTATTTCATTTGGAAAGGCTAGGAATCAATTGGGGGTTTATTCTGAAACCGAAATCGGTTACTTGGGGTACAAGTCTAGCTGTTGGGTTTAAATGGTTTGAAATTACGTTGCTTGGGGCGCAAGTCAAGTCTGAGAATAGACTTATGTAATAGGCTCAATAGTTGGGGTAGTTTTATGTGGGATGTATCGTTGTGTTTTTCTTGTTTTTCGAGGGCTCCGCCCTTTTCCAAGTTTTTGATTCGTAAACTTGGTTTATAAAATTTCAAAAATTTGCTGATCAAAAAAAAAAAGTTGAGAACATGGTTTACTGTTATTATTGCTTTTCCGAATTAATTTCACATGCCAAACATTACATTATAGATCATTCTCTCATTTCGAGAATGAGTCATAATCACAGCCAAACATTGTATTTTAAAACATAGATTTGTTTTTTTTGTTAATCGTTGATTTGATATATAATATCTAAACTCAAGATCTACACCCCAAACAGTAAATATGTAATCATTTATACATAGCAACGTGTAAATTCTGGCTCACAATCTCTCCTTTCTTCAGGCGAGCAGGGTTTCTAGGATTTGTTTTTTGAGATCTTTATGGAATGTTAGATAAGATTATACTTATTTGTAATTTGTATTTTATAGATTAGGTTTATCATGTATTTGAATGATAATCATTACTGTATATATATACCTAATTCAATTAATGAGAAATCACGAAATTATATTCCAACGTGGTATCAGATACCCAATCGATCCATTTTTTTTTTGCGTTTCCGCCGCAACTACTCTCCTTTTCTGTTTCCTTTTTCTTATTTCTTTTTTCTGCAGCAGCGTGCGTTTTCTTTTGCAGTATCGTGCGTTTTCTCCTCTCCAGCAACGTGCGATTCTTCTCCAGTAACGTGCGATCCTTCTCCAGCAACGTGTGTTTCTTCTGCAGTATCGTTCCGGTTGTTTTTTGCTTCGGGGATCACCAGTTTCTTCTGCAGCAAACGTCCGATTGTCCATGCGTTTCTCATGCGATCACCAGTTCTGCAACACCAGCCCCTGCGATCACTAGTTCTACAACACCAGCGTTCCTTTTTCCGCTGCTAGGTCGTATTTTCTTCTCGGGACAGCCTCTGCGTTCATCAATTTTGCAGCACCAGTCCTCGTCTCTCATGACTGAACCGAAACTTCATCCGGCTTTGTTGGTCCACAATATCAGGAGTGCAATTCCCATAGTTCTGGAGATGGAGAATGGCCACTACTCCACGTGGTCGGAGCTCTTCAAGATTCACTGCCGAGTTCATGACGTTCTCCACCACATATTGCCCGAATTCACTCCGGTTGCTGCTGCTGTGTTACTCTCGGATCCGGCTCCTCCATCACATGCTCAATCCGTCTCCACTGAGGCAACATTGCTCGTTGAAGCATCACACAAGGATACCACCAGCAAAGACAAAGCCACGGACGCCACCAGCGAAGACATTGCAGGCGCTTCGGCGGTCGTTCAGGCATCTTCTACAACGACCACAAATGCTGCACTTTGGCATCGTTTGGATGCCGCTGTGCTCCAATGGATATATGGTACCATTTCTTCTGATTTACTTCAAACCATAATTGCGCCTGATACAACTGATGCTTGTGCTTGGACGACTTTGAGAAATATTTTTCAAGATAACAAACATTCACGTGCTATCTATCTTGAACAACAATTCTCTACCACTAGATTGGATAATTTCTCGAATATATCTGCTTATTGTCAAGAACTTAAGAGTTTGTCTTATCAGCTTTCCAAGCTTGTTACAGGATTATCTGAGGCTTATGATGGCATTGCTACTTTGATTCAGCAATGCAATCCTTTGCCCTCCTTTTATGATTCTAGGTCTCGTTTGATCATGGAGGAGAAGAGAAAGCAGAAGCAGGCAACATCTGGGGCGTTGCCTTCATCCACAACTCTGTTGACTTCTTCAGGTAATGATGACTCTAATTCATCATCCGGTTCTAAAGGGTCTGCTGATCATACTCCTCGTGGTTCCAAACCACGCCGTGGATGAGGAGGCCGCAACAGTAGTTCCAGAAGTGGCAGATCATCTGCTCAGCATCGTTCCAGCCCTAGTTCCCATGGTTTTCCTCCCCACATGTCTTGGTCTCCTTGGCAGCAACCTACATTCTGGAACGACTCTACATGGTCTGCACCACCACCCTGCACGTATCCGACTTTCCATGGACGGGATTCCCTACTCGTCCATCTCCTCGGTCTCCTTCAGGCCCATCTCAGCAACAAGGAGTATTGGGCCAGCATCCTCAGGCGCATTCTGTTCCCACCGTACCTACCGACATTGACTTTACAACAACCGGATCCAAATTGGTATATGGACTCAGGTGCTTCTTCCCATATGACTTCTCATTCAGGTAGTCTGAAACCTTATTTTAATTCTAGCATTGCTCGTCAAGTTATTGTTGGGGACGGTAACCTTATTCCTATAACCGGTTCTGGTCATTCACCTTTACTCCCTACTCACCCTCATTTACGTCTGACCAATGTACTGCATACCCCTAAATTTGTTAAGAATCTTTATTCAGTCCGTCGTTTTGTCACAGATAACAATGCTACTGTTGAATTTGATCCTTTTGGTTTTTCTGTGAAGGATTTTCGGACGGGCACTCCGGTTTTGAGATGCAACAGTTCCAGTGATCTTTATCCAGTCACATCAGCTCAATTGGTGATAGCATCACTCAAGGAAATGCTATAAAGGGTGCGGTCTTGGGTTCAAGTCTCACCAACAACCTAGGTTGGTATTTGTCTGTGGACAGTACACCAGAGGGGTTGGGGTGTATTGGGCTGCAGACCTAACATCGCCGCGCGTGGGGCCCTGTGTGGGACGACGGGGTGTTACAGTTCGTTTTAGGTATGAACCGCACACTGGTGAGAACCTGCAACCCCAATCTGGGCGGTTGAATGGTCTTAGAAAAAATAAATCATTTTTATTTACAAAAATCATTTTTACTTTAGAAAAAATAATTTTTATTTTAGAAAAAAGAACAGTTTTTATTTTATAAAAACAATTATATTTTTTAAAATCATTTTTCTTTTTTAAAATTAAATATTTATTTTTAAAATTCAGTTTTTATTTGAAAAATAACTTTTTAATAACAAACAATTATAAAAGTAAAAATTGATTTTAAAACAAAAATGATTTAAAAAAATAAAATTATATTTCCTAAGAAATAAAAATTGATTTTCTAAAAAATGTATTTTTAAAATAAAAAATTAATGTGTAAAAATAAAATTGATTTTTTAACATAATATTTGATTTTAAAAAAATAAAATTGATTTTTTATGAACAAAAACCGATTTTTTTATAATTATGATTTCCAAAATTTTATTTACTAAAATAAAAACAAAAAATTTCTGAAGTAAAAATTATTTTTAAGAATTAAAAAATTTGATAAAGATTTTTTAATTATTTTAACAGATATATATAAAATAAAATAAAAGAGAGATAATAAATTTTGAATTTAGTCAAAGTGACATTTTCGTAAATAACTAATGGTGTTTTCGTAATTATTTGAAAGATAAGGTTGTAATATTGAAAGATAGTTGAGGGTATTTTCGTCATTTAACAAAAACAAGACTAACGGAGTTGGACGGTAGGGGCTATTTGTTATAAAAAGAAATATCGGGGTTGGTATGTAATACAAAAAAAACATGAGAGTAGGTATCATTGAAACGTGACAAATTAAGGATATGTATTTGTCGTTTTCTTTTTTACTTATTCCACTTCCTTGTTGAGATTTATAATACTTATTTTGCCGATAAAAAAAAAGGCTTTTACTTTTTAAAAATAACCAACGCATATGTACTTTATTAATAGTTTTGTTTACTGCTCAGTCACAAGGTTTGTGTGTGGAGGTTCCCTGCGACTAATTGGACATCTGTTGGGGAAGATCGATGAGGATCAGGTACTGGCACCTTATGGCACGTCCCCTTCGTCAACAATTTCTCCTACGTTTTCAGGGGTATCCTGACCTGGTTTGCATCACCCTTACCTACACCAAACTCCCGGACTTCTGTTATAATTGTGGTATGCTCAGTCACAGGGTGTCTGAGTGCGATCTGGAGGTGGTGGATCCACCCTTATTTGACTCCTCCATCCTGGAATTTCGTAAGGAGCAGCAGACAAATAATTATGCCACAGATTGATTCGGAAAGACGCCCAGAAAGCTGGTGTCCTCGACTACTGCACCTAAGGCCCCAATGTATCGAGGGCGCGACCCGATAGTATCCCCGACTACTACACCTAACCGTGTGTATCCTTGGAAGGTCCAACAGACACCCCAGGGGGATCCGGACGAGACGAATCTAGCGATTGGGCAGCCACCTAACAAGGGGACACTAGTATCTCGGGCCCTACTTGGGCACAAAGGTAGGCCTAGCCTGGGATATGGACCAAAGCTAAGCCTTGAAGCAGGGAAGGGTGGAGAAGAGAGGGGTTGTGCTGAGGAACCCTAGGGAGAGCAAGCCAAGGCCACCATGCATGCTCGTATGAAGCAATCAAAGGAATTCAGTGCTCTAGGGATTGACCTTGGGAGGGGTCCCTGGAAAGAGCCCTGCCTCCATTGGAAACCGGTGTTAGTAGGTTCGGTCGCATTTTATAGAATATGCAGCAGTTGGGCACTACCTTGAGCAGCAGACATCGATTTCATTGTTTTTTATTTTCTGTTGCCTTTATGGCTCCCCAACAAACCACATGTGTCGGTTCTTTTGCTACAGTGTTATGTGTAGACAGACTTTAGGGGCTCGTACCATGTAATAGCTCTTCTAATGTGGTCAGGGGTTCCCCTGATGCACTACTATTGTCACATTGAAGTTTAAGTAATGAAATTGCACATTTTTATAAAAAAAAAGGAAAATTTTATTTTAACACCCTACCAAACATTGAATTCCAAAATGATACCCTAACATAATTTTTTGCACAAAACTTATATGTTTAAATTTCTCTCCACCATGTGTTAGACTTCTTTCCTTCGTTTGCTGATGACTAATCTAATAGAAACCCCTATTATCCTAAAAATGTGTGAACCCATTCTAGTCACACACTCTTAATATCTAACATTCACCATGATACCACATCATCACCCCAATCCTAGCCAAAATTCACGCCACTTTCATTCTTTCTCACACAAGCAAGGGCATAATTGTAATAGCATGGTGCCATGGGGACAACTGTCCATTTTTTTTCACTAATTCACTACTTTAATATTTCCCGATTCGTTTGAACTCCTATTAGCTTCAAACTTGCGTCAATATTTTTCTTTTTCCAAGAGCTATCTACCAAGTAGCATATTGAATATATTTTGAAGCACGGAAATAAAAATTTATATCGGGGTGATTAAAATATTTTTGAGTGTTGATGAATCTTCACTAATAAATGTTTTATATCGGGGGTGATCAAACTAGTGCTAAAATATTGAAAAAAAAACAAGTACTGAGGTAATAAAAATCATGTTCAATTTTGATAATAAGAGTGATAAACTAGAGTTTAGTGTTCATAAAAAAAAACATGTGACGGGGTGATATAACACATGTAATTTAGTGATAAACATAGTATTTAGTAGGAAAATTTTCACTTTAATACCCTACCAAACATTTAATTTCACTTTGATACCATTGCATAAATTTTTTCACTTTCATACCTAAACCAAAAATTTAATTTCACTATAGTACCCAACTGTTAACTTTCTGTTATTTTGGATGGAAAAAGTTAAAAAGACCATAATACCCCTAACTATTACTCAAATTTTCAAACTCATGCCATTGGTTTAGGACTTGAAAATAAGTGAAATGACCATAATACCCTTCATTGTTAGGGTGTTAAAATGGAAATTTCACTATTTTAAAAATAAAATAAATTTATTTTTTTATAAATTTAGTTTTTATTTATGAAAATTATTTTTATTTTTCGAAAATTGGAGGAGAGAGAGACGAAGTTGGGGGGGAGAGAGAAGGGGAAGATTGGGTAGAAAATTGAAAAAATGAATATATATATATATATATATATATATATAATAAAATATTAATTAAATTAAAAAACTGATTTTAAAGTATTTTTAAAAATGAAAAAATGAAAAAAAAACAAATATAATAAAATATTAATTAAATTAAAAAAATGATTTTAAAGTAATTTTAAAAATAAAATCTGATTTTTAAATTAATATCTGAATTTTTGAAAATAAAAATAATTTTCATAAATAAAAACTGAATTTATAAAAAAAACTGATTTTTATGTATTTTTTAAATTAAAATCTGAATTTTCGAAAAATAAAAATAATTCTCATAAATAAAAACTGAATTTATAAAAAAATAAATTGATTTTTATTTTTAAAATAGTGAAATTTCTATTTTAACACCCTAACAATGAAGGGTATTATTGTCATTTCACTTATTTTTAAGTTCTGAACCAATGGCATGAGTTTGAAAATTTGAGTAATAGTTAGGGTATTATGGTCTTTTTAACTTTTTCCATCCAAACTAACAGAAAGTTAACAGTTGGGTACTAAAGTGAAATTAAATGTTTGGTTTAGGTATGAAAGTGCAAAAAAATTATGTAAGGGTATCAAAGTGAAATTAAATGTTTGGCAGGGTATTAAAATGAAATTTTCCCTATTTAGTATTGATAAAACTAGTGCTTAGTGTTCATAAAAAAAACATGTGATAGGTGATAAAAAACATGTTCGGTTTTGGAAAATTAGGTGATAAAACTAGTGTAAAGTCTTGATAAAACCAGTGTAAAGTGTTGATAAAAATTAAACATATATATATATATATATTAAAAATCAGCCCTAAAATAGTGTTGATAAAAAAACATGTGACGGGATGATAAACCATATTATAAATTAATGATAAACATAGTGTTTAGTATTGATAAAACTAGTGTTTAGTGTTCATAAAAAAACATGTAAGATTTTGGAAAATGAGGTGATAAAACTAGTGTTCAGTATAGATAAAACCAGTGTAAAGTGTCGATAAAAATTACCCAGATATTTTTTTTAAATCAACCCCAAAATAATTTTTTCGTGCTTCAAAACATATTCATCATGATCTTGATAGAAATCCCATGAAAAAACAAAAATATTGTCGCAAGTTTGAAGCCAATCAGAGCTCAAACAAAGCGAGAAAAATTAAATTAGTGAATTGGTAAAAAATATAATATAATAGTTTTACTAAAAAAACACTACTGTTTATGTTAAGAGATGGAGTCGATTTGACTCCTTCTCTCGTTTGCTTATCTGTATTTCCAACCGTTACGGTTTTGGTTCCTATCACTATATTAAACATAAATAAGTACCAGTTTTCATAATTTTAAATATAATAATTTAATATATAAACTTAAAGGAATAATAGTTACATTGGCAAAAGGAGTTGAGAAAAAAAAATCATTTTTTTAAGTAACAGTGCACGTAATAAATTTGTTTCCACCTGTTACGAGAAACAAAAGCATTTCTTTTAAGTTACTTTGTTGGGGAATTGACGGATAGAGACTACACACAATAAACCGAAAGTAAAAAATATCAGAATCTCAAGCCTTCGAAAAATCTTCAATGTATGTATATGTGTAAGTTGCTATGGCCTGTTTAGTCTTCAATATAAAGGTTATATAAAGTTGAACTCAGCTTTCTTCAACATCTCTACTTGTTAAAACCAATCTACCCAATTGCAAAAACCTAATAAAACTCTATCTTGTATATTGTTTGTTGTGTGGCATGATTTTTTTTTTTGACTAAAGGTGTGCATCACGAGAAATTTTTAACCACGAAGAACAGATATATAACACAAATTGTTCGCCATTGTTTTAACATTATAATCGTTACCGACAATATTAGATAAAAAGCCAAAAAAGCCAGTGCCATATAGGTAGGAAGGAAAGGTGGGGATGAGGATACGGTACTGAAAGTCCTGCTTCGAAACCTAGCCTAAGATTGAATCAGTAGTAGGAGACAACGCTGCATATGGGGGCAAAGCGACCAAATTTGAACTACAACAGTTGTATTGGGAGGATATACATGAAACAAGGTTCCCTCCTAGGAAAAGTCCCGGAATCTCTGCTTGCTAGTTTTTGACCCTACAAAAACGAAATAAGAAAAAATAAAAACGACCGACTCGATTAGCTAGATCCAAAATCGAGAGAGCGGTCGAGGAGGGTGCGATGGTGGAGGTCAGGGAGATGGACGCGACGGCGGCTTCAAATACGACGGCGGTGGCGGCGACGACTTCAAAGGCGGTATTAGAGGCGGGTTCAGAGGCGGTGACAGAGGTAGCAACAACTTTAGAGACGCCAACGGGGGATTCAAAAACAGAGAGGATCGATCAGAAGACGGCGGAGATTTCAGAGGCGGATGGGACGTAGTCACTGGAGGTAGAGGAATTGCCTAGGGATTTTGGCGAGGGAGATCGCCACCCAGAGAGAAATTCCTCCCCAACCCGATTCAAGAGGAAATGGAAAGGTTGAGAAGAATGACATGAAAATGGAGTAAAGGAACCGGAACGACGTCGAAAGGACTGTGATCGGTTAAACAGGGATGACTCGCAAAGAGACAACACCAAAACTCTAAGGGAAATTTGGAAAAATATGCCTCAAAATGTGGTATATTTTTTTAATATGCTCATATACTTCAAAATTGAAAATCTATGCTTTTTATAATATTTAAGACAAAATTACCCTTTTTATTTCTCATTCACTCTTCTTTCCTGTTCGTACTTCTCATCTCCCCTCTTCCAATTATGTCTCTTTTCTTTTATCATTCTTTCTACAATAATAATGCCTATTGTATATGATGATTGTAATTAGAACCAGATATTGTCTTAATCAACTCGGATCAACAGTTGATTTGTAATGTCGCAAAGCTGGGAGGCAAGTGTTGCTCAATAACTTATGCTTGGGGGATTATGGGAGAGTAATACATTTTAAGGGGCATAATGCGTGATCCTTCCTCGGATCTACAAACAACAAAAAACATTAAGTTTTATCATGTTTGCATTTACACATCCTACAAAGGCTTAAAAAGGAATTTGATGCAACAATGGTTTATCATGTTATCCAGCAAACATATACTTTAATTGAGCTTTAAGGTCATCTCACTCATATAAATAATATATAATTGGAGATTGTTCCAATGTTTAGAAACAATTCAACAAAACATCATAAATGCACGTGTAGATTTTAATCAACAATAAATCAAGTTTAGTTTTCAATTAAGTTGATGGAACAATGGTTTTTAAGTTTTAACCATAAAACAAAACAATCAGACCGTGTGTTTACAAAATCTAGAATCATAAGAAGCATTAAGTATCTTACCTTCCCTTCAGAATCCATGTAACTTGCTAAAATAGCTCTGGTACCTCAGGCAAGAGAGCCAAAAATGCATGACACAATGGCAGATCAAAACAATTTATCCTATGAATCTAATAACAATCCGCAGAGACAATTAATATTATTATTACAAAAAAAAAGAATGACAAGATAATTAATGGAGAGTTACTTGGAAGAGGAGAGATGAGAAGCATGAACAGAAGCAGGAAAAAGCAAAATGGGAGACGTGAAAAAAAAAAAGAGAACAAATGACATGTGAAAAGGGTATTTTTGTCTCATAAATTATAAAAGGCATAGATTATCATTTTTGAAATATGTGAGCATATTAAACAAATATACCATGTTTTGAGGCATATTTATTCAATTTTCCCAACTCTAATGGAACTCTCTGTCATGTTAGCGAGAAAGAATACCGGTCTTTAATTTTGTGTGGCATGATCAATAATACAACCGAGCTCAAAACACTATATATATCTAAATTCTAAAATGTTTTGTCGAAAACAACCATTATCCTCCAATATGGAACTAGTTTTTTGAATTTGTCCAATTATGAACAATAATTCAAATTTATTTTCTTATAAAGTTAAATCATTAATTGGTAGTACGTGCTTAAATACTTAATAAAAGAGCGATACTTAAAATTAGTGAACTTTGAATAAAATCTCGATTATACTTAATAACGGATAAACTATCATAATTGTTTCACACATGCGTGTGTGTGTGTATATATATATATATATATATATATATATATATTGGCACTTTCAACTGTTATCAACACTTAAATTGTTACATGTTACACAAATTTAGACCATTGAAATTTAAAATCTAATGGCTATAGATTTTCAGCCTTAATTATCTACGATTATAAACAAAACAACTAAGTCAAATCCACCTGCAATTAGTGTAGCATGCAATTTATATAAATGTTTCGTTAAAACTAGAAACATTTCATAACGCATAGAACTATCTAGATTTGATATCAAAAAAAAAAAGATAATGAGCCTGAACAGATCTGGTTTTCTCGGTCGATGAATTCATACGAGAGAAGTTGCACGAGCTCGCTGGAGCACGGGATATGAGGACAGGATAACGACCGTGCGTGAGGGCTTCAGATCCGTGCTCTCCCCGCTGTTGGTGACGCCGGGAACACAGCCTCCGTGCGCGGAGACGAAAGCGATTGAGCATCGAAATAAGGCCACAGCGAGGACCGCAAAATCGCCGTGCTACAACGAGACCACCAACACGGGACGCGAGGAATGACGGCCAACAGCCGTGTTTTTGTGTTTTCACCGGTCACAGATCCAGAGCTTTCAACGATGGACCTCCCTCGCCTGAGACTCGATCTGCACGGTGTAGCGGCACAACTTCTTTCCCGTGGTTCGTGCACCGACTGTTCTTCGTATCTCAACTCTGCAAAAAAAGGAAGAGAACAGATGAGCATAAAAAGGAATTTGCAAAAAAAAACATGGCCGGAGGATGTCGGCACGGGAAAAGGGACGGCCAGAATTTGCAAAAAACCCAGCTACGAGACGTGCTCACCTTTGCTCTAGATCTGTTGTAAAACCCGCTTCGCTTCAAAAGGGTATTAAATTGCAATCCGGAAACCTTAAGGTAGGTTTTTGAAACAAGTGCAAAAAACAAAAAAAAAAAAAAAAATGGGTCGGACCGGACCCGACCAGCAGACCCGGCCCAAACCACCGACCCGGCCCAAGTCCACCCTATATAAGGTGGCATTAGGGTTCAGAAACCCTAATACCCACTCCCCCTCTCCACGCCGCCCCTCTCCTCTCCGAACCCGATCCTCTCCCTTCCATTTCTCCGGCGACCTCCATCTTCTCCGGCCGACATACCAGCTTCGGCTCCTTCTTCTCCGTCCGCCACCACCGAGCCCGACAGCCACCACCCGTCCTTCCTCTCCGGCCCTCTCAACGCCACCGCCCGTCCAGCCACCACGCCGCCGTCTCCTCCTCTCCGTCCAACCGCGCCGCCGTCTTCTCCTCACCGTCCGTCACCGAGACCTCGCCCGAGCCGTTCTCCTTTCGCCATCGCCACCGGCGAGTACGCCGTGCGAGTCGGCGCCGGCGTTTCCCTCACTCGGATCCGAGCCGCCGCCGTCTTTGAGGGTAGCAAGGCCGGAGCTGCCTCACCGTCACCAGAGACGGGACGAGCTCGCCGGACCTATTCAGATCTAGGGCGGGACAACCGTGCTCCGCCGTCCCCCGGCCGCAACCACCTCCGCCGGCCACCCCCTCGAATCCGAGGCCGTCGTCCCAGATCTGAGACGGGCGACAGGCCACCGAGCTCCGCCGTGCCCCGCCGTCCTCCCCCCCCCCCCCCCCTCCCCCCACGTGAGGTTCGTGCCTGGGGGTTTAGTCGCCGGCGACGTATTCGCCGGCGGCCGGTTTATTTTCTGTTCGTTCGTCCTTTTTTTATTTAGCCTCTGTGTTTCGTCCCGAGCTGTAGATTAGAGTAGGTTTGTGAAAAACGACGGGAAGTACTGTAACTACAAAAAATGAAGTAATGAAACAGTTTTGATTTAAAAGTTATTTGTGTATTTGTGGAACGAAAATGATTGAAACCGAAATCTATTTTCTTGGATCTGGTCATGAGGAGCAATGGTTGAAACAGAAATGGTTGAAACAGAAAAGGAAAAAGGGATTTGAAATAAAATGGGATTAACATAAATTTGGTTTTAATAACGGTTTTAAATCGAGGAGTTGAGAATCAGATTTGTTAGGAAATAAACTTAATCGTCGGAAACAAAACTTGAGTTTTAGAAAATCGATTTAAGGGAACAATCAGATTTGATTTAAATGGATCTTGGTCCGTTGAGCGTGGAACGAATAATCGGGCTGTTAAAATGGACTGCAATTCGGGTTTAAAAGGGAACAAAAGCAGACCGTTGAATCGGACCTCGGGACTCGTGCATTGGGACTGTGCCTCGCATGCACCGGTTTCGGTGCTCGGGTACTCCACCCGATTCACCGTGACCCCGCTTTTATCCCGCTCGAGTTTAAGGGACTACTGTCGGTTTTTAAAATGGTTTAATCGCGACCTTTAGATTAACCTGGGAACCGCCTCTAATTTATGGCTTTCTTGTTATCCTTAGCGTCCGGCTTCGATCGAAGTGAAGCCCGGAGGTAGCGAGCCAGAACGTCAGCAGCTAGGAAGCGTAGCGGTTGCTCTTCAGTTGAGGTAGGGAAAAGTAGCCGGATCTCGACCCTGACTGGGGAAAGTTAACAGTAGAATTGCATGTGACACCGGGGTGTCGTGGGTTGAATAGGTTTATTTAAATATTAGAAAAGCATGATACGGGATTGTAGCGTTTATGAGAAAAGCATGTGACACTTAGTAGTGTCGTAGGAGTAGAGAACTTAGCGTTATTAGAATTACTGGAGGCATATGACCATGCCCGGAGGTTGTTTGTGAACTTATCGATATTAGGAGTACTGGAGGCATATGACCATGCTCGGAGGTTGATTGAGAAACTGTTGATATTAGGACTGTTGGAGGCTTTGGTTAAGCCGGAGGTTGATTGATCTTTTGGAGTCTTGGGTGGCCTTGAGAGCCCGTGTTATTATTATTGAGTTTTGGGTGGCCTTGAGAGCCCGCGTTATTATTGTTGAGTTTTGGGTGGCCTTGAGAGCTCGTGTTATTATTGTTGAGTTTTGGGTGGCCTTGAGAGCCCGTGTACTAAGGTTGGTGTCTTTGGCTGGCCTGGCCGAGTTAGAGTCTCGGGGGGGGGGGGGGGGGGGGGGGGGGTTGCAAACAGTCTTTAGCTAGCTTACGAGTTAGAGTCTCGGTAAGTTGCGAGCGTGTTTTATTGTTTAGTTTTGGGTGGCTATGAGTGCCCGTGGGGTTGTTGAACCCATGTCTTTATCTTTGGTGTTTTAGCTGGCTTACGAGTTAGAGTCTCGGTAAGTTGCGAGCGTGTTTTATTGTTGAGTTTTGGGTGGCCATGAGTGCCCGTGGGGTTGTTGAACCCGTGTCTTTACCTTTGGTGTTTTGGGAGGCCGTGAGTGCCTGTGGGGCGGTTGAGTCCGTGTTTTACTGTTGGTGTGTCTTGGGAGGCCGTGAGTGCCTGTGGGGCTGTTGAGTCCGAGTTTTACGGTTGGTGTCTTGGTGGCCATGAGTGCCTATGAGTGTTGAACTTGCTTGTGATCGTGTTTGTGATTGTGATTGTGGTTACCTGAGGTTGGGGGCCCGCTTCATGAAACGGGGGTCCACGAGCACACGCGTCTGCATGT
Source organism: Erodium maritimum (assembly GCA_963921825.1). Lineage (NCBI taxonomy): Eukaryota > Viridiplantae > Streptophyta > Magnoliopsida > Geraniales > Geraniaceae > Erodium > Erodium maritimum. The sequence continues at coordinate 31,019,313 of OY997595.1, forward strand.
TCAGACGGGGTAGGGGGCCCGCCCGCCAATAAAGGGGTCCTGGCCGCGCGTGTGTGGTTTGGGTTTGTGAGCATACTTTGGCTGGCTTGCGGGTTAGAGTCCCGGTAAGTTGCAGCATTTTCTGGTTGGCTTATGGGTTAGAGTCCCAGTAAGTTGCAGCATTTTCCGGCTGGCTTACGGGTTAGAGTCCCGGTAAGTTGCAGCATTCTTGGGTTGGCCTGACCGGGTTAGAGTCCCGGGAGGGCGTTCTTGGCAGCTGGTTTGCGATTCTTTGTGATCTTGTTTTGGTGTGCGATCCTTTGTGATCTTGGTTGGTGTGTGATCCCTTGTGATGCTGTTTGATGTTGCGTACTTTCTTTTGAGTCCTTGGAAGAGGTCGTCAATCGTTGGATCAGGTCTACTTTACGTGTCAGAGTGTTGAGTCGTTCGAGGAAGGTCATTGTGGGTGTTTGTTCAGTCAGAGTGCTTGGGTTGGGGATGGTTTCCCCGGTGTTGAGTCATTGTTGGTGTTACTTGCTTTGCCTGCTAATTATGCCGTAGTCAGTCTGTTATCCGTGGTGGTGAGCGAACGCTCACCCCTAGCTGCTTTTCCTACAGGTACTGTTCGTGGGACGGACTAGGTGAGCTCTCGAAGCTTGTGGAGCTGGGAGCGGAGTCCGGGTTTTGTCTTTTGAGTCTAGTGACGGATACTGTGTACTTTGTCCACTTGTTAGGACGTGTTTTAAACTGTATTTATTATTTTGTTGAACAAATGGTACTTTTAAAGAGTTTAATGAAAACAGGTTTTCAAGTGTTTTTATGTTTTAAAATGTTCGCGTCCCTAGTTCGGTTTTACTGAAATTGGGGCGTGACAGCTTGGTATCAGAGCTCGAGGTTTCACACCTCGGACTGTCCGTCAATTAGGTGGGGAGAGTCGAGTCAGTAAAGTCCCGCCGTGCGTTGGGTACGTAGGTCGGGAACCGTGTGTAAACCCTTAATGCCTTGAGTTTTGTTTTGTCTGTGTGTATGTGCAGTACGGGGTTACTGGCATACTGTTTGTGTGTGCTGCGTGAAACGTTTTTAAGCTGTCGCGGGTCGACTCAGGAGCGCTCCTGTAGTCGAACGTGACGGTGCTGATGTCAAGTCGGTACAACGTAGTTCGGGGACGCCTGGACCGGGTTGTAACCACCTGATGTCAAGAATTGAGGTTTTGATGAAGTGGAGAAAACTTTAAAAGAAATTTGAGTGTCTTGATTTTGTGTGACGCCGTGGGCGTTTGTGTTTGACTTCGTTTGGCCCTGTGGGCATATTGTGATTGTTGTTGGTTGGCCCGGTGGGCGCTATTAGACTTTGGTTGGCCCGGTGGGCGGGCGTCGTCGTTGTTGTTGTTATGGGCACTTGGCCGGTTTGTGTTCGCGGTTATGGGTTGTAGAGGCCGTAGGCCTGGGTACGGTTGGACTGTGTTGAGTTTTGCGCTTACCTATTAGTATACTTAAGGCTTTAATAGCGCGAGCCGTGGTGTCTTACTGTTTTGAGGACGTGTTTCCCGTGTCGAGGTTCGTCATACTCGAGGGAGTACTTGAGGTGTTGTTAGCATGGACGGTGGGATGTTTGGCTTCAGTTTGGTGTTGGTGTTTTGCCCTGACTAGAGTGGTAAGTCCTTGGTGCGTTACTAGTATGCCATAACCGAGCGGGTGTCCGTGGAGGTGAGCTTAACGCTCATCCCCTTTACTACTTTTCCCGCAAGGGACGAGTAGCGAACACTGGCTTGGTTGCGGAAAGTTATAAGTAAATGCATAAAGGACTGGATGAGGGCTTAGTGTACGTTGGTGTGGTCAAAAATTGAAGCTTCGCTTACGCGTTATGATGATTAAAGTATGATTAGCGTGAACGGTGTGGCGTTTCGTAGAAAATACGTTGGGGTAGATGTAGACCGTGTGAACGTTAGTGTCTTCAAGCTTGTCGTCTTTTTTGGAGTCCGCAAACTGAACGTTTGCGTGTATCCGTGCAGAGGATACTGTTTATGGCTCGCGGAAGGCGCGGACGAGCATCAGAAACACGGGGTCAAGCACCCACGCGAGGCCGGCGGGGGCGGTCAGCAGGGGCACCAGGGAGGGTGCCAACCGTCGAGCCCGCCGACTACGCGGAGGCACGGGGCACTCCTGTCGGAGAAGACGGGAGAAGTGATGCGGGACCATCTGCAGGTACCCCCAGTGTTCCGCCAGTCGCGTACCCTCCAGTGATGACTGCCCTAGATGAGCTTACCAGGACCGTTCAGAGTTTGGTGGCGGTCATCGCCAGCCGAGAGTCGGCTTCGCCAGCACCAGAGGCAGCCGCAGTCCCGGTGAGGGCCGCTCAGACAGAGGATCTTACCTCCCGAGCGCTACTCGACTTCCTGAAGCTCGGGATACCTGTTTTTGTCGGGGAGCCAAATCCCGACCTAGCCGAGCGATGGATAGAGCAGGTCACACGAGACCTGGACACATTGGGTGTCGAGGATGGCCGTCAGAGAGTGTCCTTCGCGGCCCATCAGCTGAGAGACAGCGCCTACCACTGGTGGGGGCGGGTGAAGGACACAGTCGGATACGACTACAACGTATTCCAGGAGGTATTCATGGCACAGTACTTTCCCGAGTCGGCTCGGCTGGAGCGACATCGGCAGTTCTTAGACCTGGGGCAGGGAGAGATGACAGTGGCACAGTACGAGGCCAGGTTCACAGCCTTGGCCAGATTCGCGCCTGAGATGGTGACGAGCGAGACGAACCGTTGCCTGCGGTTCCAGGACGGACTGAGGCTGGGCATCCGGAACCAGGTTCTCGCCTTGAGGATACGGAAGTATACCGACCTCGTGGACACTGCGGCTACAGTGGAGCAGGGCGCCCGAGATGCAGCCAGGGGCCGTGAGGTCCGACCTCGGCCGTCCGAGTCACGAGACCCGCGAAGACAGAGGACCACCGGATCCTTCCGACCACAGGCTCATCAGGATGGGTCGATACAGCAGGGGTCGATGGCGTCAGTAGGGCCAGTCGCTTCGAGGAGACAGCTGGGATGCTTTAACTGCGGGCAACCAGACCACATGCAGCGAGAGTGTCCGATGAACACGGGGCCGAGGGTCGACGAGACCAGGTGTCACCGGTGCGGCCGCGTTGGGCACACTATCGGCCAGTGCTATGAGCCGTTGGGGGAAACGACAGTGCGACAATCACAGCAGTCGTATACCGCGCGGTCGCCCAGAGGCCGCCCTCGTCAGAGTCAGCAGTCGAGGTTTTCGCAGCCGTCGACGAGCGCACCGACTCCGAGACAGCAACGGAACTCCGGGTACCCAGCAGCCAGTGCGCCAGGTCAGAGGCAACCAGAGTCAGAGGCAAGAGTGTACGCAGTTAACGACTCCCGGACACCAGGAACCCCTACCTACCGCGAGACCTTTCAGGGTACGTATCTTATTCGGGAGTTGTTCTAAATTTCGTGGGCGAAATTCCTTTAAGGGGGGTAGATTGTAAAACCCGCTTCGCTTCAAAAGGGTATTAAATTGCAATCCGGAAACCTTAAGGTAGGTTTTGAAACAAGTGCAAAAAACAAAAAAAAAACAAAAAAAAAAAAAAATGGGTCGGACCGGGTCGGACCGGACCCGACCAGCAGACCCGGCCCAAACCACCGACCCGGCCCAAGTCCACCCTATATAAGGTGGCATTAGGGTTCAGAAACCCTAATACCCACTCCCCCTCTCCACGCCGCCCCTCTCCTCTCCGAACCCGATCCTCTCCCTTCCATTTCTCCAGCGACCTCCATCTTCTCCGGCCGACATACCAGCTTCGGCTCCTTCTTCTCCGTCCGCCACCACCGAGCCCGACAGCCACCACCCGTCCTTCCTCTCCGGCCCTCTCAACGCCACCGCCCGTCCAGCCACCACGCCGCCGTCTCCTCCTCTCCGTCCAACCGCGCCGCCGTCTTCTCCTCACCGTCCGTCACCGAGACCTCGCCCGAGCCGTTCTCCTTTCGCCATCGCCACCGGCGAGTACGCCGTGCGAGTCGGCGCCGGCGTTTCCCTCACTCGGATCCGAGCCGCCGCCATCTTCGAGGGTAGCAAGGTCGGAGCTGCCTCGCCGTCGCCAGAGACGGGACGAGCTCGCCGGACCTGTTCAGATCTAGGGTGGGACAACCGTGCTCCGCCGTCCCCAGGCCGCAACCACCTCCGCTGGCCACCCCCTCGAATCCGAGGCCGTCGTCCCAGATCTGAGATGGGCGACAGGCCACCGAGCTCCGCCGTGCCCCGCCGTCCTTCCCCCCCCCCCCCCCCCCCCCCCCACGTGAGGTTCGTGCCTGGGGGTTTAGTCGCCGGCGACGTATTCGCCGGCGGCCGGTTTATTTTCTGTTCGTTCGTCCTTTTTTATTTAGCCTCTGTGTTTCGTCCCGAGCTGTAGATTAGAGTAGGTTTGTGAAAAACGACGGGAAGTACTGTAACTACAAAAAATGAAGTAATGAAACAGTTTTGATTTAAAAGTTATTTGTGTATTTGTGGAACGAAAATGATTGAAACCGAAATCTATTTTCTTGGATCTGGTCATGAGGAGCAATGGTTGAAACAGAAATGGTTGAAACAGAAAAGGAAAAAGGGATTTGAAATAAAATGGGATTAACATAAATTTGGTTTTAATAACGGTTTTAAATCGAGGAGTTGAGAATCAGATTTGTTAGGAAATAAACTTAATCGTCGGAAACAAAACTTGAGTTTTAGAAAATCGATTTAAGGGAACAATCAGATTTGATTTAAATGGATCTTGGTCCGTTGAGCGTGGAACGAATAATCGGGCTGTTAAAATGGACTGCAATTCGGGTTTAAAAGGGAACAAAAGCAGACCGTTGAATCGGACCTCGGGACTCGTGCATTGGGACTGTGCCTCGCATGCACCGGTTTCGGTGCTCGGGTACTCCACCCGATTCACCGTGACCCCGCTTTTATCCCGCTCGAGTTTAAGGGACTACTGTCGGTTTTTAAAATGGTTTAATCGCGACCTTTAGATTAACCTGGGAACCGCCTCTAATTTATGGCTTTCTTGTTATCCTTAGCGTCCGGCTTCGATCGAAGTGAAGCCCGGAGGTAGCGAGCCAGAACGTCAGCAGCTAGGAAGCGTAGCGGTTGCTCTTCAGTTGAGGTAGGGAAAAGTAGCCGGATCTCGACCCTGACTGGGGAAAGTTAACAGTAGAATTGCATGTGACACCGGGGTGTCGTGGGTTGAATAGGTTTATTTAAATATTAGAAAAGCATGATACGGGATTGTAGCGTTTATGAGAAAAGCATGTGACACTTAGTAGTGTCGTAGGAGTAGAGAACTTAGCGTTATTAGAATTACTGGAGGCATATGACCATGCCCGGAGGTTGTTTGTGAACTTATCGATATTAGGAGTACTGGAGGCATATGACCATGCTCGGAGGTTGATTGAGAAACTGTTGATATTAGGACTGTTGGAGGCTTTGGTTAAGCCGGAGGTTGATTGATCTTTTGGAGTCTTGGGTGGCCTTGAGAGCCCGTGTTATTATTATTGAGTTTTGGGTGGCCTTGAGAGCCCGCGTTATTATTGTTGAGTTTTGGGTGGCCTTGAGAGCTCGTGTTATTATTGTTGAGTTTTGGGTGGCCTTGAGAGCCCGTGTACTAAGGTTGGTGTCTTTGGCTGGCCTGGCCGAGTTAGAGTCTCGGGGGGGGGGGGGGGGGGGGGGGGGGTTGCAAACAGTCTTTAGCTAGCTTACGAGTTAGAGTCTCGGTAAGTTGCGAGCGTGTTTTATTGTTTAGTTTTGGGTGGCTATGAGTGCCCGTGGGGTTGTTGAACCCATGTCTTTATCTTTGGTGTTTTAGCTGGCTTACGAGTTAGAGTCTCGGTAAGTTGCGAGCGTGTTTTATTGTTGAGTTTTGGGTGGCCATGAGTGCCCGTGGGGTTGTTGAACCCGTGTCTTTACCTTTGGTGTTTTGGGAGGCCGTGAGTGCCTGTGGGGCGGTTGAGTCCGTGTTTTACTGTTGGTGTGTCTTGGGAGGCCGTGAGTGCCTGTGGGGCTGTTGAGTCCGAGTTTTACGGTTGGTGTCTTGGTGGCCATGAGTGCCTATGAGTGTTGAACTTGCTTGTGATCGTGTTTGTGATTGTGATTGTGGTTACCTGAGGTTGGGGGCCCGCTTCATGAAACGGGGGTCCACGAGCACACGCGTCTGCATGTTCAGACGGGGTAGGGGGCCCGCCCGCCAATAAAGGGGTCCTGGCCGCGCGTGTGTGGTTTGGGTTTGTGAGCATACTTTGGCTGGCTTGCGGGTTAGAGTCCCGGTAAGTTGCAGCATTTTCTGGTTGGCTTATGGGTTAGAGTCCCAGTAAGTTGCAGCATTTTCCGGCTGGCTTACGGGTTAGAGTCCCGGTAAGTTGCAACATTCTTGGGTTGGCCTGACCGGGTTAGAGTCCCGGGAGGGCGTTCTTGGCAGCTGGTTTGCGATTCTTTGTGATCTTGTTTTGGTGTGCGATCCTTTGTGATCTTGGTTGGTGTGTGATCCCTTGTGATGCTGTTTGATGTTGCGTACTTTCTTTTGAGTCCTTGGAAGAGGTCGTCAATCGTTGGATCAGGTCTACTTTACGTGTCAGAGTGTTGAGTCGTTCGAGGAAGGTCATTGTGGGTGTTTGTTCAGTCAGAGTGCTTGGGTTGGGGATGGTTTCCCCGGTGTTGAGTCATTGTTGGTGTTACTTGCTTTGCCTGCTAATTATGCCGTAGTCAGTCTGTTATCCGTGGTGGTGAGCGAACGCTCACCCCTAGCTGCTTTTCCTACAGGTACTGTTCGTGGGACGGACTAGGTGAGCTCTCGAAGCTTGTGGAGCTGGGAGCGGAGTCCGGGTTTTGTCTTTTGAGTCTAGTGACGGATACTGTGTACTTTGTCCACTTGTTAGGACGTGTTTTAAACTGTATTTATTATTTTGTTGAACAAATGGTACTTTTAAAGAGTTTAATGAAAACAGGTTTTCAAGTGTTTTTATGTTTTAAAATGTTCGCGTCCCTAGTTCGGTTTTACTGAAATTGGGGCGTGACATCTGTACACCAGAAGTGCGTAGATACAGCAAATCACGCCGCCGTGGTCCTATTCGTCGGTCCTGATCTTCACAAGCAAACAGAGGAGACCGTGGTCCTGATCTTCACTTCTCCGATCCAATCTGGTTCCAGCCCGCACGTTGAGCACCGGCACGGTGGCTGATTCGCAGTGAGAAGAGACGCACGGGTAGATGGTAGGCGTGGCTATGGCTGTGACGTGGTCTTCGTCCGGCAGCCGTAAGGTCTGGTCGAGGCATGCTTGACCGTGAAGCTCCGGCACGGTGGTTGATGGTAGTGGGAAGAGAGGCGAGGAGATAAGTAGATGGGCGGCGTGGATACGGCGTGGCTGTGGCGTGGTCTTAGTCTGACAGTCGTAAGGTCCGGCGCCGGCGACTGCTCTGAAAGGAGGGGGTGCGGCTGAGAGAAAGCTAAAGGATATTTGTGCGTAGTAGGAGTGATAAGAGGGGATTATTAGGGTTGGTAAAAGTGGAAAATGAAATGACACGAATGCCCTTATGTTGTATAAAATTACTAAATGAAAATATTAATCCTGGTTATTTACGGCTGACTGCCATTGGCTTTATAACCATTGATTTGTCTTGATCTAAAGGCTTAAAACAATGTAACATGTAACAAAATAACAAGTAGGTAACACTTGAAAGTGTACCTATATATATATATATATATATATATATCTATTGATACGTTATCATAATATGTTTTTCCATATGTATCGTTAACTTGATTAGTTTACTTAAGGAATGAGAACATATATAGCGGTTAGAATATGAACCGACACAACACAAATTAATTTATCCTAGTTATATAAACTTCCTAGCTCGTGAATTTGTCGCATTAAATATTGACAAAATTAGTTAAAAATTAAATGACCGTCTTCTGATTGACATTCAATATATAGAACTCGACTTATAAACGGTAAATTCTTACACGCTTTAAGATTGAAAAGCATTACATTGTGCTTATGTTATCACATCGTGATCATCAATGAAAACGCTAAATCATTCTCGATGAGAAACAATGAAATATAAACACTCCTTATTTATCCATCCATTCATATGAAAGGTTAGTGCAAAATCATGTTCTATTCAAAACAGTTGATAACAAGAAAAGAAAATGATATATAGAGTTGACTCATGCACTATTAAAATGAATACACTAAATTATAACCCATCATACTAAATTATTTGTTACCAGCTAAAAAGAGAGGAAATAAGGAAAAGTTGAAGGTGGTGGGCTGAATTTGAAATTCAAATATGGTTTCCGAAAAGTAAAAAATGAAAATTGAATCCATTGTAATTAATATTTGTGATTTATGTTCTTTTGAAAAAGTAATTAAGTAAAGAAAGTGAGTTATGGTATCCTCCATCAGTCAAGACTTTTTTTTTAATCTATAAATAGCTTGTTTGTTCTAGTCTCTCCATTATCAACTTGGCCCTCATGTGTTGTGTATCTGTGGGGTTAATGAAGAAGAAATGGGTAAAATGTAACTAGGTTATGCCTGGCTCCCTGTATGCCACAAGCAAATGACTAATCTTTGTTCTCGATTAGCTTCTGCCGGTGGCGTGCGAGGAGCCAAGCATACCGTTCTCTTTTTCTCTACATTATTATTTCGTGTCTATATCATATCGTCTTTAATTATTAAATACCGTTCTCTCTTTGTTGGGGTTCTTATAAGGCTGTGTTGTTATACCAGCGTTCCAGTCTATATGTGATTCATGGTGTCATTCTCTGGTCTGTAGTTAGACCAACTTGTACTTCTTGCGAGGTTTAATTTAAACTTGTATTTGCTGATCATTTTTTTATTAAACATGCATTTTATGGATTAGCAATTAACTTTCTTCTTGTATTTATACATCATCGTCTGTCTATACGACATATGGATGGATTAAAGTGTCTTTTTGGTTGGTTTCTAAATTTGTATTATTTTTCTAACCCAAGCTAAAAACCATGTACCCATTTACGGCTAATTCTTTTGCAAGATGTAAGTATTATTTTATTATTACAAGGTGTTCTATGAGTATGTGCAGTTGTAAACACCGATCGGTGGTGATAAAGTCCCAAAATTCCGACCCTCTCGTATTCCAACGGCAATTTCACAAGATGATTATGTGAATTAACGTTGCCTAAGCCCGCTTTTGCATAAACACCGGCGTGAAGTATTTATGGAAATTGTTGATTGAAAACGCCAGAAAATCGCCCTGATTGTTCTGCTCTAAATGGATTTGCATGTATTGTTTTGATTATTTTTGTATTTTTGTTAATATTAGTTCTTGTAACATCAATTTTTAACGAAACAATATTCTGATAGACTCTCCGACTCAATAACATGCAAGATGTATATATTTTTCGGTGTATCCCCTTTTCGTGTTGTTATATCTCTTGTACAACCCTGTTTGAGTTTATTTATCTAAGTTCTTAATAAAGATTATTTCTTTTTCATGTTATGCTAATTAGAATATTTGTTAATATATTTTTTTTCAGTCATTGATTTTGTTTTTTTATTCAGACATAATTGGGAGATCTTATAATTGAGTTATAATATTGTAATATATTTATATTACACAGGTTCACTGATCGAGGATGGGGATCACTTTTAAGTCTTAATTAACATAGGATGTGATATCCCTGGCAATAGGATGATTGGAATGGGGATCACAACTCATGTCATGTACTTCTAATTGTTTGATAAACAGATACGGGAAACCATCGGAAGCTTTTGATTGGTTAATTGTGCACAAGAGATGATTTTTTAGGGAAAATTTTAATATAATATTCATGCAAACATTTATTTTTAAGATAATATCTTGGTATATATATTTTTTGTAATATAATATCTTGTCAAATATGTAACCACGGTTTGGTATCCAATGGTTAATTTTGTTATTTTTCCATCTAAAGAGAGTAAAAAGTTCAAAATACACCTCATCATGGAGTGTCAAAATTGTCTTTTATTCATCTTTAAAATTTCAACATCTATTTAAAAGAAATCAGTTTTTATATATAATAATCATATTTTAATTATAAAAAGTCATATTTTAATTAATAAACAATCAGATTTTATTTAAAAATCAGTTTAAATATAATTTTTTTATTTTTTTTATTAATAATAATATTTATTAATAAATTAATATTAAATGTTTTAAATGAGATCTGAATAAATAATAGGTATATTTTAAATATATATATATATATATATATATATATATATATATAAATATATATATATATATAAATGAATTTTGAAAAATAAAATCTATATTTTTATTTTATATATTATTAATTAAAATATGATTATTATATATAAAAACTGATTTTTTTAAAAATATTTTTTCAAATAAAAATGATTTTTTAAATCAAATTCTAATTTTCTAAAAAGTCCAATCTGATTTTTTATGATAGATTTTGAAATTTTGAAGATGAATAAAGGACAATTTTGACATTTTATGATGAGGGGTAATTTAGACTTTTTACATTATTTGGATGGAAAAATAACATAAAGTTAACGGTGAAGTATCAAATTGTTATTAAATGTTTGATAAGGTATTATATTGTAAAAAATTTATGTCAGAGAATTATCTTGCAAATAAATGTTTGATGGGGTATTATATTGAAATTTTCCCTTTTTTACCGATACTGAAAGCAACCTTCAATGTATACACGACCATACCTTCTTCTCTTGTGTGTTGTGATACGATGAAAGAGCATGGAGCAAAATGGTGAAAACAATGATGGACCAAAAAAATCTTGAAAGAATGGCAATGTTATACAATAGATTTTTATTTCGCAATTGATAATAAAATATATTAAAATTTATCAACTTTTATTTTGTTAGACTGTGTTGGTATATTTTCGTTGTTGTTTTTGCGTATGTTCAGAATGAATAGGGTAAACTACAAATGCATGCCCTGAAGTTGGCACGTTTAACCGATGATTACCCTGAAGTTCAAAAACTACTAATGCATACCCTGAAGTTACAACTTGTAACTAGAAAGCCCTCCGTCAGCTAAAATGACGAAAATACCCTCAACTACACTTTAATAATTATTTTAAAAAAATTATTTAAAAATCACTTTTGTTTTATATATGTATTTACTTAATAAATTACTTCATTTTTATTTAAAAAAATCACTAAGGTAATTTTCGTCATTTTAGCTGACAGAAGGGGTATGCATCAATAGTTTTTGAACTTCAGGGTAATCATCGGTTAAACATGCCAACTTCAGGGTATGCATTTGTAGTTTACCCGACTGAATAATAAGGCGGTTTGTAAAACTCTAGTAAGGATAAAAAAAGTCATTTCGTAGGATAACTAATCCACGAATTTATCCCAGTGAAAATAATCATGACCTAAGTTGTTTAATCAAATCCATCTCCAAAAAAATGGGAGAAATTGAATCACATTCCTCGTCTCCACCCACATTCTTCTTTTCAACCCAATAAACTAGAGTTTGTCATTTTGCTTCTTCTAGAGTTTCCCTAACTTCATATGTTATCACATGAGCTTTTCCTACCTTTACGCACAAACCCATCACTAACCATTCTTCTCCATCCATACTAAAATCAAATAACACACCCATTGTAATAAGGAGACATTAAATTCATTCCTTGATTGTGTCTCTTAAGTATAGCAAATCAAACTCAAGTATTGAAATTTGAGTTAAATGAGATGAAAATGTTATTTCAGTCTTCTATACTTAGGCTTGTTCATCACTAAAAACCAGAATCAACTCCGTGAAATTAACAACTCATCAACGCAAATTCGAATAGAAATCGATGATAAACAATCTAATTAACAAAATTAGATATCGTTCAGATATTTCAGATTCTAACATTTACCACACATATATTGTTCACTAATCCTAAATTCTCAAATCTGATGGTTTTTAAACACCATTATACAAGTTAAAAAATTGCACATGCATGCATCGTTTATATACTTCCAAAACATAACATTTAACACACATATAGTTCACTAACCCTAAATTGTCAGATCTTACAATTTTCAAACACCCAACCATATCATTTAAGGTTTCAAAACGACAATCCACAGTCATCAAACACCAAACCCTAGATTTTTCATGTTTTCAAACTACAAAGCTTTGAATTTGAGGTTCCAAAAATAAGATATTTTATAAATTTCATATTCACTGAGGGAAGAAAAAATAAATCCTTACCTTGTTTTCTTTTGGCAACATCCATAGTCTCTCCTATGAACTTCTCTCATTCACCTTTGTCTCTCTTCTACACTTCTCTCTTGAACACTATCAACACACGATCACTTCTCTCTCGGTTTCAGTAAAAAACATTGAAGGCAATTTGACAATTTACAAAAATATAAGCGTGCACGTGACCACCACGTGTTTAAATGAAAAAAACGAATGGATTCCGTAGTCTGTGTTCCATGTAAAAACTCAATAGTTCACAATTAGAAAATGTCACGAAAGGTCAACCGCATTTAGCACGATAAAAATAAGTAGGTAATAGGGTTTCCCTTTTTATCCTTGTTTATAAGGTGCGAAATGCATACATTTAGAAGATTTCTTGGGAAATATCCCCTTTTGTTTTATAGTTTCCCAGAAGCAAGAAGCTAAAGAAGTACAACCAATTAATAAATTGTTTTTGCATGTTTTGTCGTAATTGTAAAATGTCACGCCCCAATTTCTGTAAACCGAACTCGGGACGCGAACATTTAAAATAATAAAACATTTTGAAACCCTTTTCATAGATCACTTTAAAATCACCATTTGTTCAACAAAATAATATTTACAACTCAAAATAAGTCCCAACAAGTGGACAAAAAAACAAGGTATACGTCGCTAGACTCGAACAAACCCAGAATCCCGCTTCTAGCTCTTCAAGCTTCAGAAGCTCACCTAGTCCAGCTTGCGAACGGTACCTGTAGGAAAAGCAGCTAGGGGTGAGTGTTCGCTCACCACCACGGATAACAGACTGACTACGGCATAATTAGCAGACAATGCCGGTAACACCAACACAAACTCAACACCGGGGAACAGTGTCACTAACCCAAGTACTCCGACTAAACACACACCCACAGTTACCTTCCTTGACCAACTCGACACCCTGACACGTAAAGTAGACTCGACACAACGATCACGACCTCTTCCAAGGACTCAAACGAAAGCTACGCAACACCAAACAAGATCACAAAGGATCGCACACCATACAAGATCACAAAGGATCGCACACTAAACAAGATCACAAAGGATCGCATACCAGCTGCTCAGTAGCCTCTCCCACTCACACGAACACGGATCAGGCTAGCCAAAGAATGCTTACAACCTGTGATACTCAAACTCGGACCAGGCCAGCCAAAGAATGCTTGCAACCTGTTGATACTCAAAATCGGATCAGGCTAGCCCAAGAATGCTTACAACCTGTTGATACTCAAACTGTGTCAGGCCAGCCAAAGAATGCTTGCAACCTGTTGATACTCAAACTGTGTCAGGCCAGCCAAAGAATGCTTGCAACCTGTTGATACTCAAACTTGGTCAGGCCAGCCAAAGAATGCTTGCAACCTACCGGGATCCGCAACCACAATCACAAGCACAATCACAATCACAATCACAATCACAAGCAAGTTCAACAACCAGTAACAAGACTAGTTCAACACTCCACAGGCACTCATGGCCACATAAGACACCGACAGTAAAACACGGACTCAACAACCCCAAACCATTCACGGGCACTCACGGGCACCCAAGACACACCAACAGTAACTCACGGGCTCAACGACCCCACGGGCACTCACGGCTTCCCAAGACACACCAACAGTAACTCACGGGCTTAACAACCCCACAGCACTCAAGGCCACCCAAGACGCACCAACAGTAACTCACGGGCTCAACAACCCCACGGCACTCACGACCACTCAAGACACACCAACAGTTACTCACGGGCTCAACAACCCCACGACACTCACGGACACTCAAGACACCAGCAATAAAGCAACACGGGTTCAACAACCCAACGGCACTCACGACCACCCAAGACACCAATACTAACGTAACACGGGTTCAACAACCCAACGACACTCACGGCCACCCAAGACACCAATACTAACGTAACACGGGTTCAACAACCCAACGGCACTCACGGCCACCCAAGACACCAATACTAACGTAACACGGGTTCAACAACCCAACGGGCCCTCATGGCCACCCAAGACACCAACGGTAAAGTACGGGTTCACAACCCCACGGGCACTCACGGCCACCCAAAACACCAATAATAATACCACGAGCTCTCATGGCCACCCAAACACAACAATAATAACACGGGCTCTCATGGCCACCCAAACTCAAAAATAATAACACGGGCTCTCATGGCCACCCAAACTCAACAATAATAACACGGGCCCTCATGGCCACCCAAGACGTAGATTAAACAGTCAACCTCCGGGCATGGTCAATGCCTCCAGTACTTCTAATATCGCTAAGTTCTTTGTTCCTACGACACTACTAAGTGTCACATGCTTTTCTCATAAACGCTACATTCCCGTATCATGCCTTTCTAATATTCGATAAACCTACTTAACCCACGACACCCCGGTGTCACATGCAATTCTACTGTTAACTTTCCTTAGTCAGGGCCGAGATCCGGCTACTTTTCCTTACCTCAAGGTGAACCGACAGCTGCGTCCCCTAGCTGCTGGCTTCCTGGCTCGCTACCTCCGGTCTTCTCTTCGATTGAAGCCGGACTCTAAAACAAAGCGAAAGCCAAACTCAAAAACAAGTCCAAAGTCGAATTAAACGTTACGACGGTTTCGATTTAAATTCAACAGTTGCCTTTTAATTCGAGCGGGCTAAGAGTGGGATTAAACGACGAATCGGGTTTGAGTACTCGAGCCCCGAGCACAAAACCCGGTGCCTGGGTTTCGAGACACGGTTCCCGGGGCACCGATTCCGCGTTCCGCTGTTAAACCCATCCTAAGTCCGTTTCAACAGTCCGGTTATTCGTTCCACGCTCAATAGTTCAAGGTCCATTTTAAATCAAATCTGATTGTTCTCCTTAAGTCAAATTTCTAAAACCAAAGTTTTATTTCCGACGATTTCAGTCCCAAACCATAAAATCAACTTTTAAAACCAAAGTCGTTTTAGTTTATTTTCCTAACAAATTTGTTTCTCAAACTCCTCGATTCGAAACCGTTTTTAAAACCAAATTGATTTTAATTCCTTTTTATTTTAAATCCTTTTTCCTTAAAACTGATTTTTCGTTTTACAAATCTTCTTTCCAAAAAAAACTTGATTTTGATTCCAACCAAAACAGATCCAGAGTGATATCAGTTTCAACGGTGCCTAGATCCAGAGCAAGAAGCTCGGGACTAGGAACAAAAAGAGGAAAAGGTCTCGGGTTTTATTCCGACCGGCCAGGGTCGCACGGTGGTAGGGGCTCACCGTAGGGGGAAAAGCAAGGGCGGCGGCGGCGGCTCAGATCCGAGAGAGGCCGGCGATGAAGGCTCGGGAGGGAGGCGAGAGTAGCTCGGGTCGTGGGCGGGACGGACCGGAGAACGGAGCTGGACGGAGGAGGTGATCTGAACAAGGGAGAGGTTGGGGACGATGGTGGCTCGGAGGCGAGGTCGACGGCGGCGGAACGTCTGAACGGGGAAGAGGAGGAGATGGCATGAGGGAAGGACGGCGTGGAGACGGGATAGAGAACGATGAGGAGAGGGGCGGTGGCGGAGGTGGTCGGGAAGGGTCGGGCGAGGGAGGTGAAGTGGGGGTCGGCAATGGTGGCGTGAGAAGAGGCGGCGGCGTGGAGAACGGAGAAGAAGGGGAGAGGATTTCGGTTGAGAGAGAAGCTACGCAAGAGGGGATTGAAATTTTGTCACTGAAACCCTAAAAAACAGGTTTTAAAGGCGGGCCGGTTGTCCTTTGGGCCGTTGGCGAGAAAGCGGGCCTCAATCCCAAGCGAGGGGGGGGGGGGTCGGCCTGGCCTGGCCGGGCCGGGCCGGGCTTGCGGGTCTGGTCTGGTCTGACCGGTCCAACCTTTACAATTTTTTTTATTTTTAGAAAAAGCTTTTCCTTCTTCCTTTTTTTTAACAAACGCCCTCGAGCCAACTTTTCGACCTCGACGTTCCGATCGATAAAGAAATAATTAAATTAAACTTTTTAACCGGAGCGGTCTTCATAGTCTTCCCTCCTTAAAAGAATTTCGTCCTCGAAATTTAGAACGATCGCGCTTAGTTAACCCCATTTCAGGGAACGTCCGATTAAAACCCCCAGTCACACTCTTTCAAGCACCGAAAAACACTTAAGTCACTTTGTCGATACTGAAATCCTCCACAGGTGGAGACATCACATCACCTCACGCAACTTGGTCGAGACTTCCTATACCGGAATCGTCCGTCGGTATAGGTATCATACTAGAACAAAACTCACAACGTACTTAAAACAGATCCGACCCTGACCAACCACCCACGATAACACAAGTAAATAACACGCAAACTCAACCAGTTTACAGTCGATTCACTCACAGTACCACGAAACTGAAGACGCCACAAGTACCAGTCCCTCGGGCTCCGAACAGCTTGGATACCTCGCGCGTACCTCACCGTCGCGCTTCCTTGTCAACTTTGCACGACTCTTAAATTTTCACGATCACGCGGCCCATTAGTCGCTTCTCGAGAAGCCCGGGACCACACTGGTCACTGTTAAACCTCCAGGGGTGCCCTGCTTGGGCAAAAGTCCGACCTACCATCTAACGCTCGTGCGGTGCCAAAATGTTACTGGCCTGAAAGCGCTGTGGTAGTCGTACTCAGCGATTTGTTTTCGGGTACCTCATGAGGTATCCCCGCTTCTACCATACACTGCACACACACGTCAAACCACAACGTACTCAGTTAGGGTGTCACGACGCCAGAACCACAACAAGGTTCTACTTTTAGACTCCCACGTCTCCTCCCGTGTAAAGAAAACCGAAGAATGCGGTGCTTGCGGGTTACGGGCCCACCACACTTCCGCTGCACTACTCTGATCTCATCGTCACCCGGTCACCTCTCCTGATCGGGCTGACGGCTTACTAGTGTTGTTGCGGCCCTCCGCCGCTCGGGCACTCGACTCCGATGTCCCGGCTGTCGACCGTGTAAACACACAAGTCCCCCGTTCCAACGCGACGGCACCTACCGATGCCCCTGATCCTGTCTGCTTCATATGGTCAGACAGAGCTCGTGGCCGGGAGAACCCTGAATTTCTCTTTCCCTTCAATTCTCGAGTCTCGTACAGTCCCGCAACACATGCTCAGTCGCTACCGAGTCTTACGGGCCCTCGCGGTGTTTCCGCGGCCTCGTTCCACTGTTGTCGTTGTATCCACCATCTCAAAACTATACCTGATTCATCAGGTTGAGAACTTTATTCAAACTTCGGCTCGGGGCCCTTTCTCGAACTTCTTGTATCAGCTCGCTTCTCTAACTTCGCAGGCACGACAGACCCTAGTCAACGCCACACCACCACCAACCGGCGTGTCCCGACGCAGGGGTGGACTCAACGGCTTTAAACTCAGCACAACTCGACGAAGCAAACGAGTGTGACGCCCCGTTACCCATTAAAAATGATGCCCAAATCGGAGACCGAACACCCACTCCATTAGTCACCCCGGTAAGGTCTAGTGCAACCCTCACACGGTCCTCTATGCATCTACTTATAACTTTCCGCAACCAAACCCGTGTTCGCTACTCGTCCCTTGCGGGAAAAGTAGTAAAGGGGATGAGCGTTATGCTCACCTCCACGGACACCCGTTCGATTATGGCATACTAGTAAAGCACTAAAGACTTACCGATCTAACCAGGGCAAACCACTACCTCAAAACCTGATGCCAAACGTCACACTGCTCACGCTATCAACACCTCAAGTACTCGCTCATGTGAGATAAACCTCGACACGGGAAACACGTCCTCAATTCAGTAAATCACTATTGCTCACAACCTCAAAACCCCAATTACCCGATCACGTAGGGAAAACTCAAGACGGGGAACACGCTCTCAACTAAGAAAACACCATTGCTCACACTATCAATGCTTTAATTATAATAATACGTAAGGAGACCTCAAATAGACCGCACGAACGTGCACCAAGTCACGCAACCACAACGCGACAACTGCGTAAACAAGACGGTGAAAAAGACAGGGGTCACGGACCCGTGACCAACCCCGTCACGGTTGGGGTCACGGTGTCGTGACAAAGGCCCTAAAATGGCCAAAATCCTCTGGTCCGTCACGGATCCGTTTTCCAAACTCGATTCCAACTCGAATTTTAACCCGTTTTAACCCTAAAATTTGCCTTAAGCGACACACACGCTTGACCACCAACTTAACAACACACATACAACAAATCAAGACCAAACCCAAGTCTTCCAACCTCAATCATAAGCCAACCCGGCCAAACAACAACAACAACAACGACGACGACACCCGCCCACCGGGCCAACCAAAGTCGAACCTTGCCCACCGGGCCAACCAAAACCACGCACGCCCACATGGCCAATCAAAATCAAACACGCCCACCGGGCCAATCAAAATTTTAAAACTTTCTCCTTTTCATGTTAAAACCTCATACTTGACATCACGTAGTTACAACCCGGTCCAGGCATCCCCGAACTACGTTGTACCGAATTGATATCAGCACCGTCACGTTCGACTACAGGAGCTCATGCGTCGAGTCGCGACAGCTTAAAAACGTTTCACGCAGCAATCAAACACTGCACATACGCACAATCACAAACAGGACTCAAACCACTACGGGTCTACACACGGGTTCCGACTTGCGTACCCAACGCACGGCGTTGGCGAGAAAGCGGGCCTCAGGCCCAAGCGAGGGGGGGGGGGTCGGCCTGGCCTGACCGGGCCTGCGGGTCTGGTCAGGTCTAACCGGTCCAACCTTTACAATTTTTTTTAAAAAGCTTTTCCTTCTTCCCTTTTTTTTAACAAACGCCCTCGAGCCAACTTTTCGACCTCGACGTTCCGATCGATAAAGAAATAATTAAATTAAACTTTTTAACCGGAGCGATCTTCACATAAAATCTTATACTTTTTTTACTAAAAGGTTCAATTTTATAAGTTTAGAAATCAACTACATAGATGCGCGCCAGGGAGCATACTTCTTGACCACTAGGAAATAACATACATATAACACATTGTTCGCAGTTCTTTAAAGTATTGGAACCGTCACTGATGGTATTGAAACGCCATATAAGCCGTCGTATAGGTAAATGGAAGGGTGGGGGATGAGAAGATGGTATTGAAAGTCCTGCTCCAAATCTCGAGCAAGGATTACATCAGTAGTAGGATGCTGAACTAGAACTACATCAGTTGCATTGAGAGGATATACGTGAATCAGGGTTCCCTTCCAGGAAAAGTCCCTGAATCTCTGCACGCTAGTTTTTGATCCTGCAAAAATGAAATTAGATAAAATAAAAAGACCCTCTCAATTAGGCTGATCCAGAATCGAGAAAGGGGTCGAGAGAGGTGCGGTGGTGGAGGCTAGGGAGAAGGACGCACCGACAGCGGTCGCAGAGATGACGGCGACGACTTAAGAGGCAACCTTTGAGCCGACGACGATAGTGATAGAAATGCCAACAACGGATGTAGAGAAGGAGAGAACCGATCAGAAGAGTGGATCCGATACATGGAGATCACGGGGCTCTGAGGCCGTGAAGTCGAGGGAGAACGAGGTGAGCCAGACGACAACCATCGGGGTTGCAGAGGGGGGACCAAACAAGGTCGGGAGACGCTTTTTTGGTGGCGAGAGGGAGCCAATGCTACGATGACTAGAGGCGGCTCTAAAAGAACCTTAACCGAAAAAAACCCTAGCAGAGCTCATAAGAGAGGCAAATAAGAGAACAATCAAGCTTTGTGACCTTTTTATGGTGTCATAAATCTTATACTTATTAGAGCTCAATCGAGTGGTTGATAGTTATCAAATTAAATAAATCATATTGCATGTGACATATCTAGAACTTTAAATCTTATTGTTTAATCTCCTATCTACCATGTAATACCTGAAATGTTCTTGTTTTAAATATAGGTACACAATATATTGTAAATGGATCCTTATGTTGTAAAATATAAAAAAACAACATCAAGAAGAAGAAAAAATGTAACATAAGGATCAAAAAACCGTAACAAAGGATTATGAGTTCAAATATTAGGTTAAGATGTGTTACATAATTTTATAATTGATATTACAGAATACTTAAACTCAAAATTCAATGTTACAGTTTCTTAATCATTGTGTTACATTTTTGGTCATGTTATTACTTTGATTTACATTTAACAACATAAGGATCATTTACAACGGATAGTGCCCCTTTAATATATATATATATATATCACGTGTCCATACACATCATCAATCTTTAGGCCATTTCAGCCAATAGAAGATTGGGAATTTGAACTGATTTTATTTTATATATTTTTTAGCGAAAGTTGCAATATTATTAATAAAAAGACAATTACATTACTGTGCGTCGAGGAACAAACTCCCCAACCACGATGAAAAGGACATATTGGATGAACAATGGTTCTCTGATCCTTGTAGTACCATAGCCGTCACAATCGGTATTTTGATGTCCCATGGGCAAAGACAGAATACGAAGAGGGGGAAGGGGGTACCTGAGATCCCGAGGGACCTCAACAGTAATGGTGATGGTGGGAGGCAAAGCATCGACTTGGGACCCCTCCCTAGGCCAGTCCCCGATGCTCATCTGGCATTTCATTTCTCCAGGCGGGGCTGCTTTCCTGCCCTGCCTGATCCTCTTGAGGAGCTCCAGCTGCTGATCTCTTGAGCGCTCCAGGACTTTCTCCAATTCCCTCAGGACCAAGAAGCCCGATAGCCTTTGCTCCCGAGCCCTCACAAACTCCCCCACTCATCACCGTCCTCCTCCGAGACCCAGAGCTATCAAGGATCGAATGATGTGCCCGAACCGTCACCGTGGTGACAATGGAGAAAGTCAAGCACACGAACACGTCCCTACCCATCCTCGTACCCGGAATCCAAGGAGAGACCAGAGGCAAGAGAAGGTCGGGAGGCATGACCCAGGGGAGCCGAGGTGTGGCCCGTTGCAGCCTCGGAGGCCCTGGTGAAGGTGCAACCCTAGGCAACGCGCCACCCGAAACAGGAACTAAAGCAAGGTCGTGTAAGCCCGGGAACTCGGCGCTCTAGGGTTCGGAGGGAGAGGGACATGGTCGTTGCTTGGGGTGGAAGTAAACCAGGGCCGCTGTAGAGATCCTCCCCACCGCGGTTCCCCGAACAGAGGAGGCGAAGGCGATCACAAGGAACCGAAATCCACGGCCGACAGCATCATCGACGGAGAGAGAGAAGGAAGCCGAACCTGATGAGTGGTCGTCCTCCAGCGTCGGCTCTTATCCTCCGCACCGTACACGGTCTACAAAGGACAAGACCACACAAGGAAGAAGCACCGACAACCACAACACTATACGTAGAAGGAGACACAGCAGTGGTCTCATCGACGATGGGAGTAGGGAAAAGCAACATAGCTAGGGTAGCTATGGCTAACGACACGGTGGCTAGCGGCAGCTCGAGAGGAACCCAAGCAGAGAAAACTCTCGCATGACCCAAAGGGTATGTGCAGAGGAGAAAGTGGATAGAGAACAGAAGAAGGACCATGACATATGCCATGACAATTGCCATAGCCATAGTGTTGCGTACGACGGCAGAGCTTTCAAAACCCTAGCAGAGTTTAAAAAATTATTAAGGTTAAAACATTTTTTTTATAGGTTAAAATATATATTTAAGATAATCATTTCAATATTTACAAGGGTATTGTCCCCCTTATAGCTTGATCATAATTATTAGTCTATTTTAACAGGCCGATAAAATAGTTTCATAACTTCTATAGTTGGACATAATTATCCCTTCTATTTTTTCAAATGTTATGCTTCATTCAATCATTTCCAATCAATTAAAATAACAAATTCAGTAGATAAATCCGAAGCAAGTCGTGATATAGGTCGGTATTCCCCGTTAAAACAAAACAGGTGATCTGATACACTACGCTAAAAATAAAAGAGACTTCTATACGAAAAAATAAAAGAAGATTGACAACTGGAGATACACACAATA
Source organism: Erodium maritimum (assembly GCA_963921825.1). Lineage (NCBI taxonomy): Eukaryota > Viridiplantae > Streptophyta > Magnoliopsida > Geraniales > Geraniaceae > Erodium > Erodium maritimum. Next base: position 31,041,465 of record OY997595.1, read on the forward strand.
ACGCGATGCCAATGAGCTAAATACTGTGACGATTGGAATCGGATTCATAAGGAAATAAGGACAATAAACTTGGATTCAACACTGAAATATTGGAATACACAGCAAGACAACCCAAACGGGTCCTGTATCTATCTGTATTATCAGCTACTCTCTATACTATTCCTACGAAGAACATTTATAAATAAATCATGTCTCAACCCTAACAATTTCTAGCTATATATACCTGACCCAGTACCCTCCACAATCGCTCGCACCAGCTTGTCTCCTTCGCCATTCTAGCATAAGAGATTGGGACCACAGAGGATGAGGATGAAGCTTTAACCAAACCTTGTCCTCACTTAATACGCTAGTCCTCAAGCTTGATAGTTGAGCTTGATCTCCAGAAAAAGAACACTCAAGAAACACTTCAATGTCTGCATCCCCATTTCTTTGTTTTTCAAACTCCCTGTTTGTGATTGCATCTACTTCCATACCAACATACCTTCTCAATGTGTCTACAATTCCAATTTTGTTTTTTTAACCAGAAATTGCAAATTTAAATTAAACCTCTTACGAGGAGAAAGATGAGTACATGAAATTTGACTACAGACCTCCAAAAGCTCAAGAAGTGCGCATCCTTATTATAGAGCATAACCGAAACCATAAAACAAGAAGAAAAAAAAATAGACATGAGCGCTAGTAAGACAGCCCAACCTCCTAAGAAACCTAATAAGGGGAGAGTACAATGAATAAGGTCTAAAAACCTAAATTTTACAACCATTAAGAGCATAAAAGCAAAGAAGCCGACTAGAAAAGTAAGGTCTAAACCCTGATTTTCCTACCATGAAGCGCAAGAAAAAAAGATCTGAAATCCAAATTTTATTAACATGAGGTCCAACTGAAAAGAGATGGAAACCTATCAAGCCTGCAGATTACCGAAAGAACTCTCCACTGCGTTATAGGCCAGCTGCCAGCGCTGAACACTACTCGAAATCTACAAGAAATTCCCAACCAAGGCCAACACCAACGGTCAATCCTGCGGGGAGTCGGAGTTGAAAACCCTCAAACTGTTGACGGAAAACAAGAGAGAGGGCATCAGCCCTGAGCTCAACGAGACACCTAGACTATGCAACAGGCAAGAGAGAACCAAACAAATCAACATAACCCCAAAGGAAGCCCTCCAAACACTGCTCGGTTATCGATGATAACCCGCTATAAGCCAACACAATCAAACGATCTAAACTGAGGGTTAGACTCATTCACCACAAACACTTCTTCGACCAGTGAAGATAGATTAGTAAAGTCTAAGTAAGGAGAGACCACAAATAAAGGAAACTACTAAAACGAAGGCAACGATAGCGAAATCCAAGGAAAGAACAGATCCATCTCTAAAAATCGTAATCTAGTCAGACTTCTTACTCCAAAGGCGGCAACACCGACCAACCACAAACTAAACACACAATAAGATGAAGGAAGCTAAAGAAGACGAAATACCGAAACCTCACCATAACCAAGGCCCAGAGGACCAGAAGGCAGCCAACCACACCACAATGTCCAAGAAGTCCCCGGGAGGCTGAAGCACCAAAAGACGCTAGAGAAGCTCAACAACGATCCACATCCTATAGGATATGGAAGCGCATCCCACGACCTGAGCTGGAACTAGACATCTCCAATGACCCGAGAGAAGCTTATTTATCGACACTGCTTCGTCGAAACCGCGAGAGATAGAGCAGACGATAAAGCTCGCACTCAGCCCTCCAATACCTAATACCGGTAAACACCGATAAGAGGCCCAAAAACGGTGGAGGACCGGTATTTCTACCAAGTACGAGCTTAGAGCTCCAAGCCGGCAGCAGCAAGTCAACACTTCTGAGAAACTGAAGCTGGAAAGCGAGCAGATCGTTCCGATACCTAGACGGTAACCTCTTGCCAACCGACAGTGAGGACACGAAGGGGAAGGCCTGTAATGATATCGAGCTCGATCCTATCTGGACCCAAAAAGAGGAGACACCAAAGCCAGCTTCAAACGATGACGGGGAAAACCAATCTCCAAGTAACTAGACAGCAAAACGACAACAGAAACATCGACCCAACACTGCGGAGAGCGGCACCAAAACCATCCAGCAAGACCCAAACACAACAGAACTCTGGTGAGGCCAGAAACGCCGTCCACAACCATGGACACCAGAACCGAGTTCCCGCAAAGCCACGAGCCATCCATAAAGAGGACCTGTAGATCAGACCAAACCCGGCCAGATCAGCCCTAAACACCAGCCCAATCTGACCAGGCCGAAACAAAGGCCCTGACCCGACCCGGTCCAACCATCTTGACCTCTTTAGAGCCCAACCTGTATCGTCCAATCCCGGGACCAACCCACACCAACCGAACCCGGGCCTGACCCGCTCCACTGCCACGGCGGTGAGATCTGCCGGAGTAGACTAGCCTCCGATAGACTACTGACAACCGCAAACCTTCGAGGCCCTTTTACGGACAGGAAGATCTTGATGGAAAGGCGACAAACCACCACCATCAAAGACCAAGCACGGCGGTGGACTTGCCTCATATCTGCATAAGGGAGCTCGGACTGGTACCTGCCAAGGGAGCAGCAACGGAGTAGGTCTTCTTGTCTCTGAACCAGAAACGAAGACTCGGACAAGGAGACCGGGCCGACCAAAATCACAGTCACCAGAAGCAGAAACAGCAAATAAGGGGGAAAGAAAAGAAAAAAGAAGGAGGAAGAGAGGATTACCTCACCTGCAACTTCCATAGCCAGAAGCCCAGGCGTCGCCGGTGAGAAGAAAAGCAAAGGGGGAGAAGAACTGTAGAGGCTGCAGACTAGGGAGAGAAAGCGTTTTAGGGTTTTCGGCTTTTGGGGGATTTTGGACTTTTAACAATTCCAAATTTGTTTTAGAACCATAAATTTTTAACCATGTCTGAAAGTTCATGACCTCCTTTTCCCAAATAATCCAACTTGAAAACATGTCCTATTCCACCAAGTAATCTTTCTTCAAACTGACATAGAGCATTTGGAATGCCTTCCAAAAGTTCAATGGCTCTTCCATCATCTATGAACGAATAGATAGGAACAAGTCTCGTTGTTACACTTTTCTTAGGAAAACATTATAGTACCTTAATCGTACCAACTAATAAAAGGGTTCCATTCTCTTTTAGATGATCTAATAACTCTTTGGTCAAGTATTTTCCACCTCGATCCAATCGAAGTGTCTTAATACCTTTGTCGAGCTGGTTTTCTACTTTAGTCTTAAACTCTTCGAATTTATCAAAAGCTTCAGACTTATGTCTCAGCGAATAGACATAACCATATTTACTGTAATCATCAGTAAATGTGATAAAGTAGCTAAAACCCCTCCTGGCAAGTGAAGTTATTGGTCTACACACATTCGAGTGTATCAGCCCCAATAATTCACCCGCCCTTTCATCGCAATCGATAAAAGGGAACTTTAGTCATTTTGCCCATCAAACAAACCTTGCACCTATCGATCGAATGGAATTCGAATGAACCTGAAAGTCCGCACTTTTGAAGTGCTGATAGGTGCTTCTTTTTTATGCGACATAAATGACAGTGGCATAACAGAGTTAGGTTTAAATCGTTGGATTTAGACCTCTTGGTATTAACGGAATATATAGAACTGGAGGCATTGTTACCCATATCTAATATGTACAATCCTCCAACCAAGTCAGTACTGGTATAAAACATATCATTGCATAGAACATTGAAAACTCCATTTCCAATATTAACATTATATCCTTCCTTGTCAAACACGGATACAGATATAATATTCCTACTAAAAGTAGGTATGCAATATACATTATACAGTACTAAGACAAGGCCTCTTGGCAAAGCAAGACTCATGGATCCTACAGCAGTTGCCACAACTCTGAGGTCCACTTCGTGCTTTCCAAACCTCTCCTACTTTCAGCCACCATATATAAGTGCATGTGTGAGATTCAGTCCTAGTATCTAATACCCATGAATCTTTGGAAGTAGAGAGATGTAGTTCTATAGAGTTAATACCGGATGAAGGCACGGTCCCACCGCCCTTCCTTAGATCATCCAGGTTTCCTGATGAAGGCGCAGTCCTACTGCCCTTCTTCAGATCATCCACGCTATTTGATGAAGGCGCAGTCCCACTGCCATTCTTCAGATCAGCCGTGAACTTCCTGTAATCCCGGTTCCAATGACCAGGCTATTGGCAGTAGAAGCAGACATTCTCATGTGTCTCATCTTTCCTGCCAAGTGCGCATGGGCCCCGCCCTTGCCACTTCCAATTCCCTTGTTGACCATCAGAATATCCTTGGATCCCAGATCCCTGATATATTCTTCTCAGCAATTAATGACACTTCATGTAACTCTGATATGGTCTTAGAGACAACCTTGTCAAGGACATATTCTTTGCGTTCAGACTTGAGGACTATCCTCAAAATTCTGTACCAGTCCAAATAGTTTGTCCCATTTAGTTTGACCCTGTCAAGAATGGTTTTTAATGACAAACTATTAATGTTCGCTGAATTTTCCATTTGATCTACAACAGATAAAATTCAATCAGTAAACTGAATAAATTTTATGAAGATCAAGCTTAAACACCAACAATCGATTCTATACCTTTAGAATCTAAAACCAAGATCCTTGATTCACTCGATCAAGCTGAACGAAGGCTCACCACTCAATCGAGCTATGTAGGTAGGACCCCGTCCAATCACATCCAATGTGACTCTTGGCTAGAGTATGTACTTAAGTACACGGCTTACCCTATCTGATACCCTAGCTCAACCCTAGCTGAGAATCGTAGTCGGGTCCACCAATTTTCAACTATGACCCGCCACTATGTAGGTGCTCCGCTAAGGCGCCCGACACCCACATATGTCGTCCAAACCTACTACCCCGCTTTCCCATGGATGCTCCGCTAAGGCGCACGACACCCATAGGACGGGGAGGTAGTAAGGTGTTGAGAATTGGGAGGTATCGGACATGACCCGTTTTTACTTGTCCGGTTGTGTTTAAAACTTTGGCACATCCTAGATGCGATGAGCACATCAACTACATTCCAAATGCAATGATGCCTCAAATTACATCCAATGTAATTCTTCCTTTGAACCCGTCAACTACATCCAATGCAATGACGGTTCTAAGGGTTCACACACAAGGATTAAAATTCCAATTTTATCTTTGCATGTGAGGTGATATGCTCGGTAAATAAAGTTAAGCATGCAATTCTAAAACACATAGAATTAGTCATGCATAAACTAAACCAAGCATAAAGCGATAAATGTGCACATAATAGCCCCCTAAACTAACTCCCACTAGCTTCTTGAGCTCCACCGACTCCAAGCCGATGCCAACACCCGAAAAGCCACCAAAAGACCTTTTCGCCTTTTCTTCATCTTGAGTAAAAAATTACAATTTAATACACGACTCGCAGGTCGGGAATAAATAAATATTACAAACAAGTGGTTCAACGACCACACCTTGAAAGAATAATTACACGCTAACTCTAACGGCTCGCAGGCCGTGAAAAGCGATAAATAATTAAATCGAGCTCGGGGCTATTATGTACACCATGCCAACACCACATCACACATCGTGTTATCAAACAAGCATGTTATCAAACATCATGTGATTTTCCGGTTTTATTTAATAGCCAAGTTTCGAAAAAAATTTGGATGCTCGGTTTATCGAAACCGTTCAAAAATGAAACTTTTGAACATTTGATCTTCAAGTTCGTCATGACGGTTCCAAACTCGTCATAACTAACAAAACGGTTTAGCCTTGGCATATCAACCATCCAATGGTCATGCTTGGCCTAGCTCCGTCCAACGGAGCCCCGTTTGGTCCCGGTTTCGGCTACCCGAGAGTCCCGCTCCCGAGACCCGAAAAATCAAATTTTTTTCAAAATTTCCAGATTTGAAATAATTTTCAAAAATTCATTTTACATTCATTAAATCCATGAAAAAGAATTTAAAACATGTTATCAAACAATTTAGCAAAACAACATGCCAAAAACGAAACTTTCAATCAAAACTGAAACTTTGAACACCGTCTTGTGAATCCCGAAGGTAGCACGGCTCTGATACCACTGTTGGGTCTCGAGGTAGGGTTGGAGATGAACCAACTCGCAGCGGAAAATCAATGAAAACGAAGAGACTATTAAACCATGAAACAAATAACAAAGAATGGATTCACAAGAGAAAAATTCAGCACTATTTCTTACCAAAACAAGAACACCGGTTAACGAATGATTGGCTTGAGTCTCCAAGACGCCTACGTATCCACATGGGAATCAAAGCCACGTAGTTCTTCTCTTTGAGGACTCAAGAACACCAAAATGGAGGTGGAAACTAGCCAAACCCGAAATGGCCATGGAAGAGGGAGAGAAAATGTGTTTCCTATTCTTGTCTTGTGTTTGTTATGTTGAAAAAAGATGACTTAAACATAACAAAACCCATACTTGTCCAACTAAAGGCATGGGACAAGTGTGGTGTCAAGTAAGGTGTAAATAGGACAAAGTATGGCAAGACAAGATTGGGTTAGGTGGTGAATCACCAACACCTTAATCCTTGTCTTGCTTATTTAGTACTAATTAATCAAGACTTGATTAATTAGTTCCATGGGCCTTGGTTGCATGGGCCTTTCATGGGCCTCTTGGAACATGGCCCGTGTCCATTTCCAACGAGGTCCCGTGATTCGCTCATCGCCTCCATGCTTTCCATACCGGAAATGTCCAACATTATCCGACGCGATCAATCCCAAGACTCCAAGCCTTGTCTCGATCCGTAAAGTCATATTCACTTACGGGCACATGACCCAAAACCCAGTTTTGGTCATGTCCCGAGACAACTCCCTTTTGGCCATTCTCCATAAATGTGTCAATGAGTTTCATCCTCCGATGTGACCCTTAGGTTTATGCATGTCAATAGATCAACGTAAAATCCCATTTTACTTGATCCTATTTAAGTGGCAACTAACGAGACTTTAGTATTGCCTGACACTACATAACGAATCGACCCTGTCGATTCTAACCTTTCCGTCGTCCATGTCATTATCCTTTTATCTCCGATATCCTGATTGAGATAAGGCATAGAGCCGTCATCCTTATTATTCTCAATCACCGTTCCTTGATATGTGATATGACTGAAGATATGATACCCAGTATCATGTGCATGGCCATGCTATTCTTTCAGTCACTCTCGATCAAGCGGCCGAGAACCGATATCTTTCCCATACCTCAGTATGAGGGATAAATCCCTTAGCCGCCTTTCGTGTCACTCATGTAGCCCGTCCCCAAGCCAATCCTGGCCGTTATGGAAGCCCTGTTACGGACAACGTTAGGCTCAGGTCAAACTCAGTTGTTGACTACATAGCGATCACAAAGACTCCTTGGTCTAAGGATACATGACAAGCTACAACACTGAATATGTTCATGACTTAATCTATGGCACATATTCAGGGCGGGTCCTCCAATATCATGTCCCACATGATATCTATGATCAGACTCCGGAATCTCATTCCAATGACTAACAGAACGTAAGCCATAAAGAGCCATCTTTCATACTAGTCGCTTCTAGTGAAGCTTTGTTGACTAGGGACCCATCGAGTGTGATCTATCTCGATCTATGGTTCTATTCGCATGGTGGGCATAGATCAGAGCACACGTCGATATATTACTCCAACACATAAGTAATATAAAGCCGCTTTAATTTTATTGCTAACGATGATATGTACATTTGGACATTTAGGATTGAACTACGGGCACTAAGACTTACAGTGCAAACTTCCCAATTCGTTCCGGCCACTCAACCTTGTCAATCTGCTTCGACGCAATCGAGGAGGAGGAAGGGGAAGGCGGTTGCATCTTCATCGGGCCCGAGAGCACCTCCGCGACCGAAGTGGACTAACGGGGAGGAGGAAAGAATGGCACGTGTGTGGCTGAACAAATCGCTCGACCTCATCAACGGGAAGAACCAGAAGAATGACCAGTACTGACAAAAGGTACATGCCGAGTACGAGGCGGTTAGATCGACAGAGGACCCACCTCGGGCGTGGATGGCTTGCAAGGACCATTGGCATAAGGTTAAAGGCTTCATCACCAAGTTCCAGGAGAAGTACACCAGCATTGAGAACACGGTGACAAGCGGGAGGAACGAGGTTGACGTCCTAGCAGCCGCTGAAGAGGCGTACTTGAAGGAGGAAAAGCACGTGTTCAAATTCAAGCATATCTGGCTCATCGTGAGGGGGAAACCGAAGTTTTCGACCAAAACGGTTCCAGAATGTGACATCCCCGACCTCGACCTCAACCGAGACGCCGAAAGTGAAGGAAGCAAGCGGACAAGGATGGACGAGTCTCGCACATGTGGAGACGGGTTCGAACACGAGTTGAACTCGTTTGCCACCGAGGAGCGTCCGATCGGGCAGAAGAGAGCCAAGTCCAAGGCTCGAGGCAAAGGCCAATCCTCCCAGCCGGCGTCTGGACTACCTACCGAACAAATGCAGTTCCTCGACTCTCTCGTCCATAGGAAACAGAATCTCGTCGACAGCAGAAGGATGATGCAGAAGGAGGTCATGGACACCTTGAACGAAGTTCCGCCAAGACACCACCAACATGGGCGCGGATGAAAAGGCGGCTCGTGCCTCTCTCCTTCAAAGCCTCGGGAAGCGTTTGGAGTTCTTGGGTTAGGCAAGGCTTCAATTTATTTTTAGTTTTTAATCTATGTAATAAAATTTTTAATCTAGTTGTTTTCCTATGTACTTTGTGTTTTATTTAGATTTTAAAAAAAAAATATCGGATTCTCGGAGTCTCGGTAAGCGTGCTAGGGTTACTATTTCAAATAGTAACCCTAGGGTCGTGGCAGCCGCGCCCTCCCCCTCCCCCTCCCCCTCCCCCTCCTATAAATACCCATCACCACTCCCTCATTTTCTCACACCTCTCAAACTCTCTCTCTCTCAAACTCTCTCATTTTCACTCAAGTCGATATGTCGGGTCCATCTAACTGGGCAACCGGGCCTCTTTGGTCCGCAGATGAGGAAATGCATTTGGTGGTTAATTGGCTCACCCATTACGAGCACGGGGGCCAGTATTGGCGTGTACTGTACCTTGCTTACGTTGAAACCGGGAACGATACGTGCCCACAACAGACGGAGAAGCAAGTCAAGGGCCACTTCCAGAAGATGAGCAAGAAGTGCAAGTTGTTTGATAAAATCTACCGGGGCAAATTGGCCGACCCTAGGAAAGGGGCAACGGATGACGAAATATATGCCGCGGCCGTTGCTGATTAAGAAGGCTGACACGGGCAGTGGACAAAACGTCCTGTGTGGGAGATGCTCAAAGACGATACGAGGTGGCGTTTACATATAATTAGTACCATTAGGAATTAGTTTAATCTTATTTTAATAATTGTGTTTTAAATTATCTAAATATGCACTAGCGTTTAAAATATTATGTAATGTGTTTGTGGTTTGAAATAAAAATAGTACTTAAATGTGGGGTGCTTTTTTAATTTACTAAAACTGTGTAGACACTGCTTCTGACACTACCATTGGAGAAGCAGTGTCAGGAAGCAGTGTCAGGAAGCCAAAAAGCACTCCCTGACATTGCTCCTTGACATTGCGCAGTGTCTAACCATTGTAGATGCTCTCACACAAGAAACCCACTTGTTTGTCTCTACCATTGATTTAGGATACAACATGCTATCATTCTTTCGCTCCATAATATGATCAACAACATTCTGCAACTTCACTAATAAATTAAAGAGCCAAAACATATTTTTCCAGAAAATACCTCTACTCATTAAAATCCCCACATGATCACTAAGCAAACACCTTGAAACATCAACATCAACTCTTCCATAAGCTTTAGTAATAAGAGGTCTGATTGGGATTGCTATAAATGCATTTACATTGCAGTATACAATAGTTTCTTCTCCAATGATAAGCACGCCACAAAAAATCGGAGGCACTGATATGAACAAATTAGTATCATAAGCAACATTTTTCTGAGACAATGAGCCCTCAATAAAATCTGTCTTTCAGAGCATCCTCATATATGTTGGCACGTCGAGCATCGTTGTCAAGAACACCAATTGTTTGTCTTGCACAGGCAACCAAAAACTTGTAGTTCCTCAAGACTGATTTTGAAAGCTACCAACACACTCTTTAATGTTACAACTGTGTCAAATCTTTCAGAAGCTTTACCAGTAAGGCATAAGGATAGTTTAAAAGATACTTTGGAACATCTTCCATCAAAATTGTTACCATGATCAATATTTCCAAGTATATTTGCATCAACTTCTTCATGTGAACTGCTCATGAAGCTCTTAAGAAAATAAGCTTCAACACTGAACTTCCAACACACTCTGAACACCAAGATCATCCTCAAATTTATATCAAGGATGTGGCCATTTACCAGCTTCATCTTTCCATCACAAGTCATCACTACCCCATTAAAAATTATCAAACCAATTACATTCGTGCTCAATTTATCTATTCTCCTATTTTGCATGTAACGCGAACTCACTCACTAAGAATTCAAGTAGAGTGTTACCAAAATGTTCTCCTCTCAAAATGTATTACTATTAATTGCTTTCACCTCAGAGACACCATTAAATATTACCATAATAGGAGCCTCAAAAATGCTTCCACTATGATCAACAAGCCTTCTAAACTTCTTGATTGCTGACCTCTTCCTTTCAATCCCGTTTCCCCATTCATTATAATTGGCTTTAAACTGTGAAACCTCAATGGAAATCTCATAATTCCTCTTAATAACTCCATAACCAACCATATATAAAAGAACTCTCCTTCCTCCATTTTACTTCAAACATCATATTTATATCATCACCCCCATGTTATAAATGAACACATAGGTACCCATTCCCTTCTTAACTTTACTATCCACAATAGTGTTAAAACACCCCCTACAACTGTCTCTAGCTAAATGATAAGAATTTTTTTTTTGAAACGTAAATGATAAGAATATAAAGGTACTGAATATAAATTTAACTTGACTTTTCCAAGATAAATTATCTCTTGAATTTACCCAAGCACCTTGTGTGCACCCGAAAATTTGCTCATCCCTCCATTCAAATTTTGATCGTTATATCTTTGTTGCTCCCCAATATACATATCAATGGCAACTTGTTGGTGTGCCCAAGCCTACCGTTCAGCCACCAGTCTCTCATGGAGTCGTCTCTCGACACCGATGTTTCTCAGTGCTTTAATATGCACAATCACCTGGGCTTCAAAAGCTTGTTGCTCAGCTAACTGTTCGTCTAGAAAATGCTTCTCCACTTCCAGTTGCTCCTTCGTCTCATGCTCGTAAAAACGCCAGACCTTAATTTGTTCCTATAGCATCTGCATCTCCGTTTGAATATTAGTTATCTCCCATTCACATACCACGTTGAACCGATCATAAAGTACAACTTCATTACTTTTCAAAAGTGTAAGAAAATAACTCTGATGTTTGATGCACCTTTCAATTTCTAGTTCCAACGAGTTTAGCCTATGGTACTGCTGTTCTGACGGACGCCTGGTACGTCTACGAAGAAGCTCTCCGTCTCCCATCACGAACTCAGTCTTGAAAATCATAGTTACGCTGACTACCCTTTTGTTCAAGCTCTCCCCTTTCAGAATCACGTTCATCGTCTCCACATGTCGCAGGAGAGAAAACTATGATACCACACTCACGATTGGAATCAAATTCATAAAGAAATAAGAACAATAAACTTGGATTCAACACTGATAATTGGAATACACAGGAAGACAACCCAAACAAGCCCTTTTTCAATCTATATTATGAGCTACTCACTATATTATGGGTACGAAGAACAATCATCAAAAATCATGCCTCAACCCTACCAATTGGTAGCTATATATACCTGACCCAATACCCTATACTATCGCATGCACGAGCTTGACTCCTCCACCATTCTCGCACAGGAGATTGGGACCGCAGAGGATGACGATGAAGCTTTAGCCAAGCCGTGTCCTCGCTTAATACTCAAATGCTAATGTTTCCTACTTGTTTTACTTCCCCTAAACGACGGTGTAGCCCTAACTCCTCTTACTCTCTTTTTGTAGCTGATGAGAATCGTGACAAATACCTCATGGGTGGTCGTCTTGGCTCGCGGGAGAGTAAGCATTGTCGCCCCACGGAACATTTTCGTCCCTCAGAACATGACCCTTCCAAATCGTCTTGAGATGGCCGACAACAACAGACGGGAGTCCCCTTTGATTGGCTATGACATTGAGATCGGGAAAGCACCACGAAAAAGCAGTCATGATACCTTCAGTCCCAAGTCTCCTCTATTTCAAATCTCTTTCTTTCCGTTCGAATAATACGGTGTCGTTTGGGTTAGTAGCGCTCGCGTGACAAACACGTGTAGCACTATGCTTCTTGTTCGCTTCAGCATTGCGTGGGCAACACGCAAGCAGTGGTCCCGTGTCTATCAGCTACGATCGTGGTTCTACAGCAGGGGGCAAGGGCATCATATAGCAGGGAGGATTGTAGTGAGTCTCTTGTCTAAAGTTTTGGTATTATCTCTTGTATTTTTAGGGTTAGCTTTTCATTTTACTCTGTTCATCACATTTCTGAGAATTAGTAAGCTTTCCCCGAAAATCAATACCAAATTCAGTTCGATTCCTGGTCTACGAAATCATTTCTATCTTCCAACCCATCTATATCGTTACAAGTGGTATCAGTCGCCTCTAATCCCGCAAGCTGTGATGGAAAATCAGTCACCACTCGAGCCCATTTCTAAGGTCCAACCTTCTGAGAGACCAAATGAACTCTCAAAGCTCCGCGCCGCACATCGCCGAGCTCAGCAGGAGAATGATGCTTTGAAAGCAGGAATGGAAGAAATGAGGAAATCCATGGCCTTGTTGATGGAAGAGAGAGCTCAGCAGCAACAAGCCACATATCCTCCTGGTCCTCAACGTCCAAGGATGAACAATGTTCAGTCCATATCCATAACACCACAGTGCCTTACATATTCCCCACACCCTACACAACCTCCAGATCCATTATCCCAACAAATACCCATAACCCACACAACTTCAGAGGTATTTTCCTGGGTTTCTCAAACTCAACAACCAGTGAATAGAAATCTGATGCGGGAACAAGCCATGAACCCTTCACAACCTCCTACAGAACCACCCAATACATACCCACAGCACCTCAACCTATACCAATACATCCCACTCAACCAGTACCACCACAGATTCACCAACAACAAGCCTTACCTCAGACACAAATTTTTTTCCACCAAATCCTTCCATATTTCCACAACAGTGCATTCAACCCCAATACCTAAACCAGATGCCTCAAATGCAACAACCAACATTTCAGTACCCATACCCAATTATGCCACAAATGCTGACCCCTATACCAATACCCCAACAAACTGTAATCCCACAAGCTTACCCAATAAATGCTATACCTGAGTTCACATTTATTTCCAGTATTGGATCAGGAAATGCAATGTATATTTCCAGTATTGTGCTATACCTGAGGAGCATAAGGTGAGGGTGGCTTCACTTCATCTTGCTGGGTCTTCTGAATATTGGTATGCTGAATATTCCTTGGGGAGAGGAGTTATTGGTTGGGACAGATTTTTTGATGATTTTTCTAGGAAATTTGAAGATGTGGGGCATTCTTATGTGGAGAGTGAGTTTAAGAAACTCATGCAACAAGGATCATTGGCTGAGTATGATGATAGGTTCGAGGAGATGAGGTTCTTGGTTTTAAGTAGAGCTCCACATTCTACTGAGGCTTACTTTGTTTCAAATTACATTGCTGGATTGGATCCCAAATTAGAAGTGGAAGTTTTGATGTGTGATCCACAAACATTGTCACAAGCTATGCACTTAGCTAAGAGAGAGGAGCCTAGGGTCAAGGTCAAAGCCTCACAGCATGTCCAACCCACACCTCCACCATATGTGTACAGCCCTAGACCACAACAAGCCCTTGAAGTGATTCGGAAACAAAATCACTCCATTGTTCCATTTACCAGAGCTAACCCTACACATTTTGATGATCAGAGAAGGAAGGGGCTATGCTACACTTATCCTGCAAAATACACTAAGGATCATGTGTGTCCCAACAAGCACAAGTTATTCCAAATCACATCTGAATCAGGAGATTGGGAGATAGGAGAGCCTGCACTGGAGGAAGAGCCTCTAGAGGAGTTGATTCAAGATGACTTATGTGTCCTATCCCATGAGGCATTTGGTCATATGGTCCACATCAACAAGGCCAAGTCTATAAGAATCAATGGGAAGGTACAATCTACACCTATTTCAGTTTTGATTGACATTGGAGCAAACAAGTCATTTTTGGACAAGTCAATTGCTGGTAGACTAGGATTGCCCTTATATCATGGCCCTACTACAATAGTTAAGATGGGAAATGGCAACAAACAATTCTGCAACACTATCACTAGGGTGTCTTGGAGTTTTCATAATGTCACTCTAACATGGGAGTTTTTGGTCATGCCCTTGGGTGATTTTAACATGGTGTTGGGGGTAGATTGGTTACAAACTGTGAACCCTATAGAGTTGGACTATGTTAGAAGATCTATAACCATCACTGTGGGAAAGGAGAAATTTATCTTATTGGAAGAAGTCTCATCTGATCAGTGCTCTTTGGCTACATTTAGCTTTTTGAGGCATGATATTTTGGCTGGGGAACCCTTGTTCTTGGGTCAGTTCTTTTTGATTAGTGACACAGAAAAGTCCAACCGGGAGGTACATCCTGATATGCAAGATGTTCTAAACCTATTTCCTTCTGTATTTGAGGCCCCAAATTCTTTATCACCCAGAAGATTTTGTGATCATAGGATACCATTGTTGCCTGGTAGTAAATGTAAGAACCACTCCCAGTCAACGCCAATCAAATCGGCGAAAAACAGGAAAATTTAAAAATTTTGGACAAACACCTAAATGAACCTAAATTTGACCCTAAGGGTCATATCGGACTTGAGTTGACCCCGATATCGACCATAGTGAGTTTTGGGGGACTCAGGGCAACTTTATGACCAATTTGGGAAAGGTTGACTTTTTGTTGGAAAAGTCAACCGAGCGACGTTTTGGTCCGTTCGAGGCTCGTTTGGATCCAAAAAGCTTAGCCGTCGTTACAGCGGTCTTAGTTGAGCCGTTTCCTTGTAGCCCGTGAAGTTTCGTAATTTCTTGGAAAATGGGCCCGTTCGGGGCCCGAGACGGCCGAATTTCGCGAATCTGACAGAAAAATATCTATAAAGATAGTTTTTAAAAGGTGGGACCCACTTGCCACTTGTCACACAAGTGGTGGTGGTTGGTATTTTGAACAAAAGAAAAGTAATATGAGTGGTAGTTTGGTAAATAAGGGGTGGTTGTGTTTTTAAAACAAATAAAGGAATGGATGAGAGGAAAGTCTCGGCAATTTCAGAAACAAAGAGAGAAGGAGAGAGAAAATTAGAGAGAGAAGAAGGAGAAGGAGAAAAGAGAAGGAAGGTTAGGGTATTTGGGCTTTGTCCACGATCCGACCGTCGGATCGTCTCATTTATTGCATATTCGGCATCCCCTCGTCATTTCCTACGGTGAGAACCCATTCTTTTCTCGTTTTGGTACGTTTGAAAATTAGGGTTTGAGTTTAAACGAGTCAAATATGGTTGGGTTTTGTTTAAGATTGGTTTAAAGATAAATGGTTGAGGTTTAGGGTTCGTTAGGAACGTTTTGGGGCGAAAAGGAAATTTTTCCTTTGGGGCCGTGTGGGGCCCACTTTCCCGGGCCTCGGGTTTTTCGTGTTTGGGTGGTTTGGGATGATCCCCGAATCGATAATTCACACCCGGAACGAATTATGGAATTAAATTGTGCAAGTTGGAAATTTCGGGTTTAGAAACTTTAAACGCGAATTGAATCGCTCGGAAGTCGGGAATTGATTCCGTCGATTGCATTGGAACCCTTGAATTATTCTAAGATCGTAGAAACGAAAACGGAAATTTTCGGAGCCCCAGAAGTGCGTTTTCCAATCCCGGGCAGATTCGCCGAGCCGGACGAATCGGGCCTTTCCGGGCCCATTATTGACAATGTCGAGTAGTTGGTAAGTTTGAGAGTGATCGGCATTGTCGGGGTTGCGTTCGAGCGTTAAGTTCATTAAATTCAGTTTTTGCTTGCAAACTTAAAAAGTGTTTAAATTGTGATCTTGTTAGATCGTGCCGAGGACCGCGGCAAGGGAAAGCTAGGCGGGTGATCGCTAGCACGCCGGAGCTTGGTCGTGGACTTTTGGGAAAGCGTTACGAGGTAGGGAAAAGTAGCCGGATCTCGGCCCTGACTAGGGAAAGTTAACAATAGAAATGCATGTGACACTTGGGTGTCGTGGGATAGGTAAGTTTATCGAATAATAGAAAGGCAGGCGACACCGGGTGGTGTCGTATGATACGTGAACGTATCGAACAATAGAAAGGCATGTGACACTTAGTAGTGTCGTAGGGTAAGTGAACTTATCAAACTTTAGAAATACTTGAGGCATTTGGTTGTGCCCGGAGGTTGATTTTACTGTTGGTGTGTCTTGGGTGGCCATGAGTGCCCGTGGGGAGTTGAACCCGTATTTTACTATTTGTGTGTCTTGGGCGGCCGTGAGTGCCCGTGGGGAGTCGAACCCGTATTTTACTGTTTGTGTGTCTTGGGTGGCCATGAGTGCCCGTGGGGAGTTGAACCCGTGTTTTACTGTTTGTGTGTCGTGGGTGGTCAGGTGTGTCTTTGGGGTGTTGACCCGTGTATTACTGTTGGTGTGTCGTGGGTGGCCATGAGTGTCGTTGGGGTTTGAACCCGTGTTTTACTGTTTGTGTGTCTTGGGTGGCCATGAGTGCTCGTGGGGAGTTGAACCCGTGTATTACTGTTTGTGTGTCGTGGGTGGTCAGGTGTGTCTTTGGGGTGTTGACCCGTGTATTACTGTTGGTGTGTCGTGGGTGGCCATGAGTGTCATTGGGGTGTTGAACCCGTGTTTTACTGTTTGTGTGTCGTGGGTGGCCATGAGTGTCGTTGGGGTGTTGAACCCGTGTATTACTGTTGGTGTGTCGTGGGTGGCCATGAGTGCCGTTGTGGTCTTGAACCCGTGTGTTACTGTTGGTGTGTCGTGGGTGGCCATGAGTTCTGTTGGGGTGTTGAACCCGTGTTTTACTGTTTGTGTGTCGTGGGTGGCCATGAGTGCCCGTGGGGAGTTGAACCCGTGTTTTACTGTTTGTGTGTCGTGGGTGGTCAGGTGTGTCTTTGGGGTGTTGACCCGTGTATTACTGTTGGTGTGTCGTGGGTGGTCATGAGTGCCTTTGGGGTGTTGAACCTTGGGTGTTGATTGTGATTGCCTGAGGTTGGGGGCCCGCCTGACAATAAAGTGGACCTGTGGTCGCGCTCGTGGGGGTTGGCTAGCCTTCCGACTAACCATCGATAAAGTTGTGCTTTCTTCTGCCTGAGGTTGGGGGCCCGCCTGACAATAAATAGGTTCTGTGGTCGCGCGCGTGGGGGTTGGCTAGCCTTCCGGGTTAACCACCGGTAAAGTTGTGCATTCTTCGGCGATGGAGGGCGGCTCCCCTTCCGACCAGCTATCGGAAAAGTATTGCGGCATATATCGCTAAGAGGTCGACCGCCTGGCCCGACAGAGATCGGGGAAAGTTGCATGGGGCAGGATCGAGCCCAGCCGGTTAGCAACCGACACTGAGCAGCTGGAGTGCGATCCTTTGTGATCTTGTTTGTCGTGTGCGATCCTTTGTGATCTTGGGTGCTGCGTGGTTATTTTTCGCGTTTTGGGTTGAGGTCGTAACCGTTGTGTCGGGTCTACATTACGCGTCCGGGTTTAAGTTGGTTGGGGAAAGTAACAGTTTTTGTGTGACAGTGGGGTTACTTGAGTTTGGGGATAGTAGTCCCCGGTGTTTGGTTTGTTGTTGGTGTTTTCGGCATTTTCTGCTAGTATGCCGTAGTCAGTCTGGTATCCGTGGTGGTGAGCGAACGCTCACCCCTAGCTGCTTTTCCTACAGGTACTGGTCGCGAGACGGACTGGGGGAGCTCTCGAAGCTTGAAGAGCTGGGAGCGGGAGTCCGGGTTTTGGGGAGTTTAGCGACGTACGCTTTGTTTTTTTGTCCGCTTGTTTTGGACGTGTTTTCAGTTGTAAAATATTATTTTGTTTAACTAAATGGTGATTTTAAGCGGTTTACTTAAAAGAGTTTGAAAATTGTTTTATTGTTTCACCGTTCGCGTTTCGGGTTCAGTTTTACCGAATTTGGGGCGTGACAGTAAACCCCCATCCATAAGGCCTTATAAGCATACATATGAACAGAAGAATGTGTTAGAAGCTCTGGTTAATGATATGTTGCAAGCTGGTGTGATACAGCATAGTACAAGTCCTTATTCATTCCCAGTGTTATTGGTCAAGAAAAAGGATGGTACATATAGAATGTGCATTGATTTTAGGCAGCTAAATAGCCAAACAATTAAGGACAAGTTCCCAATACCTACGATAGAGGATTTGCTTGATGAGCTTGCTGGGTGTAAAAAAATTTCAAAGATTGACTTGAGGTCTGGGTACCATCAAGTGAGGCTTGTAGAGAGTGCGGAGCAAAACACTACCTTTAGGACTCATGAGGGGCATTATCAATTTAGGGTCATGCCCTTTGGCTTATCAAATGCCCCTTCAACATTTCAGGCATTGATGAATCATGTCTTAAAGGATTTTTTGAGGAAATTTGTTTTAGTCTTTATTGATGACATTTTGATTTACAGTAAGTCATGGGAAGAACACATGCAGCATGTTAAACTGGTCTTGCAGAGGTTGAAAGATCATAAGCTTTATGCCAAAATGTCAAAATGTGAGTTTGGTAGTCAATCTATTGAATATCTAGGACATATGATCTCAGCTGAGGAGGGGTGGCTACTGACCCAGCCAAGGTTCAATTTATGCAACACTGGCCAACTCCAACTACTTTAAAGGCATTGAGAGGTTTCTTGGGGCTAACTGGGTACTACAGAAGATTTGTCAAGAATTATGGCACTATTGCAAGACCCTTGACCAATTTATTGAAGAAGAATAGTTTCTTGTGGAGTCCAGAGGCACAACTGAGTTTTGACAAGCTGAAAGCTGCAATGATCACAACACCTGTACTGAGATTGTCAGATTTCTCCTTGCCTTTCATTATTGAGGTTGATGTCTGTGACAAGGGTATAGGAGGAGTCTTAATGCAGGAGGTGAGGCCCATATCATTTCTCAACAAGGCCTTAGGACCTAAAAATCTGGCTATGTCAACTTATGAGAGGGAATTGTTGGCAGTGATCACTTGCATACAGAAGTAGAGGCACTATTTTTCTTCTAGGAGTATGATTTTGAGAACTGATCACCAAAGCCTCAAGTTCTTGCTGGAGCAGAAATTAAACACTTCTTTTCAACACAAATGACTAGCCAAGCTCATGGGATTGGATTACAAAATAGAATTTAAAAAGGGCAAGGACAATGTTGCTGCTGATGCCCTATCCATAATTCCTAAAGAAAATTTGAATGAAATATGCACCTTGGTTCCTTCTTGGATGTTTGAGATAATTGCTTCCTATGAAGAAGATTTGGAAGCTCAGAAGCTATTACTCCAATTATCTATTTATACCTCTGATGTGCCTAACTATTCTCTGAAGCAAGGTATGATCATGCACCAAAATAAAATTTATTTGGGGACCACAACTGATTTGAGAAAGAAAATTATGGCGTGTCTGCATGAGGGTCCTATGGGTGGCCACTCTAGTATTGTTGTTACTACAAAGAGGGTCAAGGAAAACTTTTTCTGGCCTAATATGCACAAGGACATTCACCAATTTGTCAGTGAGTGTGATATCTATCAAAAATGTAAATCATAACACATCCCATATGCTGGCTTACTACAACCACTGAATATTCCTACTAAACCCTGGAGTGATATTGCAATGGATTTTGTGGAGGGTCTTCCTTTATCAGACTAAAAAAAATGTGATCATGGTGGTAGTGGACATGTTCAGCAAATATGCTCATTTTCTACCACTCAGTAATCCATTCTCAGCTTCTAATGTGGCCCAGGTATTCTTTGATCACATTTTCAAATTACATGGCCTACCAAATGCTATAGTATCTGACAGGGATAAGATTTTCCTTAGCAATTTTTGGAAAGAATTATTTAAGAAATTGGAGGTGCAACTCAACATGACAACTGCTTATCACCCTCAATCAGATGGACAATCTGAGAGAGTGAAACAGTGCCTTGAGCATTATTTAAGGGCCATGACATATCAATTTCCCAAGAGATGGAATAAATGGCTTACATTTGCAGAATTCTAGTACAATACAAGTTATCACTCAGCTCTCCAAATGTCCCCTTTTGAAACTCTATATGGATTTCCCCCTCCAACTATAAATCTAGGGCCAATTACTTCTCATGTTGAGGTTGTGGAAGGATTCATAAATTCAAGGGAGGAATTATCTAGGGTGTTTAAGGACAATTTGACACAGGCACAGGCAAGGATGAAATTGAATGCTGGCAAGGGTAGAACTAAAAGTGTGTTTTTGGTTGGTGATTGGGTTTATCTAAGACTACAACCTTATAGGCAGAATTCAGTAAATCTCAGAATGAATCTAAAGCTCTCCCCTAGATTCCATGGACCTTTTCAAGTGATAGAAAAGATGGGTACAGTGGCTTACAAGTTGAGACTTCCTACAGATTCAAAAATTCATCCAGTATTTCATGTCTCTTTGCTGAAGAAACAGTTGGGCCACAAGAACAGACTAGCTCCAAATTTGCCTGAGGTGAATGTGGAAGGACATTTGAAGATCCAACCGTTAGCATTGCTGCAGAAAAGGTTAGTGAACAGAAACAATGCAGCTATGGTCCAATATTTGGGTCAATGGGATCACTCTGCTCCTGAGGATGCCACCTGGGAGGATGCGCCCTTAATGCAAGCTCAATTTCCGGATTGGGTGGCTAAAATGCTGGCTTGAGGACAAGCCATTTTTATGGGAGGTGTATTTTTCATGATACCTTCAGTCCCAAGTCTCCTCTATTTCAAATCTCTTTCTTCCCGTTTGAATAATACGGTGTCGTGTGGGTTAGTAGCGCTCGCGTGACAAACACGTGCAGCACTGTGCTTCTTCTTCGCTTCAGCATTGCGTGGGCAACACACAAGTAGTGGTCCCGTGCTTGTCAGCTACGATCATGGATCTACAGTAGGGGGCAGGGCATCATATAACAGGGAGGATTGTACTGAGTCTCTTGTCTACAGTTTTGGTATTATCTCTTGTATGTTTAGGGTTAGCTTTTCATTTTGCTTTGTTTATCACATTTCTGAGAATTTGTAAGCTTTCCCCGAAAATCAATACCAAATTCAGTCGATTCCTGGTATACGAACTCATTTCTATCTTCCAACCCATCTATATCGTTACAAAAGCATGATAGCTCAACATATCTACAAACACAACAAGGAGTTGCACGGACTGACGAGACTATCACCGGCCGGGAGTGGGGTAGCGGCTCGCAGCCCCACCATAGATTCTGGGGAGAGCCAACCAGGAGTTGCACATAACGTCATGGTCGAAATAACCCTCATAATCAATGGAGAGCTGGTCTAGACGATAGGGGAGGAGATACGCTG